>JAQSVV010000209.1:0-1200000 GCA_036375495.1 Agrotis segetum | reverse complement strand
CTGTTTTAAGTGGAAGTCGTACTTTAAATGCTTCATCTATGTAGTACCTAAAAAGAGTCCAGTTTGTTTTCTTATTGTGCAATGTACATTTTTTTAAGGTATATTTTACTTGCGATTCAATTGTGATAATAATGGGTGAATGATCTGATGATAAATCCCAGCAGCTATTGCACGATATATTATTTTTCGTTATTCCTTTGGAGACGCAAAAGTCAATAAGATCTGGTATTTTATTTGTGTCTGTAGGCCAGTATGTTGGCTGACCTGTGGAGAAAACATCCATATTATTTGTTTGGATACATTTTAAAAGTTCCCGGCCCCTAGGCACGATTAGTCTAGACCCCCAATAAGTGTGTTTGGCGTTGTAATCGCCTGCAGCTATGAAGCGATGGCCAAGAGTATTGAAGTAGTCGCAAAATTCATCTTCTTTGATTGTGTGTCTTGGGGGCAGTACAGAGCTGACACTGTGATGTTGCTAATCCAATCATACACTACTATGTTCGTTGCTTGAATGTAGTCCTTACAATACGACTGGCATTGGTGATGTCTGATATTAGTTTTGATTAGGATTGCTGACCCTCCATGTGCTTTTCCATCAGGGTGCATGGTATGATATAAGTTATACTCGGGAATTTTGAAATAGCTCTTAGACGTGAAATGAGTTTCCGAAATTAGCATTATGTCAATTTGATTTATTTTAAGAAAAGTTTTTAACTCGTTCGAGTGTTTGGTTAGCCCATTTGCATTCCATACGCATAGCTTTATGGCAGCGAATTTATTGGTATTCTTGACATGAGGTCTACTAAGATTTGAGTCATCTTTAGCATTTGATTCATGAGGGTCTGCATTGATGTGTTAAAAGTTCGAAGGACTTCAGATATATTCTGTTCATTACTTGTGGAATTTTCATTATGTAATTGTGGATTTAGTCCATGTTTTGCTGCTCCTGCATAGGATACGGCCGAGTCTCTTGCATATTTAGATATGTTTGAACTTTCTTGTGTGGTTTTCCGTTGCAGGAATTCATGTTTGGCCGACTGCTGTCTTTTCGGGCGATGAGGTGGGAACTTAATCTTTTGTAACTCTTTGTATACAATACAGCCCTTATAATTCGCCGGATGATTACCTTCACAGAGTATGCATTTCACTTTGTCAGAACGTTCTTTCCTGGGACATTTAGATGTATGGTGAGAGCGCATTTAACACATTTAGACTGTCTGTGACAAAAGTTTTGTGTATGTCCATACTGTTGACAGTTTGAACATTGAGGGATTGTGCGTTTGGGTCTTGGTGTTTCAATTTCTACGCGACAATTGAGTAATGTCTTCAAGTTGTAGACGTCCTTGTTATTATGGTTAGGCTGTAGGTCTATGAAAAACATTGGTAAAGGTTGTTTAGTTTTATTATTTTTGATATTCCAGATGTTGGTGGGATTGTGACCCAAGTCTTCCAGAGCTTTCTTCAGCAAGTCATTGTCAGTTAGTTGAAGGGTGGATGTGTTTTAATACTACTCTAAAGCTCCTCTCCTGGTTTGTTTTGTAGGTGAAAAATTCAGTGTCTCTGGATTTTAATTCCTTGTATATAGCGGAGTATGCTTCATGGACTTTGGCTTGTATTTTTACTCGTTCACTTTGGAGGATTTTGATCTCGTAGTTACCATGTGCCACTTTCTCTAACATTTCTGTAAGGGGTTGAATGTTGCTAACCTTATCAATGAAGAATGGAGGGGGCTTGGTTACTATTATCGTTTCTGATTCTGACGGTCTCCTTAGGTCAGTATTTTCCAGTTCAGAGAAGCTATTATAAGTAGGTACTGGAGTAGCTAGCCAATAATTTGGTTTAGTCTTCTGGTTTCTGTTTGTGTTTTCAGGACTATTTCTTGTTCTTTTGCGGTGGTTTACTTCCTGCCATTTAGCATGTTCAGTATGACTAGGCTGGTTGACTTCTGTTTTTTCAGGATCCTTGTCTGGAGGTATTCGCGCAGGGATATTTCCTTCTGACGAGGATTTAGGTTTTGATTTCAACAAGTTCGGATGAAGAACTTGCTGAATAAGTTTTTTGGTGCTGCCAGGTGCATTTACTGCCACAGGGGCCTGGTCGCCTACCCCTGGGGAATCTTCGGTAACTAATTTCACACTCGCAGGCCCGGGTACCCACGAGCGCCGGGGGTTAGCCGGATCGCATGACAAATCTCTCTCATTACTATACATTTCCATATTAGTTGGGGTTGGAAGATACATATGGCACTTTTCCAAGGTACCATCGCCACGCTTTTAGAGGGCATTTAACTCCTCTAGGCTCGTGGCAGCCTAGTATAGGTTACTTGACCGCCGCCTATGGCTCGGCGTTGTTGTTCTTTAGCACCACCCGGGGAGCACGTGTAGGGTTGGCCTAAGAAGGTGGTAGATCCTACGGACGCGAACAACATCGCCCCCCGAATGAAGTGAATGAATAAAAAATTTAACCGCCTTCAAAAACAACCACAAAAATTAACACTTTAAAAAAAAAAATATTTAAGGCGGTTACATTTTTTTTTAAGTTTTTATTTTACTCTTTTTAGTTTAAATATTCAACCAAAACTCTTGTCAAATACATCATTTTCTTCCATATTATGCACTAGAATTTTGTAATCCGTAGCACCGGTAATAATTTATCGTTACCATCTCTTTCATTCCTTCCCTATCTCAAAAACTACTGAACCGATTTTGATGAAATTTGCAGTATTCCTTAAGTTGAACGATACCTAATACAACATAAATAATAATTACTTAAATCGGACTTGTAGTTCCAGAGATATGCGAACACAAACATGATTGACTATATCAGTCGATGTCGACTCCTTACTAGAGGAGTTGAACCTTCCATCATCAGCTCATCCACCTGAGATGATAATTATCAGATGCAAATACTTGAACAGCTTTTGAAAATATATGAAAATGGTACTATGCGCCTATAAAATTTGATAGTTGCCCTCGATTTCCCTAGGATGCCACATCAGATCCTGACCTGGTGATCATGGGACCATTTGGGAAATATACCTATTCAAACAAAAGAAAAAAAAATCAAATCGGTCCAAGCGTCTTCGAGAAATCGGGGAACATACATAAAAAAAATGTTTGCGACGAATTGAGAACCTTCTCCTTTTTTTGAAGTCGGTTAAAAAGAACAGAGAAAGACGACGAAAGGATGACAGATTGGTTTTAAGACGATATTTGAAATAATAATAATATTTCACGACTATCACACAACGCCATCTAGTCCCAAGCTAAGCAGAGCTTGTGTTATGGGTACTAGACTACTGATCGTGCTCATTACACAAACATAATTATGTCCTGGGTGGGAATCGAACCCACGACCTCTGGCATAGCAGTCAGGGTCACTAACCACTAGACCAACAGGCCTGTCAACAAATAGTTATTCATATTTTATTTGGTGATAGGAAATAACCATAATATGTAAAAAAAGAAGTTTCATTAATCCGAAAACCTGCTCACTGCTCACAAATATCCCAATATAAATTCATAATAAAATGTCGAAACAACAATAACGAATTAGTAATGGCTAAAACGTCATGGAAACTTTGTGAAATAACACGGTAATTAAATGGATAAACATAAGGTAATTTATAAATTTTCCTATTCTATTTTGGTGCTAGATCTAAGATAAAAAAAGCATGACTGCGATTATTTAATTCTTATTATAAACGTGACATTTTTATGCACAACAGTCTACCGTCTATTTGTTTTTGATTAGATTTCATATCTTTGAGTGCTTTTTCAATCCCCTTTATGTGTTTTCGTCTGCTGGATCATGAAGGACATATTAGTACAGAATGATAGATATATAATTGATGTCTGTAATTGTTCATGATATAGTGAAAGACGTAGGTTTTATTTAAGTTTGTTAATATTGTTGTGCATATTATATCCTAAGATCAAAGAAATAGGCAGATAGAATGCTCGGAACTCGCGAGTGTGTCCACCAAAGTTAATACAAAATCAAATCGAATTACATTCCATAATGTTTTCTTTGTTTTTGAGAACAACTTTTACAATGGTTAAAGACACGAGACGGCATATTTTGGCAAACAACAACAACGACGCCGACGTGCAGCTTGGTACGACGCGTAGCTTGGTACTGTCCAGGGTGCTCAATCTTAGTACAAAAAACTGGGGACAGCACGAGGTACAATGTCACAAATTTACGAAGTATACGTAATCACTGCCCAGTATTACTTTATGTGTCTTTTTTAATTTTGTCGGATTATAATCGTAGATTTTTACTACACTAGAAAAACGAGATGGCAGCTCTGAAGCAATGTTTACATATACGTAGAGATAGATGGCGCTAACTATCAACATTGCCTCACTCCGGTAGCTCATTACTACTAATGGTGAACGCATACCTAGCCGCACCGCAGTCTCCGCAGTCTGTTTTCTTACCGATTCTGCGGCTACTGCGATGCGGGTAAGTGTGCAAGGTTTCATAGAACTTCATACAGCTTGGCCAGAACGGGTTGAAACGAAACTAAAATTTTTATTTCTGACAGCGTTGTAAAATAAATAAATAAATAATAAATAAATATTCCACAACTATCACACAACGCCATCTAGTCCCAAGCTAAGCAGAGCTTGTGTTATGGGTACTAGACAACTGATAAACATATGTACTTATATATTTCTAAATACATACATATTATATATAAATTACACCCAGACACAGAACAAATGATCATGCTCATCACACAAACATTTGTCCTGGGTGGGAATCGAACCCACGACCTCCGGCATAGCAGTCAGGGTCACTAACCACTAGTTTGTTAGATTTATTATTGTGCCATAAAACTAACGTATTGAGTTAAAAAAATAAAATAAAATCATTCAAAGTGCTGTATAGTACTGCGGTGCGGCTAGATGTGCGTTCACCATAAAAAAATATATTTTAAACTGCCATCTGCCTAAATTCATCCACAAAAATAGCATCATTGACACAAATTTAAGTTGAAAAATATGCACAGAATGTGTTTTTATTGTTTTTTTGTCATTTAAAATAAATTGGAATAATTTACACTTACATTCATTGGGGCGGTGGTAGATTTTTCTTGGTGGTTTTTAAGGTGAACGCACATTCAGGCGCACCGCAGTCTCCGCAGTCCCCGCATTACGAATTCTTTGTATGAAGTTCTATGAAACCTCGCACACTGAGCCGCATCGCAGTAGCCGCAGACCCTGAGACGACCGAATTCCCCAACCGCAGCTGATGACGTCACCGACGTCGGCCCGCACGCATCGGACGCTGCGGCTAGCGCGGTGCGGATGACGTCATCCGCATTTTTTGTCTGCCTCGTCGTCTGTAACTTTTATTGGAATTTCATCATCTTTACAGTATTTTTCTTCAATTCTTAAAAACTACAGCGTATGTATCAATAAAAGTTCTCCTGACAATTAAATGAAGTAAAAAATAATATATTTCGTAACGTTTCAATAGCTTTGTCTAAGCGATAGCATTTTAATAACTGTAAGTAAATTCTACTAAACCACTAGAAAAAAGCCCCAGCCACTAAAAGCAATATTACGCTACTAAAAGAGGAGTCAAAACCAACAATTTTAATTAGTGAAAAATCCACTAAGTTGGCAACACTACAAAATGCGTGCGGTGACTGCGGAGACTGCGGTGCGGCTCAATGTGCGTTCACCTTTATTACCAATGAACTGGTAACCCCAATACAAATGTCTGCAAAAATCTGACGCTTGCGCCGGTGTTTTGCTATATTTTGTTATATTTTTTTTCTTTTTGCGTATTTGCCGTTGAATCGAAGCGAAAAAATCCTCCGGTAAATCCATATCAGTGACCAGAAAAGGAAATTTGTGAGTGACAGTGTCCGTGTCACAAACTGAGATAGGACTCCAGTGCAGTGTAGAAGTGTTGTGATAAGATAATTCCTCTAGCCATAAGCCATATCATACATATTAAAACTTTACTGTTATAATAAAAAAATGTTTAGCTAAATGTTGTTTCATTTACCAATCCTTTAAATCCGCACTAATTTGAAAATAATATAAACCTATAATATAAACCTGCATAGCTACGTATAGCTAACCACCCATAACACAGGTGTAGTTCTAACTAAGAATATCAGATGGCGTTAGTTTCTTCATGAACGCAAATGACCCGATCCACCGGAACAAGATTGGTCTCTATTTCAATATAGTATAATGTACTCTGTGGTACTGTCGCGACTTTGTATTCGATTTTGATTTTGTATTAACTTTGGTGGACACACTCGCGTGTTCTGAGCGCTCTATCTGCCTATTTCTTTGATCTGAGCATACACCGTGACTTTTTAGTCGTCTTACAAAAAGGGTCCACTTAATGTATCCGACCTAAAATACCTCTAGGCAAGTTATTTTTTTTTTATCGTTAATAATAATTTTTATTTTTAATAAATAGGTTCATTAGAAATCTGAAACATCCTGTTAAAATGTTTACATATCAAGCTGTAAAGTATACCTACCCAGTGCGATAGTCGGGCAGATCATTCCATCTCCATTTTCTATGAGACAAGGGTGTTTGTATCTAAACCTTGCGTCATATTAAAGAATTAAAATTTTATTTTAAAAAATTTCAAATCTCTTAGATACCATTTTTTTTTTTATAAACGTGTTCTAGTAATTGGGTACATGAACTGGGCTGCTTTTGTAAGACGACTAAAAAGTCACGGTGTATATCGTAAACAATACTAGCTTCTGCGCTCGACGCCGTCTGCGTGAGTGCGTTGAAGAAACAAAGGTTCACTGCTCGTTCCCCTAGGTGATAGCGTGATTATAATTATGTAGTGTATGTTGACCCGACTTCTTAATAATATTTGTACCAAAATCGAAGTAAATCCATGCAGAACTTTTTGAAATTTATGCCGGACCTACATACAGACAAACAGACAAAATATCTAAAAACTACATTTTTGTCTTCGGTATCGATTGTAGATCACAACCCGAGTATTCTTAAAAATAAATATTATAATTGCCAGATCACAATGTCGTCATCGCATATTATGACTCACACACTGCATTGTCCACAACAAAATTATAGGTAGGTATTTGATATTCATGATCACGAATCGGATATTTCAAAATGCGTGTGATTTACCTGATGATTTAAGGCTTTAGTCTTTTTAACCGACTTCAAAAAAGAAGGAGGTTATCAATTCAACGGTGTGTGTTTTTTTTGTATGTTACGCGATTACTCCGCCAGTACAGCGTGCAGAGCAGAGTATTGAATTTTTAATTTAACATGTAAATGCATTGTTATTAACTAAGTTATTTTGCAGTAAGGTTTATTTTTCTTTATTTTGTATTGAATGACGGAATTTGTATAAATACAAATAAAATTGCACTTTTAAGTCTTGTTGCCTTGATTTACGACTATAACAGCTGTGACTATTATTTCCGTAGGTAGTTTTAATTATTTTTGATAAAAATTACCAACATTAACAATTCTTAATTATTTGTATTCACGTCACTAGAAAACCTTTAGCTGGTTTTGGCAGCCCCCGACGGATATTCCTCGGTTATGTATCTTATTTTAGGTTAACTTGGGGGTTTTGAATAATTTTATTCTTTTTCAATTAGATTTTAACCGTCGTCGTGGGTTTTTTTCAAGTTTTGTTGTGGTTGTTTTTGGACCCGGGTAGGTACAGTCGACGCTCAAAATTGGTTGGCCGCACTTACAAGGCAGTAGCTTAACATCTAGTTTGACTTATGACCTTCTACTTTCGAAAGACACATGTATCATCAACTACTGATTGCATAGGATTCATAATTTCAACATTGTAAAGCGTGTCCAGTTGACTTAGTGGTTTATCGTTAAGACAACAAAATTACTGTGATCAAAAAGACGCGAGTTCAAACCTCACGAAGTGATAATCTTTTTGTAGGTTTTACTCAATTGTTCGTCTACTCAATTAAATAACCAATAACTAAGTTATTTATTTAAATATTGTGATGACATCAAAGAAACAAAAACTGCAAACGTCTTTACTAAGATTCGAACTCAGATCCATCTATTGATCGTGAATCCACTTAGCCCAACAGAAACAGTTATCAGCACATGTTAGATCATTGCGAATGAATGCAAAGGAATGTTAAGAACCGGTTTCCACTTTTGTAAAACACGGTTGTAGTACAAAATTGTGCGCCTGATTTTTTCGTTTTCAATTTCTTACTAAAGGCTCTGATAATGATGATAGTTTAATAAAGGGTTTAGAATAAAAAAAAATGCGTGATAATTATGATATAACAATAATTATATTTTTATTGTTTAATGATAATATAATAATATTTAAGTATTACAAATTCGTAGATATTTTTTTTTATTATTTTAACAAAATTATGAAATGATTCAATGGACTTTCGAAGCTATTAAACAATAAATAAGAAAATTCAACAAATCGAAATAAAAGTAAAAAAATGACTGTACTAACCCTTACTAATGTTTTATTATATTTTAACAACTAAATAAATACAGCGTATTTTTTATACATATAGTGCGGACATTTTATTTTAATTATTATCTTTTAAGAAAATGAATAAAATCGTATAATTACTTTACCAAAAGAAATATTTAAGTTATCATTATTAAAGTTGATTATTTTGAAACAGTAACATGACACCGCGACCCTGAAATTTAATAGACTATTTGCCCTTTGCGAACCAGGGCAGTAAGAGCGAGCGAAGTGAGCTGGGGACTTGG
This sequence comes from Agrotis segetum, assembly GCA_036375495.1. NCBI lineage: Eukaryota > Metazoa > Arthropoda > Insecta > Lepidoptera > Noctuidae > Agrotis > Agrotis segetum. The sequence goes on along the minus strand of JAQSVV010000209.1, from coordinate 1,191,252 downwards.
GTCACCCTGACTCGCACAGGTTAGGTTAGGTAAGACCTTAGAACGCAAAAAGCTCATTTTCCTTTGCTTTGCCGGGCGGCGATGCCCTTTTACGGTGTCAATATAAGTGTTTTAGCACCGTGACCCTGGAACGCAAAGAGCCAGTCGATCTTTGCGTTCCCAGGTCGCGGTGCCAAAAAAGGTCTTGCTTTGACCACATCAAGTTTCTTCGGCTTCACCAAGTGCGATTTAGCAAAAATAAAGTTAACTACGCACTTAATAAAAAATACCCTGTATAGGATAGCGAGGTTACTATTAGCTTAAATATCTGTTTCATTACGAAAAGAGGATTGAAGCTCAATAACCTCGAATCTTAATCCTAAAATAAAATATAAGTGTTAATAAAACTATGTTAACGTTTCCAGTCTATTTACAATAAATAAATAAAAAAACATAATAATATAAAATATTCTTGAGAAAATCTTAAACGTTTTTTTTCCTGTAAAACGTAAACGGTTTTTAGCTGATGTTCGATGATATAAGCCTTCAGTGTTGAGTGCACGGTGAACGGTTATTAATTTAAGTTACTCATTGAAGGAAACCTTATCCTTCGTTTACCATATTTTGACGTCCATGCATAATTATCCTTTACAACAATCCGTATCCATAACAAGTGTTCCACTTCGCTCTCTTCAAGCATTGTTTTTTTCTTCTCATATCCCACAGACTCACAGTATTTCAACACTAGAACAAAACAAGTAATATCTTTATGGAAAATACAGCTGTTGATTTATTTTAAGAAAAATCTATACACATACTAAGTATCAATAAGATTTTTTTACTTTTAAACAAACCGATTTTAACACTTTTTAATACGGAATCTTTTAATAATAAGAACATTAACATGTGAAATAATTAAAATTTAAATGTTAATACTCACACTTAGTCCGGTTTCATTTGACATTTGTGTTATGTTTCATTCACATTTATGTAGGGCTATAATATTCGCCCCCAATCTTTATATGTAAAAATTCCATTGTTTATATTTCACTGCAAATCGGTAATTATAACAAGTGTAATCGGAGATTCAAACACTCGTCACATACAATAACCAGGAATCAACAAGTCAACGTTCTAATAAAGGTGATTCGAAACGAACTAACATATTTGTGTCTACCCTACAAATAATTTACTTTTGTTTTCTGAGATCTACCGACAAAACTTTATTAATGAGAACATAACAAACTATACACACAACACTAATGACGATCGAACTAATATTAGTAATTATAAAAAAAACGAATTTTAACTAACAAAATCCTTTTAAAAGTGTATTAAAAATAACAAAAAGTATAAAGTAACGATTAAAAATTAAGAAAATGAAATTATAAATGTTAAAAAAAAAACACTAAGTAGGTGATTTGAACTCACGCCACAGCTCGTCAGTTAACGCACTGAGCGGTATAGTTTACCACTGTGCCAACATTACTTGTAGGAAACTGGTTGAAATTATGAAGTATACCATAAGTTGATTTGATTTGTATAGTATTAAAACAACTTATAACAAAAGGACGTAAGTCACAGCGAAGCGTCAGGCTATTGCGTTGAGAAATTGACACAGGATTTTCGAATTCGACTGTACGTCTTTAAACTACGTCCAGCTACCGAAGGACGGGCACAGCGTTCTTTGCAAACTTACGGTGACCCTACTGCGATCCCCAAGCCGCCCTTGGGGGCGGCCTATGTTGAGCAGTGGACGTCTTCCGGCTGATGATGATGATGATGATAGATAGATAGAATACACTTTATTGTACACCAAAATTGTTACAAAAACTGTTTTATAATATTTCTTATTCTACGGTTACAACGGCGGTCTTATCGCTAACAGCAATATCTTCCAGACAACCTTATGAACTGTATGAACTTAAAATAAAAATGTGGAGGTAGTCAGTGGTGCACTTAAAATATGTACAGTCGAATTCCAAATTCCTGGGTCAATTTCTGAAAGCAATAGCCTGACGCTTCGCTGTGACTTACGACCTTTTATTATAAGTTGTTTTAATACTATACAAATCAAAGGAACTTACGGTATACTTCATAATTTCAACCTTTTCCTACAACTAATGATGGCGCAGTGGTTAACGTGCTCGGATGTTTCCATCACTGCTGGCGAAGGATCGATCATCACTTTTTTCTAATTACTTTTATTTTATTTAATAATTTTAAATAATTGCGATATTCTTTTTGTTATTTTTCATGCATTTTTTTGTAGAAATTTGATAAATATAATTGTTTTTTTTTAGTAATTACTAATACTAGTCATTAGTGTTGTGTGTCGACCGTTGTCATCATATAAATATAATAAAGTTTTGTAGGTAGATCAGGGAAGTAAAACAAAAGTTACAAAAGTAAATTATTTCGATTTGTGAGGTAGACATAACTATGTTAGTTCGTTTCGAGTCTCATTATAGAACATTGTTGATTACTGAATATTTTGTGTGACGATTGTTTACATCTAAGTTACGCTGTTTTAATGTTATTGTTTTGTAGTGAAATATTAACAGTGGAAATAATACAATCACTGAGGGCGATTATTATAGCCGTGCATAAATATGGATGAAACAATACAAATATCAAATTAAACCGGACTAAGTGTGAGTATTAACATTTAATTTTTAATGTTTTTATGTTTTAATGTTTCACATTAATATCTTATTTATTCGATAAGATTCCCTACAGTAGGTTTGTTTAAAAGATAGTTATACGTGTTATTTACTTATAGTTTTTTCTTTTAGTAAAATAAATTATCAGTTGTATTTTGCATAAAGATAATAATAGTATTCCATGTTTTGTTCTAGTGAAATACTGTGAGTCCTGTGGAAGTGGATATGAGATATGAGGAACGAGCTTAGCTTAATCTTATCGAGAGCAAAGTCCAACACCGACGGTTGTAAGACATCATAATTAAATTATGGTGAATGAATATGAAGGAAATGGCTTCCCCCAATGAGTAACTAATTCAACACGAAATTAATAACCGTTCAGTTTCACCGTGCACTCAAGACAGAAAACTTCACCAATCAGCCAAAAACCCTTTTGTTTTATAGAAATAAAAGAAACGTTTAAAAGCACGACCATATTTTTTATACTTATGGATTTTGTTGTATTCATTCTTAGTTAGCGAAAACATCATTTTATTCACAGTTCTTATTAATTTAGGGCTTAGATTTGAGGCTAAGTTTCAATCATTCTTTTCATAAAGAAAACGAAAATTAAACTGATGTCCTCAATAGGGTATATCTATGGAGAGCGGTTATTTTTTATGGTTAAGAAATAATTAAATTAAATTTTCAGTAATAGAACATAATTATTTCCATATTATTTGTTTTTTGCTAAATCGCACCTAGTGGAACGCAAAAAGCTTGATTTCATAGAAACAAAATTGTTGGCACCGCAGCCCCGGAACGCAAAGAGCAACTGGCCCTTTGCGTTCCAGGACCGTGGTGCCTTCACAATCATAGCTGTAGCAGTATTTTTATGTAGTGCTAATGTTATTTATTTGCGTGCTTCTATTTCAGTAAAAGAACATTCATCCTAAATACCTAACTTTTTTTTTTGCAACCTGTTTCTGGACCGTGGCCCTGGAACGCAAAGGGCAACTAGCGTTTTGCGTTCCAGGACCGAAGTGCCATGGGACGTTTGTTTGAAATAGTAACAAGGCACCGCGGCCTTGGAACGCATAGAGAAATTGGCCTGCTGAATTATTACTATTTCAAATGGCTTTATTATATAGTCATATCTTTAATATTTCTTTTGTTAACATAAAGACAAAATTACACATTAATATTTTTTTGGGATAACATACTAAAATGGCCGCACTTTATAAAATAAACCCTTTAATTTCTAAAATATAATTAAACGTAATTTAGTCTTATAATCAGCTAATTAAATTGAATAATATTGTTTTATCTTCACTTCTAATTTTTTAATTTACTTATTACTGATAGCTGTAAGTTGGGCTAAGTGGAGCTATATCAATGAGATCTGAGTCTTATAATGTGTTTAGCTATTGTTTAGTTTTTTTTGAAATCATGATCTTATTAATCAATGTCTTGTTAGTTATTCATGTTAATTTACAGTTTATTCATGCTTATTATTTATTAAAAATGTTAAATATTAGTTTTATGTTATTTTTTTGGTCTTGGTGGAAATAAAAAAAGTCATGCTGAATTAAAATGTTTATTTTGTTTTATTTATTTATGTAATTAACAAACTTATAAATTATTCGTATTCGTTCATACGAATCTGACAATCCCTCAGTCAAAAGTCAACTCATTTGATGAACTTCAACATGACATTGCAATAATATTCGTTCTTTCCTCAATATTGATATTCGCCGGCATTATGAGAATACTTAAATATATCGCTATCTATATATTCACACGTCACTAACCAACAACCACAATCTAACGACAACTTGATTTCGATCAAGTTAAATATTCCTAAAACTTGGTCTACCTCACAGAAATTGTGAACAAACGATTATAATCATATTTCTGTCCCATTACAATATATAACAATTGAGTAAAACTTACAAAAAGAATATCACTGCGAGGGGATCGAACTCATGCCTTGCTGTTCACCGCATATTATGTAGTGGAACGCTTAACCATTAGGCCAACGGAACAAGTGTTATATACGTTGAAATTATGAATCCTATACAATCAGAAGTTAATGATGAATGTGTTTCTTAAAAATAGAAGGTCGTAAGTCAAACTAAACGTCAAGCTATTGCCATAAAAGTGTGTCTGACCAGTTTTGAACCGCTACTGTACCTACCTAGGTACGGTTCTACACATAAACAAAAATTAAGTTTATAAATAACTATACACACTTACTTAATTATGTCAATATATAAAAGTGTTTTCCAATAATAAATGGTAAAGAAGAGAAGACAGATTGATGATGTCAGAAGGAATTGACAGAAATCATAACATTGAGGGAACAATTAATTTTAGAGAGAAAGAAAATGTTTTGCAACCAAGTTTTTAAAAACAGCTAGTGACTGAGCTTGTCTTACTGACACTTTTTTGACAGCTTTTTTTTTTAGCGTGGCAAAATCATCAACAGAGTCCTCCCACCCCGGGCAGGGCGGGAGGGACTGTCAGACTTCTACTGACTAAAATCCGCGGTGTCCTTCAATAGCCCTTTCTGTTCCGGGGTCACGGTAAGGAAATAATCCCGCGACCCCGGCAGGCTTTGGCCCTCTGAGAGTCCCCCCGTCATTATGCTGACGCTCTTTGAGGCGCGCGTGGGACACAACGCGCCGTCGACCCCGGGCATGGTCCATGGTCGGGCAGCGAGTTGCCCTTTACTCGCTGCCCGCATGCCCGCGCCTACGGTGGCCGGAGATCGTCTAGCGACGTCCGTCGCCGTGGGCGTCCACCACCGCGGGTGGGGCGGAGGGAGGACACTGTCCTCTCTCGCTCGCGGCCCGCCTCCTCCTTCGCGAGCATTACTCATCAACATTTTCAATATTCCGAAAAAAGCTGTTTATTCGGAATATTGAAAAAAACCGGCCAAGTGCGTGTCGGGCCACGCACAGTGTAGGGTTCCGTAGTTGCCCATCAAAATACTTATGCGAACTAACTAAACTGATTCGCTGAATTTAATTTTGAAAAGAAGAATTTTCAAAATCGGTCCAAGAGTACTTTGAGAAATCGGGGAAAATACATAATAAAAAAGATTACGACGAATTTAGAACCTCCTCCTTTTTTTGAATTTAGTTAAAAATAGTTGACGATAAAAACCTACCTATCCCCAAAAAACATACCTATAAAAGCTGTAAAAATAAAGTTGACAAACTTACATTTGCAGTTGTCTCCGATACATTTTGTTTAGGAAATAAGATATCCAAGTACATTTTATAAGTTGGTCGATTATTACTCATAAAGTTGTGAAGCCTACTTAGTCATGATAATTTTCTTTTCAACTCACTTCTTGACACTCGAATCGAGCAAAATTTTGCACTTTAAAGCTTAATATTTCACAAACGAATTTTTTTATCAAAAAATTGTTAAAGAAAACTATCATTATTTTTTAAAGGCCTATTTAATGATACCCCACACTAAGGGGTACGCGTGAAAAAAAAATCCTCACTTTACGTGTAAGTACTGGAGGTACCCTAAAAAAAAATATTTTACGAGATTTTATTTTACCACTTTTTCGGCACAACAAATCCGTATATTTACACCAAATTACAGCTCTCTAGTACTGTGCGTCTCTGAGCTAAACTGCGGACAGACGGACGGACGGACATGGCGAAACTATAAGGGTTCCTTGTTAACTACGGAACCCTAAAAACGGAATTTCGTTTTACGGAATGAGAACTCATCGAGCATTACATTTTTCGAATACTTAAGTGAAAATCGGAAAAAAAAAAGAAATCGGACTTAAGACTTTCGATCAAATAAATTTCGAGATTCTTAATAATAGATATTGTAATTTTTAGGTATTATGATTTGATTTTGAAAATCGGAATATCGAAATTCGGAATAAAATATTTCGGAGTATTTGGGTGTTCCCATAGAAATAACGTCTAAGCAAAAGTTGCTCGATCTGATGGGCATTTCCTGTTGACTTATAAAAATCGAAGATCAGAAACATCTGATGTGGAAATCAAAGCTATCGCTAATTTCTCTGTATCCTACTACTATTATAAAGGCGAAAGTTTGTAAGTATGGATGTATTCCTACTACTATTATAAAGGCGAAAGTTTGTAAGTATGGATGTATGGATGTTTGTTACTCTTTCACGCAAAAACCACTGAACGGATTTGGCTAAAATTTGGTACACACATGGCTTATAATCTGGATTAACACATAGGATAGTTTTTATCCCGATTTTATGTTCCCGTGGGATAACTTTCGAGTAGTAGCGGGTGAAACCGCTGGCAACAGCTAGTAATATTATAAAACAACGTAAGCTCAATGACGATGGTATATCATTAAAAATCGGGAACACCCAAATACTCCGAAATTTTTTAATCCCAATTTAGATATACCTAAAAATTACAACATCTATTAATAAGAATCTCGAAATTTATTTGACCGAAAGTCGTATGTCCGATTTCTTCTTTTTCCGATTTTCACTTAATTCGAAAAATGTAATGCTCAATGAGTTCTCATTCCGAAAAACGAAATTCCGATTTTCAATATTCCGAATACACTGATTCTTTCGGTCACTTTAAACCTTGCTCACAGAAATAGGAGCCCCGCGAGGCGGGGCTTCATCGACCTGCCTTGGTAGGTGGTAGTCAACAAATTGAACAAGGATGAAAGAGCGAGCGAAGCGAGCTCGGGACTGGGGACACCCCGACACGGACAGGTTAGGTTCTGTTGTGTCCGGCCATCCCCTTCGTGTTAGGTTACTTTAAACCTTGCTCACAGAAATAGGAGCCCCGCTTCGCGGGGCTCCGTTGAACCACCTTGGTGGTGCTATAACTCAGGATGCAATAGCGAGCAAAATGTGTCTTGGGGCACCCCGACTCGGACTTCACGGCCCCGAATCGGAATTCCAATAATCGGAATTTTAATATTCGGTATTCGTGTTTTTGATGTTTCGGAAAATATATCAAGTCGGAATTTCTGATATTCGGTCTATTGAAATTCGGAATTTTAAAAATTAGTATTTATAAACGTTAGGAAATTTGAAATTCGGAATTATTAAAAAAGGAATATTGATCCATCGGAGTTGTTACTCGTATATCAGGAATTTTGAACCATTCGTTAATATTATGAAAATCGGTATTTTGAAATTCGCATTTATGAATTTCGGAATAAAGTTTTTCGTATTATCGTAGTGTACCCTTAAAAATCTGACTCTACTGGCCAAAACTCCCATTTATTTTCCCACGTTTTTATACACGCACTTTTCTTGTTTGTTTATTTGTTTGTCAATTTTGAGGCACTTCCCGATAAGCTAGGAGGGTGAAATTTGGCACACGCTCTAAGTACTGATGACAATACATAACTTACTAAGAAACGTCATAACAAATGCAATATGGCGGCCTCCCCAAGATGGCGTACTGGCTGTTTGAAATCCACCCATATAATATGGGTATAAATCTAAAACTTAAATCCAATATGGCGGACGTCCAAGATGGCAGACAGGCTATTTGTAATGCACCCCTATGATAGGGATGTCAAATGCAAGAGTTTGCTGTCAGAAACACCAAAAAAGTAGTCATGTGACTTAAATCCAATATGGCGGACGTCCAAGATGGCGGACAGGCTTTGAGGCACTTCCCGATAAGATAGCAGGCTGAAATTTTTAGAGTGGCTTCAAACCCGATGAACAAAGATAAAAATATTAAAATAATTATTAGATTAAAAAAATATAAAACCCCTCTTGTGCGCGACGCACCTTTTTACAGTTTTATTCTTTTTTGTAGTGTTTTTTTTTATATTTCGAATCTTATTTTTATTTGATAGTTTTTGTTCTATTTTGGCATTATTAATAAACGAGTCTTCGACCGAGCACCATCCGTGTTTTTCTTAACGTTTAAACAGTCCCAGTGTCCAGCAGTGGTGATACAGGCCCAGTCCGCTTTATCCTGGTCTTCCGTGGTTAACGAGCTTCGCCAGAGCTTCTACTTGTTTGGCTTAAGAAACGTCGTCCGTTCCGTTGCCTTCCGTTGCCAGCATGCCGCATTCGCCGAACTGAGAAATTCCAGCCGCCCACCGAGAATCTTCCGGAGGCACGTTTAGCTCACCACAAGCGCCCATTTACATTCACTGGGCTAGACTACTTCGGGCCAGTTCAGGTGACTATTGGTCGAAGAAAGGAAAAAAGATGGGTCGCTTTGTACACGTGCCTAGTCGTCCGCGCTATCCATTTGGACGTTGTTGGAAGCTTGTCAACAGATTCTGCTGTAATGAGTCTTCGGCGCTTCGTGGCTCGCAGAGGAACGCCGTCTGAGATCTGGTCTGACAATGGCACCGCTTTTATCGGGGCAAAAAGAGAACTCCGTGCACTCTACGGGGACGCAGCTATGCAATATGCTGCGACGGAGAAAATCAGTTGGCGCTTCATTCCTCCGTCGGCTCCGTTTATGGGTGGAGCATGGGAGCGACTGGTGAGATGTGTGAAGACAGCACTCCGAGTGACCATCACCGAACGTGCTCCGACAGAAGAAGTTCTCCGAACTGTGCTGGCAGAAGCAGAAGGCCTCATCAACACCCGCCCCCTGACGCACGTCTCGGTAGAGCCCGGCAGCGAAGAGGCGCTCACTCCGAATCATTTTCTTCTTTCAGCTTCGTCGGGGCGTCCTATTCCAGCAACCTTGACGGATCGAGATCTGGTGTCAAATAGCGGCTGGCGCAAAGCGCTCAGACTGGCGGACCACTTCTGGCAGCGCTGGGTGAAAGAGTACTTGCCGAGCCTTATTCCCAGACCCGGGCAAGGTGATGTTCCAGAGTTGGCTGTGGGCGATCTGGTCCTGGTGGCTGACGGCAACCTACCGAGGGGCTCTTGGCCGAGAGGGCGTATCTCAGCTACTTATCCGGGTCGCGATGGGATGATTCGAGTGGCGGACGTCAGGACCGCAGCGGGCATTCTGAAGAGGCCCTTGAAGAAGCTGCTCAAGCTGAGGGTTTAACAAGGGGGGAGGAATGTGCGCGACGCACCTTTTTACAGTTTTATTCTTTATACCATTCCCACTTTAAAAAGTTACTTTTCACTTCAGTAGCTCAAACATGTAGGTTTTGCTGCCTGAAATCAGTGAGCAAAATGCGATTTTGCTCACTAGTGAGACAAAGTAGCTTTTTAATATAAGTTTAAAAAAAAGCCGCGAATATCATATTCAGCCTTGAGTTAATCATACAATTCGAAACATTAACACTCTATCTCTTTCCCGCCAATAGAAAGAGAGAGAGACAAACACCAGCCCTTTCAAAGTTCCGATTTTGAATTTGGTCTCAAAGACAAACACGTTCGGAAATTTGTACTAACCAAAGAAATGCAAATAGTTATTTGTGCAACAAGAGAGCAAAGTCGTTTTTTGCTGCGAGTGCTGATTTTGAATCTTGAGCAAGCGAAGGATTCAAGGATTGAATCACGAGCGTATAGCGAGTGATTCTAAAGTTGAATCCTGAGTGTAGCGAGAGATTCAAAGGCACGAGATGCAAAAAACTTTGCTCTCGTGTAACACACATAACTTTTCACTTCAGCAGCGAGAACACTTTAGGAGATAAAATAATAAATAGGAATAGATTAAAATAACTTTTTTTTTAAAGTAGCTTTCAACAATAAGTAAATACTCCGCACTGTAGATAATCGTCTCGTCTGTGATAAATCTAAAAAATAAGATAGCAACACACGTCTCCGAAAAACTGCTTGCGCCCTTTGTTAAGTCTCCATTCATTGAAGACATGGTATGGTTTCAGATATTTAGTTAGAGTTAGGTAATTCTGCATTAATAATTAATTTGTTGTTTTAAATGGTTATGTTAAAATAAGTACTGTTCTCGTCGCTAGTTTTACGCATATTTTTTTTTTTTTAACTTATTCAACTCTTTACGCCAGCCATGAAATTTTATTCCCGCTCTTTTATTTTTAAATTAAGGCGTGTTCGGAAATAGCATCCATAATAATTTATTATTCAAAATATTTATAATTAACATAAATTGAAACTAGAAATAAATATTTACAGTAAATGCTTATTTTCATTTAAATACAGCAATAAGTTAAAAATTCAATAAAATACATTCGAAGACATTATTATCTTTTTGCATTTCTTTGGTTAGTACAAATTTCCGAACGTGTTTGTCTTTGAGACCAAATTCAAAATCGGAACTTCGAAAGGGCTGGTGTTTGTCTCTCTCTCTTTCTATTGGCGGGAAAGAGATAGAGTGTTAATGTTTCGAATTGTATGATTAACTCAAGGCTGAATATGATATTCGCGGCTTTTTTTAAAACAAAAATTAAAAAGCTACTTTGTCTCACTAGTGAGCAAAATCGCATTTTGCTCACTGATTTCAGGCAGCAAAACCTACATGTTTGAGCTACTGAAGTGAAAAAGATAATAATGTCTTCGAATGTATTTTATTGAATTTTTAACTTATTGCTGTATTTAAATAAAAATAAGCATTTACTGTAAATATTTATTTCTAGTTTCAATTTATGTTAATAAATATTTTGAATAATAAAATATTATGGGTGCTATTTCCGAACACGCCTTAATTTAAAAATAAAAGAGCGGGAATATTTCATGGCTGGCGTAAAGAGTTGAATAAGTTAAAAAAAAAAATGCGTAAAACTAGCGACGAGAAAGGTACTTATTTTAACATAACCATTTAAAACAACAAATTATTAATGCAGAATTAAATTTCCTAACTCTAACTAAATATCTGAAACCATACCATGTCTTCAATGAATGGAGACTTAACAAAGGGCGCAAGCAGTTTTTCGGAGACGGTGTTGCTATTTTATTTTTTAGATTTATCACAGACGAGACGATTATCTACAATGCGGAGTATTTACTTATTGTTGAATGCTACTTTTAAAAAAAAGTTATTTTAATCTATTCCTATTTATTATTTTATCTCCTAAAGTGTTCTCGCTGCTGAAGTGAAAAGTTATGTGTGTTACACGAGAGCAAAGTTTTTTGCATCTCGTGCCTTTGAATCTCTCGCCACACTCAGGATTCAACTTTAGAATCACTCGCTACGCTCGTGATTCAATCCTTGAATCCTTCGCTTGCTCAAGATTCAAAAGCGGCACTCGCAGCAAAAAACGACTTTGCTCTCTTGTTGCACAAATAACTATTTACTCACTGAAAACAGTGAGTAAAAAGCTCTTTTTCTCACTGTTTTGGTATTTGAATTTAGATCACATTGCTGCGCTCCACCCCCGTCAGCCCCCGTGTTGTTAGGATAATGTTACTCTTATTTTCACTTCAGTAGCTCAAACATGTAGGTTTTGCTGCCTGAAATCAGTGAGCAAAATGCGATTTTGCTCACTAGTGAGACAAAGTAGCTTTTTAATTTTTGTTTTAAAAAAAGCCGCGAATATCATATTCAGCCTTGAGTTAATCATACAATTCGAAACATTAACACTCTATCTCTTTCCCGCCAATAGAAAGAGAGAGAGACAAAGACCAGCCCTTTCGAAGTTCCGATTTTGAATTTGGTCTCAAAGACAAACACGTTCGGAAATTTGTACTAACCAAAGAAATGCAAAAAGATAATAATGTCTTCGAATGTATTTTATTGAATTTTTAACTTATTGCTGTATTTAAATGAAAATAAGCATTTACTGTAAATATTTATTTCTAGTTTCAATTTATGTTAATAAATATTTTGAATAATAAAATATTATGGGTGCTATTTCCGAACACGCCTTAATTTAAAATAAAAGAGCGGGAATAAAATTTCATGGCTGGCGTAAAGAGTTGAATAAGTTAAAAAAAAAAAAAAATGCGTAAAACTAGCGACGAGAACAGTACTTATTTTAACAGAACCATTTAAAATAACAAATTATTAATGCAGAATTAAATTTCCTAACTCTAACTAAATATCTGAAACTATACCATGTCTTCAATGAATGGAGACTTAACAAATGGGCGCAAGCAGTTTTTCGGAGACGGTGTTGCTATCTTATTTTTTAGATTTATCACAGGCGAGACGATTATCTACAATGCGGAGTATTTACTTATTGTTGAAAGCTACTTTAAAAAAAAAGTTATTTTAATCTATTCCTATTTATTATTTTATCTCCTAGAGTGTTCTCGCTGCTGAAGTGAAAAGTTATGTGTGTTACACGAGAGCAAAGTTTTTTGCATCTCGTGCCTTTGAATCTCTCGCCACACTCAGGATTCAACTTTAGAATCACTCGCTACGCTCGTGATTCAATCCTTGAATCCTTCGCTTGCTCAAGATTCAAAATCAGCACTCGCAGCAAAAAACGACTTTGCTCTCTTGTTGCACAAATAACTATTATATCATTGTTCCGAGTTTAATGTCAATTTGTTGGCGCAGTGACGGAGCGATTGGACTACTTCGTCGCGTGCAGTGGGTTCGATTCCCGCACGGAGCAAATTTTCGTATGATCTATGTGTACAGTTATTTGTTTCGGATCTGGGTGTTTGTGTATGTGAATTTAGATGTTTGTAAACGCACCTTTGTCTTTTTTTTCTTCGTTAAATACCTATCTATTATCGCTTAATTATTATTTTTCTTGTGGTCATGGTATAAAGTATCGTATGTAACTCGTGAATAAAACGGATTTAAATCGAGGGCCTGAATCACTCGCGTCGCTCAGGATTTAAATACTTGAATCACTCGCTTCGCTCGTGATTCAATCATCATGAATCACTCCCTGCGGTCGTGATTCAGTCATTAAAATCCTTCGCTTGCTCTTGATTCATTTATAAGGCCCTCGCTTTAAATCCGCTCTTTATTCACTAGTTGCATAATGTACTATTTTTGTAGTGTTTTATTTATATTTCGAATCTTATTTTCATTTGACAGTTTTTGTTCTATTTTGGCATTATTAATAAACGAGTCTTCGACCGAGCACCATCCGTGTTTTTCTTAACGTTTAAACAGTCCCAGTGTCCAGCAGTGGTGATACAGGCCCAGTCCTCTTTACCTCTTTTTAAATGTCCTGAAAATAAGAAAATAACCCTACGGGGCTGAGAGAGTAGCCACTCAAAACGTGGGGGCGTATCTTTGCAAGTTACACCCACGATCTATACACGTCATGTAAATATATCCCTTAAATAATATATGCCCCCACGTTTTCAGTGGCCCCACTCTCAGCCCTGTAGGGTTATTTTCTTATTTTTAGGAAATTTAAAAACGTGGCTTTTTACATTTTATAAAATCTAACTATTATTATTATTATATTTTTTATAATTAATTAATGTCCAATACCAAGAGCCCAGGTAAAAAAAATATTAATAATATTTTTTTTACCTGGGCTCTTGGTATTGGACATCAGACCAGTTTTAGAACTTCCATTTTGACGACACCGTTGTAGCTGGCATTAGCAAAAAGAAACGCGTACGAAGTCGCGGGCAGAAGCTAGTTACAAATAAAAAAAAACTCAATCCTAACTATGTTTTAATAATTATTTAAAAAAATACGTCACGTTGGGGGACCGGTCCAAATTATTTATTATCTAGGTTTTTTTTCGGTCCCCCAACGTGACGTATTTTTTTTAATAATTATTAAAACATAGTTAGGATTGAGTTTTTTTTATTATTTAGTACTTTTGAAAGGGATCTTGGTTTTTGTGTCGGGGGTTTTTTAAATTTTTAATTTAATTTTTATTTGAAACTTTTTATAGGTACACACTTAATTAAGTGATCAATATTCCCTTTCAGTTTGCTTTGATTTAAGACCCCACTCGAGTATATTTGCAAACCCTCGGCTACCCTTTCTCACTTTTACCCCCACAACTTTTAAACGGCTCAACCGATTTTCATCAAACGTGTCTAAGAACACTCGTACGTAAATCACCTTTAATACAAAAAAAAAACTAAATTGAAATCGCTTCATCCGTTCGGGCTCTACGGTGCCACAGACAGACAGACAGACAGACAGACAGACAGACACGTCAAACTTATAACACCCCTCTTTTTCCGTCGGGGGTTAAAAAAAGCTTCAGATCGCATTCGCTTCGCCTGTCTGTTTGACAATAGCTTAAGATATTTAATATTTATGTGGTGTAGTGTGGTCGAGTCAGAATATGAAAAGAAAAAAAGTCAAAAAAAGAAAATACATTTATTTGGCAAAAACAAAATTATACAACATTTATTTTTAAAAAGTAACCGGCGCAGACAGGTAAGTACGTATATTATAAGTACCGGTCAGCGCGGATAAAAAATGTATAAAGAAACCGGAAAATCTGCATACAGTAACAACCATGACTTGCAATGGGTCGTTCCCTACATGTCCATGAGTCTTTTGTTCTCAAAAATTGAAAGTTCATACATTTGTTCCCAACAGGTCCACGACATTTAAAAATATAAAAAAGGCTCAGTTCAACAAAATTTTACGCTCATTTTGTCAAAGGGTGAATTTGAAGTAGTAATTATATAAAACTAAAATGATACATATTTATTAAACAGTTAAGTACTACTCGTATGTAGTTGACTATATCCCCTATACGTTGTTCTGTCCATTAGGTACATTTGGGGCGTTTGCTATTTCGTCATTTGTGACATTCACCCAGGACCGCCTTCGCCGCCGTCACCACCTACGCCGTTCGAACCCCCAGGTGTGCCTGTGCTGCCCGGCCCACCGGCGCCGTTCGCTCCGGCTACACCTGCTGTGCCTGCTCCATCCGAGCCCCCCACACCACCCGAGCCGCCTGCACCACCTGCGCCGACCGAGCCCCCAGTACCACCTGCACCACCTTTGCCACCTCTGCCGGTTGTTCCACCAGCACCGCCTGAACCACCTGCGCCACCTGCGCCCCTCGCGCCCGCAGAACCGCCTGGGGCGCCAGCGCCACCTGCACCAACCGTGCCCCCAGCACCGCCTTTGCCTCCTGCACCACCTGCGAAATTTTCGCTCCCTGTGCCTCCTGCACCGCCTTCGCCACCTACGCCGATCAAGCCTGCAGCGCCACCTGGGCCACCCGCACCACCTGCGCCATTGAAGCCCGCATCACCGCCTGCACCGCCGTTGCCGCCTGCACCATCCGAGCCCCCAGCACCTCCTGGACCACCTGCACCGCCTGCTCCTGTGCCACCCGCAGAACCACCTCTGCCACCTGCGCCGCCCGGGCCGCCTGACCCCCCAGCACCGCCTGGACCGCCAGCGCCACCTGCGCCAGTCAAGCCCCCGTCACCCCCTGCGCCACCTGCTCCACCTGGGCTGTTCCAGCCTCCAGCACCTCCTCTGCCACCTGCACCACCTGCGCCGCCTGGGCCGTCTCTACCCCTTGGTCCGTCTGGGCCGTTCGGGCCCTAGAACAAAAGCAAAAAGGAATCCCTATAACTGAAATTACCTCTAGATACAAATATTTATTTACGCCTGGACATCACAGAAGGTCCCTCAATATCTTAATTATCAAGGTTTTTTAGAGTTATGCATCGTTCGACAGTTCATTGCATCGTGCATCGTAATAAGTATTGTTGATGTTGGCAGCAGTGACACACAACGGTATATTCTTTAGGTTTCATGTTAAAAACATACGCTTCTTCTGGCGCAGTCGGGTAAAAATGAAACTAAATTAACCGAAGGAACATAAAACTATGGAAGGAATTTTTCGATGCTTCGCAAACTACATATTTTATTTTTTCAAAAAAAATTGCTGCTGAGTTCAAAAGCAAACACAAAAAAGTTTAAACTAACCTGTGCATCCCGGGTGTCTCTCTTGTTGGAGGAGCTCTGTGTGGTGCTCTCGTCGGTCACGTGTACGTTGCGTCGGACCACACCGTCTGGTTGAGTTGGGAAACGCTGGTGGAGAAAAACAACTTGGTTATTATCTGGTGATTGAATTTTCGGCTTGAATAGCCAATTTAGCAGTATTACGAGTATAAAATTGAATTGCGATAATATTCGTAAAATGGAATATTGGATTCCATTACTCAAACAATAGAGTAGATATTATTATATTGGGTGTAAGGGACAGCCCTCCACAAACTTTCAGGACTTGCTCAGTAGACGAAACTGAACAATCTTCCACCATTTTTTTTCAGGAAATGAAAAAAACAATCAACCTCTCCATACAAACTGTCCAATCAAGTCTATAATTTTCTATGGTGAGGAAATAAGTGGAGGGCTGCAGTCCCTTACACCCAGTATTTAGAATAGCCCGAGTTGCCCTTTACTCGCTGTCCGGATGCCCGCGCCTACGGTGGCCGGAGATCGTCTGCCGACGTCCGACGCCGTGGGCGTCTACTACTGCGGTTGGGGCATAGGGAGGACGCTGTCCTTTCCCTCTGGCGGCCCGCCTCCTCTTTCGCAAGCATTACTGCTTCGCAGAAGGAGGCGGCCGCTTCCCACTCCGTCTCGCCCCGCAGCATGGCCTGAACAATGCCGGGCGCGAGAGGTCTCCGCCTATCGCCTCCGTGAGGTCACGGCGGTGCCCTGCCCAAGCGGGGCAGTCCTGCACCGTATGCTCCACCGTGTCCTCCGGGCGATCTTCGCAGTGGTGACAACCGGGCGTCTCTTCCCTCCCTATCCGACACAGGTACCTCCCGAAACTTCCGTATCCGGTGAGGACCTGCGTGATCCGATAGGCCAGGATGCCGTGACGTCTCTCCAGCCACTCCTCAAAGAGGGGTCTTACCGCCGCGATTGCGGCATGCCCGATCTATTCAAAGCCTTTGATTGCGTACACTATGATACACTTTTGCGAAAATTACATCATTTTTTTTAAATACATTTTTGGAATCGTACTTATGTAAAAGATTTCAATGCGTAGATGTTAATGGCTCGAAATCTTCTGGTCAACCGTTTTAGCTAGGTGTGCCTCAAGGATCAATTCTGGGTCCGTTTTTATTTTTAGTCTACATCAATGACTCGCCATATCTTTTAAAGGGCATTTGTGACATTGTACTGTTTGCTAATGATACCTCTCTTACATTTAAAGTTGATAGAATTAGACAAGATTTTGACGATGTTAACACCGCATTATCATTGGTCAAGGATTGGTTTACTGCTAACAGCCTAGTCCTAAATGCCAAAAAAACGAAATGCATAAAGTTCGCCTTGCGAAATATTACAAATCTAGGTCCTAACATTGTTCTAAGTAATGAAGAACTTGAAACTGTTGGTCGGTTGGTCTGGGTATTAAAGTAGACTCTAGAATTCAATGGGGTCCGCATATAACAAGTTTAGCGGGAAGATTAAGATCGGCAGCCTACGCTACTTGTATCAGAAAAGTAAGACAGTACACGGACGTTGATACAGCTCGACTAGTTTATTTTAGTTATTTTCACAGCGTTATGTCCTACGGCATTTATTGTGGGGCAAAGCGGCTGATATACAAAATATATTTGTCTTACAAAAACAAGCTATTCGGGCATTTACCAGCTGGTTATTAGAGTTTCTCTGAGGGATTTGTTTAAAGAGATTGGCATTCTGACGGTGGCATCTCAATTCATCTTTGCCAACATTATATATATATATTATAGGCAGAATTTATACCTATATACCAAAAACGACAATAACAATAAGCACCACCTACGTGTTCCTTTTCATCGACTTCAAAAGGTTCATGACTCATTTGTAGGTCTTGGTATAAAATTCTATAATAAATTGCCTTCGTCATTGCTAGACTTGCCGTTTAATGAGTTTAAATCTAAGATTAAATCCATCCTTTTCCAAAAAAATCTAAAATTTAATCCATTCTTTGACTGGCCTGTTGGTCTAGTGGTTAGTGACCGTGACTGCTATGCCGGAGGTCGTGGGTTCGATTCCCACCCAGGACAAATGTTTGTGTGATGAGCACGATCATTTGTTCTGTGTCTGGGTGTAATTTATCTATAATATGTATGTATTTAGAAATATATAAGTATGTTTATCAGTTGTCTAGTACCCATAACACAAGCTCTGCTTAGCTTGGGACTAGATGGCGTTGTGTGATAGTTGTGGAATATATTATATTATATTATTATATTATATCCTTTGTTCTAAGGCACATCATTCCATAAACGATTACTTAGTGGATAACAACAGCTGGTCACTCTGTTGAAGTTAAGCGGCTTTCATGGTCTTTCCCAGTTTTTTTCAGTTTTTTTTTTTCTTGCTTCCGGACTAGTTATATGAGTTCATATTAATTATAATTGTTTATGCATATTTTTTATGACTTACTAATGTCATCTTGTTTTATTTTATGTGTTTGAATTTGTTTTATTATTTTATTTGATCAATGGACATTGTTGTCCGTCTTTACACTTTAACCCTTTAGCTCGCAACGACAAGCCGGCTCAACGCTCACTTTAAAAAAATGGTGATCAAAAATTAGACACTTTTTATAAGTTTTTATTTGATGCCCACAATTAATAACTAAAAGCAATTGTAAAAAGAAAATAGTTTGACATTTCTGTAGACATTTTACGTCAGTTTTTATCAAAATGGCATCACGGTCGCTGTGACACCGCGGATTACAAATAATTTAATTGCATAAAAAATATTTTTGACGGTTTTTTCTGATAGTGGACACCGGTATTTTATTTCTAGAAGGATATTTTATTATAATAATTACAAATTACTACATTGTATTGACTAACTTTCGAGCATAGAGTTCATAAAGTGATATGTTGAATATTCTCAACGTTGCGCCTTAACCGGAAAAGTACTTCGTAATATGCATGTTGAGCATGTTCAACATTGCGGATTTGCTAATGATTTACTTAGCATGAATATATATAAAAAAAATATATATATTGGTGTTTTGTCCAATATATTTTATTTATTGACATGCTGTGGATGTGTTTTCATGTTTTTTTGTTCTGCTAGTTTCAGAATTAAGCCGATATGGCAAAGAACGCTGAAAGTTATGTCACTATTTTCGCCAAAGAATGCTCTATCAGAAAGTAGCAGTACCTACTAGTACTGACGATGAAGTTATTTGAAGACAGGACGAAAGAACGTGAAACCTCTTATTCTAGCTCCAAACCCTGGTCATAGCCTTAGTCACTAAATAACTTGGACCTTGATAGTTCTACAGATGAGTCTCTCACGCCTGTCTTATCCGATGAAAAAACTGGTCGATAGAACAGTTTTTTCATCGGATAAGACTCGTCATGAATACCACGTTCCCTCTATATAAAACTTTACATCACTTTCCAGTTCTCCAGTCAGTTCCGCCTATTTGATCACCTCAAGTTTCATCTATTTTGTCACCTAAGTTTCATCTGTCTTATCGCCACAAGTTTCTACAAATATATCGCTCCAAAAGGCGAGCGAATATAATACTTAAAATTGAAGCATATAAAACAACAAGTAAGCGATAAAACTGTCGTGGAAAACGGGTAAATGGAAAACTGTTGAAAAATTAAGACATGCAGCACATTTAGAACCAACAGTGTACTTGAAGTTCCGCAGGATTCAAGAGCGATGTCTCCTTTAGACTACTTTTACAGGTTTTTTTTTCGGAATATGTTGGCAATAATTGATTAAAGATCATACAACATACATACTTAAATTCTGTACAAAATGATGCTGCCAAATATCTCTAATGGGGACAAATATCTCTTCAAATATCTCTATCGGGACATTTAAGCCATAACTCTTATGATGGGGGTAGTAGAAATATCATCATATAGGATTATTGGAGTCGTGAATTAAAATATCTTCCGATTGCAGATATCATGCCGGTCAAAATGTACGAAAAAATCAGAAAAAATCTTATCTTACGATTTTTTTTGTATCAAAAAGGAACAGTTCTTATAACTATCATGTGTTACAGTAGATACCTAAGGTGATTTATCGTTCATTTTTATAATTGTCATGACTGATTGTTCTTTTTATGCCTTTTTCAATTGTATAAAATGCGTGATAATGTGAATAAGGGTTTATTTTATTAAATTCATAAAAACCTACATACATCGCGATGTTGAAAATACTCAACGTTCATTGTACCACCTTATTTCTTCAATACATCGCAACGTTGAGTATTTTTAACGTATGTTTTTCCAAATACTACACAAACTAGATTTTTTAAAACATTTTTCTGTACATATATACACTATTTATATACATATAAACTAAAAAAAAACACAAAAATACAGATTTTGTATCCTTGCGAACTAAAGGGTTAAATAAAAATACTATATAATATATTTTATAAAAAATAAAAATACACACAAAAAGACAAACAAGTCTTTTTGTGTGTATTTTTATTTATTAGTACGACAGTCGTAGCTTTCCATCAAATTAAATAATATTGTCGGAGCGTATGAAGAATGTATAACTATCTTTTGCATTGTATAGAGTGTATTTATCTAGTATTATATGGCGTCATATCATAGCCAGCATTGTGTGAGTACCATGTACGAGTACTTCATAGCTATCTTTGACTAGAAACCGACGTCTTTCATTGATTTGAATGATTCTGGCGGTTGAGAGTATGTCATGCTCACTCAAAAGTCTCGCTGATGGTGGCGCGTGTGACGGATCATTCAGTTCCCTCCAAATGGTTGAGCTAAATGGTGCTGATATTATGTGTCATGTTCGTGAACGGGCATTGTCAGTAAGAACTGGTCATCTCTTAGCTGCCACGGTCTATTTTAATTATTTTGAATTGTCTATTTATTTTTACTATGGACATTAACTTGCCGCATCGTTCTCACATAATGTACCATCTGATGATGAATGATGTAACAAAAGTTCTGTGATAATTTTGGCGATTGAAAAAGAGTGTCCATTGAGTTTATTACTCATTCTTCTCTATAGAGATCTATGCTTTGGAATGAGCACCTACAGTACTTTCACAGTTTTTGTGTCTTGTGACTTGGACTGTAGCACCATAACTATTTTTTCACTTCTTTTATTTTATGTCTTTGACAATTCAAAAGTGCCTGTAAGTCAGTTCCGTTTTCGTCAATAACCTTTTTTTTATTTACCCTTTTTAGTTTAGATATTCAACAAAATCTTCATGTAATTGGCGTAAACGGCTGAAAATTTAATTTCCAATAAAGTTTACGCTGCTTGAAGTTCTCAGCAGCCGCAGCAGCAGCGCTAGCACAGTACAATGAACTTGGAAGATGCGATTGCGTCTCACACTAGTGGATTATCCATCTTCCAAGAAAACAAAGACCGGGCGCAGGTCTTCTGCCATCGTCGCCTGTTTGAATTAAGACAGATGGAACGCCGACGGTAACAAGAGCTCGTCGAATTATGTCGTTTACGTAGATATGTTCGCATGCTAAGCGTATTATACAAAGTAAATCTAAGTCTTTGATTAGTTTTTTTTTGTACCCTACCACAATATTTTCTCATTTAACCCAAAGGTTGACTGGTAGAGAATGCCTTGTGGCATTAAGTCCGCTTTTAGTACATGAAGTTTAAATAAATAGTCCTGAAACATTTCACTTACATTTCTATTATCATCTGCCCACTCGCAAGCAGCCTCCTCAATATCAACTCCATTTGCTTCACGGTCAAGTATCACTCTCAATGACTCTGGTGTCGGCTTAAAATGTTCAACAAAGTCAATAAGCTGATAATTCTCCTTTACAATGTCATGTTCAGTGACGAGCATTCCAGTAGAATCGTCAAGCTCGGATTCACAGATGCCATCGCCGCGATCAGATACGCAGGGAGGAGGCTCCACGACACCCACATTGGGCTCTCCACTCCACATGTCAAAGTCAAGGAACAGAAACGAGTATTTGGAAGTTAACCGAAGGTGCTCGAAGTTGGCACGGCTGACATAGATAGCATGTGCCGGACTCCCAGATGTCTCGGCACGCTGTAGCAGCCGTTGCATCGTTGGTTTGCAGTCCTCACCCACACCGAGAACCTCCACCTCACCGATAGAAACATCGTAACTAAAAAGTACAAATTGGGTCTTTAATTTCTCAAAAATAATGCGATGAAACCACTATGATAAACAAAATAATATGCGATGCTTACGAATTGTCCGAAGGATCGATGAAACCACAGAGAGCGAGCACAGTCAAGTTGGTTTGAGATGTCCAGTCAGTGTGTCGACAGACGCTGTTCGACTGCGCAGCCGGCGTGAGCCACGCGTGCAGTCTACGTCGCGTCGGGACGTGGCTCGGGCTGTGCGCCTTCAAACCGTCACCGTAGTTTGTGCCTATCTCTGCACCCGGGAGCACCACCGCTAAACTTATTACCAATCTGAAAGGTTTACCTTCATTGACTTCTGTTTGTAGAAGCAGCTATTTAAAGAATATAAGATAAATTCGATCAAACTCCGTATAGATTTCTAAAGCTAAATAATTTTTACTTTTAATATTTTCACAGTACTAGGACGACTTCAACAACGCAAGTTTTAGAAACACATTTGCTTGCAAGCGGGTCAACACAATTTGGAGTCTGGTCAAAAGCAAGGTTATAAAACTAACTGCGTATTTACTAATCACATTCAGTTTCATTGAAGAAAGATAAAAAAAGGTACGTACTCATCAGGGCGGTGGGACAAAAGTATGCGGTTGGGCGAAAAGTGCACTCCTTGAAAGTGGTATAGGTGGCGCAGCTGTGCGGCCAGTAGTGCGGACGCGGCCCGCGAGGTGTCGCTGTCCCAGTGAAGCTTTATTTTCTGCGGCTGCCTCTGCGCCCAACCACAGCGCATGTCTATGTTTTCTGTGAACGGATACACTGCCGTAACAGGCCTATAAATGATGGATGTTTTAAGAAAATTAATGCGGAGAATAGGTATTTAAACTAATCAGTCTTTTTAACATGAGCAAAAGCTAGTTCTAAATAAAATGCGCTGCAACTAGGTATTATGGCAAAATAAATTACTTAAGACATTATCATTAAAACCTCGATCATATCAATAACTTAATCATGTTATGTTTTAGATCTAGCGTCTGCTCGCCCCGGGTCGACGGGTACGGCGCGTTGTGTTCCACGCGCGCCATCTCATCAACTGACTCATTTAATGATTTTACCACGCTAAAAAAAAAGTTTCCACCCGCGACTTCATCGCGGATCCTGTTGCTAATTAAATGCCAGCGACAACGAGGTCGTCAAAATCGAAGATCTGAAACGTCTGAAATCGAATTCTAAGAGCCCGGAAACGGGAAAAAGACGGGATGCGCGAGACGATTCGAGACGTTCCAGATCTCTCATTTTTGGAAGTCAACAGGAAATGCCCATATCAGACTAATCATTTTATGCTATAATTATACAGGGTGGAATTTTGTAATGCCACCTGGAGGGAAAGTACTCTTAGTACTGCAGATAGAAAATTTTACTCAAAGGAAACATTCCTTTATTTTTGAATAGAAAGCAAACTGCATTCAAAGATTTTCGAAAATTCTCTTCTCCACCCGGGAATCGAACCGGCTAAAATCTGAAAAAATTATACCCTGTACTTTTATTGCATCGATCGTTAGGGTCAATTATAAGGATGAAATCTCTCTAACAAACATGATAAATTAAATGAAAGGAAAACCAGGAAATCTTTAATTAATTTAATTATTAACAAAAAATGGTTCGATTCCCGGGTGTGGGAGAAGAGATTTTTTGAAAATCTTTGAATGCAGTTTGCTTTCTATTCAAAAATAAAGGAATATTTCCTTTGAGTAAAATTTTCTATCTGCAGTATTAAGAGTACTTTCCCTCCAAGTGGCTTTACAAAATTCCACCCTGTAAATGTCATCCTATTGCGTGTAACTTGGCTCTTGGAATTCCACAACAGGTGTTTGAGATCATAAATTTTTACACGTCAACAGAGAGTATTTATCAAGATGAACAACTCTTCCTAAAACGTCATTCCTATAATATTAGGTCTTTACCTATGAAATTGCCGTTCTGCAGTACTGGCCATCTCAAATCAAAATAATTTTTGTTTGGCTAAAAATTCTAATTTCAAATTGATTTGGGCAATCGTTCGTCTCCGCTGCTCCTGCACGACAATGCGCGACCTCATACTGCAGCACACTCTGCACAGCAGATGGTCTCCAAGTTACAAGAACTGGGGTTGGAAGCTCTCCGTCATCCGACCTACCCACCAGACCTTGCGCCTACAGACTGCTGCTTTTTCCAGAATTTGTATAAATTCTTGGCGGGAAAAAAATGAATACCAGAGATGCCAGTATAAAATACCTTTGAAAAATTTGTTGCTACCCGTCCAGCTCAAAATTTTTTTAAGGAAAAAAAAAAACTTCCACTGCGTTGGCAAAGATACATTGATTGCACGGGTGATTACTTCGATTAATACAAATAACAAATACATGAAAAAAAAATCGCTTAAATTTGTTCACACAAAACGGCAATTTCATAGGTACAGACCTATTATGTTACAGCGTAGCTGGGCGCTTAGAGTTCCACATTATGTGTTCCCGTGTTCCAGATCTTCAAATTTATTCTCTTAGCAGAAAATGCTCATCACGAGGAACAATTTTTGCTATGGTACCATTTTTGTATCTCTTAAGTTAAGCCGGTCTGTTGCGGTTTTGCATCATAGAACGTCTAGTAGATGAGAATGCGACGTCAATTGCGAGTACTTTGAGGATGTATTAAAAACTTTGTGTCAAAACCAAATCAAATAGAAATAAAAATCACAAGCAATCAATCTCTTTAACGGTATTATTATGTGTGATATATTTAGACACAATTTGGTATATTTAGCCTTAGGTAGTTAGTTAGGTATATGATTTACAGCAGTGGATCAACGACAAATTATTTATTGACCTGAGTGGTCAATAAAATAAATAATTTGTGAGATAACATAAAAGTAAATTATATGAACATAGTAAATAATTATGCCGTTTTAAGTTTTAATGGTATAGTTAATGACGGTGTCGGTTAAAACAGAAAAAAAAATGCTCAGGGAAAAGACACAAACACACAACACCAAATTAGCCCAGTACGCTCTAAATGTACACATAAATGAAGGCACTCACCTGCTAGGTGTGACGCTAGACGGGAGCAGCTGGGGTGTTCGATCTTGTAGACGTCGTTGTCAATTATATCTGGCGTGCAGTAGACCAACTTCCCCTTATACTCTGAGAAAGTCCTTCCCCATGCACTGGCCAGCAGTAGTAACACACAGGTAAGCAATAATACATGACATGACATGACTTTAGCTGACTGGTAGCAGAAGGTTTGAGACTTGTGTCACTGAACACTGGTCAGTGAGGAATGATAACTGCCTCCTGAAGTACCGGACATTTATATCAAGACACAGAATACTAATTAATGGTAGGTACTACGTACAGAAGAGTCACTTTGCAAAAACACTCAAACAAATCTAAAATCTATGCTCGAGAGAATAAAGTACCTAAATTTTAAAGTACTTTTATAATAACCTACACATCACGTGCGCAAGCAAAACATAAACAGAACGGCTACGCGCGTGAGTTTATTTTGGTTTATCTGACGCTAACGACTCTTGAAGGTCACGATCGGCGCGCACCATTTTCTTGCCCTGACCCGCAGCAGTCTGAGTCAGTAGCTAAGTGAGAGCATTCGTGTGTCTTTTGACATTTTCCGTATTTTTTGCGATTTTAATCTTACCCCGCTTGATGCATGACTAAAATAGTATTTATGGCATAAAGACGATTTTAGTCACTATTCCAATCTTACCCCTTGGACATTTCGTCTTACCACTACATGTTTTTTTCGTAAGACCAATTTTTATAACAGTTTTTTTTCATAAAAAATGTTTCATAAAGAATTCTTTCAGCATTACATGTAAAAACAACTTGACCATACTTTTTACCCAAAACATCATTTTATGCATTTGCCTTGAATCCCTTTGTTTGACAAGAGCTTCAATCAACACTGTTCATCTAATCAAATTTTTCTTCCGACTTAGTCCACTCAACCTACCCGTCTAGACGAGTCTTTAGACGAGTCTTTATGTGAAAACCTGTTTGCAAAACGTACCGCATTCCATTAGCTGAGTCCAGTGGCACACTGTGAGATACTAGTGATGGGTTTTTGGCCGGGAATTTTCCCGAGCTGGAAATTTTCCCGATTCTTTCCCAATTCTTCTCAGGAAAATTTCCAAATGACGGGAAAATATTTATAATATAATACTTATAAAATATTACAATTTAATTTCTGTTTTTCACAATTATTTGCATTTGTGTGAGTCTGTACACGCATTTGAGTGGTTAAAAAAAATACATTCATTCGAAAAGGATTTTTACAGTACCTATAAAAAAGGGCATTTGTTTACTTATGGAAATTGTTTTTGATTCGTATTTATTTGAAAAGACTAAGTTGGTACGATCAAGTCCACAACGATATTTTATTGATGTGAAAAAACTTTATAAACACACTTCAACATTTAAAAAAACCGGCCAAGTGCGTGTCGGGCCACGCACAGTGTAGGGTTCCGTAGTTACCCATCAAAATACTTATGCGAACTAACTAAACTGATTCGCTGAATTTAATTTTAAAAAGAAGAATTTTCAAAATCGCACCAGGAGTCTTTGAGAAATCAGGGAAAATACATAACGATGCTTCCAAGCAATAACCCGGCAATCGAAAAATCAAAATTTTACAGGAGAAAAGATTTACTGATTCTGTCAAATATCATTTAAAAACATAAATTCATAAATAACATTGTTAGTGCACATTACGGAACACATACTTTAAACTTATTTCAACAAAAAACCCATGAACACGATTACCAAAAACTTAATGAAAATGATATTTATGCCAATACCCCGGTAATCGCAACTTACAAAAATAAAAAATAAAATGATATTCACACCAATAACCCGGTAATCGCAACTTACCAAAATAAAAAACAAACAGTTTTTTCGTATAGACCTATAACAGGTTTTTTGCCGAAATATTATTTTGTCTAAACTCCTAACAATAAACACGTTTGTCATGATTTTTTTGCAAATACCCATTAGGAAAAATCTGGAAAAAAATGCATAGGTGTATTTCAGTCCATAGAAGCCGAATTTGACATAACAGCATAAAGCCCATAATAGTACATTACCGAGTTCTTGGTTGGGAGCATCGATTAAGAAAAAAGATTACGACGTATTTAGAACCTCCTCCTTTTTTTGAAGTTAGTTAAAAATAGTTGACGATAAAAACCTACCTATCCCCAAAAAACATACCGTAAAAACATACCTATTAAAGCTGTAAAAATAAAGTTGACAAACTTACATTTGCAGTTGAAGAACATGTTCTCCGATACATTTTGTTTACGAAAACATATTATCCAAGTACATTTTATAAGTTGGTCGACTAATACTCGTAAAGTTGTAAAGCCTACTTAGTCATGATAATTTTCTTTTAAACTTCGTTATAATATACTACTATTGTGAATTTTTTCACACCCCCAAACATAACCGTTTAGCTGGTAGAGGGGGGGACACTCGAATCGAGCAAAATTTAGCACTTTAAAACTTAATATTTCACAAACGAATTTTTTTATCAAAAAACTGTTAATGTAAACTATCATTATTTTTTAAAGGCCTATTTAATGATACCCCACACTAAGGGGTACGTGAGAAAAAAAAAACCTCACTTTACGTGTAAGTACAGGAGGTACTCTAAAAAAAAATATTTTACGAGATTTTATTTTACCACTTTTTCGGCACAACAAATCCGTATATTTACACCAAATTACAGCTCTCTAGTACTGTGCGTCTCTGAGCTAAACTGCGGACAGACGGACGGACGGACAGACGGACGGACATAGCGAAACCATAAGGGTTCCTTGTTGACTACGGAACCCTAAAAACATTAAATTTCCTCGTAATTTAGACAAACAGTTACAAAGTACACAGACTTACATATTTTCACGGATGCATCACAAAAAGCATAATTAAACAGTAGTACTGTACAAGTGTACACAACGCCAATTCTCCTGTCGCCATTGTTAGGTTACTTTGTGCTAAGACCAAAGTCGCACTAATAAAGCCAGTTACAATACGCGACTTGAAATAAGCGCGGTGGAGTTTAGGCTGGTGCCAAGTTATATAAAAAAATACTACAGTCATGGAGATCAACGGTTGATAACACATACGTTTGGTCTGACTCCACCATTGTCACAATTTGGATTAAAAATTCACCTTATTTGTTAAAATCATTTGTCCGAATCCAAAACAGAGTAGGTAGTGAAAATAAGTGAATTGACTCGTGATTTACGAGTACCCTTGGTTAGGTACAATCATGTTGCTGGGAAAAATAATCCGGCTGACCTTTTATCTCGCAGGCGCTCGACGCGCTTCAGAATCCGGATATTTGGTGGAACAGGCCAGCATTTTTAACATTTAATAAATTAACATTAATTTTAAACAAAATAATTCCGATAAAATCAACTCAGAGGATTTGCCAGAAATGATCAAATATTAGTTTTATATAATCAATCAAGAAAAAATATGGAATCAGGCGTTACTTTGCGGAAATCCATGACACGACAAAAATCCAGGGTTGTTGCAGGATGCAATCCCACCCTATGCAGTCATGCATATGCACATGCAGCAAAGGATCCACCCAAGGCCCTCATGCAAATGCACTACGAGTAACATCTCCTGAGGATGCCCCGTGGAGGGGCGAAACACGTGTCGAGTAAATGTTTGATTGCATGGCTTGTTTTTCCATTTGTGGCATGTGTGCATATGCATGAGGGCGGGAGGGTGGGTCCTTTGCTGCATGTGCATATGCATGACTGCATAGGGTGGGATTGCATCCTGCAACAAGCCTGGATTTTTGTCGCGGAATTAAAACTAAATATTTTTCATAACATTTAATAATTAATCAACTTTTACTAGCATTTTTACCTTTTTTTTAAACTTTTTTCAAATTTTAATCGCTTGAGACGTGCAGCCTTTTACTTGTTACGATTCATTATAGTGGTTATTTTTAATTCGTGTATTATGATTTATAACAATCATTAATATAAATGGTAATTATCATTCTACATCATAAATACACGAATTAAAAATTACCTACAAAATACCTTTTTTTTCGGACGTCGGTGATTTTGTTTTTTTTTATTTCGTTGTCTTTTTGCCACCGACTTCCGAAAGAAAAGTTACTTCGAAGGTTATTTATTTAAAAAATGTGATTGTTTTTGAAGTCGGTCACATTTTTTTTGAAAAAAAAAATGTTATTTTTTTCATTTTTTTTTTACTTCTGGAATGGTCCCATTAAAATTTTATCGAAGTCGGACTAGCACTTTTTGAAAAATCAACCCTCTATCCTACAAAGGAACCAAATGTGGTTCCTAAACGGTCATAGTCGTTGAATACTGAGGAACCATTTATGGTTCGCGCGTACAAGCCAACTTCAACCTTATTTGTATTATACATAGAGCTGGATTTTAGTCGATTATTATGGTACCAAATACTTACTGAAATCACTGGGTGTCATTATAAAAAAAAAAAAAGAATCGCATCTTTGTCGATGTCAAAATGTCAAGTGGTCGACCACTTGAAATGTTGTTTAGTTTATGTCTTATTTTTTCCATGTTATGGCTATAAGTGTATTGAAATTGATAAAGTGTCGTGTTTAGGTTAGATTTAAACTAAAATTTTAATTGGAAAACGTAAATTATCGAGTAGAAATAGGTTTTTGTCCCTCCTATAGGCCAATTCGGTTGTCAACAATGTATTTCTTATATCATGGAATTTCCGTTGTTTATTTTTTCGATTCAAGGTTAGTAATCAGTTGAAGAAGGTTTAGGTAGTATTCTAAAAAACATTTTATAGTGATACCTGTTCATAATAACACGGATGATCGTTTACAAAGTCGTGCATTGAACTGCGCATTGAAAAATTACAGCTCCATGTAAATAAATGAATTTTAGAGTTGGAATCTTATATGAATAGTGTATGTGAGAATTTTTTATTAGAATACTTATGTATTCGTTATATTAGTTCTAAAGTTTCGTGTAAATTGATTCAGTAGTTTTATCAAAAATAAATAAGATACGTCAACAGGTCTAGTTACGGCTGTGGTTACGGCGAGATCTCTTATCTATAGGATATTTTCATTCCGAAGTACTTATACAAGAGGTGTTTATATTGAAATACAAAGTCTCGTTACTAAGGAACACGAAACTTTTTACCGTTTGAGATAAGAGTCATTGTATCTCGAGTGATTACAATTATTGTGAGCGTCGGCCAGTGTTGACAGTCGCGCAATATTGACAAATAACAGCTCCATGTAAGTTGAATTTTGAGTTGAAATCTTATAAGATTATATGTTGGAATTTTCTTATTAGATTACTTATATATTCGTTATATTAGTTCTAAAGTTTCGTGTAAATTGATTCAGTAGTTTTATCAAAAATAAATAAGATACGTCAACGGGTCTAGTTACGGCGAGATCTCTCCTATCTATGGGATATTTATAGAGTCTTTGTATTATAACATAAACAATTCTTGTATGACTACTTTGGTATTATAACAACGAATACGAAACTGTTTACAGTTTGCCATTTGAGTCATTCTAACTGGAGCGATAACGGTTAATGTAAGCGGCCGCCACTTGACGCGCGCGATGACGTAAGCGCTCGTAAATGTCAAGGCCGGGACGGAGTTTACGATACAAGAGCGCGGGAGTATAGAGGTTAAATCAACAAAAACCTAAAAAGTTTTCAACTTTGTCTACACCGATTACTCCGAGGTTTCTGGTCCAATTTCGATGATTCTTTTTTGTTCGATACAGTATATCTGCCATTTGGTCCCACAAAATTTTCATTAAGTTTGGTGCAGTAGTTTTTATTTTTAGTTAGGTACGAGTATATACATGGGCGTTGTACCGGTGCTACGGATTACAAAATTTTAGTGCACATGTAAGAAAATTATGTACAGTGAAACCTGGTTAAGTGAGACCTCAAGGGACCTGCAAATATGTCTCACTTAAAGAGGTATTCCACTTACGCAGTGTCTCAGATATCCAGGTATAAATAAATATCTGTCCCATTTACAGAGGGTTTCATTAATAGAAGTCAGTAGTTTTAATCTTGATTGGGAATCAAAAATGGTAATGATCGTAATTATGTAATGGTAGGTAGAATAACAATAAGTAAGTGAACAATCAAAACAATGATGTCTTAGTTACTGAGGTAAATGCATATAAAATTTACTTGCTGCCTCAGTTATAGAGGTAACTAGGACGATAAAATCGTAAGAATGAATACCAGTTATAGAGGTTTGCTTCGTCCCACTAACAGAGGTAATTCAGTGCCAAATTGTGGGGCCTCAGCATGAGTACCAGTTATGGAGGTTTCTCACTTATCCAGATCCCACTAAACCAGGTTTCACTGTATTTGACAATAATTTGGGTTGAATAGTAAAACTAAAAAGAATAAAACAAAAAAAAATCAAAAAAAAATTGTAACCGACTTCAAAACAACCACAATAAAGTTCAAAATAACCTACAAAAAAACTTTTCTTTCGAAAGTCGGTGACAAAAAGTCAATGAAATAAAAAACAAAGTCACCACTTTTTTTGTGGTTGTTTTGAAGTCGGTTACGTTTTTTTTTTATATTCAACCCAAATTCTTGTCAAATACATCATTTTCTTACATGAGCCCTAGAAAATCGGTCCACAATTGGCGGAGTAATCGCGTAACAAACACACAAAATAAAGATCCTCATAATTATTATCATCCACATAGCAGAAACGTAAAAAAATGCTTACAAAATAAAAATACCTGAACCAAATTGGATGATTTTTTTCTGGGACCAAATGGTAAGTAGGTATACTGCATCGAACAAAAAAAGAATCACACTAATCGAACTAGAAACCTCGGAGTAATAGGTGTACATAAGTACATAAAAAAATGAATGATGAATTATGAATTTGGGTCGAATATTTAAACCAAAAAGGATAAAATAAAAATAAAAAACAAAATGTAACCGACTGCAAAAACAACCACAAAGAAGTTTAAAATAACGTACAAAATAACTTTTCTTTCGAAATTCGGTGGCAAAAAATTAATGAAATACCAAACAAAGCCACGACTTTCGAAAAAAGCGTTATTTTGTAGGTTCTTTTAAATTTCTGTGTAGTTGTTTTTTGTTGATTAGTCATTGAAAAAAACTTATGTGAAGGGTCATCGGGCGCAATCCGACCCGGTCGCGGACATGAATGAAAATGGTCTAGAATGAAAGAGCATAATTCACATAATAATACTCTCAATTGTTTTTGTTGTAATCCTTTGGAGAACAAAGTTTTAACCAAAAATGTATTTATTTGAAAAATCTCCGTTCATTGTCTTTCCTCCTGATCTGTACGTTTTCAGATTCTCTTTTGTTTTGATCGACTAGATACAATAGTTTACAAGCCACTAAACCTGATTTTTAACCGACTTGAAAAAAATAGGTATGTACCCAGTTCGATCTGTACGTATGTACCTATGCATGTTTGCCCGCGGTTATAGACTGAGCCGATATTGATACTGTTTTCGGAAAGTGTTCCTTACATTCTGGAAAAGATATTAGTATTATAACAATCATGGATATCTCATTGCCCGCATAGATTTTTCCGCCCTTTTTTTGTTGCTTACTTGGATTGTAGATTTTCAAAGACGTCGAATATACGAAGATTTTTGTTGAACATCCAAACTGAAAACATTAAAAAAAAACTTAAAAAACAGGTACCTACCTACTTCAAAACCAAACACACAAAAAGGGTAATAGTAGATTGTATGACAAGGGAGCAAAATGATATTTTTACGGCGAGGGCGCTTTTTTGAATCCAGAGCGAAGTGAGGGATTCTACTGTAGAATCCCGAGCGTAGCGAGGGATTCTTTAGTAGAATCCTGAACGTAGCGAGGGATTCAAAGTACGTCGCCCGAGCCAAAAATATATTTTGCGCCCGAGTGATACACTCTACTTTTCATCACCCACTATGAGAAAATAAAAAGCGCGTATTTTATTGTAATATTATTATACGGGTTAAAAAAAAAATAACAACTAACTTGAAATTATCTAGTAATAAAACAACTAAAAACTTATATTTACATTTGAGACATTTTCGCAATTATGAAAATTATATAGAAGATTCCATTGAGAACGAGGCGAAAACATGTGATCGCATCGTGGAAAACATTAAATTACAACCTAAAGTTAATACATCCATGCCACTGTCCGAAAAAAAAACAATCTACAATTTTTATTCAGCCAGCGACGCGGCGTGACTAGGGGCCGTCATTCCAGCCAGTCTTTATTCAAACACTATTTGTTTCTTTGGAGCCGAGATGTTCCAAATTCAAAAAGTGCGCGGCAATGTTCTTTGCGGCGCACTTAGATGTTCCAAATTCAAAAAGTGCGCGGCAATGTTCTTTGCGGCGCACTTATAAAGAGGATTAAAAACTCATTCCTGCTTCCTCAGGAATGAGTTTTTAATCCTCTGTAGAAGTGCGCCGCAAAGAACATTGCCGCGCACTTTTTGAATTTGGAACATCTTAGTGCTCGGCGTCAAAGAAATCGAACGCAAATAGTGTTTAAATAAAGACTGGCTGGAATGACGGCCCATATACACCGCGTCGCCGTCGCTGGCTGAATAAAATTGTAGATTGTTTTTTTTCGGACAGTGGCATGGATGTACTAACTGTAGGTTGTAATTTAATGTTTTCCACGATGCGTTCACATGTTTTCGCCTCGTTCTCAATGGAATCTTCTATATATAATTTTCATAATTGCGAAAATATCTCAAATGTAAATATAAGTTTTTAGTTGGAACGAAGTTCCTTATCGCGCGTTGTGAAAGGGGGCTAGACGGAAAAAATTCTTACAATAAGTTGTCACGATATCTTTGGAACGAAGTTCCTTATCGCGCGTTGCGAAAGCGTGCTAGAGCTCAAAGAGTGGAGTGGAGTGGAGTGGAGCGGAGCGGAGCGGAGCGGAGTGGAGTGGAGTCGCGACGATTATTTTTGTTGAGTGTATACAGTAACTTCGTTCCATCCGGGTGTCCCTTGTTGTTTTTTTTATTAGATAATTTCAATTTAGTTGTTACTCTATGTTTTATTAACCCGTATAATAATATTACAATGAAATACGAGACGCTTTTTAGGGTTCCGTAGTCAACAAGGAACCCTTATAGTTTCGCCATGTCCGTCCGTCCGTCCGTCCGTCCGTCTGTCCGCAGTTTAGCTCAGAGACGCACAGTACTAGAGAGCTGTAATTTGGTGTAAAT
Organism: Agrotis segetum; assembly: GCA_036375495.1. NCBI lineage: Eukaryota > Metazoa > Arthropoda > Insecta > Lepidoptera > Noctuidae > Agrotis > Agrotis segetum. The sequence goes on along the minus strand of JAQSVV010000209.1, from coordinate 1,156,493 downwards.
ATACGGATTTATTGTGCCGAAAAAGTGGTAAAATAAAATCTTGTAAAATATTTTTTTAGGGTACCTCCTGTACATGTTAAGAGGGGATTACTTTTTTTTTCTCGCGTACCCCTTAGTGTGGGGTATCATTAAATAGGTCTTTGAAAAATATTGATAGTTTTCATTAACAATTTTTTGATAAAAAAATTCGTTTGTGAAATATGAAGCTTTAAAGTGCTAAATTTTGCTCGACTCGAGTGTCCCCCCCTCTACCAGCTAAACGGTTATGTTTGGGGGTGTGAAAAAATTCACAATAGTAGTATATATAACGAAGTTCAAAAGAAAATTATCATGACTAAGTAGGCTTTACAACTTTACGAGTAATAGTCGACCAACTTATAAAATGTACTTGGATAAAATATTTCCTAAACAAAATGTATCGGAGAACATGCTCTTCAACTGCAAATGTAAGTTTGTCAACTTTATTTTAATAGCTATAATAGGTATGTTTTTTGGGGATAGGTAGGTTTTTATCGTCAACTATTTTTAACTGACTTCAAAAGAAGGAGGAGGTTCTAAATTCGTAGTATTTTTTTTTATGTATTTCCCCGATTTCTCAATGTCTCAGCGAATCAGTTCAGTTAGTTCGCATAAGTGTTTTGATGGGCAACTACGGAACCCTACACTGTGCGTGGCCCGACACGCACTTGGCCGGTTTTTTTATTTTCTCATAGTGGGTGATGAAAAGTAGAGTGTATCACTCGGGCGCAATAGTTATTTGTTATACAAGAGTGCAAAGTTGCTTTTTAACCGCGTGCTCAATTTTGATGACCGAGCAAGCGAATGATTCTAAAATTGAATCACGAGTGCAACGAGTGATTCAAAAATTAGAATCATGAGCGGTAGCGAGGGAATCAAAAGAGCACAAGGTGAAAAATCTTTGCACTCGAGTGCAACACGTAACTTTTCATCCCACCTCAGCGAGGAAATGAGTAGATGCAAAAAAAGTTTAGGTAATAACTACTTACTACGTTTTATAGGTAAGTATTACAGAAAATAAAATATAGTTTAGTATGTTTTTAAGTTTCTTATTTTTATCTTGGTTTGTCTTAACAATAAGTAGGACGTGAAAAGAAAACCGCAAAAGAAAAGTTCTGAGTCAAGAAGGTTCCGAGTCTGAGATTTTATTTTTTATTATGTCTGTGTGTGTGTCCATTATCAAATAAATGTTTTCTATTCTATTCTTTTTAGATTGTAATAAATTAATAGTAGATTACGCACCAAAGGATTCTGGTTCGGGATTCAAGTTAGCCCAATGGGCACCACAACAGCTGTAGGGGTCAGCAGCCGCTTTTACTGGTACAACTCTTTAGTGCACGTGCATGTTCCAAATTCGATTTACTTTATCCACTAGAGGATAAAAACGGCTTTTACGCTCAGATATCGAAGAGGAAAAATAGCCTTTCCGAGATGGGGGGATGAAATAGTAGATTATTAACCAAGGGGATAAAGCAGTGTCTTCTGTCGCGGGTGACGATTTAAATCGCGAGCATAACGAAGGACTCGAGGCTTACTCCCGAGCGTAGCGAGGGTGTTAGAAACTTAAATCACGAGCGAAGCGAGGGATTTAAGACGAGTCCTGAGTGTAGCGAGGGATTTAAGTTCACCCAAGACTAAGACAGCTTTATCACCGAGGAAAATACTCTACTTTTCGTACCACTTGCGAAAAAATCGTTATAATAATATGTATGAGATAAGCATTAATTAAACATTTAATTTAACAATAACTTATTTAAAAAAATAAATTAAAATAAACTCAACGTTTATGTATTTGAAGAAAACAAAACGCGGCAAATTCCTAGATTATATTGTATTCTCGGAAAAGCAAAGGCATCAAGATCATACGGCCTCTTCGGTTTTCGTAATGTTATTAAATCATAACTGCATAATAAATGCGTATTCCTTTTTCAAAAAGTTGTATAATGCTTTACATACAAACTCAATGGTGTAAAGACAGACTGATGTAGTTCACTATCGGTAAGTATTCGAAATTCAAATCACATTCTCTCCCTAGAGGATGAATGAAATTCAGTACAACTTTCTTTCCCTAGGGAAAGCTGTTTTTAACAGATTAATAATGACTATTGTTATGTACGCTTTTTGTGGCATAGAATGTCACTTTTTTGAGCAAGTGGTACGAAAAATAAATTCTATTTTTGAAATTTGATGTGGTACGACAACCTTCGAACGTGAAATGGGCACCACAATAAGCGATCAGCTGTAGGGGTCAGCGGGCGCATTACTGGTACAACTCTTTAGCGCACGTGCATGTTCTAAATTCAGTTTACTTTATCCTCTAGAGGATAAAAACGGCTTTTACGCTCAGATATCGAAGAGAAAAAATAGTCTTTCCGAGGTGGTGGGATGAAAATAGTACATTATGCAACGAGTGAATAAAGAGCGGATTTAAAGCGAGGGCCTTATGTATGAATCAAGAGCAAGCGAAGGATTTTAATGACTGAATCACGACCGCAGGGAGTGATTCATGATGATTGAATCACGAGCGAAGCGAGTGATTCAAGTATTTAAATCCTAAGCGACGCGAGTGATTCAGGCCCTCGATTTAAATCCGTTTTATTCACGAGTTACATACGATACTTTATACCATGACCACAAGAAAAATAATAATCAAGCGATAATAGATAGGTATTTAAAGAAGAAAAAAAAGACAAAGGTGCGTTTACAAGCATTTAAATTCACATACACAAACACCCAGATCCGAAATAAATAACTGTAGATCATACGAAAATTTGCTCCGTGCGGGAATCGAACCCACTGCACGCGACGAAGTAGTCCAATCGCTCGGTCAATGAGCCAACAATGTTTTAAATTAAGAGTAATATTTTCCTAACAACACGGGGGCTGACGGGGGTGGACCGCAGCAATGTGTTCTAAATTCAAACATCAAAACAGTGAGAAAAATAGCTTTTTACTCACTGTTTTCAGTGAGAAAAAGTAACTTTTTAAAGTGGGAATGGTATAATAGTAGTTTATCTACTCTCATATCGTAAACTTCGAAATACAAAACTCAAAACGAGTTTATAATGACATACTTTATACCATAGAGTATCGTAATGAAATTAAAAAATTAAATTATAACACTGTTTGTCTAACAAAACAATGTTATAATTTAATTTTTTTTCATTATGATACAGATTACTGATCATAGATACATTTTTTTACTTTTTACCCCTCATTATGTACCAGTTACATAAACTACTATTATGTAACTGGTACATAATGAGGGATATTATACACGAGTGTGCTATAACTAGGTATTACATCACACGAGTGGTATAATACCTAGTTATGTACAGTTGCATACACTACTTTATCTACTCTCATTGAACACGAACATATCAAATAAAAGATAAAAATTAATAAACACTAATAATCATCCACATTGTCATCCACCGAAACACAAACGTCAAAATTCCAACATTCCCTTAGAAAGCGCGCGCAGCCACAGATAAAAAAGTAAAAAGATGTATCTATGATCAGTAATCTGTATCATAATGAAAAAAAATTAAATTAAGTATAACATTGTTTTGTTAGACAAACAGTGTTATAATTTAATTTTTTAATTTCATTACGATACTCTATGGTATAAAGTATGTCATTATAAACTCGTTTTCAGTTTTGTATTTCGAAGTTTACGATATGAGAGTAGATAAATATATTTTTGGCTCGGGCGGCGTACTTTGAATCCCTCGTTACGTTCAGGATTCCCTCACTTCGCTCTGGATTCAAAATAGCGCCCTCGCCCTAAAAATATTACTTTGCTCCCTTGTCATACAATCTACTATTTCATCCCACCATCTCGGAAAGACTATTTTTTCTCTTCGATATCTGAGCGTAAAAGCCGTTTTTATCCTCTGGTGGATAAAGTAAAACATCGTGTGCAATAAAGAGTTGTACCAGTAATGGCGCCTGCTGACCCCAACAGCTGATCGCTTGTTGTGGTGCCCATTTTACGTTCGAAGGTTGTCGTACCACATCAAATTTCAAAAATAGTTTTTTTTTCAATCATCAAATCAAAAGTTTAATTTATTCAAATAAGGCTAATTTATCAGAACTTTTTGAAGGTCAAATTTTACATAAGACAGTCACCCTTAATGTGCTTTGTGCGCTTTTCTTTTCACGTCATAAGTACTTATTGTTAAGACAAACCAAAATAAAAATAAGAAACTTGAAAACTTACTACCTAAGTTTTATTTGTTATAATTTAAAAATTATTCTATAATACTTACTAATGTAGTAGTTCTATCTTGTATTTGTACAATGTACGTTTTTTTTGCATCTAGTCATTACCTCGCTGAGGTGGGATGAATAGTTACGTGTTGCACTCGAGTGCAAAGATTTTAAACCTTGTGCTCTTTTGATTCCCTCGCTACCGCTCATGATCCTAATTTATGAATAACTCGTTGCACTCGTGATTCAATTTCAGAATCATTCGCTTGCTCGGTCATCAAAATTGAGCACGCGGTTAAAAAGCAACTTTGCACTCTTGATAACAAATAACTATTTTCTTTCGAAGTGGGTGGCCATATTCGATGAAAAAAGGGTTAATAAAAAAACAATATCCAGTCTAGTCGGTGGCTTTGTTTTTTATGTCACCGACTTCCGAAAGAAAAGTCACACTTTTTATGTTTGGATTTGAAGTCGGTTCCTTTTTTTCAGACTTTACTGTTTTTTTGGAATTTCTGTAATAGGCCGGGCCAACACAAGACATCTGTATGCAAAATATGACGACCAAGTTTTGCCTTTTCTCATCGAATCGAACATTTAAACTGTCAAGACAATATTGTCTTCTTAGCTCACTGAAGAAGCTTTATGGCATAAAAACAAACAAATAAACAAACAAGAAAAGTGAGTTTATTAAAACGTGGGAAAAATAGGGCAGGGACTTTCAGACTTGTACTGAACAAAATCCATGGTGTCCTTCAATAGCCCTTTACGTTCCAGGGCCACGTTGATCCAATAGACCCACGACCCCTGCAGGCTTTGACCTTCAAAGAGGGGGGCCCCGTTATATTGTTGACAGCTCTTTGAAACCCGGGCATGCCCGTAAATCGTCCCGCACGTCCGTTGCCGTGGGCGTCTCCTGAGGCGGCTGGGTCGTGAGGTGGACGCCATCCGCTCCCTCACGCATCCCGCCTCCTCCTTCGCTAGCATGACTGCTTCGCAGAAGGAGGCGATCACTTCCCATTCCGTCTCATCCCGCAGCATGACCTCTAACAATGCCGGGTAGACGAGGTTGCGCCTATCGCCTCAGTGTGGTGCTCTGGCCAAGCGGAGCAGACACCGCACCATATGCTCTACCGTATCCTCCGAGCGATCCGCCTTGCGGTGGCAGGAAATCGACCCCTATGTGCCAAATAATTTTTAGATGAAACACTATGCATTAATTACGCCGAATCAACCCCTAATGTAGGGGTCGAATTTCGTTCAAAAAAAATACAAACCCCCTTTTTATTCCTACAGCCCACAAGAATGCGACCATTACCATGGTAACCAGGAGACATTTAGCTATATATATCCACAAAGTTTGATTTATGTCCGCCGTGGGTTTTTTTCCCATATAATTCGCCCGTTGTACAAAATAAAAGCTGAATAAAGGTATTCAGCTTTTATTTTGTTCATACATGCTATGAACAAAATGCTGCTAGGTCGCATGGTTTCCGAGATATAAGCAAAAAAACAAAAAATGGTTCCTTCAGAATTGAAAATTCATTCCACGTGATGAGCATTTTCTGCTGAGAGAATAAATTTCATACAAACTATCAACCCCAAGAACAACCCCTCTGAGAGAGAGCAAGAGCACCTGATGTAGAACACCAAGAGCCCAGTGCTCACCTACGTGGTATAAGGAGGGCTTATGCCAAATTTCAAGTTTCTAGGCCCAGCGGTTTGGGCTGTGCGTTGTCAGATCAGTCAGTCAGTTTTGAATTTTATATATATAGATATATATATAGATGACGTCTTTGCAAAATATGTACAGCTTGATCAGCACTCTTTGTTTATGTATAAAAATTGAAGATCTGCAACACCTGATGTGGAACTCCAAAAGCCCAGCTATACTATAACATATATTATACAGAAATGACGTCTTAGCAAAGTTGTTTAGCCTGATGAGCACTCTCTGTTGACGTATAAAAATTAAAGATCTGGAACACCTGATGTGAAACACCGAGAGCCGAGCTACACTACTAACACATACCGGAGTAATAAATGAGGTCTTAACAAATGACGTCTTAGCAAGAGTTGTTCAACCTGATGAGCTGCAGCATATTATCTATTGATGTATAAAAATTGAAGATCTGGAACACCTGATGTGAAAATCAAAGCTATCACTAATTTCACTGATAATTTTAAAATAACATAAGCTGGGTGTATCTCCACGCAAAGTAGGCGGTAACAGTTTAGGACTGATTTTCGATGACGATGAATAATTATGAACCACAGTTTTACTCTACTGGCCAAACTCCCATTAATTTTTTTATGCTCCCAATTCCCAGACTGTTGGAATTGGGTATCACACTTTTTAGATCTTCGATTTTGACAACCCCGTTGTCGCTGGCATAAGCAATAGGATCCGCGTACGAAGTCGCGGGCAGAAGCTAGTTTATAATAATTGATTAATATTTTATGTTTTAGATACCTAAGAACGGCTGCTATGTTTTGATTCTTGGGTGCATTCAGAGAACAATACAACAACAAGGACTCATGCCAGCTTCAGCTTTTGTTATGAATATGAATGCATGTGTAGTGCCAAACGGTCTCTTGTCCAAACACGCAGCCGCTCCATACAGTATAATAGAAGATACAGTAAATCCAATAGTATTACCTACATTAGCAACTTCATCACCAACTTGGAATGAAATAATTATGCGAATCACCAATACGTATCGAATTCTTTTGTATTATTCCGACTCCAACAGGAGGACTGATTTGCTATGCTTGTTGGGTGGCAGCATGTAGAAAGATGAAAAAGGTAGGAACGAATGATCCTCGAATAATGAAAGTCCAGAATACATTGGATAAGCATTATAGAATGAAGCAGCAAGATAGTGTTGATAAACATAATAATAACGTTCAAGCCTTCGTTTCGTTTCTTGCCACTGAGATGTAGGATAGGTAAAGCAATATGTGCTGCCGCCATCAAGTATATTAACCTGGCCTATTATTTTGATCAAAACCCAAGACTTTCGTAATCAACTGTTTCATTCGATCTATTATTGGCTAGTTTCTAACAAAATGGCTTTTTTCGCATACTACTGTTTGATTTTGTTGAAAGAATGAATGCTTTTTTTTTAATACTTCAAAACTATAAACATAGTCCCACAAAACTGCTGACGCAGTTTGAGTACTGCTTGAGTATTGATATCCTTGAACAAGTTAATTTAAAGGCACGATTAAAAGAAGTGAAATTAAAGAACAACAATAACAATAATAAAATGGTTCATATATTTATGCAGCTATTTTGACATTATGATATACATATACCTAGAATACATAGACCTGGAACATCTCCTTTATTTGGCAAATGCCACAATTGCACGCATCATTAATACAACTTTTACAATTTACAAAATTGGCGTAACACTTTTTGAGTTCGAACCTGAGTACATAATTATATTGTATACCTATATTTATCCAGTTAATTAATAGTACGTACTATGTAGTTGACTTTATTTAACTGTTTTATCATTTGTGACATTCACCCAGCACCGCCTGCGCCGCCGTCACCACCTGCGCCGTTATGGCCCCCAGGAGTGCCTGCGGTTCCTGGACCACGTGCGCCGTTCGCGCCAGCACCACCTGATACTCCGTTTACTCCAATCTGACCCCCCGCACCACCTGCACCGCCTCCACCACCTGAGCCGCTCGGTCCTCCAGGACCACCAGCGCCACCTCTGCCACCTGAACCGTCCTGTCCACCAGCACCGCCTGGGCCACCTGCACCACCTGGGCCATTCGAGCCTCCAGAACCGCCCGTGCCGCCTGCTCCTCCTGCGCCGTTATAGCCCCCAGCACCGCCTGTACCGCCGTTGCCGCCTGTGCCGTACGTGCCCCCAGCACCAGCCGCGCCTCCTGCGCCGCCAGCACCGTTCACTCCGCCAGCACCACCTCTGCCACCCATGCCGCCTGCGCCGCCTGACCCTCCAGCACCGCCTGGACCGCCAGCGCCACCTGCGCCATTCAAGCCCCCGTCTCCCCCCGCGCCGCCTGCTCCACCTGGGCTGTTCCAGCCTCCAGCACCTCCTTTACCACCTGCACCGCCTGCACCGCCTGGGCCGTCTCTACCCCGTGGTCCATCTGGGCCGTTCGGGCCCCAAGCACGGAATCCCTACAATAAAAGCATAGATAAGTGCATTCCTAGTATTCCTACTGCATACGTTATTTTATTTAATTAACGCACTTTTATGTATAACTGAACTAAATATATGTATAGTTCTGAAACTTACATTTCTATTATCATCTGCCCACTCGCAAGCAGCCTCCTCAATGTCAACTCCATTTGTTTCACGGTCAAGTATCACTCTCAATGACTCTGGTGTCGGCTTAAAATGTTCAACAAAGTCAATAAGCTGATAATTCTCCTTTAAAATGTCATGTTCAGTGACGAGCATTCCAGTAGAATCGTCAAGTTCTGATTCACAGATGCCATCGCCGCGATCAGATACGCAGGGAGGAGGCTCCACGACACCCACATTGGGCTCTCCACTCCACATGTCAAAGTCAAGGAACAGAAACGAGTATTTGGCAGTTAACCGAAGGTGCTCGAAGTCGGTACGGCTGACATAGATAGCATGTGCCGGACTCTCAGATGTCTCGGCACGCTGTAGCAGCCGTTGCATCGTTGGTTTGCAGTCCTCACCCACACCGAGAACCTCCACCTCACCGATAAAAACATCGTAACTAAAAAATACAAATTGGGTCTTTAATTTCTCAAAAATAATGCGATGAAACCACTATGATAAACAAAATAATATGCTGCTTACGAATTGTCCGACGGATCGATGAAACCACAGAGAGCGAGCACAGTCAAGTTGGTTTGAGATGTCCAGTCAGTGTGTCGACAGACGCTGTTCAACTGCGCAGCCGGCGTGAGCCACGCATGCAGTCTACGTCGCGTCGGGACGTGGCTCAGACTGTGCGCCGTCAAACCGTCACCGTAGTTTGCACCGATTTCTGCACCCGGAAGCACCGCCGCTAAACTTATTACTAATCTGAAAAGGTACGTCCATTAACTTCTGTTGTAGAAGCAGCTATTTAAGGTATTGATAAATTCGACAAACATCTGTAAGTATGTAAAGCTCGAAGATAATTATACTTTTCACAGTACTACGACGACTTCATCAACGCAAGTTTTATAAACACATTTGCTTACATCGGGTCAACACCATTTGGAGTCTTGTATAATAAGCTAGGTTATTGGTTATAAAACTAACTGCGTATTTACCAATCACATTCAGTTTCATTGTAGAAAGAGAAAAATGAGGTACGTACTCATCAGGGCGGTGGGACAAAAGTGTGCGGTTGGGCGCGAAGTGCACTCCTTGAAAGTGGTATAGGTGGCGCAGCTGTGCGGCCAGTAGTGCGGACGCGGCCCGCGAGGTGTCGCTGTCCCAGTGAAGCGTTATTTTCTGCGGCTGCCTCTGCGCCCAACCACAGTGCTTGTCCATGTTTTCTGTGAACGGATACACTGCCGTAACAGGCCAATATAATTGATGTTTTAAGAAAATTCATGAAGTGTGTAAGTGTTTTACTAATCACGAAACTGCGGGCAAAAACTAGTTGTAAATAAAATGCGCTGAAATATATTGGCAAAATAAATGAAGACGCTAGAGAGGTGCATGTTCAGTTCATTAAAACCTTGGCCAGATCAATAACTTAATTTTGTTATTTTTAGCAAGATAAGATAATTATAGCATTTTTAGTATCTACAACAAAAGGCACAAAATAAACACAATAACAAGTCACATACTCGTAATAGCTAGTTCTATACGGCCTTTGAATGTATTTGTCTTTTGTGCATATTTCTTTTACCTCCTATAATATTTTTGTTAAGGCATAGAATTTTTATATAAATATCGAGTAGTGACATAATTGAGTAGTTGAAATTAAAATAAATTAAAAATTTAAAAAACCCCCGACACAAAAACCAAGATCCCTTTAAAAAGTACTAAATAATAAAAAAAACTCAATCCTAACTATGTTTTAATTTTAATTTGTTTAAAAAAAATACGTCACGTTGGGGTACCGGTCCAAATTATTTATTATCTAGGTTTTTTTCGGTCCCCCAACGTGACGTATTTTTTTTAATAATTATTAAAACATAGTTAGGATTGAGTTTTTTTTATTATTTAGTACTTTTTAAAGGGATCTTGGTTTTTGTGTCGGGGGTTTTTTTAATTTTTAATTTAATTTTTATTTGAAACTTTTTATAGGTACACACTTAATTAAGTAATCAATATTCCCTTTCAGTTTGCTTTGATTTAAGACCCCACTCGAGTATATTTGCAAACCCTCGGCTACCCTTTCTCACTTTTACCCCCACAACTTTTAAACGGCTCAACCGATTTTCATCAAACATGTCTAAGAACACTCGCACGTAAATCACCTTTAATACAAAAAAAACTAAATTGAAATCGCTTCATCCGTTCGGGCTCTACGGTGCCACAGACAGACAGACAGACACGTCAAACTTATAACACCCCTCTTTTTCCGTCGGGGGTTAAAAACTATAAACACAAGAAAAAAAATTAAATAATCATTTGGTTTGTAACACGAATTTAATTTAGTATTTTATTTTGTAACGTGGAATAGACGAGGAAGCGACGTCTATCACATTTAAAAATATATATACGCGCAAATGAAGGCACTCACCTGCTAGGTGTGACGCTAGACGGGAGCAGCTGGGGTGTTCTATCTTGTAGACATCGTTATCAATTATATCTGGCGTGCAGTAGTCCAACTTCCCCTTGGACTCTGAGAAAATCCTTCCCCATGAACTGGCCAACAGTAGCAACACACAGGTAAGCAATAATACATGAGATGACATGACTGGCTGGTAGCAGAAGGTTTGAGACTTGTATCACTGAACACAGGTCATTAAGGAATGATTACTGTCTCCTCAAATACCGGCAATTTATATCAAGATTTCCTGATAAAAAAATAATCGATCACACAGGTGGGACGTTGGGCGGTTTGGACGTGCTGAAAAAATTTGAACCTAATCAGCGCGTAGTACAACTAAGGCTGTTGTACTGCCAAATCTAACAGTCAGTTAACCCTGACTGCATCAGAAAGTTCTGATGCAGTCAGAGTCAATATTTTGTATCCCTGGTAAGTACCACAGATAGAAAACATTTTGTTAGTGTTGTTTCATACATGTTATACTATGACATTTATTCCTCTCACCTTAATACTTATTTCTTTCTATGCTATTAGATTCTTGGACTAACCCGCTTGGGCAGAGCACCGCCGTGTCCGGACGACGGCGATATGCGGAAACCTCTCGCGCCTGGCATTGGTTGAAGTCATGCTGCGGGGCGAGACGGAGTGGAAAGCGGTTGCCTCCTTCTGCGAAGCAGTCACGCTAGCGAAGGAGGAGGCGGAACGCGTGAAGAAGAGGACAGCGTCCACCACACAACCCAACCGCAGTGGCAGACTCCCACGGCGACAGACGTATGCGGGCAGCGAGTAATGCCCGACCTTGTCAGCACTTAGCACTATGACTGAGCCCCTCTACAGAGGGCCAAAGCCTGCCGGAGTCGCGGGACTAACGAATTACCGTGACTTCGGAACGTAAGGGTTATTGAAGAACACCGTGGATTTTAGTTAGTACGAGTCTGACAGTCCCTCCTACTCTGTCCTGGGTGGAAGGACTCATTTGATGATTTTACCACGATAAAAAAATATGCAAAAATATAGATTCACTGATCCTAATTTGTGTATGATTGATTTAGCCCATCCTTCTTTGTATTTTACTTTGTGTTTCTACCACAATCTCCTTGTCAGGGAAAAAACTATTTATAACTGCTCGCCATGGTTTCACCTCCGCTGCTCGGCTGCTGTTGGTCGTAAAGCATTGTTTATACCCCTTCCTCGATAACTAGACTATCCAGCACAAAAACATCTTTTCAATTCAGTCGTTCTTGATATTAGCGCGTTCAACCAAGCAAACTCTACAATTTTATAATCTTCTTTTTTTATATAGATATAAAAATCAATTGCTGTTCGTTAGTCTCGCTAAAACTCGAGAATGGCGGAACCGATTTGGCTAATTTTGGTTTCGAATTATTTTTGGAAGTCTAGGAAAGGTTTAAAAAATGTTTATTCTGAGGCTGTGCGAAGTTTGCCGGGTCACTTAGTATTAGAATAGATGTGTTGTAATTCGTATGGATTCAACCATGCCTTAAATCCTCTTGCCAGTTAACGCCTCAGAGGTTCTAAGAAGCTGGCTGCAGCAGGGTCCATCTTCAATTTTGATGCAGCCTTCCACTGACAAAAACAAAAATATAAATTATTTTAATTACGTTTAACTTAAATGAAATTAAAATAATTTATACTTTTGTTTTTTGTCAATGGATGGTTGCACTAGCAGTAAAAGTATCGGGCGTCATTATCCTCAACGGAAGCCTCAAAATTGAAGATTGATCCAGCAACACGCCAATAGACCACGACAAACTTGGAAGATAAGATGGTACAAAAGTAGATGGAAGGGAAGACATGCAGTAAGTCAGACTGGTTCAGGAGATTATTTGAACTACCCTGTAAAGGGACTCGGCCTACCGACTTTGAGAAGATTAGATGTCTGATTGGCCAGTATTCGGGCCAGCAAGTTTCCAACCTTTGGAAAAGCAAGGAACATCAAAATCAACTAGTTTGGAGCCAGAATATTCCTGTGTTTTTAATGCCAAAGCATTAAAAACACAGGAATATTCTGTAATCGCATCGGCATCGGTAAACTAAAACTGAAAATAAAACTAAACTAAAGGGAAGTGAAGCTTGTGCTCGGCCTTCCAGAGCCAGTGTGCTTCGCTTCCCTATATAAGAAACACAAAATCAAACAGTAACAAATTAGTGATGGCTTAAATAAACGTCATGGAAACTTTTTTTAAATAATACAGTAATTAACTAGATAAAAACTTCAGTAATTCATAAAATTTCCTAATCCGTTTCGGTAATAGCAACAACAGCTAAGATAAAAAAGCATGACTGTGTTTATTTAGTTCTTATTATAAATGTGACAATTTTAGGCACAACAGTCTACCGTCTATTTATTTTTGATTAGATTTCATATCTTTGAGTGCTTTTTCAATCGCCTTGTCTTTCCGTCTGCTGGATGATATCACCTGTTTCATTGAGTGGAGTCGTTCGTGGTCATAGTAGTACAGATAGATTATAATTGGTGTCTGTATTTGTTCATAAAAAAATTAGAATAGATGTTTTTATTTTCCTGACTGGCCTGTTGGTCTAGTGGTTAGTGACCCTGACTGCTATGCCAGAGGTCGTGGGTTCGATTCCCACCCAGGACAAATGTTTGTGTGATGAGCACGATCATTTGTTCGGTGTCTGGGTGTAATTTATCTATAATATGTATGTATTTAGAAATATATAAGTATGTTTATCAGTTGTCTAGTACCCATAACACAAGCTCTGCTTATCTTGGGACTAGATGGTGTTGTGTGATAGTTGTGTTTTTTTTTTCGTTGTTTACAACTGATTATCAAATGAGTCCTCCCTACCCAAGGCAAAGAGCGATCGACTTCTGCGCAGCGTGTCTCGGGTACGATCCCCGCACGGAACAAATATTATGATCTGCACGTAGTTTTTCTTGGTTTGGGTGTAAGCGTATGTGAGTTTCCATGTTTGTAACCGCATCCACGACACAGGGGAAATCCCTAGTGATGGGCAATATTTTTTTTTAATCTCTCAGTTGTTGAACTTCGACATTTAGGGGAAAGAAGTTAATACAGTGGGGGTAGAATGAAGACTAGTATAATATAAGTATTATTTCATTCGTAGAAAAAAAACATGTTTTCAGCTTTCATTGAAACAAAATAACAATGTTTACTAGTACTGTATTTTACTTTCTTGAAATACTATCAAACAACAATGACTATATCGCGATCATAGTTATCATATTCTGATACAACCTTTACCTGAAGTTCAAAACATAGTAAGTATGTATAAAATCAATTAACGTAAGCCAAAGCAAAAAATAATAACTAAATACAAACTACATGATAAAACATTAGTGAAACAAGTTAGTGAGTCACTGTAGTCATGTTCAAAATATTAGTATTATTTGGTTTAAAGAAATTTTTCAAATTCAATAAATCGAATACAGGTACTCCGCTTGCTGGGGCTTCGATTTTAGTTATTGACTCTATCCACTGATGCACCCAAAATACATTGGAGGTGTTTGCTGGTTTCTCAGTTGTTATCTTGGTGTCTTTTATGCCATCACTCTTGCTACCTGAGTCTACGTCCCCGGTGTCTTGGTCCTCAGTGGAATTCAACCCCCCAGCGCTGACCACGTCATCGTTGAAGGCGGCTGTGGTTGCGTTGCGCACTGTACCGCTCGTTGCATTCACTCGCCACTCCACCACACGCATGGGTTTATTAGTGCCGTCGTCGCACCAAAAGTCCACATAAACAAGAGCCTCTTCGATAGCACGCTTCTTGTAAATTAGTTGTGTTCCATTGAAGCTTGTCACCGGCTTTTCTTCGACACTCTCATCAAATTCCCTGCAACAAATAATACAATAATGGTATAGAGTCAAATTAAATCAACTGGTATTTGACAGGTTTAAATCATATTTTAGGCCCTAAATTCCACCAAAAATTCTTATCCTGTGTCACCCCAAATCGTTTCACGATCCCCCGTTCCAACACCGTCGAATAAGATAAAGGTACAAGTAGAACTTCCCAAACTTCTTCTATTTAAATAGATATTGTTCGTATCACACGTAATACAATCAAGAGTGAACAAATCAAAACTTTTTACCCACCGTATTGCTCGATCGCTGTGCAGTTCACTCAGCACATTGAAATGTCGCTCAAATACGTTCTTGTAGCCTGAAGACACAGTCAATAGTGCGTCAGCGAGTGGTACCATGTACGGTGGCAATTGTTTTTCCATCTCAGCGTCATCACCCAATCCGAACTTCCACTTATCACTGCTAATCAACTCGACATTTTCAAATGAGATTGTAAAGTATTTTGCACTACATTTCTCTTCTTCCTTTCTCACTTCACGAACTATCCAAATGACGCCATCCGTGTGGCTCATGTTAAGCTCGACAGCTGCAGCTAAGATGAGGTCGGCAGTGTCCGCATTCGTGTTGACGAACACTGCACGTGGAGACGTAGCTTTTACATCGCGTAACACGGCCTTGGCTTGTATTTGCGTTAGATTACGTGATAATTTAAAATTCTGAAGATCGAATTTCCCATCTTCAAGCGCAGACAAGAAGTGCCTTGCGTATGTCGTTGGCTCAGACAACACAGCAACGCTATTATAGCCTGACACGTTGACGGCGTACTCGAGCGCGAGTGCTATGTGACGCAGCCGGCCACCCACCCACCACGTGGTGTCGCCGGAAGCGAGCACGTCCGGCACCGGGGCGGCCAGCAGCAGCGGTACGCGACTCTCGGCCGCTGTCCTCGACGCCACTATAGCGCCTTCCAACCCCACCCACACCACGCCTATTAAGTTCGGTACATCAAACACTCTGCTTAAACGACTGCTAGTGTCGGTACAAACAGTATAGTATCTTCTGAGAATTAAATGTTTAGACCAGTCGTAGCTTTCTGTATATATTTGTCGTTCTATAACTGTAATAATTGAATCATAAGCAATATTAAGATGAGAATCAGTTACGCATATGATGGCTAACACGATATATCTGTTAGAAACTGGATACATCAATTTTGAATCTGAATCGATTACGCTAAAGTTTCTCTCGTTGTCTACCCAATCGCAAGCAGCCTCCTCGATGTTAAAACCGTTGGCTTCACGGTCAAGTATGATTCTCAATGATTCAGGAGTTGGTTTAAAATTTTCAACTATTTTAGTAAGCTCAACGTTTTCATTTAAATTATCTTGTTCAGCAACGAGCATTGCAGTAGAATCATCTAATTCTGGGTCACAGACACCATCAGCATTGGGCACGCAGGGTGGAGGCTCCACGACACCTACGTTGAAGTCTCCACTCCAAATGTCAAAGTCAAGGAACAAAAACGAGTATGGGGAATTTATCCGTTCCCGGTTGAAGACAGTGCGGTTGACATAACTAGCTCGCGCCGGACTCCCAGCTGCCTCGGCACGCTGTAGCAGCCGCTGCATCGTTGATTTGCAGTCCTCACCCACACCGAGAACGTCCACCATACCGATAGCCACATCGTAACTAAAATAAATATAAATAAAGCAATAAATTTATCAAAAAGAATGCGATAAAATCAAGTATAAAGTGTTTAAATAGTTTCTCATGCTTACGAATTGTCCCAGTGGGGATCGATAAAACCGCAGAGAGAAAGCTGAGTCAAATTGGTCTGAGCTGACCAGTCGGTATATCGACAGGCGCTGTACCGCTGTGCATCCGGCGTGAGCCACGCGTGCAGTCTACGTCGCGTGGGGACGAGGCTCTGGCTGTACACCTTCAAACCGTCACTATAGTTTGCTCCTACCTCTACACCAGGAACCACTGCCGCTACACTTATTACCAATCTGAAAAGTAACCAACAATAAGCTCAGTGTGGATGTATGGAGCTTGATACTTTTTACATCTGTATTAGGTATATTAGTCTTTGAAATAATTTGCTATTAACAAGTACCCGTAGTTTGGGTATACAAAGTATTGACGCGGTGCTAGTATAAATGTCATAACATGAAATTGCATTTAAAGATGACACCACGAATTTTCCGCAGCTCATAGGTGGTGGGCGCGGACTCTAAAGAGCTATCTGTCAATTCGTAAAGCTGGGTACACGAATTTCAGATACCGCGTAGGCTGCATGGTAAGTGGTGGCCTCTCGCGCGGAGTGTGCTCGGACGAGCCGTAAAGATACCGTATCTATCTTATCAATTACGTTAATATTCTTATAATTCGGGTTCATTGTCAAAGCCTAACTAAGGCCGAAACCACAGGTTTTATGCTTAGGTTTATTAGACCCCAGGTTCGTTGGAAAATTCGTTAAAATAAGTTACTTACTCATTGGGCCGGTGGGACAAAAGTGTGCGGTTGGGTGCCAGTCGCACACGTTGAAAGTTGTTCATGTGACGCAGCTGTGCGGCCAGTAGTGCGGACGCGGCCCGCGAGGTGTCGCTCTCCCAGTGAAGGGTTATATTCTGCAACTGACCCTGTGACCAGCCGCAACGCCAGTTCTTGTGGTTTATGAACGGGGACCCAGCTGAAATAAACCAATATATTTGATGATTTCAAAGAAGTTTTATGGAAAAACTCGTACTCAGGGCAATTTTTGTTCGTTTTTTTATTCGTCAGTCACGAGCAATATGATAATTGTATACAAGGAATGTACCATGTTGATTATATTAGACTTTATTTTGGAAGCTATATTATAAAATAGGTAAGTGAAACAAGTATTTCACATCGACACGCAAATGTGTTTTATAACCTAGGAAATATTGTGCTGTTTTTGGGTGTAACTTTTTTTTATTATAAAATGTAAAAAAAGCAGGCGTGAGACTAGACGCGTTTATTCGAGTTTGACCAAAGAAAACTGCATAAAGGGAAGAATGGAAGGTTATAGGGGAAAGTTTCGACCAGCAGTGGGACAAAACCACGTTTCTTTAAACCTTTTAGGACGTCTTCAGTGCACGTAGCGACTTACTCAGCGAAGGAAACGTGACTTTCCTAGACAAAAATTCGACATTACAGTCCACAATCCGTATTATGGATCTCAAACGGAGGCGTGTCGCTGTAGTGGGAACAAGATGATGATGTTAGAATATGCGCCTAGCGACACGCAACGACATTCGACAGTAGTCGCATGTGTCTAACTTTATCATTAACTAATAAAAGAAACATTGTTTTACGGAAATAAATGTTTTGTATTTCTACGAGCAAACCTCGCCATTTATTTAATCGTATTTATTTATATCATTTTTATTTTACATTTTGTTGATCAATCAAATAATTTGATGTTACTTTCAAGTACATTACATCAATAGAAAACGAACTATTGGTTATTGTACCGGGTTATAAAATTAGAAGACGATAGAACTACCTACTTATAACTGACTTCAAAAAGGTTCTCAATTCGGATGTTTATATTTTTTTCTTTAACTCCGTCGTTTACCAACCGATTTGAATTTATACAAAATTTGGATTACATCTAATTGCTAGAAAACTTTTACGGGTATGACACGTAAGGTCTTTTTGGCAAAAACTATGGCGCAGCTTGGTACCAACTGAAATTTTATGGAAATAAAAATCATTTTTCTTGGAAAATCAAATCTAAATTAACCTGAAAAAGGTAAAATAAAAAAAACGTTTTCAAAAAAAATAACTGACTTCAAAAGCAACCACAAAATATAAAAGGTAAAATAACATACAAAATAACTTGTAAAAAAATTCAATGGAATAAAAAACAAATCCACCGACTAAAATATGTATAAAAAAAATATATATAGAAAATCTAAGCTTTTGAAAAATGAATAAACAAAAAAATATATAAAAAGTAAGATAAAATTCCTGTTTTAAGTTCTAGTGATAATATTAGGTACTATACTATAACATGCACACTAAACAGTGTAAAACATGTATACTAACTTGCATGGTTTGCTGCTAGGCGTGAGCAAATTGGATGCTCAGTCTTGTAGGCGCGGGTGTAACTTATATCTGGCGGGCAGTAATTACCAAAGGTAAAATTTTTCGTCGGATACGGGTAATTAATACTCGTAGTTGACCATGAGTGAGTTGGGTAAGAGTTCGGTCTTCGCCAACCCGGGTAACTATGTCCCCAAGAGTGACCTGATGATGTCCCCGAACGATGAGAAGACCTCCTTCCCCACGCACTGGCCACCAACAGTAACAAACAGGTAACCACCAATGCCCTCGGCACCGCGGACATGATGCTAGACTGGTTGGTAGCAGAAGGCTTGAGAATTGTGTCACCGAACACTCGTCAATGAGGAATGGTAGTGCCCCCTAAAGTACCGACAATTTATAACAATACTTCCGTGAAAAAAAAATACACAGTCACAGCGTCGTGTCGTGCCACATTTGGGAGATATCAGACTAGCGTTTTTACCGCGTTATTTAAACGCGTCCTAAAAGAACTTAAGTCGTCGTATCAGAATCTGAACTCTCCACTTGAAAAAATAATTTTGTGAGATTATAATGGAATACTGTTTAAAAAAGGAAATAATTTCGTGTGTGCTTTTGTAAACATTTCAACTCATATAAGTCTGCTCATAATAATGAGGACCACACAAATCGTTAAAGTACTCAACAGTGGCGTAGCTAGGCGGGGCCGAAGCAGACATTATTAGCCGGCAGCCGCGCATCTGAAGGCGCCTCAGGCCCTGTAGAGTAGGTAATAGAAAAGATTCTTGACAATGGCGATCAGAAGTTTGTTAATGTTATGACCTACACAATTGTAATGTATATGTAGTGTCCGATGAGTGGGAACTGGAAACTGAAAGAAGAGGCCTCGCAAAGCTGATGTTTCCGACGGTCACATTTAGGTTTAGAGCTTTCATTGTTACAAGATGACTTGGTTACGTTTTATTTCTAACTGAAAACTGAAAGAGGCCCCGCAAAATTGATGTCGTTGACAAGCACATTTAGTATAGATGATCTGGAGGCCTCGCGCGAGCAGCGGAGGCAAGTCATGTTTTTCATCTTGAAAGAAAAGGGCCTCGTTGATGCGTCTTGCTTGCTTCTAGATCCAGTCTGGCTACGCCACTGGTACTCAAACTGCCAACAGCCAATAAAAACCAACGCAAAAAAAACCTCACATTGAAAAAAGAAAAATATAATGATTAATTATTTATTGTTTATGCACTGTAAAGTCATGTAAAGTCTACCAATATACAGATGGCGTTTCTTTTTTCTGTCTGTTAATAGTTATTTCTATGCTCTTAAGGACCTTCTTTGTGTGTCATATGAAAATAGGCTTAAATTCTCAAATATTTAAAAAATAAAACTTGCCGATAAACGCTATACGAACACTAATTAACAAATAACTAATTTGTACGTTTCCTAGGACTAGTTTTCCTGTAAACATACGAAAATAATACATTAATTAAACTAAATTAAGGAGCAATAACAAGATAAAAACGAATTAATAATACTTTATCTAATCCGGTGCTTGTACAAAAACAACTATAAATAACTATGTAATTGACTATTATTAATTATGGGACCACCTGTGTAATGTGTACCCTTGCAAACTAAAAAAGAATTTTCCATAGCGATTCAGGTGTCATCGAAAAGGTAAATATTGTGACTAATTGTGATCCTCCTTCTTTTTCGAAGTTGAATAAAAATAGAAACTGTGTTATTCAACTAAACTAACAATAATTTTCAGAAGTTGTTCAATTCTTTAGACTTTTTTTGCGCTCGACGACCATCTAGCCGCCGAGCATTTTTTTTTTTTCGTGGTAAAATCATCAATTGAGTTCCGGCCCCGGGCAGGGCGGGAGGGACTGTCAGACTTCTACTGACTAAAATCCACGGTGTCCTTCAATAGCCTGTTATGTTCCGGGGTCACGGTAAGGAAATAATCCCGCGACGGTATTTGCCTGGGTTTGAACTTGCACGTAAGAAGTGAGTACAGATCAGATTATATTTATTAATTTAATACCTAAAAGGATGCTAAGTTCTTGTTTTATTTAGCAGTGTCTAGAACTTTAGGAGTAGCTGACGCTCTTTGAGGCGCGCGTGGGACACAACGCGCCGTCGACCCGGGCATGATCCAGCCGCCGAGCCTAAGCGAAATCTAAGGATTGAATAATTTAAGGAAGCATAGTAAAATGGTAGGCCCTACTTACCACAAACTTGTCATAGTGCAAAACGTGCATTAGGTAACATTACGAGTGCTCTTAAAAATTATACATGAGAACTTTCCCAAAAAAGTTGGGAAAAAGTCAAAAATATTTTTCTTATTTTTTTGATATGGAGGAATATAAAATAAATACTCGTACCAAAAGTAATGTAACCCTCATCTCTCGTGCGAGCATGCGGACGGCGAGTAATGGGGTGACTTGCCGTCAGATCATGCACCATGCCCAGTTCGGCGCGTCATGTTCTACGCGCGCTTCAAGGAGCTGTCAGCAATCAGACGGAGAGTGCCAAAGTCTCATCAATCTCATCAGGTAACTCGTGACCCTAAAACGTAAAGGCGCTCCCGCACCGAGAGCATTCACCTGCAATGTAACGTTACAGATTCGAACATTCGAAGACAATACAGCATCAAATTGCGCACTTTTATGTAACAATATCTGGTTGACAGACCTTTGCTAGGTTTTTAAAATGTCTACATCTTAGGAACCGAGCTTTTCTCGAACCTGGGACCTAATAAATCGATTCCTTGAGCCGAAAAACCCCTAATCTGTAACTTTCATGAAAATCCTTGGAGCCGTTTCCGAGATCCTGATTATATGTTAATAAAAATACAAGAATTGCTCGTTTAAAGATATTGGATAGATAGATTAGATATATGTATAATTTCTCCGAAAGTAATAAACCATAATTTCCTACTAAAGTTGAATGCAATACTAGATTGCAATGCTAGATTACAGGTGAATGCTCGCGGTGATCGCCTTAAAGGACTATTGAAGGACACCGTGTCTTTTAATTTTGACAGTCCCTTCCTGGGTTGGAGGAGTCGATATTACCAAGACAAAAAAAAAGTCTCATCTATCAGTAAGTTATTAGTGTCTTATAAATAGGACCGGTGTTTGTTTGTCGTCAATACTTAGGTATCTCAAATAATAAATAATAGAACATTTCACCAGCATTGGAAACTGACACCAGGAAATTAGAAAAGCTGAAAGTATCTTCCGCAACAACGTCTTTCATATTACTCTGTCAGCGGTATCGCTTGTGCTAAAAATGATGGAAAATCGAAGAAATGAAATGTATTCTACATAATTATGTTACTGTAAAAGCTTGAACTATGGTACATCCTAAGATTTTCTAGTAAAACCTAAGATTTACATAAAGGCACGGTACATTTTGAAAAATACTATATCTGGACTCGAAAAAGATAAGGAAACACCTCACATCGTCTGGTATAAAAAATGTGTAAGTTGAAAGTGAATGAAATAATACTTTTTGTCAGTAATGGGGCCGGGGCGCCCCATCAATATCGCACACGAACTTGATAGCTAGCCCATACGAATCCGAGCTACCCTTTTTCGATTGCAACTCACGTAAAGGTCCCAAGATCAAATTCCCCAGTAATAAATGGGTATTCATTGGGATTAAATATTTGTGACCCGGCCACTGGACAATGACGATCAGACAATTTATTTTCATATCAATAGAAAACAAAACATTCTTTATTTTTCTGCAACTAGGTATTTAGTACTTAGTTGGTGCTTATAGTGAAGCTTTTTTATCACTCTATAAAAACGAAATCTTTAAGAGGTTTCTGACTAAACATACCTAAGACTATTACGACTATTATGTCGGGGCCCCCCTCTCAGAGGGCCAAAGCCTGCCGGGGTCGCGGGATTATTCCCTTACCGTGACCCCGGAACATAACAGGCTATTGAAGGACACCGTGGATTTTAGTCAGTAGAAGTCTGACAGTCCCTCCCGCCCTGCCCGGGGTTGGAGGACTCATTTGATGATTTTACCACGATAAAAAAAAAGACTATTACGACTATTACGAAAAACACACACATGTGTTTAATTACTATTCAGATTGCTTTCAGTGTTTCTTTCAGGTACTACTCCGGGGGGGCAAAGCCCCCCCGGAGTAGCCTTACCGCCCCCCCGGGGCACTTGGAACTGAATAGCATTACGTATGTTCACGACGAATTTCCCGACAATTTGGCAAATCATTTAAACCTATAAAGCGAGCTGCTTTCCGTGGACCACGGGAAGCATACAGTATAACATAATAATATCGACAGTCAGAACAGAACACACGTGGTGTGTAGCAAGGCGAGTCGGCAGGCTTGTTCGAAAGAAAGCGGAGTCCGCATTATTTTAAGAGGTGCAGTATGTTTAGAAAAAAATAGGGATACTCTTTGTTTAACGTCGAAAGATCGTTTAGTACGATGAATAGGATACTGAATAAGGCAAGAAACAGAATGCTACCTGAAACTTTAATGCATTGTATGATGATTAGCATCGAGGGACCAGAGACTCCAAATGAAGAATTTTTGGAAAGAGTTGTTGATTTGTATGCAAGAAAAAAGCCACGAAGAATAAGATTTTTGTAAAGAATAATATGTTACTTTGACAATTTTGGTTCAGCTTAGTTGATCTTTTAGTTATTGTGTAGCTTGATAGCATTTTTCATTCATTAAAATATTAATAATAACTGGAATTAATTTTAAATATTACTTTGTTTTAATAATTTAGTCCGCCCCCCCAGGTCTCTTAATTGCCCCCCTGGAGAATTTTGCCTGAAAGAAACACTGATTGCTTTTCGTGTAAAAATTCATTAGATCGCATAAAAAAGTCTGTGAAAGTAGTATTAGTAGTCTTGCCATGAATAATAAGGAAGTAATAAAACTAACAGGGATAAACTCATAAATTTATAATTAATAGAAACAAGCGTCAAACCATCGGCTTAATGAATATTAATTGTGAATATTTAATCAAATGTGATGACTAAGTACTTAAATACTTTCAAACAACTTTCTGTGTTCAACTTTATCCCTGTTGGGACGGTAAATCACTAAAGTTAAGCGAGCCCCCAGGAGGGCGTTTAGAGGCTTATTCGTTAACCTCAAGAGAACTGGCCAGATAAGTCTCATAGATTCAGAAGTCGTGCCGCTTAATAAATTGTGTTTCGAAGCAACCGAGCGAAGATATCGTAGTATTTATGACTTCCAGTAAGCAAAGAAATAATAACCGCTGAGACTGTAATAAAAACGGCTTTTTTGGATATTATTGGATAAGTTACGGCTTTTCATAATAAGGCTTTATATCTGAATAATTCTTGGGATAAATAAGATTCTATGGCAAAGAGTATTTTCCAAGCGGACTTTTTGTCAGCGTTGGAATAAAAAGACCGTATTTGGGTCATTTAACAACAAAAAAAAATTTCTTCGACCAATTCTAACGGTTGAAAACAATTACGGCCATTTCTTCTCAAAACAATTGGAACTGAAAGGGATTCCTTAGCGAAAAACAGCTCTAAATACAAAGTTTAGCGTCATCAATCTCCCGCCAACTCGGAATCCAACAATAGTGGGTGACTCTGAGCCGCCACCAATTAGGGTCACGTTTCAGCTCTGTAAGCACCCTTATCACCCTTCAATCAAGTCCGAATCGCTTGCCAAAATCAATACTTTGGTTTAAATTGTTGAATAGAGGGTAACTTTAAGTTATTTAGAAGTCTACCGAAGTGCTCACCTGTCAGACCTATAAGCCTAGGTGTCACGACGAAAGACAATGAATTATTTCAGCTTTAGTCGATCTAATTGAGTTGCATAGTTTATGATGATGATTTATTATTGTCAGTCAGATTTTGTCAGTCGCAAGTTTATTTTTACCGACTTCAAAAAAAAGGAGGTTATCAATTCGACCCGTATGTATGTAATATTTCCAGAACTGCCCGCCCAATTTTTTAATATTATTTCTGTTACTTACAACTGTTTCATTAGATGGACTGTTAATTGAACTTTAAAGAATCTTATTTTTACTTTTTTTCTAATGACAACAATTACACTGTACTCTATAAAATAATAGAAATTGCGAGACGCTTTGCTTCTGTGTACCTATCTCGAAAATTGGCCCAGGTGAACGTAATACGGAAATAGAAATTCTTGCCTAATTATTATTTCAGGGTTTTAGACTACCTGTTAACCTGTGTTACTTTCATCAAAATGCGTTCCGTTGTTTTGTGAAAAAGTATTTTTTAAAATTGTTAAATTTTATAGTAAAATGTTGAAATTTTTTACTATCCTCCTTTAGGTAAATAAAAAACTAGACGAATATTTAAATACATTACATTCACACAGAAAATAAAATAAATCAGTATGTAGAATTGATACAAGTTTCCGCCAGAATATACTTCGGTTCGAAATGAAAGCATATTTTTTTATCTTTACTGTTATGGCATTTCCTTCAAGCGATCATGATATTGGCTTTTTGCCAGTTTCAATTGCCAATTGGAACGTTTCTTTTGCGATTATCTCGTACATAACGTGAAGGTAAATCAAAAAGCAATGTTTCCTCAATAATGTTTTAGATTTAGATTATTGAATGTCTAGATTAATAGGCCACTGAAAATTGAAGCCAAAAGAGGAAGAAAAATTATCACAGAAATCAGTTGGCATTTGGAAAATATGAGTATTTTTGTTTTATAGAAAAACAGTTTTAGAGAATCTAGTTACTAAACTACATTTACGTATTTTAGTATCTGCAATCTTTTTTATTTTTTGTATAAGATATTTTTATACGTTCTATAAAAATAAATAAGTAAATAATGGCGAAAATAACTGATTTTCTTCTCTAAAAAGTCAATAGTAATGTCTTTCATTTTTTTTACTGTAAAACAGAGATGTAGAAGTAGGTTATAGCTGCACTTTTAGGTTATTATAGCTGTACTTTACTTTAACTAAGTAGCTGCGCACTGATATGACTAAAAGAAGACCCCGTCAGGAAAGCACGTGCACAAGCCATATACTCTTATTGTCATGCCACATTTAATTATATTTTACTCCTAAAGTTCTAGACACTGCTAACTAAAACAAGAACTTAGCACCCTTTTTGGTATTAAATTAATAAATATAATATAATCTGTACTCACTTCAGAAAGAGGTTGCGAGTTCAAACCCAGGCAAGTACCAATTTGTGTCCATTGCTTTCTAAAATTTTCTTGGATATCAAGCACTGATATCGGCGACGGAAAACATCACACGAGTAAACAGCTATCTTAGAAGCTGTGATGTTCCCAGATGTGGTTTAATTACATCTGACAACAGAAGACGGTCTCTATCTTCAAAACAGTGTACGCTTTGAGGTATTCCGCACACTGATTTGTCATGAAGATTTGTTAAATGGGGAAGGCCGGTCAAAGCTAATTGTAGATGGCGCGGCCATAGTTAAGTCCTAATCCGACCAATAAGTAGTATTATTTTGAAGTACCTATAAGATTTGAATCAATGACGATGCTTGGAACTAGCTTTACTAGCGCCATTCGTTTCCCAGTTGCCATCCCTTTTAGACCAGGGATTCTCAACCAGGCGGGGGAATAAGATACGAGTAATCTAAAGAGGCGGGCTGGGGATTCAAATTGAAATAGTGAATTTTGAAAAGTACCGGCTGAAGCTATGGATTTAGTGCTTAGATATACTTACCCCAGATTCAAAGATCTATAAAAACAGTACATTTATATAATTATCATGTAGAATGATACTTAACGATCCTGAAACTACAAAATTGAAATGAAATATTCAGGCATGCACTTTCAACTTCAATAGGAGTTACTTAATATACCATCACACTCTTATCAGCACAATTATTTATAAGTTCAGCTGCATTGTTGAAATCTAAGCAGGGGCACACACAATGCACGAAATGTCTGACTTATTCTTCTTTTATTGTCGTTGTGACATTCTTTGTTAAGGCTTTAGACTCTTAAAGGATATATTTCGACTGAGGAGAATCTTAAAGGAATAATGGATATTTCTAGCTGTGTTAAGTACGTCCTCACAAATCATTTTGTCTTTCAACTTTTCTTAGGGTTTTTTTTTCTTATCGCACCAGGAAAAGGTCACCCTGTGTTGTCCAGGTATTCTTTTCAAACGCATCCTCAAACCAGACATCTAAGTGCGAATACAGTTCATCTCACCACCTCATTCAGGGGTGAATGAGGTGGTGATATTATTATTATATATTATTTTTTATTTATTTATTATATATATATTATTATGTATAATAATAATATATAATAAATAATATTCCACAACTATCACACAACGCCATCTAGTCCCAAGCTAAGCAGAGCTTGTGTTATGGGTACTAGACAACTGATAAACATACTTATATATTTCTAAATACATACATGTTATAGATAAATTACACCCAGACACAGAACAAATGATCGTGCTCATCACACAAACATTTGTCCTGGGTGGGAATCGAACCCACGATCTCCGGCATAGCAGTCAGGGTCACTAACCACTAGACCAACAGGCCAGTTATATCCAAACAAGAAACTCTTAATTTGGTCTGAAGTTTTGAGCGTTTTCCACTGCATAGTAATAATATAGGCCAGCAACATTATCTGTATTTTTTTTATTTATTTAAACTGTTTCTAGTGCAAAGCCAGATCTAAGTAATAGTAAATTCTAAAGTACTCGTAGTTACTGCTTACCACAATGTTATTCCTTATTAATTTGTTTATCTTTTAATGAATAAGAAAGCTTGCAATATCATTAAGTTTATGGAAAATGCTGAGGAGTAAAATTGTAGAAATTACAACCTTACCGAAGCACTCTACAAACTGTGTTTGTTCATAATTAAGCACCAATTTAGTTTTATCAAGATTTCAGCTACATTAAAATGCCGACTTAGGGAAACAAAAGAGGTTCAATAAGTAAACAATACAACGTTTAACGATTACAAACAAGTTGTTCAAACAAAAAACGGTGTCCTAAAAACACTGAAATTACAAAAACTTTTTTGATAAAGCAATGAGAACTTTAATGAAAAACAGAAAAGGTCATCATTTACTACAAAATAAAACAAAACTGGCGACCAATGTTCAATTAGGGCATTCGACCTATTTTTATGACAAATAGGCGTTCTGTTTTTTCAACCTATTTCAGTTTTTCAGGTTTGTTTATTTATTTCCTAGTATCACAATACGTCAGGCTCAGTTTACATAAAGTTCATTCATTCCTCGTGTTTTGTAAACAAAAGTATAGGGTTTCGAATTGTTTAACCTTCTTTCAACATTTTGTGAAGTTTTATAAGGTTTCCGGAACAAATTAAAAATATGTTAGGAATTAGTATAATAGTAATCAGCCCGATTTTAAAACGAAAATTAAAGTTTCATATTATAATAAATATTATTATATGAAACTTACTTAGGTACTTAGGTCCTATTTTAAACGAACAAACTTTTAATACCCCATACTTATTTATTTAATTTATGTATGGAGCAAACAGGAATCCATTTTTATTTTGCAAAAAACCGGCCAAGTGCGTGTCGGGCCACGCACAGTGTAGGGTTCCGTAGTTGCTCATCAAAATACTTAGGCAAACTGATTCGCTGAATTTAATTTAAAAAAGAAGAATTTTCAAAATCGGTCCAGGAGTCTTTGAGAAATCGGGGAAAATACATTAAAAAAAAGATTACGACGAATTTAGAACCTCCTCCTTTTTTTGAATTTAGTTAAAAATTGTTGACGATAAAAACCTACCTATCCCCAAAAAACATACATAAAAAAGCTGTAAAAATAAAGTTGACAAACTTACATTTGCAGTTGTCTCCGATACATTTTGTTTAAGAAAATATGATATCAAGTACATTTTATAAGTTGGTCGACGATTACTCGTAAAGTTGTAAAGCCTACTTAGTCATGATAATTTTCTTTTAAACTTCGTTATATATACTACAATTGTGAATTTTTTCACACCCCCAAACATAACCGTTTAGCTGGTAGAGGGGGGGGGGACACTCAAATCGAGCAAAATTTAGCACTTTAAAGCTTAATATTTCACAAACGAATTTTTTTATCAAAAAATTGTTAATGGAAACTACCATTATTTTTTAAAGGCCTATTTAATGATACCCCACAGTAAGGGGTACGCGGGAAAAAAAAATCCTCACTTTACGTGTAAGTACTGGAGGTACCCTAAAAAAAAATATTTTACTAGATTTTATTTTACCACTTTTTCGGCACAACAAATCTGTATATTTACACCAAATTACAGCTCTCTAGTACTGTGCGTCTCTGAGCTAAACTGCGGACAGACGGACGGACGGACGGACGGACGGACGGACGGACGGACGGACGGACGGACGGACGGACGGACATGGCGAAACTATAAGGGTTCCTTGTTGACTACGGAACCCTAAAAACGAGCTGTCAGAGCAATTTACAATCTACGTCGTCGCGAATCTCTTAGGGAACTATTCAAAAATATTAACATAATGACAGTGCCTTGTCAATTTATTTATGAAAATATAATGTATGTTAGGAAAAATCTTCACCTTTTTAATAAAATAAGCGATAGACATAATTTTAATACTAGAAATAAAGATAAAATTGATCAACCTTGTTTTAGATTGTCTAAAGTCCAAAAGTCTTTTATGGGGTACTGTGTTAAATGTTACAACAAAATACCTAAAGAAATTTTAACTTTAAATGAAAGAAAATTTAAAAGCTGTATAAAAACCACACTTAGTAAACAAGCATAATTATAAACTAGAAGATTATTTTCAAGATAAAAATGTTTGGAAACATGCTGGTCCTGCTCCATAGTACAATGTAGGGATTAAACGAAATCAAACTGGTTGAAATTTGAATGCTCACACACATATATTTATAAATTGTGTACCTAATTGCAATATTTTTGTGAAAATGTGAACACCATGTAGGTACCTTTTTTCTTTTTTATTTTTCCTATTAATTTATTTTTATATTTTTAGTCTAGATTTTCAAGGTGCATTGATTTCACACTATTTTTTCAACTGATGTTATAAAATATTGTAAAACAGTTTTTTAAAGAGTAAGTATGGAGTTTCTTGCCCATTCTTCTTCATACATCCTACCTTAGCGAATGGGTGTAGATTCAATCCCATCCCATCCCATTTCCTTAATTTTAAAAATCGACGTTTAGAAGTGCCTCTTGGATGGCCTAATTGAAATAAATGATTTGACTTTGACTTTGACTTTTGAATAGTAGCCGCACTTTTTCATTTTGCCTTTTATAATAATTATATCTCTCAGTGCAAAAAAATAATACTTCTTTAAAAACGGATATGTTTAAACGCTAGTACATCAACTTTCCTTAATCTTTCAAACTTTAATTGATTTTCAACCTTATCAGAATAGCAAAAGGTTAATGTTCGGTTGGTAAAATTGACAGATGGGGGTAGGAGAGAGTCAATACTTTGATACGAGTATTTCCAGAGTCTTGACGATTAATGTGGACCTCTTTTCGGTACATATTATATCCTATAAAGGGGGTTCTATGTGATCCATATAAAACTTACATGTATGATATATTTATTTATTTCAACAAAGGTTGTTGTAGGTACACCGATCTAAAAAGAGTGTCCATGGAGTTTCTTGCACGTTCTTCTCCATAGAGATCTACTTCTTGGAACGGGCATCTACGGTACTTTCACAGTTTTTATGTCTTGTGACTGGGACTGTAGCACCATAACTTTTTTAGTGTTTAATAATATTCCTTTGATTGTCTATGATAATTCAAATGTGCCTGTAACTGGCCTACTTGAAATAAATGTTTTGATTTTGATTTTGATTGACACCTAAAATCAAGAAACTTCATAATCAGTTATCTCTAATATTTGACATCTTACATGAACCCATTTTCATACGAGTTAACCCTGAGCTCGTCCTGAACATAGGTTAGCTTTTAGCTGCATTAAAGTTAAACTATATTCCGGAGTTTGGGATAATAACTTAGTTGTAACTTCCGGGAAACTTCCCTTAATGCAATAATAGGGTTAATAATACAGATTATTCCACCTGCGAGCTATATTTCATTTAACAGTTATTTAGTTAGAACTAGAATATATACTTTATTCTAGTTCTAACTAAATAACTGTTAAATGAAAAGTTTGCTGGAAGTCAGTGACTTTGTTTATTATTTTCTTAACTTTTTGCCACTGACCTAAATCCTTTTACCCTTTATGTTTTTAATTGGTTTGTGGGGACACGCATAATATGTTGTTGAGTGCTGATTGCATAAACAATGTATATTTATATGCGATAACATCAATCGCCCATGATTTGCTTTCTTTATTGAAGAGTTTCCTCGATTTCTCCATGATCCCGTTATCAAAGCCTGACTTGGTTATATGGGTCCATATTTAAAGTATATATCCCTTTCAAACAAAAGAAGAATTATCGAAATCGATCCAGGCGTCATCGAAAAATCGGGGAACATACATAAAAAAAACTGACGAATCAAAAAGATAATGTGTCACAAAAGAACCCATGCGAAGCCAGGGTGGCTGCTAGTACAACATAAACCACTTTATGATTGGCTTTTGTTAAGAAAAGTGAACTGAAAATATCAACAAAAAAAAAGCAAGAGGATCTCACATTAATAATTCATAACAAGATAAAAGTATTTTCGTGTCTATCCACAAAATAATCCAACCAGTAAGAGATTAAAAAGAAAACACAGTCTCAGTCGGTTAGCTACACAATACATCTTACCAAGGATACACATTAAATATGATACATTACGATCTTTCTTCTGTACCACATGAGATATGAAGAAAATATTGATGACTTAACCCATTAGTGCTTACCGTGCGTTACAAAATAAAACACTGTATTTACTATACGGAGTTTCCTTCCTACGGAAATCGGAAGTTACGCACCATTTATTCTTTTAAAAGGTAAGTTTGTATCATTCAGCGATTCTCATGAATCAGAATGGAAGAATTGACGGCACGGTTGGTGGATTTTTGAGCGATTGGTGAGTTCTTGACGCCACTGCGTGGTGCGGTTTGGTTACCACATGGGGTTGGAAATTACGTAGCCTACAGGTAATTCGGGGTCTAGTTAATCTTCTCTGAAGGAGGGCCCATTGAAAATCCTCAAATGTCCTAACTTAAGGTTGGTGGAGCGAAGAAACTTGACTGAAAAGCTAAGACTGTCGGCATTCCCTAATTGAATTAGTTAATTTATCTTTATAAACTTATTTTTGTACCGTTAGTCCCCATTTACCTTACACAGTGAATATGCGAAAATTTATAATAGTGCAAACTTCAGAATAAAATAAACAGATGCCCTAGTAATAACTTTCACGATGGAGAACTGTCTTACCTAAATTATATTGTGGTCAAACTAAAGCTACGTATTCACAGCCGGGAAAATTGTTTTCCAAGCAAAGGACGTGGGCATTTGGACAATCAAATGAATAAAAATCTGTCTAAGTAAGTAATATTCTCCAGAAATGTCAAGTGTGTAGAAATCGTGACCATTGTGGTTTGTTTCTACACATATGGGGTAAAATGGAACTTTTTAATTTGTGTTTATTAAATACTGCTCACTTTGAGCTTAATGACGTTTCCTTATTATTTTATCAAAAAATATAGTTTTTTGTGTAGAGTGGTGAAAGCACCACAACTACGGGCACTTCCTTCCAGTAGCTCTTAACCTACTCAATCACCTGTATTTTCGCATATTTTTAAGGTGATGAAACCATCAAATGTGTCCTCTTGTCCAGAGCGGACCGTAAGAGACTGTCAGACTCGTACTGATTAAAAACCACCGTTTTACTTCAATTGCCCTTGACGTCCCAAGGTCACCGTTTGGACAGTTCGGCGAACTATGCAGTGCAAACCCAGCCTAATATCTTCTAAATACGCAAAGATACGCAAGTAGGTTGCACAGTTCGGTAACCCCTTACATCCCTTCAAACGCGCTCTACTTCGTCCCTATATGGTTGTCCGAAAACGTCTATCTCTCAAATACGGACAATCAATTAACGGTACAGGGTAATCAATATCAAAGACGGATTCATTGGGTTACATGACATGAAAGGACTGTTGGATTGATCTATTACTGGCTATCTCGTACACTTTGTAACAAGATTTACGTTTAGAAATAAATGATTACTTTTTTTTGGTTGTATGAATGGACGGTTTTGTTTTTGCAGCAGTATTTTGGAATGTGTTTTGTTTTCTGTTGATTGTGTCAGGAAGATTAATACAATATTTGTTTTATATTAGGTATAAAGTGACTAGCCTTTTAAATTCGACAATCTTTTCTATTATCATAAGAACGTTATTCTTATGTTCCTCAACAACAGTAGGTGCTTTTGATATAATATTAAAATACCGAGTCAATGTCTGCTTCTGTTCACCTGCAAAGGTATATTGCGCAAAATTTAAAGAGTGAAAATTTATAAAGGCAATTAAGACTGCGGGTCTGTTTCAAGGAGCGGCCAGCAATGTTTTTGCTGGCCGCTCTAACAGGTCGGCAAAACATTGCCGGCCGCTATTTTGTTTTAAAAAAACAAATGCAACTAATTTTCGCCTAATAATATGAGTAACGATAGAATCCAAACTAATATTATAATCTATCGGATATATGACATGTGTAAAACCAAGTTACATAAAGTGTTTTTCTTTTCTATTCTACAGACTGTCAACAAAAGGTAATGTGAAATGTCCAAAGCTACATAACAATCCAACCACCTCATAAACACCTAATATTTCAAAGGAAACAGACATATTTCATCACAGAATTTAGCTCGACCCTAATACAAAATCAGAAAACACAGACTAGGCGCCAAAAGGAACCGGAATGTATCAACGACCTTTCCAAATGTCCAAAGCTAAATAACATCCAACCACCTCATAAACATCTAATATTTCAAAGGAAACAGACATATTTCATCACAGAATTGAGCTCGACCCTAATACAGAATCACGAAACACAGACTAGGCGCCAAAGGGTACTGGAATGTATCAACGACTTTTCCATTTCGCGAAAATTTTTCATTGTTACGAAGGTGACAAGAATCAATCGAGTAAATACTTAAAATGAAAAGCAATATTCTCTGTTAACAAGATAATGTTTTTATTGTGTTTGTTTCGTAGGGTTTTATCTTAATCCCTAGTATTATTATAAATTCGAAAGTAAGTTTGTTTGTTACGTTTTGACACATAAACCACGGAACCGATAATTATAAATTTTTGTGTATCACTCACTCACATATATCTTCAGCAATTGACGTAGGATACCTTTCATCTTTTTTTTTCTTGGCTGTACAATACTATTGTCAAATTACATCGACCTTCTTAATAAAGATCTATAAAAATATTCAATCACAAGCAGTAAAGATAGACTTGAAGCCTACATTATCTACAAGAATTCCTTATTTAAAAGGACTAAGGATAAGAAAGGATTTTTGTTAAACACTCCTTATAGGATGAAAGTTATCTCATCAAGAATATGGCTTTGGCTTGCCAAGCCTGTAATGCTTCAATTACAAAGAAGTGTTCTATCATTTAAGTATTTTTGGTTTAAGATGGTACTAGACAGCAGGGTCCTTATCTAGACATAATCCCTTCGTTGCCTTTTACGACTAACGCAAGGAACATCATAAAGTCTCATGATAAGCTGGCTTCCCAAGGCGTGTGATATCACCAGTCGAGTTTCGCATCCTTGAGCATGTTGAGCACGCTTGCGCCGCGACAATATTTACGGATCGGAGCTGGTAGAAATTCTAAGATAAATATTTGAGTCATGATGAAAACTTGTCACTAACTTCTCCAATAATAACTCCTGAACACAAAATTATTACTTGAGGACTTAATAAGGATAAAATTCTTGTAAGAAATTTATTACCGAGACAGCTGCAAAATTAAGATTTTTAATTATACGGCAAACTAAGTTCAATGATACGTTTTAATAAATTGATCCAAAATAAAGCT
The DNA here is from genome assembly GCA_036375495.1 of Agrotis segetum. Lineage (NCBI taxonomy): Eukaryota > Metazoa > Arthropoda > Insecta > Lepidoptera > Noctuidae > Agrotis > Agrotis segetum. The sequence goes on along the minus strand of JAQSVV010000209.1, from coordinate 1,121,630 downwards.
CCTGGCTATGTTTAAATCTCTAAATGATCTTGTTTATTTATTTTTCGAAATTAAAACAATATTTCGAATTATCCCAAGGAGTTACTTTGGAAAAATCTACCTATAGGTTGAATACTTCCCACTTCTCCCCAGCTAGGTGTCCTATTTTGTGATTAGGTGTTATTAAAGAAGTCTTGAACAAGTTTTCAGCATGCCTCAAATTCCTACCCAAAAATGTCAATCAATTTTCGGGCCAGCAGACCAGCCGTGGTGTCATGTGTGTGACTCGTCATATTACGCACCGTGTGAACCCAGCTTAACAGTCTACGGTTTTTGGTGAGATTCCGCAATGAACTCTCTTTTCCTCATGAGTATTTCTTAATATGAAATTCATTAATTATTTTAGTCAATTTTTTTTTTCTTGTCCATTAAATGCGAGCTACTTTTTTCCATTATGTGCTGCCCATCACCTGCCTAGCCTTTTTCCCAACTATATTGGGGTCGGCTTCCAGTCGAACCAGATGCAGCTGAATATCAGTATTTTACATGGAGCGACTGCTTATCGGACTTGCACAACCCAGTAACTGGGGTAATACGATAATCCATGGTAAGACTGGTTATCAGATTTTAGAGCTTCTGACTAACAGTAACGACTGTTAAATATCTACAAATGACAGGCGGGACCAACGGCTTTACGTGCTTTCCGAGGCACGGAGAAAACTCGCTATGACAGATGGTCACCCATCCACAGACATTTCCATTATATGCTATATAGTTAGTAAATAAAATAATAATCTTAAAAAAATGTCAGTAACAGCCCTAGATAATTATGTGACTATTGTTTGTGAAATGAAAAAATCAGTTCTCAAAGTTTATTATTTTATTTTAATTGTGGCTACAGGGAAATCAGAGCTACGTAAAATCTAATTTCATAAACTTTCTGAATTTCCCAGTGGTAAATAGACAATCAAAGTTTGTTTACAATAAATGCCTACTTTTACAAATCAAGAAACATTTTTTAATTTTCAGAAAGATTGTTTTCACCAGGAGGCAAAATATTTACAAGTCATAAATATTCATATTTTATTATCATCTAGTCTAGATGATGATAAATAAAATATGAATATTTTTAATGATACAAATCTGTCAAGCTTAAAAACACCTGGTTATGTCAAAGTATATTATCCTATTGTAAAATTAATACTTTAAATAACGATTTGAAGCTGTGAGTACACTCACTGAATTGTAATAGGAACTTGAAATGTCCAGAAACTTCGTATAAACAATAAGTGCTTTAGTTCAACGAGACGTCATGGTAATCGCCTAACATGATCTCTTAAGTCTGCGGGAAAGAGATGGCGCTAGACGGCTCGTATAGCTCTGTCTCTTTCTCACAGCCTAAACTGGATCGCGTTAAGAGCTCGTGGTAAGGCTTCTGATCACATAACAATTCAGTTAGGTTCTGAAAGAAAACTTAATAACATAGGTTTTTCATACATTATTCTAGACTTTAGGTTTTTGGTACATGTGGCAAAAAGCCATCCATTACAACTAATCTACGCAATTACATTCTTGGATTTGGTTTTATCATCGATTCAATCCGGGACACGTAATTCTGTGTGTGAGCCCGTTCATACCAATTTATTACCTGACGCCGGTTCCTAATCCCCAAAAAAGAGTTTTGGCTTTTGTGTATGGTTAGGAGTAGATAAAAAACAGAGACCGAGCTTCATTGCTTCGAAATATTGGGTTATAATGGCAACCATGAAGTGGTATTGTAGCTGTTATTTTAATTTTAAGAAGTTCTGCATTTTAAAATATTTTTGTAAATTCGTCTACAACTGGTAGAAAAATCGGTAAGTATACATAAAAAATATAGACCAGTCGAACATAGAACCTTCTCCTATTTTAATGTCCATTATATCAATCAGTCCTTATTGGTAAGATTCCGTCGTCGAGCTTTGTCGACAGCATACCTACACAATATAAGTTTAAGTTACACCGAACAGATTAGTGTTACGCCACATAAACTACAACCTTTTCTTGGGGGTAATCGATTTATTAGTGGAAACTTTTTATCGAACGGGCCACATCGAGCACTTATTGAACTCTTTTTTCTTGAAGATACAAGATTTGACACGGTCGCCGAAGAGCAAAGAGTCTTGATAAACAAAAAGCCAGAACATGATGTATCTGTAACTACATGACTATATGAAGCTAAGTCTCTGTGTTATCTACTCCTTGGCTCGGCAAAAATTAGTTCACCGAAATACCTACCGTTAATATTACAGTCGGCATTAACTTTCAACCAAAATGATGCCGATTACCAGGGCATTGGAAAAGGTACCGATAAAACGTTATATCCCTAATTTATCAAATTAACGAGTAATAGTACAAAAGGCCTGTGGGTACCGCAGTTATCTCAATAACAATGTCGATAATTATAATTGCGTATTACGGGTAAATAATTGGATTCGTATTATTGTAGGTGTTTGGATTATCAGCAATATTATCAGCTTTTTATTAGTACCAATTAATATAATTTACCGATCAACTACCTATCTAACAGAATAAAGCAATTAATTCTAATTATTTAATTGTTATATTTTTAGGCATAATGTTAAGTTTTTTAGCAAATCAAATTGGGTTCAATAATTTTCATAATATTTATGAAAGTTGTAATTCAAATTAATGTTTCGCATAAGTACTAGTAAGGGCCAGTTTTTTATCTGTTTACAGTACCACTAACTATTGTTAAAATAAAATACATACTTACTTTTTAACAATTTTTTATAAGAAAATATCGGATTTAACAAATAATTAGCTGAACTCCTAACTGAACTCGTCTTTTTTTGTAGAGCTTAAATCATCAAATGAGTCCTCTCCAATTCAGAGCTGGACGGGAAGGACTGTCAGACTCGTACTGACTAAAATTCACGAGGATCCTTCACTTTCCAAGGTCTGATAAGACAGTCACGCAACCCCAGAAAAACAACTCACACTTGACCCTCATTGAAATATTGCTACAATGTTACCTAGAAATTGAATTAATCCCACACGACCTGCGAGTGGCTACGACTCCAAGTCGTGGCCACTACTACTCCATAAAGCGCTGTAATACCTTTCACCACAGACATCGACTCCATTTCTTTATCGATTATTCAATCGAATACTTATTTCATATTCGTCATCCCTCGATATCTCAAACCAAACAAAACTAGGTCGTTTTATGAATTTGAGTAGCTCTATCAAATGTTTGTATACCCTTATAAATCGATCATATAGGCAAACAGGTTTTCCGAACGAACCTTTTTACTAGGCGAACGTATTTCCACCTAAATTATTTAGGCATGATGTTTAGCTTCATAAATAATTTCCATTTTTTTCCTAAATATAATAAGTATCTGTGAATAATAGAGGCACAAAGAAATATGTGAGAAAATAAACACGAGGAACCAATGTATTGGAAATTTGTGATATCGAAGTGTAACGAAAAGGGCTTTTTACTAAACTTTATCGTTTACACGTGGAGTTTCTAATGTTCCTGTAAATATTTTATCGTTCCATGATATTAATGTATCTTTTTACGTGTCATATTTAAATTATTTAGTTAAATCAAATCATCAGCAACAACAAAAACAACAGCTTTGTAATGTAATATGTCTAGAACAGCAGACAGACATTTTACCATTAAATTAGGTTTATTACAGCTTAGATTATAATTAACCATAAAACTAGTAGTAACAACTGGTTGTTATGTTTCAACGTAGCCTCATGATTGTGAGTTTATGTTTTACAAAGTTCAAATGGGTCAAAGTAAAGATTGTGAACTAGCTCCGTCTATCAGACATAAATAAGCAATAACCTATTCAGACGAAAAGGCAGAAAATCTAGAAATAAGGATCTTAACAATAGGAAAATAAGGCATAAAATCGTGGCACAATATCTTTTATTCACATGATAAACCTGAGTCTCCAGTTTATGACATTAAATTTGATATATCTGAGAGAGCCGACTGCTAAAGTGAAGAATAGAGATCATTTGTTACTCAAATGGCCTACTTAGTGGTTAATGCGTGAAATAAAGTTGCTGCTTGAACGTTTGAAGACATTGAAAAGTTTACCCAACTCAAAAAAAAGGTTTTGTTAAAATCACTTTTATTTTCTGTAGTAGGTATTCTTGTACAAGCTTTTCTTTTAAAAGTTAATAAAGCCTAACCAAGCTTCTGTTTAGTTTTTTTGTTCGTTATGATATGTTATCGTATTAGTTTTGTTGTTTATTTGTATAATAATTTGTTTTGTTGATTGTTTCGAATATTATTGTTTTTTACAGGGGTAATTAGCTAAACCATATCTAACCGGAGTACTAAGAAATACAAAAACGTGATTCTCAGGAAGTCTATGCTTCGTCTTTTTTTATAAGCTTTTACTTCAGAAGTCTGAATCTTCATCGCAGGGTCTAAAATGGACACTTAGCAATACCTATTCCTAATGATTCACCTCCTAAGTTTCCAGCAAACGTCATTGGCTATTCTTCCAATATTCATTCACGAAATGAATCCGGGGTCAGCAAAATAGAAAGACAAAAAAAAAACAAAAAACCCAACACCAATCAAAATTGAGCGCTAACAGAAGAAGCAATAAGTCCAATACTGAAACACATTGTGTCTCACTCAAACTATCGCTTGTTCCATGTTTACTCTTTAAAGGTAAGCAATATATTCGCATTCCACACAGTTTGCACAGTGGCCCGAAACTGTTCACCTCGTAAAAGCCTCCGACATATCCATTGAGGGTATTGTGGCATCAAATTGAAGGAACGTAAGCCGCGTACTAAGTCTTATCAATATTGATCTGCTTACACCTGAGGAGGTCGACTCAATTGGATTGTTTGTTCTGGAGAAAAGGAACATCGTTGTGATGTTTGGAATTAGGAAATTAAAGATGATGATTACAAAATCTGAATAAATTGAGGAAAATAATCCTGAAAGAGTCCCACCCAGTGATGCTAGTGGTGATGGGCTGGAGGGACTGTCAGACTTGTACTGACTAAAATTCACGGTGTCCTTCCAAAGCCCTTTGCGTTCCGGGGTCACGGTAATTCGTTAGTCCCGCGACCCTGGCAAGCTTTGACCCTCTAAAGGGCGTAATTGTGCTGACGCTCTTTGAGGCGCGCGTAGAACACAATGTACCGTACTCGCCGCCCGCATGTCCGCGATATCGTAAAATGCTAACCTGTTAAAATAATAATCTAACGTTATACAGAGTGTCCAGTACATAACAATCATGTCATACTGCAGGCGGTGATATATTAGATAGACATAATGTACACTCTATATAACTAAGTAGATATGCCACGCAAATTCTTTTTTTTTTGCATGCGAACTAGAATTTGAGTAAGATTTTGTGATGTTTTCCTTTTGACCAAATTGCAATCCTTCTAAGAAGCTTTATCGGCCATTCTCCAAATAGGTGTTATTTGCCTAATTACCGTGCCGTTTTTGAATTTCACTGATATGACGTTAAACACATTAGAATAAGAAACACATTAAAGATAGGAATTCAATAGTTATTTTGGCATTCTACTATTACTGATGGTTTTCTAGATAATGAGATTTAAAAAAAAGTTGGGTATGGTAATTAGACAAGTTGAATATTTGATGCTACGGTAATTAGAAAATAATTTGTATCTCCATACTTGTATCCTTATTTTCTTTCATTTGCTCAATATTGCTTAATAATGACAAAGTGCTAGTAGAAGAAGATGAGAGAGCACTAGTTGGACGCGGAGTTGATGTTATTATGGTAAGTATGGAAGTGTTGGCATCACCTCCAAACTCTTAAAAACTACGGGCCAACCTGTGCTCGGCGAGCTTAAGAGGCTGTTCAACTTCGTCAAAGCCAGTGGGATTACCCCGGAGGTGTGGAGCAGGACCGTGGTGATATTTTTTTTCAAGAAAGGAGACAAAAATCTCCTCAAAAACTATATGGACCAATCTCGTTCCTGTGTCACGTCTACAAGCTGTTTTCGAGGGACGTCACAGATCGGCTTTCCGCTAGATTTGACGTTTTCCAGCCACCGGAGCAGGCTGGGTTTCGCAAAGGCTATAGCACCTTAGACCACATACATACAGTGCGGCAGGTTATACAGAAGACAGAGCAGTATAACCGGCCGCTCGCGCTGTGTCTAGCCTTTGTTGACTAAAAAAAAGCCTTCGATTCCGTCGAAACCTGGCCTGTTCTGGAATCCTGCAACGATGCCAAGTCAATTGACGGTACATAAAGGTGCTAAAGAAACTATATTATAGCATGGCGTCGATGTCGGTCCAAGTACAAAATCACCATCCAGCTGCTAAGAGGTGTGAGACAGGGAGTTGTAATTTCCCTAACTAAACTGTTTACCAACGCGCTTGAGGATTTGTTCAAGAAGCTGCACTGGAACGGACTGGGTATCAATGTCAACGGTGAATACCTAATGCACCTACGTTTTGCCGACGACATAGTTATTATGGCGAAATCGATGCAAGACCTGCAAAACATGCTGAACAGACTCCTGCTGTCTTGGGATGAAACAAGAACAAGGTCGTGTTCAATGACCATGTCATCCCAGAACCAATTTCCGTCGAAGGTATAACACTCGAAGTTGTCCAAGAATATATCTACCTCGGGCAGGTATTACAGCTAAGTAGAGATAAATTCGAGCGGGAAATCGCTAGAAGAGTGCAGCTTGGCATTTGGAAAAATGCGTCATATCCTCACGTCGCCACTGCCACAGTGTCTGAAAAGCCGGGTGTTCAATTAGTGCGTCCTTCCAGTCCTAACCTACGGAGCCTAAACGTGGAACATGTCAGTCAAGCTGGCCCACCAACTTCATGTCACTCAGCGTGCTATGGAAAGGTCTATCCTTGGGGTCTCACTAAGGGATAAAATCCGGAATGAGGTACGGCACAAGACCAAAGTTATAGATATTTTCCAAATCTGTAGCAAGCTGAAGTGGCAGTGGGCTGGCCACGTCTGCCTCAGAACCGACGAAAGTTGGAGTAGGATGGTTCTTGAATGGAGACCGCGTGTAGGTAAGCGTAGGGTGGGACGCCCCCCGGCAAGATGGACCGATGACCTGAAGAAGGTGGCTGGCAGTGGCTGGATAAAAAAGCAGGAGATCGTGCTCTGGGGCGCCCTGGGAGAGGCCTATGTCCAGCAGTGGACTGCAATGGGATGAGTTGATAAATGGTCTTGACAGAGTTTCAAGAGGATCTGATATGCTGTTATCAAGCACGTCTAGATCTATGACTACTTCTTCCTCGATTCTTTCCAAGTTTCCCTTTTCCTTTTGTCTTTTATTACTCTCTAGTCTGATTTTTCTGTATAAGTTTTTCATACAACGGTAATTATTAACACATGGTAATTAGTATATGGTAATTAGAAAACGATAGACTTTCTTCAAAATTTCGAAAACCAACATAGTCTGCAAATACTGGCTTATCATAAAATACGTAAGCCAAAGTACTGTTTCATTTACATTATCAATTATTGTCTAACTTCAAAAATCAAGTATTTAAATGAGTATAACGGTAATTAGAAAAGTTTTGAACCAAGGGCTACGGAAATTATATACTCAAGTGCTTCTTTGGCGCTACATTAACGTTTGAAACGTACGACTGCTAATGGGCTGCAGCACACCCTAAGAACATTCGACGCGTCCGGTACTGATGTGCCAAATACCGATAGTTAGGCATGTGCACCCGAGAACAGATAATGTTACGGCAATTATAACTTTCTATCGGACACGCGGTTATTTAATTATTATTATTTATAGGCTGGTTCTATTGAGTCCATATTTTAGTAGGTGATACACGTTGCTTAGTATTGTTTATAACGTTGAATGGATCAAAGTAAATCTGCAGGTTTGAGAAATTACAAGCAAGTTTTGTCATCAAGTTGGAGTGCGGACAGGCTTCGGTAATTAGAAAAAACCGGCCAAGTGCGTGTCGGGCCACGCACAGTGTAGGGTTCCGTAGTTGCCCATCAAAATACTTATGCGTACTAACTAAACTGATTCGCTGAATGTAATTTTAAAAAGAAGAATTTTCAAAATCGGTCCAGGAGTCTTTGAGAAATCAGGGAAAATACATAAGAAAAAAGATTACGACGAATTTAGAACCTCCTCCTTTTTTTGAAGTTAGTTAAATAGTTGACGATAAAAACCTACCTATCCCCAAAAAAACATACCATAAAAACATACCTATTAAAGCTGTAAAAATAAAGTTGACAAACTTACATTTGCAGTTGATTTATTGTTTCTCCGATACATTTTGTTTAAGAAAAAAATTAATCAAGTACATTTTATAAGTTGGTCGACTATTACTCTCAAAGTTGTAAAGCCTACTTAGTCATGATAATTTTCTTTTAAACTTCGTTATATGTACTACTATTGTGAATTTTTTCACACCCCCAAACATAACCGTTTAGCTGGTAGAGGGGGGGGACACTCGAATCGAGCAAAATTTAGCACTTTAAAGCTTAATATTTCACAAACGAATTTTTTTATCAAAAAATTGTTAATGGAAACTATCATTATTTTTTAAAGACCTATTTAATGATACCCCACACTAAGGGGTACGCGGGAAAAAAAAAATCCTCACTTTACGTGTAAGTACTGGAGGTACCCTAAAAAAAAATATTTTACGAGATTTTATTTTACCACTTTTTTGGCACAACAAATCCGTATATTCACACCAAATTACAGCTCTCTAGTACTGTGCGTCTCTGAGCTGAACTGCGGACAGACGGACGGACGGACGGACGGACGGACGGACGGACGGACGGACGGACGGACGGACGGACGGACATGGCGAAACTATAAGGGTTCCTTGTTGACTACGGAACCCTAAAAAGAGCTTTTTCGAACAGAGATTCAATTAATTTAGGCTTGCTAGTTAAGAACAGAACTCAATATTTTGTTTACGGCTAGATACGGTCGTAATCTAACATATAAAAAAAAACCACGCTTGAATATGATCATGTTACGGATTAAGTAAGCGCGGACAAATAAAAACTTGCAACCGGAGAATGGCCGTTATCTATCCTACGATTGTATGCTCATCTAAGTAACGACGGGAAAAGAATTCATCAGTTGATTATTCTCGGAAAAATTCTGCAACAACAGTAACCATTATTACTCTGAGAAAAAAAACTTTCTGGAGGTTTCTCGGAGTTTTTGTAAGTCGAGAATCATTTCCCTAAGTGATATTCACTGATATTAACAAAGTAATGTAAAGTAGTGTTTCGTATTCTTTTTCTTCCTAGGAAACCATATTGTGGAAACATTAAAGTACTTGTATGAAGCCTTATACATATCCTTCGTGAAAGCTTCACAAAGAATTGAAATATAATCTCCAATTCACATTCATTATCGGAAGCGGAAGAAAACATGTTTTTTCTGAGTACTTATAAGCTAAAGTTGCGAACGGAGAAGGGGGTCTAAAAAGGCCTAGCCATTTTGGGCTGCGTGAGACCTCCTAGCGGTACCCCCTCCTAGCGAGACTATAGAGTAACCGTGTCCCCGGAACCTGACGGGCTATTGAAGCACACCGTTGACTTTAGTCAGTACAAGTCTGACAGTCTTTCTTTCCCTGCCCTGGATGGTAAGAGGACTAATTTGAGGATTTTACCACGCAAAAGAATAAGTGGTACACTTCAGACAGCAGTACATATTTTACCTCTAACCTGCGAAAACGACTGAGCAATCCCACAGGTGGTAATAGGCCTCAATTGACGTAGGCGCGGGCATGCGGGCGGCGAGTAAAGGGCAACTCGCTGTCTGACCATGGACCATGCCCGGGTCGAAGGCGCGTTGCGAGCGTCAGCATAATGACGGGGCCCCCTATAGAGGGCCACAGTCCTGATGGGGTTGCGAGACCTACGTATACCGCGACTCCGGTACACAAAGGGCTACCGAAGGACACCGTGGATTTTAGTCAGTACAAGTCTGACCATATGGGGTGGGAAGACTCATTTGACGATTTTACCGAGAAAAATAAATAAAAAAGAAAGGCCTCGATTGAGTCGCCTGATGCCTCGCACTCCAACTACCATCCTATCGGAGTCCGGCTCAAGAAACTTTTTTCTATGTTCAGACAGTGCGCAGGAGTTGTAGTTCCTTCAAGGTACGCTCATACAATCTTAGATTTAAATTTTGCTTCTGGGGTAGATTGAGAATAAGAGCGAACCCTTTGTAAATAATAAGATAAAAGAAAAAAACACCTATAAAACATACTTATTGTAAGACCACGATATCATAGCCAATTCTCCAGTTACTTTTTGTGAACAAAGTTCTCACAGTGAGCTTTGAAAACCTTTATAACAGAAAATGAAAACGCTTCAGTCGACGTTATTGGGTCCCACAATGGTACAATTATACATACGTATGTACTATGTTAGCTAGGATCACTGTTAAACAAAATATAGAACGGTGACAATCGATATGGACTAAAAATACTCACACAGTCAGTGGAATAAAAACTTTTTCGTTTTGTGAATAAATAACACGCGCACGATTTTTAGCGTTTGTTATTTTGCAAATAAAAACAAAACACTATAAGCTACGCTATACCATAACTGACGTAGTTTCGAATAAAGAACGAATTAGAATTTACTTTTTTTAAATGAACTGGCCATAACAAACATCCTCTGGTGACATGGTACACTATGATTCTTCTATTGAGAATTCTCATTCAATTGTTAGTTTATAATCTGCTTTTTTTAATTAGACCTTAATTAATGTGGGCATCAAGAATTTAGAACCAAGTTAACATTCATTTCGGTCTAAGAGCATTGCCTCGTTGTTCTAGTAGTCGCAAGCGCTTACTGAGCATGACGTCCTGGGTTTGATTCCCAGGTCGGATAAAGACACTTATTGGGTTTTCCCGTTAGGATATTCTCAGTAGCAGCCTGGAATTTGGATCTGTGTCCAGTTAATGTCAATATACGAAACGTGGGTTTATTTATTATGTAATAATGGTCACAAGCAATTATAATGTAAGCACTTAGCAGAATTCATTAGTGATGTTCTCCTACTCACTACCAAACCTCGCTACAAATATTGATTATTTTAACCTTTTGCGTTTTTCTGAACTATCTGGAACATTTCGGAATGCTACGAGTATTATAAAATAGCTCTTATTTCAAAACCAGTATTTCACGAGAAAATCGCGTTTGAATTTGCTATAGATTTCGTTGGTCGTTCCTGTACGCGTATATCTGTCGATCCTTTCGGGAAGAATACGTGTAAAGTTCAGTTTTTCTTAATGTTATGTTTATTTGTGGTCAAAATAATATTTGAAAGAAAGAAAAAACGTTTATTGGCACACGCCACAAGTGCACACAGTAAACAAGAAACAAAGAAAAAGAACTTAAAACTAAACAATTTTTGAAAGTAAATTAATATTATAACTAAGCTGAAGTTGAATGAATATACCCACTGTATATATACCCATATTTCATGTTTGACCCACAATGACCTCGTTCAAGTTTCTCGAATTCAAACAAGGATCGCCCTGAATGTGAATTTATGAAAAAGCATTTATGAAAACGGTATGAGGAATCGTCCGTATATCCGCGAGAAATTGATAGATTTATCACAGGCTTGGGATTGGTTACGGCACATTATTGATAATAACCTAAATTATGAGTTGCCTTTTAGTATGAAGATATATTACCTACCCTAGATATTGATTTATTTTGGAGTTGACTGCATACATTATCACGGCCAGAGGCTTAGAACTTTGGTACGTAAAGATTCTGTATACTTGAGCATTTCTTGTAACAGAACATCGACCATTCGCTATTTTTAATTTACAACGAACACAACTAAGCATAATAGCCAAATATCACTATGATCATTTTCAAGATCTTTCTTAGGACGCTCCCTCACCGCGAGCATTCACCTGTAATGTAACGTTACAGATTCAAACATTCGAAGACAATAGAGCATCAAATTGCGCACTTTTATGTACAGATGCCAGCAGGTCAACCTACCCGAATCTGTCAGATTTTACCAATCAAACATAAACCTTCTACTCTTGTGATAAGGTTGAAATTCTATTAAAGAAATCTGACAGATTGTGGTTGCTTGATGTGCTGGCGTCTGTACATTACAGGTGAATGCTCGCGGTGAGGGAGTGCCTTTATCGAAATCTCTAGTTGATGATCTTCCAAAATTTCTACTTGAAGAGATGTCAGTCTTGACAGTTGGCTCGGCAAAACGCTCTCCGCGTTCGTTCTTGCGAATGTTAGATACATTACATTACGCTCGAGTACAAAGTAAATACTTTAAGTAAGTACACTGTACGGTAAAATACTGAAATCTTGTGATAAGGCATCGTCTTCACGTCACTCTATAAAGGTATAAGCCTTTTTTGGACGTTTATCTAAACTCAAAACGTTTCTTATTGGATGTCAAACAAAGTCTAATAGGGTATAAATCGTAACCGTATACAAAAAGCTGATCCCTGAATTCTCCACTGAATACGAAAAGGACATGCCAGAAAATAAGGCTCAATTTACAAAACCTATAGCTACTCGTACAATTCGAATCTAACTTCACTTCACTTTTTGATAACATCATTATTTATACAAAACCTGTCGAGTGGTGATCAGAAAGCGAATTATGTGCCTATTATACGAGTACTAATAACCGTCATAAATTGGTCGTCCTGGCCGCATCTGCAGAAGAAAATCTAAAATAAGAAACAAAAGATCTCTGACCACGTCAGAGGGATGCTGGCGACGCAGAAGTGGGTTTTAAGGGTTCGAGTCCCGCACTACCTCGACTGTCTCAATCTTGGCGCGAAATAGTCAAGTTAAGTCAAAGAGATTTAAAATAACCTATAGAGCGGGCATTGGGAAAATTGTCATACAAAATTGTTGATGCCGTGCATCAGTAGCACTATCTAGCGTTGCATAGCAACGCGACTACCTACTAGACTGAGCGACTTTTCACCTATTGGTAAAAAGTTTTGGATCACAACTTTCTTCGTGATTTCCCGTCTTTTGCACGTTTATAGTTTAATGTTTTTGAGTTAAGTCAAGTTTCCGCTTCTGCCAAAAAAAATATTTCACGGGAGACGGACCGTACGTAACAAGAACATTATTCGCTTGACAACTTCTATCAGTGACAGTGTTAACTAACCTCTTTGACAGTGATATCACTACCAAAGGGAGCAAGTTAACGTCTCTGAAGCTTGCCATAAGTCGCTTCGGATTTCCTCCAACATAATCAAGTGGCCTAGAGATGAACTATCACAATGTCACTTGCTTTTAAACAGGTTGTTCAAGGTTGTTTATCTCAGACACTTTTTTCAGCAAGAGTAGATATGACTTTGGACTGATAATCATGGGCAAAGTAGCAAAAAAACGTAGTACTTACTGGGCTAGAAGTGTAAAGTGCCAGAATAGGAAAAGACTCTGTTAGCCGGAAATATGCATTGGATAACAAAAAGAAAAATAACTTTTTGGAACCGACAAGAAAATTATTTTGAGTTTATTACCAACCTTTAGTAATTGTAGAGGAACCAGAAAGAGAAGTACAATCGAAAAAGTTAAATCATGACCCACCATAAGCTTATTTTCTTACAGACATTCAAAAAAAATATTTAGGTCCACATTCGCGTAAATATCCATGGTAACAACTTTGATCTTTGTGAATTTGACGGATTCAAACGATTTATTGTCAAAATGGGTCATGATGCAACTTTGTCGATTGTACCTAAAAGTCACGTCGAAGCAAGATTTGTTATGATAAATTCATGAAATCCCGTACACACTTGAAACTGACTGTATCAAAAGGGCAATTGCAGTGCAGCGCTTCACAGCATTTTCACAAATCACAATGCGTAAACATGCAGCGCTGCAACTCGCTTTACCATTACACTAAGATACAGTCGACCATTCCACTTCAATTCCAACACAGTAGAAACCGAGCTATGCCTACGTACGAGCAAAGTTCAAGTTAGGGTCAAACCTCTAAACAAAGAATGGAGTTTCCCAAACAATGTTCTCCTGTTAAAAGTAGCACTTAAGTATTGCGAAAAACAAAGTCAATAAAGCACTAACGAAGTAAATGGAACGAATAACAAGAACAATTACGAAGTAAAGCGGTCCGTTACAGATTTATGACTGGAAAAAGGTTAGATAGTACCTCTACTTACATGTTTGGACGCTGGACTCTAGACTGGACATTTAAAGCTTCGTTCACGACATTGGGCGATACTACAACCCGCGACCACATAACATTCTGCACTCTCGGGTCGCACACGCTCTGTATTCGCAAATCATGGTCATCGCGCTGTTACCTTTTCTTTACGTTATATTTCATTCATTTGTGTGCCAAAGTGATTGACAGCTTTGGGTAACGTGTTTAAGTCCATCAAAGAAGACACGGGTCTATTCGAATGTAGGTCGAAGCTTAGAAATGAACCTTACTGTTTATTTAAGAATGTATGAGTTCTGACTTCACATTCTGTTTATGTACACATAGACATAAACGGGAGTAGAGACAACTGTCCAATCATGTTTTCATGTTTCAGGTCTCATAACTGATCGAATGTCTGCAAGTGATATGGAGTAGGAAACGCTAGTGACTTCGACCGATAAATAATGGACCAGGCCCTGTAGCCATGTTACAAACGATAAACGAAAACGCTGAGTGGGCTTTAATAGATTTTCAACTTTATGTTAGGTATAACGTTGAAGATCTCGTGAAGCTTGCTTTTCGTTATCGATCATTCCTGTCGCTAACGCTCAGAAATCTTAAATAGATTTTCAACTTTAGGCTCAAAGCTATAAAGTTGAAAATCTATTGAGGACTTGTTGTGACTTGGCTAGGGGGGCTGTTACGTTGTTGTGTGTTTCGTATTGTCGATTAATATTCCTCGTATCGTCTTATCTACCGTTTGTTTTCTACGTAGTAATTGTCGTACGATGCGCCTTGTGCGTGTGGGTCGTGGCCAAAGAGTTAGGACCTGAGGGTCGTAAATACGGATTAGGTTTTAAACGTGGCTTCTATAAACAAAAGATAAGCACTAAGGTACTAAATAAACTCGTTTTAGGTAATTCAGTGTCGAGACAAGTAATTAGAGCGAATTCTGTAGATTTGTGGTCCATGTATTTGGTCAACAAGCACTACCGCAACACGAAAAAATATGTTAGAGTACATTCATTTAGAGACTACAGAAAAATTGCGCCTGTTCCGTGTTATATTTAATTTTGTCTAACAATTTAAGCGAATTTTGTCATATTGACTATACTAAACGTACTCGTTTTTCAAAGACAAGGTTTTAACTAGAGATCGTACTCAGTAGCCTAGATATACTAAAGACGTCTTTGAGTAAAATAGGGCAGAGTGAGAATTACATTTGCCAGTACAATGAGATAAAATGCAAGCTTGCGACTACATGTTGCTGTTAAATGGAGCTGATTCCTTGCTCCTATCTTGTGCTTTACTCTGTTTCCGCATATTGTAAAGTCAGTTGCATTAATTGAATTACAGAGAAATCCGAGGTAGGATATTTTTAAACAAAAAAAAAATGTAAAGGGGAAGTTTAAATAAGAACCGACAAAATTACACCTTATTTCGGCCCAATGTGAGTTCTTTCTGCATAAATAATAATTTAATCTTAACTATTGTTCCCCTAGAACTACTCTTTCCCTAGAAAAGCTTTCAAATTCTCGACGTATGCGTTAATGCGTATAATATTTTACAAAATGTTAAATATTATCTGTCCTGTTTTATGAGAATCAGAAACCATTTTATACGACTGCCCAAAACAAATTTCCAAAAATAGGAATGGTACACAATTTTGCAACGTCTTCATAAAAAATGACAAGTTGAGAAATGCGTCGTATTTTTCGAAAAATTTAGTTATATTCTGCCTGAGTAAACAGAAAAATTGATCAAGCAATGCCTTTTTTCTTTTATTGTAGTTGAGTTGTCAACAGGTCCCAACAATGGCCTTTGATGACGACATCAAAAGAACATCGTGCCTCATATTCTAAGTATTTTGTAAATATCGCTTTATTAATTCTTTTTCGGGTTAAGGGACTTCTGGCACGGATCGTATGAGAGTGAGATGGAAAAGCTTTTTTCTTGTGTCTTTTTCTAGGTTGAAGAATTTGGCTTGCCATACGATTTTTTCTAATTAAAGGAAGTTTACTTATCAAAAAATACAATGGAAATAAAAACTGTTGCTACTAATTTGGGTATTTTTTTAAGAGACTGGACTTCATTTATTCCGTTGCGCCTCACAATTATAATGTACTTTACCGCCTCGTCACTGATGAGAGTTTTATCAAAATTTCCAATCGAGACTGAAAAAATATAACAGACAGTTTTACACATCTTTAGTTTAGTCGGTCCTTTATTTTTTTTAGTCTTGTATTATCCGATAGTTTACCCGTTCGCGAGTCATCAAAAGCCTCCTCTAATCTTCCCAACTACAGATATTCGATAAACAGTTATATTAAGCTGGCCTTCCATCACATTAAGGCTTAAATTGTCAGAGCAGATCTGCAGCACTACGATAGTGTCCGTTTCATAACGCCTATTCTTAAGTATTGGATTATGAAGATGAGATGTTCAGTATAACTAGAGCTTGTGGAGTGGAGTGCTAAAGGTCAGACAAGTGTTAGTAAACTTTCCTATCAAGACGTGAAGCCTACTTTAGAAGCAAGCCAACATGTCCTGGGACTACAAGGGCACTTCTTAACGTGTCGTATCGTATGGTAGGCATATAATATATCTTTGGCCCAAATGTCAGTTACGGGTACTCCGCTCACCATGCAGTCATAAAATCTGATGATCTTTGGTGATCTCGATAGTGTACACCAGGTGACTTCCGCGTCCACTCAAGGCGGAATGATTTTAACACCCAAAAAAAAAGCAGTTTTCACAAGTAGGTACAGACGTTGAGACCACAATAATTAATCACCCGTGTAGCTTCCAACTTCGAGCGAATCTTACGTAGGCACTTGCCGAAACTAACTACTTAAACTCATCTCCCTAATGGATAATTTCGCATAACAATATATTTCAAACAGAGGAGAAACACAGGAATAATTTTCTTACACCAAAAGTTTTAGGAAAAAAAACTAATGTATCCACTTACTACGCGAACAGTGACGGATCACCACAGCCAACATTATTCTAGCTCACACGTAGCCATTACCGCCGAGATTCGTCCCGAGACAGAACCTAACGACGCCAACTTTATAACGAATGTTTTGTTACGAAGTCCGCGATACGAAAGGGTTCACTTTGAAAAAAGAGATACCTATTGGTTTACAGTTTAATTTTACGCTTGCCACGAGTGACCGGACTGAAAAACGTACAATTCGTGCTAGGGCCTCGAAATGTTGATTGATTTGAATATCCACCTGATTTAATCAGGAATTCTTTTCTGTGAATTTCAATGTAATCAAATTTTGAAAGTATCTTATTTTTATTGTGAAGCGCTGTACAGGAAGTATAGCTCGACGTTGTTAATAACAAAGATGTAATTTTAACAAAGGAAATATTTTAATAAGGTACGTAAGAACTTTCCGGAATTTCAATCGACCGGATCGCCCTGCGGCCCTCTCTAACAAAGTCCATCGATAAAAAGATTAAGCTGATTCGACACCGGAGTGATTAGGCTAGAAGTTTTATTATGCGGAAATAAGCCAGGAAGGTCATGAACTCCGTAATGGGCACGCAGCCTCCGCCTTCCTGTAATCAAAGGATCAGGCCGAAAGCCCGAGAAATCGCATAGCGAAGAAAAAAAAGGGAAATCCAAAATCTAAAGCGAAAACAATTCAATAGAAAATCTGTGATCCTCTACAATAAAATCTCTATAACGTAACGCCCTCTTTTTTCTTTACTTACACAATGTAAGTGGAGCGAAAATACGCGAAACCTTTGTGAGAACTTCGTATACAGAATTGTATTATTATATTTTACGCACGAATATAATATGGAGGCACAATAATTCTTACCACAAGTCCCACTTAGTTGAACGTACATTTTTCGTCATGTTTCCCGCTATTGTGTCGCTTGTTGTGTGCTGAACAATATACCTTTCAGTTTGGGCTCGCTTATTTCATGAATTTCATTATTCCAAATGGTTTACTTTTTCTCTTTCATGGAATTTAAATCATCCACGTCGCAGTGTATTTCATTCGCCATTATATTTGATACTTTTTTTTTGTTTAATATTTCGTTTCATGCAGTAACGTTAATTTAAATAAGCATTAAAAATATGCTGCCACATTTCATAATTTCATTCTAGTTTCTCTAAAGACAAATAACCTCGTGCAAGCGTAGATCATTTAAATATTTTTTTCATTATACACCAACCCCAACTAACTAAACAGCCCTTCGGAGGTGTTAACTAGAATAATTTAGCCATTCTGGCGTGTTACAGCAATAAAATCTGTAGAATAGCCCTCTAGGGATAATAAAATGGCGGTCTTATAACTGTCATAGATGTCAAATGGGCTGCGGAATACTAGCGCCGTCTATGTGCAACGGACAGAACGTGATATGTTTTATGGCCGTTTTCATCTAGAGAGCACAGGTATACGACCTCGAAATGGATACAATGGTTGACAGTACTCTTTTTTCAGTCTGGTAACAAAGTGCAGTAGATATTAAATCTGAGATTGAAAGTATACATGTGGTAACATTTTTTTAGATTTATGAAAAAGGTTAGCTTTTAAATGGAAAAGATTTTTGATGAATATTTAAACCAATATTTAAAGCTCACAGCCTTAGGAGTTAGACGAAAAGCAAACAAAATTGCCAGACAGTAAAGAAAGCAAGAGTTTAGAAGCTAGATTGCTAAAGTTGTTGACGAGGATAAGAAAGTCCGGTCTATGAAAATAACGACTCAATAAGGTTTTTCTGGGAACCTTTAGGGCTCATAATTACACGACGCCGCCGCCGCGCCGCCGCCCGCGCCGCTACCGCGCCTCTAGGCTGTGTACACGGTCGCTACCGCGCCGTTTAAAAGCCGCCGCCGCGCCTAAGCCGCGCTGGCAACCGCGAATCCAATTCGATAGTGTTTTATTTATCTGAAAAAGGAGGTGTCTCATTTCGGCCATAATGTTTTTTTTAATGTTTATTCGCGGATTACTTCTTTGTTCATGAACCGGTTTTGATGATTCTTTTTTTGTTGGAAAGCAGATATTTCTTACTATTTAGCTCCACTCGATTTCTCTGGTCTTCCATCATCAAACCCTAATCTCCATATCATGGAACCGCCTTTGAAATACCTTCTTTCCAACAAAAAAAGAATCATCAAAACCGATTCATAAACGAAGAAGTTATCCTTGAATTATCAAAAAAAAAAACATTATATGGCCGCAATGAGACATCTCCTTTGTTAGATAAATAAAACACTAGCGAATGGCATCGCGGTGGCGGCGCGGTGGCGGCGCGGCGGCGGCGCGGCGGCGGCGCGGCGGCGGCGCGGTAGCGACCGTGTACACAGCCTAGAGGCGCGGTAGCGGCGCGGCGGCGGCGCGGCGGCGGCGTCGTGTACATGAGCGCTTAGGCTATAGGTACACATTTCGGAACCTGCTTTCATATTTTATAACTCCTTAATACATTTGACGATTGTACGTTTGAGATTTTTATATGATACGTTTGAAGACACTCAAATATCAAAATATTACTCTCGGTAGAAAGTAAAACAAGTATTTAAATGTGTATCTTATGTCACAAACATATAAAATACTCGAATCTTTACCGTCATAGAAATAAAGTTTATTTTAAAAAGTTTGTTATGAGATCACACGTGGCAACAACGTAGAATCCGTTTAATTTGGGTAACTTTTCATTTAATTTTAAATTCAAATCCAAGGTGACAAAAAAATAATCATTTTGGTTGCTTGCGAAGTGTCACATGCTCATGGCATTATCTCGGAATGTTTGCGACAAGCATATTGTGTGTCTTATTTCCATGTCAGTTTATCAATATTTCCCTCTGTCACCGTCACGTTACTTTGTAGAACGTTTTTCAAAGAGATTCTATTTACTTGTTCCTTTTTCTTTTCAGTTGCGTTTTGCTTACTGTTATTTACTTTTTTTTTTTTTTTAGGTGGTAAAATCATCAAATGAGTCCTCCCGCCCTGGGTGGGGCGGAAGGGACTGTCAGACTCTTACTGACTAAAATCCACCCGTGTTCCTTCCTATGCCCTTTATGTTCCGGGGCCACGGTAACCTGGGTTAAGAAAAAACCCGCGACCCCAGCAGGCATTTGGCGCGAAACACGACGCGCCACCGACACGGGCTTGGTCCTTGGTCGGACGGCGAGCTACCCATCACTCACCGTCCGCAAGCCCGCTCCGCCGCTGTGCCCTTTGCTGATCAGAGGGACACGCGTTGGAGCATCCACACGACAGGCTATTTGCATACGGGCAAAGAGACCACTTGGGCACACAGTGCCCAAGGAAGAGTTTTTGCCCGCATCCCAGGGTGCACCGGCCCGAAAAACTGGTCTTCCCCCTGGACGTATCCGAGAGGGAACTCCAGTCCACGGGCGCACGTGGAGGTTTCCTGTCATAGCACCCCTACTGTTATTTACTTGGAATTGGTATTTTGATTACGCTCTTGGGCAAAATTCTCAAACCGAACAAACAAGTTTGTATGTAGGTTTTGGGGCATACATATCCATCTTTTACGTAGAAAGGACGCAGATGGATCCATTTGCAAGTTAAAGCAATATATAGCGATCCGTTTGCCAATAAATTCGTCGTCTGTTTGTTGTTCATCAATAGTGCCGGAGGAAAGTACGTGATTTGGACTGGAATATGGAAAATTTTGCCTAAAGGAGGTTTATTAAAATTACCATAAATTCAATATTACGCTTGTAATTCCCGGAAGATTAAACAGTAACAAAATATTTCCACATTTTGCCCAGTTCATTATAATACTTTTCAAACTTATTGAAGTCAACCGGGCACTTATCCAAACTCGGTGGCTTCTTTTGGGAAATTCTTAATGATAAAACTCGATTTAGCACTTTGCCCGACCTGAAAATGGAACTTTAGACCAGAAGTCGCAGTCGCAAATTGTTGGACTGAGGAGGAAAAATAGGAAAAACAAAAAATATTTTTCTTATCATAAAACTGCGTTTATAAAATTGTTTTCGTCAAAAAATTCAATTGTTTTAGCACCCACGACTTGCACAGCACCACAAATAAAATAACAAACCCTCACATAAACAACTTCTGATAAAGGCAAATAAAATAAAGATTCAAGCTTTGAAACAATGACATAGATATCTTTCACCCCACTTGGTATTCAAAACACGTTGATAAGAACTGATACTGGGATCTTACTACAAAAATAAAACTCTTATTTTGTGGTCGCGTTACCATTTTGCGGCTAAAACAATGGGACATGTAGTCACCAAATAAATGAATAATCTAGATTGCGTAGTCATTTCAGTAGGCACTGTATAATTCGAATGCAAGCAAGGGCGTCTAAAACAACCACCTTAGCAGAATCATAACATGTAATGCCATAAATGCTGCTTGAGGAATAGCATCGAATGTTTAATAAATAACGTTTTCATTACGAATGTTAATTGCAATTCGTATTATGATCCCTCTAAACTGGCAACAAGAACGCTTAATACATAGCGCACAGACACATAATTTATACCTTGCAAAGATAAACCAAAAAAATTATCTAGAACGCTCGCCGACACGTGAAACCAACTTCGTTAAGGCCCAGAAGGAACAATTGGCATACTAACCAGACGTATGCAAATACGCCATTTAATGTCCGATGCAACTTTTGACAGATAACACAAGGTACGTAGGCGGTGCAGATGCAATCAATTCAAAGACCTTTTCGATCATAATTCAATTACTTACAAAGTTATAAGCCGTTCGCGTGGAACTAAAAAGGTCTTTCCTTAGTAAGTTGGTGACATTTATGTAGTAAAGGGCACGCTGTATCAAAGGCTGAGCCTAAAGCTCGAGGCGTGTTGAAAGGTCATCATTTTCTTGAATTTAGGTTAAGGACGGATTTCAATATTATTTTCGCGAGAGAGGCCATAGTCCGTCAAACATAATATCAAGCTGATATGAATAGGTATTTTTGGGAAGAATTATTTTTGGGCAATGCTATTTTCTGAAGCTATCAAATAACATCCACTAACTAAGGATATTCAAATGCATTTATTTTTGTCGACCTCTGAAAATTACACTAAGTATTTGACGTTGGGCATACGAGCGACGAGTAAAGGGCAACTCGCTGTCCGACCATGGACCATGCCCGGGTCGACAGCGCGTTGTGTTCCACGCGCGACTCGAAGAGCGTCAGCATGATGACGATGACAGATGACTCTAGAGGGCCAAAGCCTCTAATTGAAATTAACCTCTAATTAAATTAGCCTCTAATTGAACAATGTGAGTGTGTCAATCAAATTGCATCATCTTAGTAGCAAGGTTGATTTTCACTTGTAGTTGGATTCGATCGAATCGCGTCGCATCGCGCCAAGGGAAAACTCCCTTACGTAGCATGACTTTGACAAGAGGGATTTTAAGATTATACTGGTACGTTAAATAGGCCGTGTTGTTATCCTTATCGCCTACCTAGTAGGTACGCAAGCCTACGAAACACCAGATAGGTACACAGGGGTATTATTTCACGCCTGTTTTCACTAACACTAAGCGAATTTTGCGAGAACTCGTAACGCGCGTGAGGCTTTCATTTTGGATGCCAAGTTTAAAATACATAATTATAATGTAGATGGTGCGTTGGCTCTCTGGTTGAGCGATCGATTTCTGCGTCGCGTATCAAAGGTTTGATCCCCGCATGTAACAAATATTTGAATAGCCTATAAATATTTATTTCGCGTTTGAAACTTCGTCAATTTTACATACAAGTTACAAGAGAAAATTAATATAGTGGAACAATGTTTTATGTATTACATTATATGATAATAAGACCTAGAATAGGTGAGTAAGCACAGACCCAGCACATCAACGTATCCCAATGTGTGTGTTTTTTGACAAAACACAAAAGTTTCGATTGTGTAAATAAGCGTCGTACAAACATAAAATGTTTAAACTTAAAATCTTTACATGAAACAGATATAATATCAGAAAATAAACACGACTGTGTATTATTGTTTATCAATACAAATATATTATGTAGAACGACTGCCCTAAATATTTTGTTGAACAGTTTCTCTGTTATTACTTTCTGTTCCGAGAATTCACCTAAATTGTACTCTATTATCTATGACACTATTCTGTTCACGTGTCTCTGAAAACAGAAACAATAAATAAAACTACTCTATGGTAATATATTGGAAATAATATCGTACATATTATTTTAAGCAAAACGAAAAAAAATAGAATCTACTGTCTTATTCTTATTTATTATTTTTCTTTAGATCAATTTATAAAAAGAAAACCTATTTGTAGATAATATTTTCTCGTAAAATTTATGTTGTTCTAAGAAGATAACGGAATTGTTATTTATTATTTTGCCTGATGTCTGATAGTACCTACTTACAATATTTATTGTGATGCCGTATAGATAAAAATGGTGACTGGCCCGGCGGCACTGAGGACATTGAGAAGTAAACTGTCTGTAATAAATAATCAAATACTATTCTAATAAGTCACGTTCACTTTATTCTACCTTCCTTCATTACGTCTTAAATAGGTATACAGATTAGCATCGCTTGGCTTCCTTAGGGTACAGAAAGCAATAACAAAAAGCATCTACTTGCTTATTAACTCCTTTCTGTTGTGCCTAATAATATAATATCACGGCAGTATTCCCCGAAGGGAAGAGGAGTGGAGGAGGTTTGATATTGGGGAGACATTTACTTACCCAGCAATGTGCTGTGGGGACTGTAGTCCCCACAAAAACCAAAGATTTATTAAGAGATTTTTTTTATATGTGACATGGTTTCGCCCCTAGTTCTAATCTAGGTGTGAAGTGACAGAGACAATCGCGGGACTGTCTCATCAGGTAACAGTGACCCTGGAACGTAAAGGGCTATTTAAGGATCACAGTGGATTTTAGTGAATGATTATTGATGATCATTTGATGATTTATCACAAAAAAATGGCAGAGAGACAAAGTCGGCGGGAAACTAGATTACCAGAGGAAGCCAGTTTACTATAACGTTCTATGAAAAGGTCTAAGTGTTTTTGTTTAGACTCAACAATTCAAGAATATGAGCGGCATTAACTATTTAGACACAACCGAAGAAAGACGAACAAAAAGTGACGATTTGATCTGACCGATCACAATCCAATTTTATCTATTATCCTCCCTCGTGTCATACACAGATCTGTTAGATCATTCAGAGACGATTGATTGAACCAAAAGTCAAACACAATAGGGCACAATGAACTTGAAAAGGAAATTGTACTGGGCTGAAATCTTTAGCTGACTGGCGATGGCGAATAATCTCCAAAAATCTTCAAAGGAAGAATACTTACTTTAATTTCGTTTCTTGAATGAATAGGCAAGATATCTTTAGTTGACTTTTCAGCCCTTTCAGTCTTTGCTTTGAGTAATTGATTCAAAGTTTTGGCAAAGGGTCGGCGCGTAGATGGCGGAGCAAAACGAAGACTTCAAACTATTATCGACATTAACCTCGTTGAATTGATATCCAAAATCAGTTAATCCCATTATGTGTGGACGTTTCGATGATCTTCAAAAATTAGTTGTTGCGTTAATTTATTAATCAATAAATAAATAAGAATTTAATGTGACTACATACTTACATTGTAAACTTTTCGCGTTGATTATCTTTACAATTAACTAAGATACTTACGTTTTTTTGTTTTTGAATCGTTAACTTATTTTGGATTTTATTTCAATGGGGACAATGTCGCGTATTTCCCTTTCCGTGTTCAACTGGCGACATCGGTCTCGCGAAATCAACACGCTTTTGTTTTACTTCGGAATCCTACGACCCCGTGTTCAATTCGCGTCAACTGAGCACGCTTTTGCGATCAAGCAACGTTAAAAGAAGTTTTACAAAACAGTGTGTAATTGAATGGGACTCGCTGGCACCCCGACTCGGACAATTTAGGTTAGAAGAGGATGGCGGGGTCTGAAAGACCCCGCCATCCTCTTCGTGGTTATTTTTTTTTTAAACCACCCGGAAGTAGGAGCCCCGCGAAGCGGGGCTCCGTCGACCCGCTACTCTACTATTTTATTTATATAGTAACAACTGCACACGATTTTCTTAAGGGGCTCCTACTTCCGGGTGGTTTAAAAAAAAAATAACCACGAAGAGGATGGCGGGGTCTTTCAGACCCCGCCATCCTCTTCTAACCTAAATTGTCCGAGTCGGGGTGCCAGCGAGTCCCGAGCTCGCTTCGCTCGCTCATAAAACTACGAAGCACATTTAAAGTGTTCAGTTCAACTGCACACGATTTTGTTAAACCTTACCCAGCGCCACTTGATCACAAAGGCGTGCTCAGTTGACGCGAATTGAACACGGTATCATAGGATTCCGTAGTAAAACAAAAGCGTGTGGATTTCGCGAGACCGGTGTCGCCAGTTGAACACGGAAAGGGAAATACGCGACAATGTCGATAATATAAAGTGTTTTTTCTTGTTTAATTATGTGTGCCATTTGGTCGGCTGCTTCTCGTTCAAACTTATTTTATAGTATAGGCTAAACACACATTTAGGACTTTTACAGCACAAGCGTGGAAAATTCTAATGCTCCACTGTGACCAGTTTGATTGTATCCTTAGTTTTACATTGATCATATCAGTAGGTATCTACCTAAACTAGCTTTATCGTTGAATGACATGTATTCTACACGAAGCAATATGGTATGTGCTTACAACGCACAATCCGACCTCCCAATTACAGCTGGGAAATATCTATAAAAGCCTCTGGCAGGAAAATATCTATAAAAGCGTGTGGAAAATACTCTTGGTTATCCTTTTTCAGGCTTCTGAATGTGACTAACAAGCTAGCTGAAGCCTTTTTTCTAAAAGGCTGTGTTAGGTTTCGTGTCTAGCCTATATTGACATTCAATAGAGCCAGGCTAGAATTTACACTGCCTTCAGAATCAACTGTCTTTGAAATGTATTGGAATTTAGTCCAAATGGAATCGACTCACGAATTACTCAAAACAATTGACAAAACCTACGTGTTGACCGACCTCATTTATCAAATAAAGAAATATAAAACTGGCCAATTGATGTCAAAATAATAGAAATGCCGTTAAAGTTTTCTTTTTAATTAATTTATTTTTCGTAAACTTAATGGCAGAAAAAATTTTTTCGTGCAAATCAGCCAGTTTTTTGAAAATTACTTGATTACAAACTTTTTTTTGTAAACGCAATATTTAAAAACATACCGACAGAACCGAGAGCCTCCTCCTTTTTTTGAAGTCGGTTAATAAATTGAACTATCTATTGAGTACATTTCTAAACTTGTTAAAAATAACAAGTTTAGAAATAAAAGTTTCTAAAGTAAAAACTTATTTCAAAACTTACAACTAAAACATAAGTACTGTGTTGACCGACCTCTTTTATCAAATATAGAAATATAAAACTGGCCAATTGATGTCAATATAATAGTTTTCTTTTTATTTAATTTCTTTTTCGTAAACTTAATGGCTCAAAATATTTTTTCGTGCAAATCAACCAGTTTTTTTAAAATAACTTAGTTACAAACTTTTTGTTGTAAAAGCGATATGTATTTAAAAACATACCGACCGGATTGAGAACCTCCTCCTTTTTTTGAAGTCGGCTAATAAATTGAACTATCTATTGAGTACATTTCTAAACTTGTTATTTTACTTATTTCAAAACTTACAACTAAAACATAAGTACTGTGTTGACCGACCTCTTTTATCAAATAAAGAAATATAAAACTGGCCAATTGATGTCAAAATAATAGAAATGCCCTTAAAGTTTTATTTTTAATTCATTTATTTTTCGTAAACTTAATGGCTGAAAAATTTTTTTCGTTCAAATCAGCCAGTTTTTTGACAATTACTTGGTAATTTGGTATACAAACTTTTTTTTGACAACCAACACAATATTTTACTACATTTCTAAAATTGTAACCTATTTTACTTATTTCAAAACTTAGAACTAAAACATAAGTACTCAAAGCTCTATTTTCAAATTATATATATATTATACAATTTTTATGTTCTAACATCATTTATTAATTAGATTGAGAATTCGTAAGAAATTCGAAAAAGAGGAACCAAAAAAGTGAAAACAAATCTACTTAAAATGCTTCGAAAAAACTGTAAAAAGAATACCTACTTATATCCAAAATAAATATTTACATGCATGCTTTTTAAGCGCTGGCAATCTTTTAAGGGCCATAAATTATTCCATTATGTTTAGATTTTGGCAAATAAAATGCGAAAACCCGTATTACGCTTTTCTTGGGAAACTTGTGAACAACTTAGTAGGTACCTAGATAAGTTATTTGACAGGATGATAAATATCTAGTGAAGAGAAAACTTACAAGCCGGTCTATGGACAGTTTATCAGACCTTTGTCATGTCAACTCAAGACATAGAGTTTTAGAGCGGATTGTGTTCTTTTACGAAAATACGAGTAAAAAAACACGAATATTTATCAGAAAAATAAAGTTAGATAGCAATAAATTACTACGTTTTGCTGCTTTTTCCCAGAAGGTTATTAAAAATCATTATGTTTAAAACACAGTTTCTTAAATAAGAGCATAACAGTGGATTACTGACTCAAGCCCTAAAAACCTAAACTTTAGCCTTGCTTCAACTTTATTAAAACTTCTAGGAAGGATTTATTAATCTATGTCTGTGTCTGAAAGGTTTTAAGTTAAACAATGAAAAAGGTTACCTACCCATGCCTAAAAATATATTTTTGAAAATTCAAAATGTAATAAGGTACACATATTTAATCAATGTCTATAAATAAACCCCATACACAACCAATCTTACCTGGTACCTAATCTTTACCCGTATTTTGTCCAATACAAGCAGTTTCAAACTTCACACAAACATTTACTTTTAATAGTGGTAGCTTCAGTAGCTCGTTGCCAAACTTAAGCTAAACATGTCAGAATGTTGTTAGAATTCAGTTCCGTACACCGAAGATACAATAAATGTTATTGAGTACGGCGAACGGCAGCTTACAGTGGCGTAGCTATTATAAGGGGGGCGAAGCGGACCCTAGCCCCCCAGCCTCGCATCTGAAAGAGCCTCGCGCTCATAGAAATAAAAACATTCGTGATAACAGCTATCATACATTAAGGACTTCACACACAGCAGCTATAATGTATATTTTTACATCTTCGAATCTCTATGAAAAGATGTAACGAGATGTATCGTGCTATAATATACATCTTTACATTGTAGCCTGCTGTGTGTGAAACCCTTTATGTATTATTATTATTTATATCAGTAAAGAAATACAACGTAATTTCTACAACAAAACTAGTCTAGCTAACGCCTAAACTGCTCACGCGAGGCCCCTTGTTGCATTGAGTTGGTTGTTTTAATTCTAAATGGGAACTGAAAGAGTCAAAGAGGCCTCGCAAAGCTGTTGTGTGATGTCGCTGACAATGACTTGGTACCAACCAAATCATCTTACAAAATGGCCTCGCAGATGCGCCATGCCCCCTTGTAGATTCGACCTCGCTACGCCACTGGCAACTCAGGACCTCGGAAACTCGCCAATGAGAAACTTGGTTCACAAGACGCAGCCTAAGTTTCGCCAAAGCTGACGAAGTTGAGAGAAACGAGCAGGAAAACAAGTTAATAGTCAGTTAGCACACGGTACAGTGAAAGTTCAGGCTTTTAACTACTGTTAGAAGTTCAGTTTCTCTTCATATAAAATTGTTTTAATTTTATAATAAATTGAGGTTGATTGTTCGTTGTCGAAAAGTGATATTCTGACTACTTGTTTGATCAGAGTAGCTAAACTATTTATAAAAACTATTTATAAAATATTTGTTTATCAAAAAAGGTATAGTATTTTAAAAGTACTTAGATAATAAAGTTAGATTAACTTTGATTAAAGAACTGGCTCTTAATTATTGTCATCAGCATACCTATAATGCTGGGTCACAGGCGTCCTCTCTGTGGGTGGATTACGCCCGGCCTCCTTGCCGGGCGTAATCATTATGGGTTGAGGGTATGGTAGGCATATAAAGATATTATTTACATAACACGAAATCTAAGAAAAACAGTCTACAAAGATTTAGGGCAATTTATTAATCACCCTTTATAACTTAATTTATTATTATTTAATTTTAGAGTTCACAATCATAGACTGACGTATTACTGGCGCCATCTGTCTTTAACAAACGGCTTTCACACCAAAGTTATTAATTTAAGGAGGGATTTGTGGGAAAGTGATGGATGGGTCTGTCTGGCAGATTCAAACATCTCGAAAAGCGTACCGAAATAAGGACACCTGCCACAGTTTTGACTGACACAACAAGAAACTCAATAAAAATTCTTTAGTTTCCACCCAGATTTACCTAATTTTTTTAAGCCTCAATAAAAATTTACACAAGGGCTGGTTTTATAGTCGCACGTTAAAGCGCGCGTGTTCGTATATACAGGGTGGAATTTTGTAATGCCACCTGGAGGGAAAGTACTCTTAATACTGCAGATAGAAAATTTTACTCAAAGGAAACATTCCTTTATTTTTGATTAGAAAGCAAACTGCATTCAAAGATTTTCGAAAATTCTCTTCTCCCACCCGGGAATCGAATCGGCTAAAATCTGAAAAAATTATACCCTGTACTTTTATTGCACCGATCGTTAAGGTCAATTATAACGATGAAATCTCTCTAATAAACATGACAAATCAAATGAAAGGAAAACCAAGAAATCTCAAACTAAAGCTCTCGTAACATGTAATATGGTTTCTTGGTCCATATCGGTGGAATTTTGTAATGCCACCTGGAGGGAAAGTACCCTTAATACTGCAGATAGAAAATTTTACTCAAAGGAAACATTCCTTTATTTTTGAATAGAAAGCAAACTGCATTCAAAGATTTTCGAAAATTCTCTTCTCCCACACCCGGGAATTGAACCAAGAAACCATATTACATGTTACGAGAGCTTTAATTTAAGATTTCCTGGTTTTCCTTTCATTTAATTTATCATGTTTGTTAGAGAGATATCATCGTTATAATTGACCCTAACGATCGGTGCAATAAAAGTACGGGTATAATTTTTTCAGATTTTAGCCGGTTCGATTCCTGGGTGGGAGAAGAGAATTTTCGAAAATCTTTGAATGCAGTTTGCTTTCTATTCAAAAATAAAGGAATGTTTCCTTTGAGTAAAATTTTCTATCTGCAGTATTAAGGGTACTTTCCCTCCAGGTGGCATTACAAAATTCCACCCTGTATATGGGAAGTAGTTGAGTTACAAAGTCGCGCGCTTGAGCAGCGCCGATGAGATTACGCGACGTTCGCCGCGTAGTATGCAAAAGCGCGCGCCGCTCATGTATTTCTATTTTTCTACGGCCAGTATGCGTAAGTATGACCCCGTGGAGACGCACTGACAGATTTATGTGCTGACTGTGTCACAGCAGCCGACACGCAGTACTAATCTCGTTTCACAGTGCAAAAGCTGTTCAAGTGGGAGCTGCCATCGTTTAGCGCCTGACTTTAAAGTCCGTGATCCACCACAAAATAATGGACTGTTAGCTAACACAAAATACATGCAGACAAAGTCACGGATAGCAACTAGTCTACTTATGCAACTGCATGAATATTATTAAAAAGCAATGGGAATGCGATCCGAATCCAACTCGGAAAGCGAAGCGGATATTCATTTGTTTTGTTTACGTCGTAAATCTTGAAGCTGTCACGACGACGTGTGCACATATAGGTACCTACTACCTAGGTACACGAGAAATAGGGTTGTTCAATATTATATTATCCAAAATAATCGTAAAAGGTCGTTAGTAGAAGGAGGAAACGTTAATATGCGGTCAGTTGCGTCTGATGAAAATGACAATGTAAGATGGCTTTTTAATCATGGTCAATAATTTATGGCAATTTTAAGGCGACGTGGGACGCAAAACCGTCATTTTGTATTGTGTTTTATTCCTAAATGAAACGGATTTAAATTTTGAAAAAAATATGGTACATATTTCAGTCTTTGGTCTCCAGGTTTGGGCTCTTCGATACACGATTGCTTGCACTTTACTGCATCCAATTAAATCGCAAAAACAGGTCCAACTCATGGTGTGCATATCATTTCATTTCAGTTATACTAGGCTTTGAATAATAAAAATTATACCATCTTAAAGAGCATAAAAAATTAGATATAATGCGGCCGTATCATTGTGAAAGGATGAGAAACCATACCACTAAGTCCAAAATCAGGTAATTTCATCTTTTCATACACTCGACTGTTGGCATTTAGTCGGTCTTGGACCGCATCGGAGGTCGGACTTACGTCAATTTTTTTGCAAACCCACCTCCACGCTATCTTCTATTACTGACATAAGCAAACATTCATTTTAAATAGAAATACCTGTACATATTTTAATTTTCAAAATACTTGTAATATAGTTCATATTTTATGGTTATAATTTTGTAAACAAATGGGCAGAAAAGTAAGAAGTTGTCATCTTTGGCTCTTCGAAGGCTGAATAAACAAAAAAGGTAAGGATGCATGGGAAATATTATAAGAACCTCCTTTGTGTATTTATTTCTCTTTACTAATAGTAGGAGAGCTACTGAACCATCCGACTTACCTGTTTTCCACAAAGTTAGAATTAAAAAACCGACCAAGTGCGTGTCGGGCCCCCACCCGCAGTGGTAGACGCCCACGGCGACGGACGTCGCTTGATGATCTCCGGCCACCGTAGGCATGCGGGCAGCGAGTAAAGGGCAACACGCTGTCCGACCAAGGACCATGCCCGGGTCGACGGCGCGTTGTGTCCCACGCGCGCCTCAAAGAGCGTCAGCATAATGACGGGGTCTCATCTCAGAGGGCCAAAGCCTGCCGGGGTCGCGGGATTATTCCCTTACCGTGACCCCGGAACATAACAGGCTATTGAACGACACCGTATGGCAGAACAAGGAGCTAGCAAGTGGGCGGTTTTACCGGGCCCTTCACGGGCCCGATGTAGACTTTTTAGCGTCTGTAGCCTGGCTACGTTTCGGTGACCTCTTCGGGGAAACCGAAGGTTTCGTCTGTGCGATTATGGATGAAGTTATCATGACGAATAACTACCGGAAATATTGTCAAGGACGGTACGGTTGACATCTGTCGGGCATGCCACCGTCCCGGTGAGTCGATTAGACACATTATTTCCGGTTGCTCTCGTATTGCTAACGGCGAGTACTTACACAGACACAATCTAGTAGCTAGGATTATCCACCAGCAACTTGCCCTGCAGTACAACCTTGTGAATTCTGAAGTACCATACTACAGGTATGTGCCCGACCCAGTTCTTGAAAACGGTCATGCCAAATTGTATTGGGATCAATCTATCATCACTGACAGGACTATTGTAGCCAATAAGCCTGATATAGTGGTGGTAGATTGCCGAGAGTGCGCTGCAATGATTGTTGATATCACCGAGACGAGAACCTAGTGAAAGCTGAAAATGATAAAAAAATCAAGTATCTAGATTTAGCACACGAGATTGTCGACATGTGGGACGTGGACTCAGCAGTCATTGTACCGATAGTCGTTACGGTCAATGGACTAATTGCGAAGAGCCTCGACCAACACCTTAAGAGGCTCTCATTGTGCAGCTGGCTCAAGGGCCTGATGCAGAAAGCAGTTCCTGGACACGGCGCGCATTGTGAGGAGGTTCCTCTCTCTAGAGCCCTAACCACCGGCACTATAGACCCTGTTCCCGATGCTGGTGGGCCTACTATTTTTTATATTTTTACATGTTTTTAATATATATATTTTTAATCATATTTAAAAATGTAAAACGTATGTAAAATCTTTACATATAATAAAATCGTAGAGCTGTCATTCCTGTACATTGAATATTTTTTTCTTTTTGTATTTTTTTCGAGATTAGGGATCGATTCTGATGCCAGATCAACTTTTTTTTTTTCGTTTTTTTTTATGTTTTTTTTTTTATTTGATCTATCTTTTAAACTACTTCTACTTGACTTTCGTGCAAGGGGTCTCTGGATCAAATCTTGAGGTTTTCTTTTACACTTTTTGTTCCTTTTTTTTGTTTTTATGTGTCCTGAGAGTTTCAAATAATTTAAAAAAATGTGCATAATTTATTTAAATATTATTCGCCATTTTAATTTATTGCTATTTTTTTTTTCAATAGTTCTCTAGGATATAAATCTACATTGATTTAAATTGTAGGTAGTTAGTTGGATATTTTTTTAAATTGTAATTGTTTCGAGGTGTAGGAATTTTAAAGATTAGAAAACAATCAGTGTATCTATTATTTTCTGTTTATTTATGTTTTGAATTGGTGCTCAAACCAGTGCATAGATCCTGTTTTAAACGATGACAAATTGTACTCATCGAGTCAAATAATTACCTAGTTATTTTTTAGGTATCACGCGCTATGCTAAGGGAGAAGAGCAATGCTATCGTACGTTCAATTTTCAGCGATACTGTAAATCGACCAAAAAATGATAGTGTAATGTTTAAGATAAACACGGATCTTTGAAATTAATGTCGCTCAAATAAAGACGTTTCCTATGCAAACTATGTACCTAGATATAACATTATTGATCTAAACTAATAATAAAAATGCAAGTATGTTTGTTTTTTACCTTTTCACGCATTACTTTCTACTGAATCGATCGTCCCAAAATTTAGCATATACGTTGACAGGAGTATAGACACGGATATAACGTATATTTCATCCCGAAAAACAGAAGAGAGCTGTTGCCGAGAAAACAATTACGTTCATATTCCAGATGGCGCCACTCACACGATCCGTATTGTTTCTCAAATTCTAAATTAACGCATGCGAAGCCGCGGGCACACACTAGCGATGAATAAATGAGAAGTATAATACATTAAAACAAATTACGCCGAATTGAGAACATCCTCCTTCTTTTGAAGTTAGTTAAAAATAGTTGACAATAAAAACCTACCTATCCCCAAAACATACCCACCTTTATACCTGTAAAAATAAAGTTGACAAACCTACATTTGCAGTTGAAGAACATGTTCTCCGATACATTTTGTTTAGGAAAATATGTTATCCAAGTACGTTTTATAAGTTGGTCGACTATTACTCGTAGCCTACTTAGTCATGATAATTTTCTTTTATACTTCGTTATATATTTATACTGCTATTGTGATTTTTTCACACCCCCAAACATAACCGTTTAGCTGGTAGAGGGGGGGGACACTCGAGTCGAGCAAAAATGAGCACTTTAACGCTTAATATTTCACAAACGAATCTTTTTATCAAAAAATTGTTAATGGAAACTTGCAATGTTTTTTTAAAGGCCTATTTAATGATATCATACACAAAGCGGTACGCCAGAAAAAAAAACTTCACCACTTTACGTGTACAGGAGGTACCCTAAAAAAATATTTTACTAGATTTTATTTTACCATTTTTTTGGCGCAACAAATCCGTATGTTTACACCAACTTACAGCTTTCTAGTACTGGGCGTTTCTGAGCTAAGCTGCGGTCAGACGGACGGACGGACGGACATGGCGAAACTATAAAGGTTAAAATTACAGTCATACTGTGAGAGCAAAAACCAACTGACTTGGTCTCCGTTTTGAGGAATGATAATACAACCACATAGATGCCTGCTACACCGGTATTTTCCAATAATCAGAAAAATCTAGCTTTGTGGAGAACGGGTGGGATGTTTTAGTGGCTCCTAGACTATAACCTATAATATGCAAACCGCAATTAAGTGTAAAACAGTTGAATTTAAACCCAATATCAATATGTATAAAGAAGTCACGCTGGCAAAAGCTATAATGGTTTATTTTTCTCGCGGAATAGATTTACCAAGCGCATCAAACATGTAAGACAGTTGAATTTAGACCCTATGTCAGAGTTCAGAAAGCCACCGTGAATGCACTAATTATAATGGTTTACTGCCTCCAAATGTCAAATAGGTAGTGGTCATAGTGTACTACGTGTCCACAGTATGATCATTTCCTACGAAAATATTAGTTATTACCTGCCGTGTCCCCTGATTCACCTTCACGCTTTAAAATTACGTAGATTTTTAATGTTTTAGAGCAATGCAGCTGCAGGCCAAGCGCAGTGCGCGTATATTGACTTATGATTCAGGGGATAACGAGTAAGTTATTCTCTCCACTTTTTTAGTTAATTTATAAAAAAAAGTATTTAATGCTAATTATTACGAACTAATCAAAATCAATATTTGTATTATGGGTCATTGTAGGTCGTGGGTTCTTCGAACCCCGCCAGATGCATTACTTTGTGTAATTTTTTTCATCACCACTGCTGTCAAAACGGTGAAGAAAAACATCGTGAGGAAACCGGCATGTCCTAGAACCAAAAATTCGAAGACATGTGACATCCACCAATCCGCACAGGGCCCGCGTGGTGGATTATGGCCCAGTTCCCCTCACAGAGAGGAATCCTGTGTCCCAGCAGTGGGAACGTTATAGGCTGATGATGATGATGATGAAAATAATACCGCAACAAAAAAATGATACATACAAACGTACCTTTACCAATCAATTCAAGTTGATCTACTGCTTTCCTCTACTCTGTAACTACTACCTAGACTTCGCAACTTTTGGCGCGCGTGTCATCGCGCATCGTCATTCACTACGTATCCGCTAGTCCTTGCAGGCGCTGCGGTAAGCGTTGGATGCCTGCGGTGCTCAGGAAAACCTGGCCTTAACTTCTATTCTAATGACGATGGTGTTAGTGACCACAGAGGCACTTCGATTTTATTTAAAATACCCATAACCCTTAGCCATAGCTTAAATAATGTTTGCTCTATTGGGACACAGGCCTCCTCTTTGTTAGGAGTGGACTGTACTGTAATCCAATCCACACGAGCCCCAGTGCGGGATGGCTGGAAAATACTCGTAGAACAGAAAAACACTTTTATCGATTCTGTGCTCTTTTCCATTGTAGTAATTTCTAAAGCCGGAAACACATTATTTAACACGCCACGCGACGCAACGTGTCGACACCCGATTTGCAGTAGGCGCGTGTCGTCGCGTCGGGTGTTCATAGTGTTCTGGTCATAGAAAACAATACATTTGATTTGACCCAACACGCATCACGTTTCATCGGGTGGCGTCGGGTGTTAATAATGTGTTTCCGGCTTAAATCTTGTAGATTTCTTTATTTCTAAGAGGATTACTCACTGTGCGTTTTGCCAAAATTAGGCCTAAATGGTAAAAGACACAAAAAGAATATAATAGCCCCATTAAAAATCGGCGTATTTACTTTACATTGACGTCACACACTGTCTTGTGTGTAGCTTTTCAATCTACGAGTAAAATAGTTATTTTCAACACATTTGCTCGAAAAATGCATTTGTAAAAACCAACTTACCGCACTAGTATCATAAATAACTATATTTAACAGTAGAAAAGTCGCAACAATTTTTGAAGTTCCTATTATGAAAATGGCGTGAATTTGCAAATGGCGCCACATGCACGTGGTGGAAATTAGAACTACATCCTTCGTCTCATTTACTCATTAGTATTAAAGTGAGACAACGTATTGATCGAAAGCACTTCCAAGGAGGTTCGATCAGTCAGGCTGTTTATTCTCAGAACGTGAAACTCTTTGGTGGAATTCTTTTTATTTTTAATGGAAATTAAAAAAAAACCGTAAAGAAAACGCACGGTGCTATACAACGGAGCGTGCGGTAAAGTAGGTACTTAGGTGAGAGTACCTATTTTACCGCACGCTCCGTTGTATGGTGCGTAATTTTTAACTTTCGAACAATGTATACAGGCTTCGTAAATGCATTTTTCGAGCAAATGTGTTGAAAAAGTTTTTTTAATTACATATTGTACTGTTTTCTCGCAAATGTGTTGAAAAACATTGTATGACACACGTGCGGAAATTGGTATTTACAAACTCGTGACTATGGTAAGCCCTCGGCTTCGCCTCGGGTTTACATTCGTCTACTCGTAAAAACCAACTTACCGCACTAGTATCATAAATAACTATTATGATACTAGTGCGGTAAGTTGGTTTTTACAAACGAGTAGACGAATGTTTACCATACTCGTGTCACGAGTTTGTAAATACCAATTTCCGCACGTGTGTCATACAACGTTTTTCAACACATTTGTGAGAAAACAGTAAAATATGTAATTAAACAACCTTTATTTAGTAGAAAAGTCGCAACAATTTTTGAAGTTCCTAATATGAAAATGGCGTGAATTTGCAAATGGCGCCACATGCACGTGGTGGAAATTAGAACTACATCTTTTGGTCTCATTTACTCATAAGTATTAAAGTAAGACATCGTATTGATCAAAAGGAGCTTCCAAGGAGGTTCGATCAGTCAGGCTGTTTATTCTCATAATGTGAAACTCTTTGATGGAATTCTTTTTTTTTTTAATGGAAATTAAAAAAAAACCGTAAAGAAAACGCACGGCGCTATACACCGGAGCGTGCGGTAAAGTATGTACTTAGGTGAGAGTACCTATTTTACCGCACGCTCCGTTGTATGGTGCGTAATTTTTAACTTTCGAACAATGTATACAGGCTTCGTAAATGCATTTTTCGAGCAAATGTGTTGAAAAATATATTTATGTCATGCATTATAATTTCCTTATTACAACTCCTCATCAGAAGATGAGGAGTTTTTTGTTCGTTTTTTTATGTTTTTTTCCACATTTTAATAATCAATTTGAAAACTTGGGCATCCACAAGAGATAAGTAGGTACGCATTGAGCATTACGAATATAATACAAGTTGGCTTTTATTTTCGTGTAGGAAAAAAAAACTTGCTTGTTTATAAACTGGTAGATAAAACAACAAACAAAAGTCAAAGTATAAACTAGTATCTCAAACTAGCTGACCGACAGTAAAAACTTGGACTGTGAACCATAAAAGAGTAATAAATAACCGGTATGGCTGACCAAACTAAACGTCACTCTGGGACAGTAAACTTGTGACATATTTCATTGCTTCCTTGTGGTATCACACAACAACAGGGACACAAAATAAAAAACCACAAAAAGGTCAAGAGTGCAAAAGAAAACTGCCCTTGAAATCCAATAGATAAGCACTCTTATCGCATAATGCAGTAGTGCAAGGCTTAACGTAAATTGCAGTTACGTAATAACACATCCATTTCTCAGTTCCTTATCAAGTAAGCCTTCTGTAAAGCAATGTATTTTGCTACGAAGGCTACGCCGTAGCGCTGTAGCTGTCTACGAGGCCGAATTATTTGCTGCTACGGCTACGAGATTCGTATCGCCTAGCTACGGAGTTACTCGTAGACCGCAATGTTTGTTAGTAATTTTGTCTGAGATAAGAATGTACTATCAACTTTATAAAACTTCCTAGATATCTTTCGTACGTGACTTTAACATACCTACATAGGATGTACTTATTTGTTTAAAAAGTTTTCGAGTAGCTGTGAGAAAATGATTTCGATAAATTCAAGTCGGTCAATTAACTTTGTAGTATTAATTGAAAAGCTTCTCAAGTACTCATATTACAAAATCTTATAATAAAATTAATATACAAGTTGGTTGTGGAATATTATTATTATCTGCTACGAATATTAAAATTTTATTCCAATAGCTAATATAGAAATACCTCTAAAAAGCAATAACTGAGAGAAATACGCATTTGTTATGAAAGTAAAGTTCGGAAATATCTAAATAAAAATATAATCTTTAAGGAACACCTATCTACTACAAACTAGTACACTCAAATAATATAGCAAGAACATCCAGACTTTTATCAAGAAATACTTACAAAGAAAATATATCGAAGTTTTCGTTATTTAATAAGTAAATTAATTAAAATTGCGAAACGATCAACAACTTCTATCACTGATTATACCTACTTAGAAATCACCTCAGTATATACTAATTACCAGTAATTACTAAATTATAAGAGGGTGGTTACCAGGGCAACATAGGACGGAGCACGTCTCGGTTTAAAGGCCTAACGATATAGCAAAGGTTATCTTGAAACAACGTCTTATCTCAGTGCCGTCTACGTTGACATTTTGACTGCCTTCATATTTGTCAAGACCTTGCTCAAACTTGTTATTATACCCTGTTTGCTCTGTAGGTAATCCTAGAATTTGCTAAATTGAGGGTATGGAAACATTTACCTAACTACCTACATTTGTAACATTGTTGAACAAGGAATTCTGGCGGGATTTGTTGTAGGTAATATAATTTATGGGATTTTCAAGGGCTAGTACAGATAGGGTCTATCTTCATGACATGAAATAATATCACTATTCTACTGTTCTCTTTGCAGGATTAGGCGAGGTTGCCTGTAGATTTTGTCAGTTGTGTTTCTGTCTCAATTAATGCAAGACCAATCCGGTTTGGGATCAACCAACTAAACTTGACTGAAGTGAGTGTAGACCCCTGTGTCGTTATTAGGCGGGAGTGCGCCGTCGACTGGGAAGTGCGGGAGACGGTAGAAGACATATTGCTTCGCGTTTTAGTACGGTTTGGAAACGTCGCGTTTTTAGGATATGAGTGCTAGTGCACTGTGTACCTACTATTCAATGTCATATGTCACTACGGACTTATACGGCTCATAAACGGACGATTTAATAGGTCGTTTCCATAAAGTTTCGTTTCTAATATCGATAGATCAGATAACCCTTGTAATAATAAAAAATATCAAGTTCTCAATAGGTTTTTATTGTATTACCCCTACAAAAATTTACTCAACGAAGAATATAACGACACACTCGCTGCTAAGCGCTCACTTAAATGAAACACTGTGTACTGTGTGTTATTTTTTAACAACTGCTAAGCCAATTTTAACCATGTAAATATTAGAAAAGTGAGTACATTTAGGATACTTGAAAAGCTCTTACGTGGCCGTATATTCTTGGAAAATATTTTCAGGAAGTGCATGGCCAATCCAGTATAGAAAAATAATTGCTTAGATGAAAAATAAGCAAAATTAGATTCAGAGACACTTGTGTATAAGAATAAATCAGTGAAAATGGAGGGCGAGAGAATATATTGTGAGAAAACGTTTCATTTAAATAAAATATTTATCAAATATCAAACATAACCGCTTCAAAAGTCATTAAAAAGCCCTAGAAACTTCCATTCCCTGGGCAGAACTAAACCAATAAGCCCAACAATGCGAAACCCAAAACGACCAAATAACTCATAAATGAATTTGTAACGTAGCTCTAAATCAAAAGATAATATCTTTTTGAAAAGAGTTGTTAAATATTTCCTATTGTTCTGCCCGCGCTTCGCAATAAAACGGGCAAGTTTTACTATTTAGGGTTTAAAATGAACGCGCCGTGTTGCCGGGTCGAGTTTCAAAGAATATAGGTACCTACCTATCCTATCAGTTGCTAGCTCCAACACCACCTTCAACGCCCTATTATCAATAAAGGAACCTTTGTTCCCTTCGCTCAAATTGAGCTTTGTTCAAAAGCAACACCCGTGTCGAGATTGTTTTCGCCAAGTGATAGCTACTATTTATTTTGAAAAACAATTGGATCCATTATTTTGTTTCAACTTTATTTTTTTCACAAAACGCGATTTTCTGAAGAATTTTGATAGTGATACCTAAATTAAGTCAAATTGGAACTGTTTCAGGTTATTGAACTGTTGGAAATTACATAGATGAAAAGTGTCGTCTGAAGTTTCCGGCCAGAATTACAAAGGGACCAAGTATTCCGCCTTGGAGAACACCTTCTTGAATTTTTATCGTATTCCGAAAGTTTTGGTGTATTTCTCGTGGCACTCGAACCTCTAAATGTTCTTGTAACTTGCGGGAATACAAAAAGGACTTAATTAAAACAAAGTAGGTATCATGTGCGTCATTTTATATGGTTAAACAAAAACTTACAACGAGTTAAAGACCCACCCATTGATCGTCATCAATTCATCATTATCATTGGCTTACACTAATCCCAATTAATTTATGGACGGCGCAGCATATTTTCTTCTTCAATACATCTCGAATTATTAAATAAATTGAGGTCTATTCAGCCACATCACCAATCCACCAGAAAACTAAACTGTTTTCGCTTTTCTCTGAATATTTAACATCTATTACAGTTGCAGTATGTTCGTTTTCGGTACTAGAATCATCTGATTCCTTGCCTTTTCTATTATCACTAGTTACGTTTCCATTGATTATGTCAGAACTTTCTTCTTCTACTTGTCCTGTGGTCATTGGAGTTTCATTTTGACTAACATTTTTCACAACATTGCTAGATCTCCTTTGAGGTGATAGTATAGGGTCTGTTAGGTGAAATTGTCCTGAACCCGTCGCTAAGATGGGACGTAGAGGATGTATTGAGACGCTGTTGCAACAATCTTTATGTAGTGGGAACTGTGAAAGAAAAAAATATTCTTAAGTCTTTGTATGTAATTATGATGATAATGTAATGATTGCCAATTATTATTTTTAACAAATTGTGCTCCATGTACGCCTTACAAATATTTATTCCGAACAAGAATCGAACCGCAACACGTAACACAGTACGCCTGTTGTTTTGGAAGCTCTAAGGCCTGGCAGAGCACCACCATGTCCTCACGTCGGCGATAGGCGGCGACCTCTCGCGCCCGGCATTGGTCGAATGCTGCGGGGCGAGACGGGATGGGAAGCGGTCGCCTCTTTCTGGGAAGCGATCGCCTCTTTCTGGGAAGCAATCGCCTCTTTCTGGGAAGCAGTCGCCTCTTTCTGGGAAGCGGTCGCCTCTTTCTGGTAAGCAGTCATGCTAGCGAAGGAGGACCGGAACATTAAGGGCTATTGAAGGACACCATGGATATTAGTCAGTACAAGTCTGACAGTCCCTCCCGTTGTCCTCTGGGTGGGACAAATAAAATCATCAAATGTGTCCAGATGATTTTACCGAGATAACTAACGCATGTCGTTTTAAAAGCTCTTATGTCTGTTTTATAGCAATGCCTTGCAAGCTTGCGCTTATCTGCGCGTCTTTGGCATAGGAGCTGTAAAACAGACCAAATATGTGATGCTTGCACAAATCAAATATTTGCATAGCCGAAACAGCCGTTAGGCCTCATACGCACTATGCGGTTAGCCGTCGGGCTGACCGCAGGATGCGGTCGCGGACGGCTAGCCGCATTGCGGGTAACCACATAGTGCGTATGAGGCCTTAGAAGTCAAACTCAGTAAAAAAATATGAAAAACACAAACCTTGTAGGTAGCATTATCGCCTTGATCATCTGTCGTGTCTAAACTGTCTTTCCAATGCACTTGGTGATCATCCCATACTTTAAGCACTCCATCGGTACCACCGCTCACCAAGAACCTACCACATGGTGAGATGTCAAAGTAAATTCTTTGGTTAGTGTCCACTACTCGAGAAAGTATATTCAGTGGTCTACGGTAGTATCTTATGTCCCATACTAGTAGTCTATGGTCCTTGCGTGCACCTGATACAAGATGTAGACCATCTGGCATGAATTTAACTTGTGTGACTCCACCTGAAAATTTGTTTAAGTAAAAATTTTAATTTAAATGCAGTTTTTTTCAAACATAAGAGAAATTACTCTTTCAAATTAAAAAAAAAAGGTGAATGGCTTATTCATGACCTAGAGCTGTGACTTAGTGCGGTGGGTCGAGTGGCTAGATTAAATGTATAGAAATGTTGCTAAAACCCCATAAAGCGCCAAAAGTGGCAAATTCCCATTCCATAAAAGTAACTTATTGTCTTATTTACTCCGC
The DNA here is from genome assembly GCA_036375495.1 of Agrotis segetum. Lineage (NCBI taxonomy): Eukaryota > Metazoa > Arthropoda > Insecta > Lepidoptera > Noctuidae > Agrotis > Agrotis segetum. The sequence continues at coordinate 1,078,808 of JAQSVV010000209.1, read as the reverse complement.
CTGTTGCTTTCACGACTTAGACCAAAGTCGTGAACAGTGTGTAATGGGGAAGACCGGTCAAAGCTAATTGTAAATGGCGCGACCTTAGCTAACTCCTAATCAGACCAATGAGGTAATACTATTTACCCGACTGCGCGACGCAAAGGAGGGTAATGTGTTTATCAGTCTATGTATGTATGTATGTATGTATGTATGTTTGTTTCTATGTGGCGTTCTAGAGACCAAATGCGTAGGCCGATTTTGATAATTTTTACGCCAATCGATTCGTCTTAACCTTGCGAGTGTCACTAAAGACATGACAGTAAACAAAATTCACCACAGCGACAACCAGACGCCATATTGTCAAAATGAAAAAAAAAAATGTCGATGAACTATGCCATGTGGGGTATCGTTGAATAGGTATTTTAAAATCATCATTAGGTTCCCTTTATCATTTTTGATTTTAAATAATAGTTTAGGATATATAACGATTTAAAGTTGTTTAGCAAAACAATAATTCTCTGAATAGTAACTAAAAAGTATGAAATAAAAAAAATGGCGAAACAAAAACCCGACTGCGTTAAAAAAAACTAAAAAGAAAGAAACAAGCCCAGTAGTTAAGAATTCACTCATTCACACTCACAGTCGGGGCCCGTTGGGAAGATTTGATTGGTATAATTTGAATGGGCCCCGACTGTGAGTGTGAATGAGTGAATTCTTAACTACTGGGCTTGTTTCTTTCTTTTTAGTTTTTTTTAACGCAGTCGGGTTTTTTGTTTTGCGTTAAATATTTTTTTTTTTGAAGTACCTATACATACACTACAAGGTTTGAACCAATGACGATGCAGTTCCAGTTGCATCGTCATTGGTTCAAACCAAAGCTATACTAGCGCCATTCGTTTCCTAGTTGCCATCCCCATTGTATCTATTTCCACTTGTGCAATCCTAATTCTATGTGGCCTAATTGGTGGAAATCAAAATACAGCCATAAAAACGTAGCATCGCACATCTTAGGTAGTAAAGACTCAAAGTTCTATCTCACATAATATAAAGGGTTTTTTATTCAGCTAAATTTCCTCACCTCCATGACCATGCATTTTCCCAATGCTCTTGTAAGCACCCATTTCATTTACATTGTATAAACTAATACTTGTATTCCAGGAACCAACAGCTAGAAGATTGCTGCTAGTATCAAAACATGAAGCAGGACTTTGAATTTTATGCTCCGCAAAATCTCTGCCTGGTCTGTGGATAACAAAAGAAAAAAGTTAATACTGAAGACTAAACAGTAAAAAATATAGGTATTTTTGAAACAAGAATTCTCAATCAGGTAAAATTAATGATAAAGAAGTGTAAATGTTTTAGCAAATTTTTGATTTTGTTAGAAGTTTTTTTTTATAAATAATTGGCTCTGATATTACAGATAAAGAAGCCAGCACATCACATTACCAAAATCTGTGACATTTTTCAACTTAGGTACTTACTAGAGGTGTGCGCCGATTTCATTTTGATCGGCGGCGGCGTAATGCCAAAATTTAGACGGCGGCGGCGGCGTAACCGGCGTGAAATCGGCGTCAGGACTTTTGATTTATACTTCAGTGAAGGCAAAAGTAAATCGGATTCTTATTACCTTTTATTTTTAGAAAAAAATAGCATGTTACATTAATAATACACTTACTATTCTAAATCTTTGCACGCATTGTAATGCTATAAATATAATTTTATCAAAATTATTTGGATGTAATCTGCTATGTAATGTAATCTGCTATTAAAGTAAGTACTACTTTCTTTAATTTTAAAGTTGAAAATATGTTACAGAAATCAGATTGGGGTAGACTGATGTTATGGCTGATCTGTACTAGTAACTCATACACAGTTACATTCTATATTCACCTTTCCACATCAAAAGTTCTAATGACCTTCTTGTATCCAGCTATAATCCTGCTGCCATCTTTGGTGAAGGTCAGGGAGATGGCTGGTTCCATCTCATCAACATGATCAAATCCTCTGTAAGAACACCGCAGTGAACCATCAAATGCATCCCACATCTGTACCGGTGCATTCTGTCTAGTAGTCAGCCAACTGGAATCAGTAAGACAGTAATTATTAGAATTGATTTGTTAACTTGTTGGATATAAATAAGAGAATCAAACACATATAATGGATAAGTAGTGTAGAGGAAAAGTCCTTTGAAGCAATATGCTGTTGTCAAAGTTTTAGCAAAGAAGCATTTGGTACTAATATTAAGGTCAACTAACCAACAAGTTTCAGGTACAGCACTATTCATAAGAGGGAACCAGCAGAAGTCATAAATCAACCCAGATTCTTTAACATGTATTACAGAGTCCATAATATCTATTATCCGGTCTGGAGCAACATTACCGGTATAGAGGTCTCTTGATAGTTCAGTCACATGTACACCATCGTTATTCACGACACTGAGGCAACAGGTACCGTCTGGCGACCATTTACAACCACGCAAATAAGGCTGAACACATTCATTAGCCCTTTTGTGACGAGACCAAGAAGAATTGGACAGTTCTATCAGAGCTTTACTCGTAAATAAACATGGATAATGGTACACAATCTCTTCTTGATCTTGAACTATTTCAACCGAGTTTTCTGCATCTTCAGCGCCAGTAGGAATAATTTCGCTTGAGTTTACGTCGTTCACGGCATCGACCGATTCAATTTCCATTCCTATTTCTCCCATTTTAGAAATTTTCGTGTTTATATTTTGATTTGATTGCGAGTGCTTATTTCCCCGTACCGAAACCTCAGCATGACAACCGTTTGACAGTAACATGTTAAAGGGCCTACTCACGGTCCAACACAACCCACAATCTGCTGACACTCACGATTCATCGAACCCACAATCTGCTGACACAATTTCATTCCACGATTGCTTGCCACAACGTGTGCACGTCACGTTCTTATTAGACATGGGTCCGCCGAAACTAACAAAATTTCAAAAAGCAGGTGTTGCACTTACTAGCATCGTTATGCGTATCCAGAGAGCGACGTATAAAACGATTCTGGGTAGAAGAGTGGCTGTTATTAAGAAATAAAATCTCGCATAATATGTCGATTATGTATTATTTGGAACCAGAATATTTTTCAATTTTTCTAGGAATCAAACGAAAGCGGAAGAAACGTACAATCCGCCACAACGCTTGACCAAGATTGGAGCAATCGCAATACTCACGTTTCAACACGCACACAATCTGCTGAGACCGGTTGCTTCCGCGCCGATACAATACGCAACATGTTGGGTTACGCCCCCAACGTGCCCTCAACATTACTATTGACGACACAATCTGTCGGCTCACTGCAGATTGTGTCAACAGATTGTCGCTAAAATTGAATCGTGAGTAGGGCCTTTTATACCGCGTTTACACATTAGCGCGAATCATGGGGGAAGCCCACGGATCGGCCCACGGATCCGACGGATCGTTCGGCAGTTCGGAGCGGAGATGTGCTACCGGAAAAAATAAAAATATTAAAAATGCACTGATCGACCAACTTGTTCGCCCGCTTTCATTTTACATTTGGATAACGGAGACCTAGCCGCACCGTAGTCTCCGCAGTCCCCGCATTACGAATGGGCATTGTTCAAATTTTTAATCTATGCTGTAATTAAAAAATAATTTCGAGGAACTAAGCGTTACTGATCATTAACGGTGTACTAATTAAAAATGAATAATATTCAGTATTTCATTGATATTTTTAATAAACAACGTTTGACCGTCCTTGCCCTTCAAATGTTGTGCAACTTCTTCAAACCTTGTAGGCTGTACTACAGTTTTGTAGGTTTGCCTCAGAAAACAGACAATTGGATAAAACGAATACAAAAACCGGCTATTCGAAATGGGTCGTTGACGGGTTTTATTCGTCAACGAAACGTTAACGTTGATTCACGTTTGTCAACTAGTTAATCAACTAGTTAAATTCGTCAACGAGTTGAATTATGAGTAGACACCGATATTGAGATTGTCTACGTTCTCATCTACGTTGACGGATATTTAACGGGTCAACTTGCAACGTAAACTTTTGAACTTCCGTTGAGGATAATGACACCCGATACTTTTAAGAGCTAGTGCAACCATCCATTGACAAAAACCTAAAATGTATATTATTTTAATTACGTTTAACTAAAATGAAATTAAAATAATTTGTATTTTTGTTTTTTGTCAATGGATTGTTGCGCTAGCAGTAAAAATATCGGGCGTCATTGTCCTCAACGGAAGTCCAAAAATTGAAGATTGGCCCTTACAACGGATATATTTGTACATGAAAGTTTCAGTCACAGGTTTCAGTGTGACTCCTGTTGCCAACAGCAATAAACAAGAAGGAAACCTTACAAAAAACCACTGACACTAAACAGCTGTCATTCTGTCAAATTGACACAACGTATTCGCAAATCGTATGTCAAACACTATTCAATACTCGATCGTAAGAGAACGTTAATATTTTACAACACAATCATTTATTTCAGTGCTGTTCAAATCGGCCGCTGAATTAAATACTAAAATAGTTATGATACAATGATCACAAAATTTTCCCGCGAACTATTTTGTAATTATATTTTCGATTGGTATTCATTGTTTGCTGTATGCATAACAAATAAGTGCGTCAGATGTTTATAATAAAATCGTTGCAGATGAGGATTAAGTTCTTTCAACGCGGGCTGCGTTTCGCAAAAGGGGGTTTGTCGAAGATGGCTTTTACAGAGTCGCCGGCTAAGGCTTCGCTGTGCTGTGAGGGATCCCAGGATGGCGCTCCCCCGACATACGCTATGTACGAGGCATTGAAAGATTCGTGCCAAAACAATGCGACCTATTTTCAGCCGGACGACACTGAAAATGGCCAGAGATTGTACCAGGGCTTCATGACTCTAATGGACCATGTAGATACAGTGTGGCCTTTGGTAGATCATGTGCGAAAGGTATGTACACACATTTTTAATTCATAATACTGTATTTGAAAATGGAAAAGTGTTGTAGCTGTTTTTAAAAGTGAAATGGTTGTATGGATCTAGAACTGCCTGTGCTTCTAATACTTATTAGTAATTGTTATTCAAAAGACAGAACAAATGAGGTCAGTCAGTATAGTCACCAAATTAACATTTCCATAGACTTTCTAATGTATTGTGATTCTTCTGACACTATAAGGATCTATGTCTAAAACAAATCAACCAGATTATAAAAGTATTTCTTTCTGGGATATTTAATTAACAATCTTTCTTGTGTTTATCTAAAAAATTATTTAAAAATAGAGTATCTAAAAGAGTTATGGTCTTATCTGTTTGATACTGTAATCAATCACTTGCACCAATTTTTATTGGTATTCTTGTGCCAGAGATTGCAGGTCTTAATTAGTATAATTTTTAGTAATTAAAACATAAATAATTTGTCCTACCCTGGGTGGTACAGAAGATACTGTCAGACTTACTAAAAACCAAATTCATCCAATTGCCCTGATCTAGGGCCAGGGTGCCAAAAATATTCAAGTAGGATCCAATGTGAATAATTCCCCTTTTAAAATAGTTTTGCAACACTAAGTTAACCCTGGAATTGATCAACATGCCAATATTTTTGTCTTTGTCTTTCTACTGCATCTTAATAGATTCATCTATGAAGTGTTTATCATCATTGAAAACATGTGTGTTGTGTTCTAACCAGATGTTCTAAACACACTATGATCACATGATCTGATAACAGTAACACATGCTTACTTTAATTTAATAATAATATCTTTACAAAACTTATCATGTACAGTCCAACAGACAATGTGTATTTGAACTTTGTACTTCATCTTAATCATGAATGACTCATGGGGAAACACACTATTCAATTGCAACATTATGCCAATTGATTTAATGAACAGCTGATAAATGTAGCAATTTGTTTAAAATGTTATGTGAAATCTAGGGTGATTGCGCCGGTTAGCGACCAGTTAGCTGAGTTGCCAACTTCAGATGAAGAAAAAAAAATGTGTCGTTTACACGCAAGATGGTATATGTTAACGCGAATTTGTCCCAAATATAATGTAGTTTGGATACAAAACTAAAATAAAATACTTTCATACAAAAATATATAAAATGCTGAAAAAGTGAAAATATAGCGAAAACGTCGGTTTGGACCATTTTTACAACCTTTATGACCACCAGTGAGCTGGTTTGCGACCGCTATAATAAATATGAAAAATATGCCAATAAAACAATTATAATCGCTTTAAAAAACTTTAATTTTTGCCATTTAATAAAAGAAAAAAATGGTAATCATGTTGATAATTCACAATTAAAGATAACAATCTCACATTTTGTAGAGAATTAGTCATAGTTGTAATAGAGTCAACAATCATTGGTCAAACAATATCATAAATGTAGTATACGTATAACATTTAAAAATAATCTGTATAATTTCCGAGGGCAAAACGCCTGGAGCATGGACCAGGGGTGAGGTGGTGCTGTTCTTCAAAAAAGGTGATAACAGCCTATTGAAGAACTACAGACCCATACGCTTCTGAGTCATGTTTATAAGCTGTTTTCAAGGGTTATCACGAACCCTCTCGAACACAGACTTGATGACTTCCAGCCTCCCGAACAAGCCGGTTCCGATGAGGCTATAGTACCATAGACCACATCCATACGCTGCGGTAATTATACAGAAGACCAAAGAGTATAACTTGCCATTATGTTTAGCGTTTGTAGAATCTAAGAAAGTTTCGATAGGGTGGAAACATGGGCGGTACTTAAGTCACTCCAGCGTGCGTAATGTAAGTGTTGAGTGTGTGAAATTTTGTTAGTAAGGAAACGCCACCATGTCGGTCCGAGTACAGGAGCAGAACACGAAGGCGATTCCATTGAGAAAGTTGTAAGACAGGGAACTTTCAAATTAGTTTCTCAAAATGTTATACTGCCGAAATGAAATACGCCTCAAGCTCCTGGAAGGGCAAGTTCTTGCCATTCCAGTTATTAACTATGAACGGCGAATACACCACTCACGCTTCGTTTTAACCGACAGAATCGTAGTAAGAAAACGATCGACTGCGGGGACTCAGATGACTGCTTGCGGCTGGTCTGCGTTCACCGAGTTTACAACGGATGTGAGTCTTTGAACAGCAATAACATGGACAAGAAGGAAACCTTATGTCAAAAAACCACTGACACTAAACAGCTGTCTTCTGTCAAATTGGTACACAACGTATTCGCATGTATCGTACTCAGGACACTATTCGAATTCGATCGTAAGAGTCCAACTTAGATATTTTACAACACAATCAACTATTTCAGTGCTGTTCGGCTACGCTGAATGTAAATACTAAAATAGTTATGATACAATGATCACAAACTCTTCCCGCGAACTATTTTGTAATTATACTTTCGATTGGTATGAATGTGTTTTCACTATGCATAATCAAAAAGTGCTCAGATGTTTATATTAAAATCGTTGCAGATGAGGATTAAGTTCTTTCAACGCGGGCTGCGTTTCGCAAAAGGGGATTGTCGAAGATGGCTTTTACAGAGTCGCCGGCTAAGGCAAGCTGTGCTGTGAGGGATCCCATATGGCGCTCCCCGACATACGCTATGTACGAGGCATTGAAAGATTCGTGCCAAAACAACGCGACCTATTTTCAGCCGGACGACACTGAAAATGGCCAGAGATTGTACCAGGGCTTCATGACTCTAATGGACCATGTAGATACAGTGTGGCCTTTGGTGGATCATGTGAGAAAGGTATGTACACACATTTTTAATTCATAATACTGTATTTGAAAATGGAAAAGTGTTGTAGCTGTTTTTAAAGTGAAATGGTTGTATGGATCTAGAACTGCCTGTGGTTCAAAAATACTTATGAGTAATTGTTATTACAAAAGACAGAACAAATGAGGTCACAGTATAGTCACCAATGAACATTTCCATAGACTTTTTCTAATGTATTGTGATTCTTCTGACACTATAAGGATCTATGTCTAAAACAATTCAACCATTAATAAAAGTATTTGGTTTCTGGGATGTTTAATTATCAAACTTTCTTGTGTTTATCTAAAAAACGATTTAAAAATAGAATATCTAAAAGAGTTATGGGCTTATCTGTTTGATACTGTAATCAATCACTTGCAGCAATTTTTATTGGCATTCTTGTGCCAGAGATTGCAGGTCTTAATTAGTATGATTTCTAATAATTAAAACATAAATAAAACAGTTTTTGTAACAACTTTGGTGTACAATAAAGTGTATTCTATCTATCTATAAATAATTTTTCCTACCCTGAGTGGTACAGAAGATACTGTTAGACTTAAATTACTAAAAACCACCCAGTTCATTCACATGCCCTTTACATTCTAGGGCCAGAGTACCAAAAATATTGAAGTGGGATCCAATGTGAATAATTCCCTTTTTAGAACAGTCTTTCAACATTAAGGCCTGGAAGTGATCAACATGCCAATGTTGTTATCTTTGTCTTTCTACTGCATCTTAATAGATTCATCTGTGAAGTGTTTATCATCATTGAAAACATGTGTGTTGTATTGTGACCAGATGTTCTAAACATACTGTGATCACATGATCTGATAACAGTAACACATGCTTACTTTAATTTAATAATAATATCTTTACAAAACTTATCATGCACAGTCCAACAGACAATGTATATTTGATTTTACTTCATCTATCATGAATGACTCACGGGGAAACACACTATTCAACTGCAACATTATGCCAATTGATTTAATGAACAGCTGATAAATGTAGCAATTTGTTTAAAATGTTATGTGAAATCTGTTTGTTATCAGTGTTGTGTATGTTAAACATGTGCACATACATTGATTTTAACTACACAACTCTAGCTATATTAATAATGTTAATTATAACACACAACAGCTTAGACAACTTTTAACACTTATTACAATGTCTTTATATTTTTTGACACTATTGTATGATGTTTCCATACCATATGAGCTATGTAAATCAGTCATGATATATTTTGTACACAAAACATACAAAGCAGTGACTAAATATTAAGTTATTCAACAGCAATATAGCTTGAATACAATTGTTTGGCTTCTAATCTACCCAAAAGCCTATGTAACACCATCTTAAACCTTAAGAATGTGACATCAAAAAATTAGCAGAAGTTCCTTGATTCTCTGATATTACAGGTTTTTCTCACAGTGATAAGAAGGTACTACAAAACATTGAGCACAATGCTTATCTTATATGTCAGTGTTATCTTTATTAATCTTTCTTATAGCCAATATAAGATCAGTGGGAAAGAAGATAAAAAATTCTGCCTTTTTTTTTGTGTATGGCCCATGTTATTTGGTACAGAAAAGACTGACTGCTAACTGCATCCATGCTTTTCTAATACTCTGTATGAGCCAAAGTCTCTTAAAAGAAACAATATTCTTCATTGATATAATTTCAGTCATAGGATGTCCACAGCTGGATGTAGATCTCCCAATACCTTAATAATTTAAAAATAACATTAACAAGATTAATAAATATTCTTACTGGATATTAATCATTCAAAATATTTTTGATCAAACATAATTCATAAATCGGACCTAAGAGAGTCCTTTTCTTAGTTGTTTCATATATACAAAATAAACTTTACCATCAAATATTTTCTGGATTATAATCTACCAAGGAGTAATTTGTTATAGTGTAACCCAATAATAGAGGTCAGATAGTTTCTATTCAATTCAAAATACTAGTATCCAGTTGCTACAATTTTTGCTGAAAGCCAAAACCGCTGGTTGAGGGACTTATCGAATTACCGGGACCCTGGAACGTACTCGTAAAGGGCTATTGAAGAACTCCGTGGATTTTAGTCAGTACGAGTCTGACAGTCCCTTCCAAACCGCTCATTTGATGATTTTATCATGAAAAAAAAAGCCAAAACGGAAGGAAGCATTATAATTTATTTGTATATAATTGTATTATATTTCCTCATTGAGGAATGTTCGATACAAATGTTTCAAGGAAAATTATTTTTATTGGAAAACTACAATTCCGTAATACAAACTACCTAAAAAAACATATTTAAAAAAAAACTACTGGATTATCTACTGATCCTCTACTAGGCATAGCAAAAGGCTACTGGTAGCCTTTATCAACCCTTAATTACCTTAATTTATTTTTATTTTTCCTAGGTGGCGCCACTATACGACTTTGATGCGAAGTCTCCGGGCAATGGATACCGCAGTTTTGTTTCAGTGGTTGATTCCTGTGTACTCCATGGTTTAAAGTTAAGCAGACAAGTAAATACCAATAGAGATGCGCTGCTGTTTCGGAAAGGACATTTTGTTAAGTAAGTGATTTTCATTATTCTTATAACAAATCATGTTCGATGACGAATGGCATCACATCATCACCTTTATAATGGATTGGGCGGGAGGCCTAGAGTGGTGGCTGTTTTTTTTTTAGCGTGGTAAAATCATCAAATGAGTCCTCCAACCCCGGGCAGGGCGGGAGGGACTGTCAGACTTCTACTGACTAAAATCCACGGTGTCCTTCATAGCCTGTTATGTTCCGGGGTTACGGTAAGGGAATAATCCCGCGACCCCGGCAGGCTTTGGCCCTCTGAGAGGGGAGCCCCGTCATTATGCTGACGCTCTTTGAGGCGCGCGTGGGACACAACGCGCCGTCGACCCGGGCATGGTCCTTGGTCGGGCAGCGAGTTGCCCTTTACTCGCTGCCCGCATGCCCGCATGCCCGCGCCTACGGTGGCCGGAGATCATCAAGCGACGTCCGTCGCCGTGGGCGCCTACCACTGCGGCTGGGGCGGAGGGAGGACGCTGTCCTCTCTCGCTCGCGGCCCGCCTCCTCCTTCACGAGCATTACTGCCTCGCAGAAGGAGCTGACCGCTTCCCACTCCGTCTCGCCCCGCAGCATGGCCGCAACCAATGCCGGGCGCGAGATCATTGCAGAAGGTTGCACAACTTGAGACGTGTCGAATGTGATCGCGCGTAAATTAAGAATATCTGGTTGACCGAGCTTGGCTCGGTTTTTAAAATGTCTATATCTTGGGAACCGAGCTTTTCTCGAACCTGGGACATTGATAAATCGATTCCTTGAGTCGAAAAACCCCTAATCTGTAACTTTCATGAAAATCCTTGGAGCCGTTTCCGAGATCCTGATTATATATAAATAAATATACAAGAATTGCTCGTTTAAAGATATTAGATAGATAGATACAACGAACTTTGGGTGCCACTTTTCAAGTTCATATTATTGATTAAAAATATAAATTTTTCATTCTCACTTCTGGGAAAATGCCTTTTTCTCCTTCTTCCAATAGGTTTTTTAAGTTGCCTTGCCCTTTTCTGCCAGTCGAAGACCGTATTTTAAAGCAGGCTGTACAATAAACAGAAAAAGTAGTGATTGAGGATAATATTTAAAAAAAATGTTCTAGGACGTACTCAAACCTTGTCTTTTAAATTTGTGTAAATACACTATGGGCTCATCTACAGAACTAATGATTCAATTCATTTTTTTTTGTAGTAAAAATCAAAATTATTCCATTCCGGGCCATAACTTATATTAAAATCATGATTAGTCGACCCATCACAATTTTTATCTAGCAAGTCAGAAAAAGTAGTGGATGGGATGCGACGCGGTGGGTCTGGGCCCAAAATTCACGCGAATGAAATCGCGGGCAGAATCTAGTATAATAATATAAATCACGCACAAAAAATACATTCGCAATTGTTTATAACTGTAATCTATAAATATAACATCAAGCGACCATCTTCATAGTTGTTGATTGTTCTCAGTATTTTCTGTTTGACCACAAACATATTATTTATAGGATTACCCATCTAGTTATATCTAGTTTGCCTTTTGCCAATTGTGGTAACAAGGAGATCAAGGCTAGGTATCCTGCGGACACTAATTACTAATTCTCGGTAGCAGTTTCCAAGTTACGTGTCAATTTATTATGTAATCGTGCTGTGTGGAAAATTTATAATGTACAATTGAACAGCTTAGCTTAAACCTAATACTGTATTTGTCTAGACAATTTGTTTTGGTCTTTACTGTCAGGATAAATAAAATAATTGCTAAAGTTTTTTTTATTTTTTTTTTCTGTTAAACCGAAAATACGTTGACACTTGAGATTCATTTTCAAAAATGGAGGATAGGTACAGACAGACACTATCAAAGTATCAACCTACCCCAATCTGTCTTAATTCAATAGATTTTCAACTTTAACACAAAAGCAGAAGGTTCAGTTCAATTAAAGTTGGGTTGATGTGCTGGCGTCTATATTTCAACTCATAACGAGTATCGAATGCGTAAAATACCTACTAATACATAGGAACATAATTATAATTATGTCTAGGCACCTAATATTTATACTTATATTTGATTAAGATACTACATTTCCGTGAACTGCTGTGTAATCGTGCCAGAAATAGCAAGACCACAGAATGCATTTACTTGGTCATATATCTTATCAATATTAGCTAGATCAGACAGATAAACTATACACGTATACATATATGTATAGATATAATATTGCCTAGAGCTAGTCACATTGGCGACAGTGTTAATTAAAACACCGTCGTTTCGCAACTATTTTTAACTCTATTAACCGTTAGACTTTTGGTTTTCCTCTACATCATAGCTTATTTAAAAATGTTTCCTGAATACCGCAAAGTAAATAGTATACATAAATAGCAAAAAAAAAAACCGCGTACGCGCATGTCATAATTTATGTTGTGAGAACCTAACTTATGACATGCCTCGTGAAGATAATGGGTATGGGAATATTTTGGGGTTGTGTGACCATAAACGCGAATGAAGTTGCAGATTATTTGATTAATTTAATATTCGAAACATCACAAAATGATGAAATGACACATTAATCGTTTTGGCGAACACAAGTGTTCCGTTATGTCTTCTTCGTATTGCTATTGTTCATAAAATTGATGACAACTTTCAGTCTCTTAATTGCTTAATAGTTTTTGGTTTTGGGAATCTATAGGGTGACTGGTAATTAGTGAACGATACTTAAACACGTGATTGTGCTCATGATAACAAACAACTTTTATTATGGGAGCAAAGCCGAAATCGTGAAAAAAATATCAGCTGTTCAGTCCATTAAACAAGCATAAATGTACTGAACAGCAGATTTTTTTTTCCACGATTTCGGCTTTGCTCCCATAGTAAAAGTTGTTTGTTATCATGAGCACAATCACGTGTTTAAGTATCGTTCACTAATTACCAGTCACCCTATATAAATCTCTCAATCCTCTTGTATATAAATTGGCTATTTAATTTGAAAAAATTGAAATTATTTCCATGATGAATTACACGCCTGGCTAAACTGATGAAAGAAAACATCGTGAGATGTCCTAGAACCAAATTCAAAGACATCTACTACAACCTGTGTCCCAGCAATGGGAACATAGGTTGATTATGCATTCTAACAAACATATTTTTAATGATATTATTTATTGATCGTTTGATTTAAAATTCCTGTGTTAGAGCAAACCGCATAATTAACTTATTAGCATTATTTAACGTTATCGATTATTCAAGTCAAGATCGGTATAAATATAGAAATCTAAATATCTATGTTTGTTATTCCAACTTACTGTTTGTTGTTATGATTATAAAAGAGTGTGATAATAGCTTATTCTACCAATATTATAATTCAATAGGCATAGTTGACGAATCTAAGAAACGATTTAGAGGCAGATTATTGTTTGTTGCGAAATGCACATAGCTACTGGATTCTAAAATGTAGGTTATCCATCAGACGCTCTGACGTCACGACTGTATTTTCGCGGGAAAGAGAAATAAACAAGAGAGCTGTGGATAAACTAATTCACGTGTGAATTTTCCAGAAGATTTACATTTGTTGCTTTTATTTGTAGTCCCAAAATACTACTCAAATACTCGTACAATGATTGTATCTATCCCAAAAGTCGACCCCCTGTTGGTGTTTGACATTTTAATATTTTGGGTAGGTACCTAGCCAGCGTTTTACAAGATCGATCATTATTGGTTACATGGTACTAAACCGTAGCGGATAGCGATAGATGGTACCTATACATCTTTGACTAATCCTTTAGGAGCAGGCGTGATGTAATTTTTCCCTGCAAAATATAGGAAATTTATCAGAAAATATATACCAATAATTAATTATAAGTAGTATTTTTCCTACATACACTCATCGACACAAAATCGGCTTATGCCGATGAAAAGAAAAAAAGTAACCATTCTTTACATTTTCTAGGGAAATTGAGTCCTGCGGGCAGCTGCTGGCATCTCTCGGCACATGTCTTCATCACCTACACACGCTGCTATCATGGGCACCACCAGGCGAGCTGTTCCCAACGGAGCCCCATACTCCCGAGGAGTTGTTCGCACAGGCAGACACCATCAATCAATATTGTTTCTATGGAAGATGTCTTGGATTTCAAGTAAGTACTTAAAAACTTCTTCTTTCATGTCCATAAGTAAAATTACGTGTAATTCTTTCCTTAGAAATAAAAACTTTAATATTCCGCCCATTTAATATTACTGCTGTATATTCGTCGTAAAAAATGGCTATTTCGCGGCTAATTGCGAATTAATACCTACTTAACAATAGTTTTCCCTGATTATAAAATAATTTCTTATTTTTACAACGATAAAAAAACGATTAAATAATTGATGTGTCAAACATGTAACGTACTCGTATAAAAATAATGTCTATGGATCGAAGTATTCCAAGATTGTAAAACTTGGCCATTTTTGCCACAACTTTGGTCGAGAGCCAATAGCGAATTAGCCGAAGTCTGAAGTCCAATTAGTAAGTCAATGAATTGCAAACAAGTAGGAATAAGATTGTTAATTGAGGAGAAGCAAAGTTCGACATAATCTCGTCTTTTGATGAAGTTAACTTGAATAGAATGAAACTTTCTTTCAGTACTTTTTGCTTTCCTGTCTATTTTGTTCATGGTTTGTTTGTTTAAGACACGTCATCTGGTTTTATCCTTTAACGACCGATTTTTTTTTTTTTCTCGAAGTCAAAACTCACCGAACTCTATTTTTAAATTAATGACGTAAAAATTTGAAAAAATGATGACATCTAAAAAAAATAATTATGATATTTATGTATCTTCGGCTGAGGCTACTGAAGGAATGAATGCACACGTATATGGCTACACCGTACATCGTTTCGCTTTTCCAGTCGCATTTCAAATACCTTACGTAGCCTAACCCTTAGACGGTCAATAGGAGGTTATTTACCAACCTACGGCTTCTAATTAATATGAACCTTCAAAATCGTAGTTTTCCTTTTAATGCATTTACCGTTGCCCTAGACCTAATCACAGCACCTTAAAACCTTTACCCTAATCTTAAAATTCTATTCCAGTTTCTACCGTCTATGCGTGGCATACTGAAAGGCATATCAATATGTATGGCGGGTTTCTCAGAAGCGTACTATTGCCATGGCAATCTTATCAGCTCTGTGTGGACCGGTGGACAGTACCTCATTGACCCTGAGATGAGAGCGAGGCGGATTGTGAACATCTCGCAGTCGGCGAACATTGAATTCTGCAAGGCATTCTGGTTTTTGGCTGAAAGTGGTACGTTTATATTTTTTTACATTTCAAGGAAACAGCTCAAAATTCCTTAACAGATTTTAGAACTATGAGGACTTAAATATTAGAGGATGAGAGGCTAAATTAACATATTACGAATACATTACGGCGCAGTGGCCGTTTGGTCAACTGCTGCGTTTGCGTGTCACGAGTCCGATTCCCGTACGGGACCAATATTTGTATGATCTACAATATTTGTTCCGGAACTGCCTATGTGAGTTAAATGTTTGTAAACGCACCAAGATAAGAAAAAAACCTAAAGTGGGGTTATGAAAAAAAAAGCTTTCCAGCTCTTTTTAAAGTATCAGCATAACATCAGGAAAATATACCACACTAACAGAAATGTCTAGATGCAAAATTTGCTAGACACAAAACAAAAGAAGCCGCTAAATTCACAATATGCGCAATTGACGCCTACACACACTTAAAAAACCTATTTCCTCAATTGATTCTAATGACATTTGAAATTGTTGGTCATTTGTCTTTACCGGAACAAATTGATAGTCACATACTCTTTATGTTACGTCTCGATTATTATCTATTTTCGGAAGACTGTATCCAAGAATGTTTACGTTTAAAATATGACCTCGGCAGTGCACGGAGGTTGTTGTTTTGCACAACAATTGACGCACATTCGATGCATTCCGATACCTCGATTATGCATTTCATGTTGTTACATTACTGAGAAGATATAATACTATTTTCATCATACTTTGATAACATGAACTGCTAGAGCAATCACATTCAACTTGAAGCTTCCCTGGCTACCTTCTTCAGGCCTATGCCGTAACTAAACGCCCAGTGCGAGCTTATTTGACTGCGCCCTGGTCTAGTCTATTGTGGTACTGGTCTGGCCATTACTGCGCCTCTCCGTGATCTGTGCTTGGGCGCCGCTGGCACAACCCTATTTTCGGCAGTGCTCTAGCAATTGGTATATTGTGACTGTTCGTTAAGCAGTTCGACTGTTCCAACAGTTACGTATACGAGTGTAGGTCAGAAGACGGTAGATTTCTATGGAGTCGCAGTTTGAAGCAGACTGACTACTTTAAGTAGTTCTTGAATGGTAGTGTCCGACCGAAACTGATTTTTCAGCCGAAACCGAAACCGAAACCGAACTTTCGGCCTAGCTCTCAGTTTCGGCCGAAACCGAAACCGAAACCGAAACTTTTTTAAAACATTTAAATTTTCGATTATTTTCTAAAATTTTATGTTATTTTTTTACTTTTGTTAACACTCAAGAAAAAGTGTATAATTATACAGGAATTACAGGATGACTGAAGACCGATTTTGCCGAAAACCAAAACTGCATCATAGGATTTTAGAAAAATCAATAGTGCTGGTCAGGAATCGAAACCGCAGATTTTGAAAAAAAAAAACAGTCATTATTACACCATTCGATAGTGTTGGTAATAAGGATCAAATTCTGGAAATTAATGTTATAAGCACGGCAAACTTATGGAACAAACAAGTTTCTAAGAAATTGCAGTTTTTCTATGTTATTTAAATTCTACTGAGCCATAATCTATATATTCTGCCTTGACAATTGATAAGTTTAAATATATTTTATTATAACATGAATATACAAGACTTACTCTTGGCAGTAAACTCGAAAACATAACCTCAACTCACGATTAAGGGCCTTCACGCCTTTTAAGCCGTAAAAACGTTACATTCTAAAGCATATTCCTGATTAACGGCTGGGTGTAAAGATTGAAAAAAAATATGTGTTGAATGTATATTCATGTACAACAATGTAAGTAAATTTTATTTTCTTATGACAAATAGTTGAACTGTAAAAAAATATTTAACAACACGCTATTTTGTTCAAATAAATGCTCACTCCTTCTAAACGGCTTCGTTTATTTAAAATATTTTAGAATGTATCAATCGGTGTTAAAATTTACTACAAAGTGAGTAACGCTCATGTAAATCAGTCAGTATTTTACAAAGAATATGTTGAAAATTGAGATTTCCACACATAAAAACCGGGCGAAGGCGGGTTTTTGCAGCTGCTCTGTTTCTGCCTCGCTGCATAGTCTATGATATCATTTTGAGGTATCGCGGTACACTCGGTACATATTAATATGTGCGGTGCATATATGAAAGTGTGCGTTTAGCTCCGCCTGGATGCTCAAGGTTATTGAGGGTACTATGCGCCTTAAATGAACGGTGGGGAACAGCGCCGGGCCCCGCCATCAAGCAAGCACGTGTTGGCTACGAATGTTACCGAACGACGCACGAAAATGCACGAACACTTGAGTTTCGTCAGGTTTCGGTTTCGGCAAAGTTTCGGCTTTATTTTGGCCGAAACCGAAACTAGGGCCGAAACTAGATTTTTTGGCCGAAACCGGCCGAAACCGAAACCGAAACCGAAATTTCGGTCGGTCACTATTGAATGGCCGATGTAAGGGAAAGGGGTGTCATATTGCGTTAAAGTTGCATGTAATAGGGGGCGAATATGGCACGATTTGAATGCCATTCAAATCGTGATTCCGGATTGCTATTGAGTAATTTCAGTTAAAAAACCCCAATAACCTTTAACCTACATGGAAATGAAGCCTAACATCGCATTTTCAGCAAAAACGTTCGCGACCACTATTATATCTTGTGATTCGCCTACTTTTTTTTTTAATTAAGCGACTGTTTTCTTGGGTCTAATAGGACAGAGTTCAAGGCTTTTGATAAAAAGTCGGATTCAAGTTTCTAAGTAACATTTATCGAAGTGAGCATTCTTCATGAAACATCATTATCACTCTGACATTTAATTGATGTGAAACACGTGTATACAAAGTTATAGGTTACGCACGTGTTCGAGTAGGCACAGCCGGGCTATGTAGGCTAGATTTTTGATTAGTAGCTGTTGAATTGTAGTAGACTCCGTGATTGAGTTATGTTAATTTGCATACACAGATTTAAAAAAATCCGCTTGGCATACATATTGCATGCATAGATGTCAGCATCAACAAATTGGAAATCTGAAAAGACCGTCAGAAGAGTTTTGATTTAGGGACACTTATACGCATCAAAATACGACAGTAAGGGCTCATGATCTAAGAAGCAAGTAAAATTTTTTTACATACTTGTGACATTGCCAATTTTATAACTGTCGTATCTACGTCAATTTTGGTTTACGTGACAAAAGAAAAAATACGGGGCATATATTTTTTGAAAACCTAATTGACGGACTAATACCCTATTGTGCCGACCCGAATTTGATCTATCGATAGCAATATTTCCAAACGTGTTCTGCCAACTGGCATTAAATAAATAAAGCCAAAAATGCAAACGAAATTGTTGCCTTGATCTTCTCATTATTTACATTTTACACTGTTTCACGCGTTTATGCTTAGTGGGAAGCATGACCGCTAATTAAGCACACTTGTACTCATTATTATATTATCGGCCCGACACGGATGTCTGAATAAAATAGATTATAGTAATTTATAATGTTAATCAACCAAAGTTAATTGACTTATGATAACAACGTAATCGGTCATTGCTTACAATGTTTTTTTTTTTTTTTTGTACATCTAATGAGGTGTTGCTGGGGAGTTTGATCCGCCACTTTTGATCGCAGTTAAAATCGACATACGGGGTTTTTGTATGTCATTCTCGATGTAAGATAAGGCTGATTTTCAATTTAATTTTTATAAATTGCACATAAAGCCAGACTTTTGACGTCACCTGTATAGTACAACATTATTTCCGTGTAGAAATCAAACATTCTACACAGCTGTGCAATCAATTTCTCAGCCACTAAATACGCCAACCGTGTGCCATCAAAAGTTTCAACATTTTGACTTCAAAAATTGCTCAGCCTTATCTTAATAAAATAAACCTTTGATTTTAAAACTGAAATCGTATTTTATGACCAACAAGGAAAGAGATAGCCCAAGGCCCGTGCCATAATAGTTTGCAGGGTAGGTCAAGGTTACTATTATTGCTCCACATATAGGTCATAATAGCTTGGCAACATTTCACTAATGTCCTGCTATAGGAATACCGAAATAGTGGCACTCCGTTGCGGCAGTCATTTGTACAATAACAATTTATTAGTGTCCGACCGAAACTGATTTTTCAGCCGAAACCGAAACCGAACTTTCGGCCTTGCTCTCAGTTTCGGCCGAAACCGAAACCGAAACTTTTTGAAACATTAAAATAATCGATTTTTGTCTGATATTTTACTATTACTGTTTTTATTTTTACATTATATTAACACTTAAAAAAATGTCACCTAAACAGGTTGAATTTTTCAACTGGGCGTGGATGTCTACATCGTTAACAATGAGGAATATCGAAAAACATTGAATAGAGTCTCGAGACCGATTTTGACGAAAACGAAAACTGCTATGATATTTGTACTGTACATGACTTCTTGCTATAATCTATTCGAAATTATAAAAATTCATTGTTTTCAACGTTTTACTGGATTTGAAGTCTCAGCAATCGCACTATATTCAGCGTCACAAAAATACTGTGTTGAAAAAAAATAGCATTACATATTTCAAAGAAGTCGAATAGAGTCACTGCCTTGACGATTGCTTACTTTTTTAATCATTAACGTACGTAACATATTTTGTTATTTATTAGGCAGTAAACTCAAAAACATAACCTCAACTCACGATTAAATGGACGGTGGCGAACTGAGCTGGGGCCGCCGGCGAGCAAACACGTGTTAGCTACGAATTTTACCGAACGACGCGCGAAAATGCACGAACACTCGAGTTTCCGCGGGGCCGAAAGTTTCGGCTATATTTTGGCCGAAACCGAAACTAAAGCCGAAACTAGATTTTTTGGCCGAAACCGGCCGAAACCGAAACCGAAACCGAAATTTCGGTCGGTCACTACAATTTATACACTCTTTAATAAATTAAAGAGCGTAATTTCTGTACACAAGTTTAAAAAAAATACATTTTACATTCCTTTCACTATGATTCAAAACTAGATGAGGCCGGTGTTACCACTACTCTTGAGAATAAGCAGACGAAACAAACTCAGCAATAACAGTCTCATTTTAAATACAGACATTATTTTTAGAGTATCCTCAATCCTTAGAGTACGGTACCAAATAGTACCAGTAATAGTCAATACAACAGTATACTATCAAATGAGGAGTAGTGGTGCCCTGGTGATAACTGGCCGTTTCGAACGAAACCAGGCGCATTACTTTGTGTAATTCAATTCAACCCCAGTGCTCTCAAAACGATAGAGGAAAATATCGTGAGGAAACCAGCATAGTTTTTTTTTTTTTAGCGTGGTAATATCATCAAATGAGTCCTCCGGCCCCGGGCAGGACGGGAGGGACTGTCAGACTTTTAGGGGCTCGGGGCCCGCCTCCTCCTTCACGAGCATTACTGCTTCGCAGAAGGAGGCGACCGCTTCCCACTCAACCAGCATAGCATAGAACCAAAAAAAAAAAAAAAAAAAAAAAAGGAACATTTGTGACATTTACAAACTCGCACTGGACCCGCGTGGTGTATTACAACACACTCCCTTTCACAAAGAGAAGGTTGTCCCAGCAGTCTTAATGTTCCCAACGACTGATAATACTGCTTGTGCTACTATCAAATAGAAATGATTTCAAATTTTCTTATGCGTATTATCGCCAATAATCTTGTATTATATTATTAACCATTTGTTTATTCGTATGAAACATATCAGACGTGATTTTCCGAGTAAAATTCCTTTGTAAACGTACGTGTTCGAATGTTAATCTTAGCAATGCAGCGTAGGGGAAAACATGCCTAGGTGTTATGTTTCAAAACAAAATATGTATGTTATTTGCATACTCTTACATAAGAATTTATTTAAAAATTACAATTATGTATTTCTGTTCCATGATTTTAGGACCAATTTTTTCCGCGACTTCGTCCACGTAAAGGCTAGAAATTATCCCATAGAAACGTACATATTATCTAGAAAAAAACTGGTGACAAACTGATAGACATACCCTACTACGAGTATGTCTATTAGCACTTGACCCTGGGGTCGTATGGGCAGCAGTTCAAAAATAAAATACAGCATATTTTCATTAAAAAAAAAATCGGAGCAATTTTACAGAAAAAATAACAAAGATTCAATCATTCAAGTTATTTTCGGAATCTTTCTCATACGTAAAAGTTAATAAATTCTGTAACATACAGATCAGAGGGAGTTAAAGTCATATTTGAATCCGACGACGGATTAAAATTAATCAATTCAGGTCACGCGTCGGTGAATCGATATACATGTATTCTCATTGGGTGGTCTCGTACGAGTTATACGTAGAAAGGTCGAACAATATGATGTTCTCGTGGCACTCAGATTGACAGTAACTGTATCGAGTAACACGACACAATTTTGTACGTGGGTATGTTACCTACAATTTGTTGACCTTGTGGAGCATATTGTCTTGAGTTTGACTCCCTAGGTCCTAGGTGGACCAAATGATTAAAGGTGGACAGGCAACGAAGATCTAAAGATAAACTATTCAAAATAATCATATGAGTAAACTGGAACATATTGAGTACACTTTACACAGAACCATTTACTACGTTGGTTTGGTAACATCGGTAACACGACGGGTAGTCAAAATTTGATTATCATGAGTACATCTTTGTCAAATTCGATGTAGTATGTGTATCCTGGACGCCAGCAGGTCAACCTACCCAAATCTGTACCAAACATTAACCTTTAATTTCCTTCTTTTTCAATGGACATTTGGGACTAGTGTATTCTATCTATCTATCTTGCACTCTTGTGATAATGTTGAACATTATTGAAGTTTTTAATAGTTTGAGGTAGGATGTGCTGGCGTATGTTCTGTACAACAGACGTTTCATAAAATCGAAATAAAAGTGTTTGTACAAATAAAGCTTACTAATCAGCACTCTTTGAACGTCAAAAATCAGCTGTGAAAACAAGAAACAGTCCTCCATTCCGAAACCGTTTCAAAGCGGGTCGACTATGCCAATTTATACCTTACTACAATGGAATAGAATCAAGTTTCGCCACATAATCAATTTCTCTTTCCAGAGATAATGAAGAGGGTACCCAGTCTAATGTCAACCCCAGTAGCAGTCAACAAGATCATAACGATTCTTCCGGAGCCCATTGTGGTGACCACAATGGAGGACAAGGAGATCACAGTGCTACCCCCAACTGTACATATAGGATTACAAGGGTTGAATGTTAGGCTTATAAGTGCGAATAAAAGGATTGGCATGGTGAGTTACATTTTGTGTTGAATAAAAACTTTTTAGTAGCTGACATAATACAAAAAAATATAATAAGGCTGAACACACACTACGGCTAAACGCAAGCAAAATAATAGCTGGAAACGCAAAACCGCTACACGCATGTTGGCGTTGGCGATTTACTTAACTCTATTTCAATTCTACCGCAGTCAAAATGTAAAAGTTACGTTTTCAAAATCAGTCAATGAAAAACGTCTTTAATGCTTGTGGTTGTATAGAAAGCTGTTTTTTTTTTTTGCAATGTCAAACTTACGATAACTCAGTACTACCATGGATATTAAAACAGTGCTCAAATTATAGTTAATTTTTTAAAATCTATCACTGTAAAACGTATTTACTATGTGTTTTATATAGAAAGCTATGTACTACATTTTTGTGCGATGTCGAACTCACCATTAATCGCTTGCATTTAGTCTTGGTACGTGCTAAGCCTAAGAATTCCCAGGCTTTTGTTTCTTCATGGCATTTTTACACAGCCTTTTTGCAATTTCTTTGGTAAATTATTTTAAAGTTGTTTATAACTAATCAGGTTTAAAAAATCAATTTGAAAAAAGTAGTAATTTCTGTCTCGGCTATTGTTAAATTGTTATCTAAAAGTTTTTCACAACCACTGCAGCTCCCCCCTGAGATAAAGGTAAACGATATGATTGTTATCTAACTTTAAGATATTATCACGTAGTGCTTAGATAAACTATCAATTTTATCCATATA
Source organism: Agrotis segetum (assembly GCA_036375495.1). Lineage (NCBI taxonomy): Eukaryota > Metazoa > Arthropoda > Insecta > Lepidoptera > Noctuidae > Agrotis > Agrotis segetum. The sequence continues at coordinate 1,055,283 of JAQSVV010000209.1, read as the reverse complement.
GCTAAAACGTAGTTAATAAGTTTGAATAGACAATATTTATTAGACCCCCTTTTAATACTAGTGTTTTCTTAGTGTGAGATAACAAGACCAGAGCCTGTAGCCAAACGGCAGGCGACAATCGTTAACGTTCAGCAGTCGCTAATACATTTTCAACTTTATACCCCATCGCATAAAGTTGAAGATCTAGTAAAGACTGCTTAGCGATAGCGTAAGAAACAAATGAAAACTATCTGTAATCTTTGATAGATTTTCTACTTTATACAAAGGGGTATAAAGTTGAAAACGTATTAGCGACTGCTGAACGTTAGCGATTGTCGCTTGCCGTTTGGCTATACGGCCAGGTGGCCCACCAGTGTGGGAAAGAGACAGAGCTATACAAGTCGTCTAGCGCCACCTCGTTCACTCACTGTAACTACTCTGGCTTTAAGACGTCATGGTAGGCCACCAGGGGGTATTACTACGTTTTAAAACCAGGCTTGTTCCGGCGAGTGAAAGTGACAGAGCTATTCAAGTCGTTTAGCGCCATCTCGTTCACTCACTAGAACAAGACCGGTTTTAGGACGTTGTAATACTCCCCAGGTCACCAGTAAGGTCAGCCAAGGATTGCTCAAACAGTCAAATTCAACTGCTCGATCATTGGTTGGTACTTCTCCAACAGTCCCTATCATTTTCTCTTAAAGCAGTTTGATTGGTCGAGTGGTTCATGTATGTGTGTTCGTAGACTAGTTTTGGTCTGTGCAGTCGCAGCAGTTGACCGACTTTTTCAAACAGTCCGTGTGTGGACGGCCTTAGAGTCAACTTTAAGAAATTGTAGTTTGTTCCGACGTCCTTGGCATTCTTAGGTGACGTAGCTATAGTCTTATTACCCCAAGTTTACAAATAAGAAATTGTAACGGCAATTTAAAGTCGCCCAAATAGACCTAATTTTGATCCTTAGATACGACCCCATAAAGTCCTAGTATTTAAACACCTGTAAAATATGACCTTACCAACGACACCCTACATCTATTTCCCCCTATATTCAGGCAGGCGAAGGTTCCTCCTCCCTCCCACCATCAGACGGGGTCCTGTTTCACTGCCACGGCGGAGGATTCGTGGCCCAAAGCTCTAAATCCCATGAGACGTATCTCCGGGAATGGGCCGCTAAGTTGAACGTGCCTATACTGTCTGTAGACTACAGCTTAGCGCCCCAAGCCCCCTTCCCGAGGGCTTTGGAGGAAGTTTTCTACGCGTATTGTTGGATGCTGACGCATTTTAAGGAGATCGGTACTACTGGTAAGTGTTTTTGACCTATATTTATTCATAGGTAAGCCTCACTACTTGTGCCTTGAGTTGAGGACTCTGGGAGATTAAAGTAAATCGGCATATCCAGAATGGTAACACTTCCCCATTCTTGGCTAGCCCCATCAGCATGTCTTTCTAGCGACTGTACATACTCCATAAAGGCTCGCGAGAAACGCTGCCCGCGACTTCTTTAGGCCTGCTTGGACGGACGGTTCAGTCCAGAGTTACCAGAAAGCTCGGTATGATAGCCAGAAATTATTAAGCGCTCTTCTATGTCCGGCTCCTGGAAGAATAAGAGGCATAATCTCTTTTCTTTTCCGTCGCTTCCTTTGCATGCGTCACCCCCTTGCAAATAGAGGCGACGACGGCATAAACTTACGACCTAAAAAATCGAGGCATATTTCATTGTTTTCCAAAACCTTGACATTTTGTTTTACCAGGTAAACGAATAGTATTTGCGGGAGACTCGGCAGGTGCAAACCTAGTAGCTGCATGCACCCTCAAGATATTAACCTCAGGACTACGAAGACCTGAGGGCATGTTCTTGGCATACGCACCTTTGATGATCAGCTTCGTGCCAAGTCCGGCCAGGTTGCTGTGTTTGATGGATCCTGTATTGCCTTTTGGGTTCATGATGAGGTGTCTTAAAGGTATGTCCATGTCCAGAGGCTTTCCTCGGTAGATAGTAGTAGTCATCGTTTATATCGATATGTCAATATCGTCTATCCCAGACATGATTTTCCGTTTTCCATAAAAAATAAATACAATTGAAACTGCACTTTACGGTTATAAATCGTTCGTTCTTTTTAAATTCTAAAATTTTCTGAATTATTATTTCCGCATTATTTCAAAAATCAAAAAAATAGATCTTTATTTGCCATTATTTTGTGTTTTTCAGCTTACGCCAGTCCCAACAACTGTAAAGGTGAAAGTAAAGGTGGTAAAGAAGACAAGCAAAATGGAGGGAACACACAGATCGTATCGAGTGCCACGACACCCGTAGATAGCAATGGATTCCTTAAAGTCAGTCCTTCACAAGGTAAACTACATTACTCCCTAGCCCTACCCTATTAAAAATCGTCCCAGAATCAGCGGGCTTATACAGTTCTACTTATTCAATTTTGGGTTTTATGTGAAAAATACAAAGCTTACTTTCGAGTAAACATACAGGTTTATCAACCATTGGCGGTTTTCATTTATTTTTTTTCGAATTACCAGCCTATAAATATTTTGTTCCTAAAGCCTGTGAAATTTTGCCTCTGTTTTTAATTTCCCTTTATAAATTTCACAGAAGGTATAAGCGAAGGCCCCTCATCATTCGAGGAGGTGTCTCCCTCGGACCTGGCCGAGTTACAAGCCCACAAGTCAGGCAGCGAGCGGAGGAAGTCTTCAGACACTACCATCAGTGCTGCCTCGCTGCAGAGCGAACATACTGCCACAGGTCAGTGACGGCAGGAGAACAATATTGGCTATTATAAATATTTCCTTCTTGATGACTTCCATTGCTGTTTGAAGGTAGAAGCACTGTCCCAAAGGGGATGGCAACTGGGGAACTAATGGCGCTAGTATAGCTTGTTCCACGCATCGTCATTGGTTCAAATCTTAAAGGTACTTCAAAATAGTACTACGTCATTGGTCGGATTAGGTCTAAGCAGTGGTGGCGCCATCTACAATTAGTTTTGACTTGCCTTACCTATTTAAGAATACTTTATACAGTGCAAGGGTCTTCAACGCACATAGACCGCCAATACACGGAATGCTCGTGCGATCAATGTATACCCGGCGATTACTTGATCTCACCGACCGCCTGAAGCAGTTCGACAGCTTGAATAGTTCTGAATATGTTAGAAAAACCGGCCAAGTGCGTGTCGGGCCACGCACAGTGTAGGGTTCCGTAGTTGCCTATCAAAATACTTATGCGAACTAACTAAACTGATTCGCTGAATTTAGTTTTAAAAAGAAGAATTTTCAAAATCGGTCCAGGAGTCTTTGAGAAATAGGGGAAAATACATTAAAAAAAAGATTACGACGAATTTAGAATCTCCTCCTTTTTTTGAAGTTAGTTAAAAATAGTTGACGATAAAAACCTACCTATCCCCAAAAAACATACCGTCCATACGTATTAAAGCTGTAAAAATAAAGTTGATAAACTTACATTTGCAGTTGAAGAGGATGTTCCCAATACGTTTAAGAAAATATGTCACCAAGTACATTTTATAAGTATTGTCGACTATTACTCAAAAAGGTGTAAAGCCTACTTAGTCATGAAATTTTCTTTTAAACTTCGTTATATATACTACTATTGTAAATTTTTTCACACCCCCAAACATAACCGTTTAGCTGGTAGAGGGACACTCGAGTCGAGCAAAATTTAGCACTTTAAAGCTTAATATTTCACAAATGAATTTTTTCATCAAAAAATTGTTAATGAAAACTCACATTATTTTTTAAAGACCTATTTAATGATACCCCACACTAAGGGGTACGCGAGAACGAAAAAAAACATTCCCGCTTTACGTGTACAGGAGGTACCCTAAAAAAAAATATTTTTCGTGATTTTATTTTACCACTTTTTCGGCACAACAAATCCTTATATTTACACCAAATTACAGTACTCTCTAGTACTGTGCGTCTCTGAGCTAAACTGCGGACAGACGGACGGACGGACGGACGGACGGACATGGCGAAACTATAAGGGTTCCTTGTTGACTACGGAACCCTAAAAAGACTGTTGTTTACTATTCAGTCGCAGTTTGTACGCACGGCTACACATCAAGCTACCAAAAACTAGTATAAGCTGACCGTTCAATGTGCAGAAAGATCATATAAAAGCGAGTCCAAGACAAACTGTTTTATTATAGCTTGATGTATAGCCGTGTGCACCAGTCGCTGGCAACTTCAAGCAATCCGTGTAATGGCTATATTTTGTTTTTTCCATTATTTTTTTGACCGTAGTTATTGATCTGACTAGTAACCTACTATTTCGGGGTGTTCCCAGTTGAGCAACTATTTCCTACTAATACTAAAAATGCTTCTATGAAAATAGTTGCTCAGATGGGAATACCCCCCTATTTCCTACTATTTGTAATTCTAATTTTATTCTTATTTGAACAAGGTCAGTCTTTATTGACACTAGGTCAGCAGATTACTATGTAAATAGAAAATTTTAATAATACATCCCAAAAACCTATCCTCATAACAGATTACGTTAAAACTTCTACGATGACATATGCAAAAGAACTCGGATTTACTTCACGATTATACAAAGGACCATACAGGTTCACGAAGAGTGAGTTTTTATGTTGCTTTTTTGTTTTCCTTTCACAAGAATAAGGTTAGATCGAGTAAAAGTATCATGTATTATTTTTGTAGATATGTATTTTTTTATGTTATTTTGGTAGCAAAGTCGAAATCTCTCGTAGTCTATAATCATCAAAAATACTGTAGCTGAGAGTTGTAAATAGTTAGATAGCCAACAAAAAAACAACCATCTTTATTAACGGAGCAATTGAACTAAAAACCAAAATCCTGCATCGCGCAATTATAATTTTCCGCAAGTTTAAAATAAATATAAAATTCCGACTTCGATAGACCAGACACACACAACAGTGTTTGGAAGTAGTACCTCCCATATTTAATGGTACTAGATCTTTATAACTATGTTCCCTAGATAGAGTTTGTTATAAATCAGCTTTCAGCGTACCTATGCCATATAAACATAAACAGTCTTGATAGTTTTTGTAATCTGGTAATGATCTGGTATGATAACTGGGAATCATGTGACTGGTGCGATTTGTCACAAAAAGTAAAGTCTTGTCTAAAAGTCATGGGACAATCTTAACAGGCTACCGTGACCCGCGGCGTAACTTAAAAAGGTCATTCGAAAGAATGCGTTGGATTTTAGGTTCGTTTACAAACACTAAAACTCACATACACAAACACCCAGACCCGGAACAAATACTTGCAGTTAATGTGTCCGATAAAAGCAAGATAAGTTTTTTTTTTAATCCGTATTTGGGGTACATCCAAAAATAAACACCCTTTAAAATATACGTATCTGCATGAAGAGCTTGTCCAGCGCAGGCAGATCTTCCCACTAGGTGGACCGACGATAACTCGTGATAATCGCGAATTAACGGATTTTATTTTAAAATTTTCGAATCTGTCGTATTTTTTTATTATAAATGTGTTCCATTGGAAACTGAACTGGGGCTTTTGAGGCCTATGTTCAGTCACGTGGACGTCTTCCGGCTGATGATGAAAATATAATACCTGATGTAGTCTTGACATCTAAGTAATTTTCCAAACAGGTGCAACGCCACCGGAGGATAGATCTCAAAAGTACGTGTCAGACTTCCTCGAGAGGTACGTCTTGGATAGCGACACAGACTCAGAAGGACGCAGGATACCCGTCATCAAACCCTCGCCGAAGACTTACGATGAATCTCACAGGTACCATATTATTATCAGTAAAAGTTAAAAGTTTTTTTGTGTGATGTTATTTCTGTTTTGAAGGATTTGTTTGTTTAGCGTAGACTACATTCCAAGTTCTCTTAATATTCTGGACTCTTACAGCCGTATCTATAGTCAAGTGAAAGTAATTTCTTTAGCTTAAGCAATTACTTGTGCAATTTTTTTTAAGCAATAGACCTGAATTTTAACAAAGTGGGTACCTTAAAAGAAAGCAAAGGTATATTCTATATTCTTACAGTTCAAACTTCAAACAAATATTAAAATACTTATTAAAAATCGCCTCTTAATTAAATGACATTTACTCAAGTAAAACCTTTTACTTGTTTATAGTTACGGGGGTTAGACCGAAATCTATAATGTTACTATAAGCATCTGTCGGTGTCAGTACATGCTAAGTAACTGTTAAAGATCTCGGCTTTAGAGTCTGCATGGTTTTGAAAAACAAACATATATCCTTATAATATTAACAATATAACTGACTCAGTTTTTACACTAACAAAACTCTCATATATTTAAGTATATTACAGGTTTTTGATAAATCGACTCCATCCATAAAATGCATTTTTAAACCCATATTTTATAACCTTCATACAATGTTTTGTTTGATGTGCTAACTGCCTTGTTATAGGGAGCCCGAATCTGAAAACTCTAGTACATTAGTAGGTGAACCGCCGTTAGTTGACGACAGTGACATAAAAGAAAATAAGAAGAGGATAAAAACAAGGTTTGTGGTAAAAAATCAAGCTTTAAAATAATTGTAGAATGTAAAATTGGTAGTTCCCATTGTAGAGCAGATGAATATTTTGAAAAATTCTAGGTCTATAGACAGCCAGGCCCTATTTCAGGTTAAAAGATATCCGTCAAAATGCCCAGTTTTGCCACTACCGGTGTTCAAGCGTCAAAGAGATATCAGCAAACAGATGGAGTCCCTTTAGGACCAAACGGCTGTAGTAATGTTCTAAGAGAGCTCCACGGGGGGTATTACAACGTCTTAAAGCCAGGCTTATTCCGGCGAGTGAAAGTAACAGAGGTATACAAGTCGTCTAGCGCCATCTCGTTCACTCACTGGAACAAGCCTGGTTTTAAGACGTTGTAATACCCCCTGGGCTCATTTATGTTGTTTAAAAATAATCAAATGAGACCTCCCGCCCTAAGTGGAAAGGAAAGGACTGACTGTGAGATTTTACTGCTAAAAATCAGCAATGCGAATTACAAGTTTCATAGTACAGCTGCTAAAATATAATTTACTAATGTTTATAATAGGATCAGTGAAGCAGCCACAGGATTTATGGGAGCTATGTCGTCTCGGCTAGCATACATCACAGGTTCGAACGCGATCTCTGGACCATCGCAAGATGAGTAAGTACCAACTACCAAACATTACATATATTTCCCAAAAGTCTATGGTTTTGGACTCCCCAACTTACATACAAATAATTTGTCCGTTATTTTAAAGAAAATCTGTATTTTTCTTTTTTTTTTCTGCTAGCGTCTTGAGCGATTTTTCTTTTTTTAATATACTCATACCAATTTCGGCTAAAAACTCTTTAGTTTGGTGTGACAACATTGGCAGAGCAATGCTCATTCCGTGTTTGCTTAAAGCATGTGAAACCGTTTTCTTTCTTCTTTTGAGTCATATTTTATAACAAAATTAACAAATACTTTTTTTTTAAACAGTCTAGCAGCCCGCACGAATCTGGATGCTTTGATAGCCCGCAGTCCGTCCGACGAGTTTATATTCTCAGTCCCGCGGGACCCGCTGCTCTCGCCGTACTGGGCAGATGACCACCTACTCACCAAGTTCCCACCTGTCAGAATACTGGTAAAATTTACAACAATGATTGTCTGATCCCTTTTTACTTAGCGTCAGAATGGCCGATTGCCTATGGCAAGCGACCCAGAACAACGACAAGAAGGTGGCTTGACGATATCGGTTAACGCCCGAAATGAACTGTCCCGCCCGAAATAACTCAATCATCCCGTTTCTTTGTTTTTGATGGCTTTTTCTGATTCAACTCAACCGAGATAGTTTATTCATTTCCAAGAAAACTCGCAAGGCCCTGGTCATACCGATATCTAAGTCAAACGAGATCGGGAAGTGTGGAAAATAAATGGGAGGCCTATAACAACCTCGACGCTGTTCTCAATGATTGGTCAATAACAGCTATGGTTAGGGATAAGTGGAAGGGGAAAGGAGAGGACTGTGCATACATTTGATACAAATCGATCGATTTTAATACCCCACAGTGGGTAATCCTAAGGAGAAATAATAAGGGATAATGTAAAGCCCTATTTAGACATGCAAGAACTAGCATGCGAGAGACTACATTCCGGACAATGAATTCACTTGATCAAACTTATACCGCAATGTGATTAATACGCATGCAAAGTCTTGCATGTCTAAATGGGGCTTAAACCTAACAGTAATATAGCCCATACAAACTGCAACAAATGGGGATGGCAACTGGGGAACTAATATCGCTAGCATACCTAGTTCCCAGCATCGTCATTGTTTCCAATCTTATAGGTACTTCAAAATACTAATACCTCATCGGTCGGATTAGGACCTAGCTATGGTTGCGCCATCTACAATTAGCTTTGACCGCCCTTCCCCATTGCATGCAGGTCCTATTTAGACATGCGTCGCCTAGTTGGATTTTGGCCCTAAGTATCATTAATAATTTATTATTACAGACAGTGCACTTGGATCCATGTTTGGACGACTGCGTGATGTTCGCTAAGAAGTTGAAGAAGCTCGGCAACACAGTCGGCATCGAAGTGCTGGAGGGATTGCCGCACGGATTCCTTAACTTTTCACTTGTAAGTCGTTTTGTGACTCCCTATCTTACCTCATTTCAAGAATTTTTATTTTTTATTGATTATGGAAATAAAAATCCAGTACAAAAACACATACATAATTGTGTACAATAACTTGCAGATAAACTCAGGATGCAACTGCCTAGCCAGAATTTGGCTTTTAGCAACCTGACATTTTTATTAATTTACATTCTTACGATCGGATTAGAGACTATGTCGACGATGAAAATCCGTGTTCCCCATCATCTAATCCTGTTTTGCCAGAACTGCAATTAAATACAAACATTCATTTCCCCCAGATGGCCAAAGAAGCAAACGAAGGTTCGAAGCTATGTATCGAACGCATCAAACAGCTGTTCGACCTCGAGAGCAGCGCAGGCGGGAGGGAGAACGAGCAGTTATGAATGTGCGGCCTCTGCTGTCGGTCGTAGAGCGGGACGTGCCTCACACACGTAAGCACAGCGAGGACGGTTAGTAGGCCCACTACGCGACAGAAACGGACTCTATATCGATTACCGTATCGATTCTTACTAAACTGTTTAGTCGAGTCAATGTAAAGTGAATATATTGCGGTACCAAAAAGCAACTTAATATTTAGTCGATTAATAGTTAATTGGCAATTCGATCTGTAAGCGGAATCGACTACTTAATTCGTCTAACTCAATAAACATCGATTATAAGCTTGTTTAAATAAAATTGAGATTTCCTATCACTCGTTTGGTAGACGTATTTGTAAAAATGCTTATAGAGAATCGTGAGACTATTCAGTTTCCGATTTGTATTACTATTCGCGTAAAGTTTCGCACTGACCAATTTGTAACGAATTTCTTTCAAATTTCGTTGAAGTTTGCAGTAGGAACTTGCACTTGGGAATAGAAGATAAAATATTTGTCCATTTTCGACGTTTTAGTAAGCGAATATTCGCTAAATAATATGAGAACACACGTACCAATTTGAAATTGTAATGTATAAAAATGCTAAATATGCAATCTTATTAACTGTAATAAATAAAATATTAAATTCTAAATGTATTAACAATGCCAAATTCCAGAATGGTACTGTCAATTTAAATAAAAAAATAATTAATGTTGTAAGAATATGATAATGTTTAAAACACGCGTTAAACTAACACTTCGTCCTACTAACTGTAATGTGTAACCAAGCTGTGTGGTGTTTGTATCAACGGTGCAGTATTGTATGTGCAATCGATAGTTCAGTATTTTAGTTTAAAAGCTCCTGTAGATACGTATTATTAACTACGTGAATCACAATATGATTGGGCATACTATTAAACCAATTAATACGTTTAGACCAAAGACACGCTGTCGTTGGTCTGTAAGCGCCCTAAAGGGAATCTGAATTAAAAACTCTGTAGTTACAATATGTTTTCATTATATCTATGATCATTTAATTTTCATCACATTTCTGTATTAACGTGGCAACATTGTTCTAGTTTACATTAACCGTCAGTGTTGCCATATGTGATAAATCCAAACATTACGGGAAAAGCATTTAGTTTTACTTAGTGTAGATAATTTATTTAACTATTTATATTTGTATCTCTACATTTCCCATTTCCCTTCGCTAGTGTTGTGAATTTTACTTATTGATCAATCATTGTGTTGTTAAAAAAAGCTTTATCTATTTATTGTATAGGAGTGTCAGTGATTGTGGTTTATTAATATTCTAATAAGGTTTTATTGTTATTGAGGTGAAAATCTTTTTATTTAAAAAGTTTATTGGTTCATAATTTGGGGAACGCGCGTGCGAAGGCTACACGCAACGGCGATATAATACTAGACTCGTAATAACAGGCGACCGATGTCTGTCAACACATTAGGCAAATCGTCTCATTTCGACCAATCCTGTGAGCCGTAAACATACGTTGAGACAGAACAAACCTTGAGTTAGCCAATCACAACGCAGTACCCCATCCCCCTTGCTGACGTAGTACCTCAGCGAGTTGACAGAATATTTTTTGTTCCTTAGATCGTGCATGCGGAGTCTAGTATTATATCGTCGTTGGCTACACGTAAAGTATTGGTCCCCTCGCATCGCGCGACGCCCTCTTTTGTGTAATTTGTCCATGTAACCGTAATTATTTATTAAGATGTTGATTTTTAATTTATTAGGAAAAAGGTTTTATTTATTTGGAAACGTTATCAAAGAAGAAAACTGAACATGCATAAACCACGCCCTTTTTATAACGGGCGTGAACAAAGACTTCAGAACGCCTAACCGAACCTATTTATTGTGGTATTTAATAATTATCATTATTTGTTAAATCTTTTAAAATAATGTTATGGAATTTCGGATGGAATTGTCTGATTTAGTGTATACTTAATTCTTGATCAAATATACCTAATTTACCTGCAGAATTTAGTTAAATATGCTATAGTGACACCAAAGTTATTTATGTACCAAAAATATATCATTACCAAGAACCGTGAAGGGTCAAGAAATAATTTTAGTTTGAATATTTGGAGCTATTCTTTGATAATATTTCTTTAAAATAAAAAGTATGGACCATCTTCTAATATCAAGTCCTTATCACCATAAAAAATTGTTGAAACATTGAATGCTCAATTCTTCGTTGTATATTTTTGATAAATTTATTTTGTGAAATGAATACGTATTTCTATTTTATATGTAATATTAAAATTTCATGAAAACAAACTTGGTTGTAGAAATCAAGTACAGTCATCATCAGAATTTAGCATACTGTCAAAAACTCAGTTTGATCTGTGGTTTTAAAGTATCAAAACTGCCAAAGAAAAAAAAGTATCAAAATGAGGCAAAAGAATTCGGCAGATTGAATTCACTGTGAGCTCTTTTCGATGTTTAAATGTTAAAGCATTTTTTCCACAGCTGTGTTCAATTATATCATTTTCTTAGCTCAGCTAGTATGTTAGTACGTATTGCAATATATCTTAAATCTCAAGATTCTTTAACACGTAGTCTTAGCGAACGTATAGCTTTAGAATATGCCTAATATTTTGTTATGGTATAAGATACTAAATGTTTTCTTTTTATCTTTTGGAACCTAGAAGTGTACCGACTATTTGCTTTAAATGTTTTATGTAACTTTAAAGTTAGAAAGTATCCATATTATTGTCAAAACTAGGTGATTAATGTTTTCTTTGCATTTTGTACACCTATCCCTTGTGCACAGAAGCCACATCAACCTATCCGAATTTTTTCAAACATAAACCTTCTACTTTTGTGATAAAGTTGAAAATCCATTACTTAAAGAAGTCTGGAAGATTGAGATAAGTTGATGTGCTAGCGTCATTCTAAGTTTCGTTTCAAAAAATGTCTTCTATCGATGTTCATAATCAAAATTCGCTCTCCGGCTTCGACTTAGTTGTCAATGTATCAAGATCCGAGCTACAAAGTTAGATGCAATAAGAATGCAAAGTTAAACTGTGTCTGTGATAGCGAATTGAGGCTTTTCGAAAGTATAACTAACAGTATTCTAAAACACGAATAATAAGTACATCATGTAATATAATGTTGTCTGTTTGTGTATTTATGAAAATGTAATATAATAAAAATGTATTTAACAATATTTTTATAGAAATAAAAGTATCCATAAAGATATTATGAACTTATTAAAAACTTGCAACGTTTTATTGTTAAATAATATCTCTATATAAAATTTATTGGTGATTTAAATAGATGTCACTTGAAATTAGGCCTTATGGAAATGGATATAGATGTTAAATTATAATCACAAACGAAATAGTATTGGTCTATTGTCCATAGTGAAAATATACCAACTAGTCAATAATGACAATATTGTACAATGTCTTATGTTATTTCAATAAATGAATGCAACTACTAAATGTTTGTTATTATATTACTTCCACAAATTAAATAATTCATTAAATATTTTTATATGTATAATTTCTCAGAAATTAATACGTCATAATTTCCTGCTAAAATTGAATTAATACTATCGTTTTTAGGCCACGCGGCGATAGAAAAGAAAAGAAACTATGTAATTTAGTTTTTATCTTGTTTTGAGACTCATCAAATCATATGGACTTCTTCTCATTCAATGACCTAGTTATTTCTAACGTATTGTGAATACATGGCTTCAAAGTGATCCTTTAGCAGGATGGAACCTACCCTGGCGGTCCCGCGACACATTGAGTCATACCAGTACCCATACCATGAGTTGTCATTACGATATTTTGATCATACGCATCGACCGCATTTGGCGCTCTCATTTTGATCATACGCATCGACCGCGTTTTTAGGCGCAACGGATCTCATCGTGGTTGAAACCCATAATTTTGAAGTAGAATTTCATAAATTTCATTTCCATAATAATCAATAAGCCATCAATGAGAGCGGGCATATATTTTATATCAATAATCAAAAGTATAACCATCATATCGCAGTGCCATGGCAAGGCGCTTCTGTCACGTCCGTTCTCCGGCGGTCCCACGCGAGCTAATCGTCGCATGATTTTACGAGTATCGTAAAACCACCTGACTTGCGGGCCGCCTCGCCCCTCCGCGCCTACGCGATTATAAATTACTCTAGGGGTAGGGCAGACAAGACTATGGTCGTTTTGCACTGTCACAACTTTTGCCATATTGATTTTATAAAACAATTTTTTAATTTTTTATTATGTATAAATTATTTCCAAATTCTGGATCTTCGACGTCAAGGCGCTCTAAATAAACGTGTTAATGTTGCAAAATTACTCCACCCAATAAAATTCGGTATCCTTTAAATTCGTAAAAACATTAGGCCAAAAAACAATACTGAAAAAAGTAAATGAGTCAGTTTCTTTCTGCCATAGAGGGCACCCAATGAGAGTGCCAAACGCGGTCGTTATCGATGATTGAGTATCGTAATGACAACTCATGGTATGGGTACTGACAGCCAGTGTTACCAAGGAGTCAAGGAAGTGTTGTTTACCCACTACGGCCTGTAAAGTACTGAGTATTCAGCTATATTTTTTGCTATGCTAAGTTTCAGATCGATGCCGGGGTCGCCAGATTATCTTAGACACACAGGTTACCGTGACCCTGGAACGTAAAGGGTTATTGAAAGTATGCTCTGCTCCACCCAGGGAAGCAGGACTTATTTGATCATTTTAAAAAGAAGCTGATTTTGGAGAATCATGAAAGTTTTGAAGTTTAAAAACAAAACCCAAAGCATTATGAAATGAAACATCATGAATGTTAATCATGTTTATTATACTAATAATGCTAAGGTTGCAGTGAACATGATGTTTAACAAACGTTATAGTTTACAGAGAAGACTTGACAGGGGTCGACAATTGACTTTTTGGTAACAATATTATGATAAAATGACTACTTACAGATGCCGTTTAGAAATAAAACTTTATTTAGCTATTAGACCATGTAAAAATCTTAACAAAACAATAATTTCAGTACAACTCAACATTAATTAAATAAAATTTATTTTGTCGTGCAAAGAATAAGCGTCGATAAAAATGTTTAGTTCAATAGTATTTTATCAAAACCCTCACTTTCCTCATCGCTTGAAAAACAAATGCATTGATATGAAATACCAATTAATTGCGAGGTGATTATTAACACTTCCGTTCTGAATTCGAGAACATTCATTTTAAAAACAGGGACTTCATGACTACACTATTAAATACATACCACAATATACAAGTATAGTAAAAAACTGACAGAATTTTTTATGTCGATATAGTTAAAAGAATGTCTAGAGCTAAGCATTATCCATTACTTTACATATACTTATTCAAATTATGAATGAAAAGAGATAATTTACAAGTTGAATGCTATTTTTATAAGTCATAGAGTCACTTGTAAAAAGTACTAGACTGTAATGCATATTGTAATGTAGTCAATACATTATTCAAAATGCATGCATTATTATGAACATATTCTGTACAACATTATGATACTGAGTGGAATATCAGTCATTTCTAGTACAATATTTATGGCCTCATGCGTCCACAACCACAACTTATTGATTAACCCATCCGTTACAATTATATCTTAATGTAAATCAATCCTGTATGCACACAGTGTTTTATTATGATTCTTACACATTATGTTATCACTTGTTTCACATTAACAACCGAGTTGAGGCTTTTACAAGTACAAGTTTTGGGTAAGGTTGTGTATTCAATCATGTCCATTAGTTTTTGCATGCGGTACAGTGCCATTGAGTAAAGGTACCGATGGTTGTTGTGGTAGTCTGATGGTTTTCTGTAGCACATGTGCGTCGGCTGGCTCTATCCTCTTGTAGTAGTGCTCTTTAGTCTCCACAATCTCGAATCCGAACTTCTTATAAAAATCTATTGCACCCTCATTGTTTACTTGAACATGCCTGGAAAACGAAAAAAATGTGTAAGTATCTTGTGTTAACCAATTCTATGAGAGGACTATCATCAAATCTTATAAGTATCATAATGCTTTGATTTTTGCAAATTACTGACTTTGTAAAAACACTTGGTTTTTGTTACAAACAGAATAGACTAATGGACAAATCTAAAATGAGTCGAGTTGATAAATTGATTGGCTGGCTTTTACATATCAACACAGAATATATAATAGTACCTAATATCAATTTAAGCTAAGTGTCTTATGAGACAACTGGAACATGGATACAATTGATATTAAAAGCAAACTGGCACACAATTTTACATGTTAAGTGTTGATGGCAACAGCTTCTTGACTGCCTGTGTGGCCCACCCAGGACAAATGTTTATGTGATGAGCACAATCATTTTTTCTGTGTCTGGGTGTAATTAATCTATAATATGTATGTATTTAGAAATATATCAGTTGTCTAGTACCCATAACACAAGCTCTGCTAAGCTTGGGACTAGATGGCGTTGTGTGATAGTTGTGGAATATTATATTATATAATTATAATGATAGCTTCTACCATGTTTGAGATAATAAAAATTATTGTTTATTATATTTTCATTGAACGCGTTAGTCCAACTGTGGACTACTATACTGCCTAAACAATTTTTAAATTTTTTTTTTTTTTTTTTTATATATGGTTTCAATTTTATCAGCAAAAAATTGTCTAAGATGTAAAAATTAACAGTGAAATAACAATAATTTGAATTTTGATTACATGATCCATACAGAAGTCATTGCCCTGTGTGATCAAACCCCATATGGTATGTTACAATGTATTATAAAAAAAAAAACAATGAATGTTTCTACAGCACTTTTGGATGAAATTAATATTCCATGTTCTTTTCTAAAAGAAATTATATTGACTGCAAATTAATTAATTTGTAAACACATTATTTCTGAGATATTAAGAATGATTGCATTCAAATGAGCCATTAACTTCTAACCCTATGATGAGATGAATATTTGTAGGATGATTGATAAACTGCTTTTCAGTTACATTTCAGATTATATCATTTGTAAATTACTAGAACTTTCAAACATATTAAAGTTCATGGGGCATTTTTTAATTGGGTACCTCAACATTCACCATTGTTAATGAAATGTGTTTTGTTTTGAAGATTTGTTATGCTTTTGACTGACATGGATTTATTTAGGCTTGCAATATTTTTTATTTAATGTTGAGGAAATAAATACAAGTCTAGCTCTTTTTACACACATATTTATACATTCAAGAGGTTAATACATGTAATAAAACTCGTCTTATTGTGTAGTAGTTCCATAAAAATGGAAAATGCCATTCTTGCTTGCTATGCAAATTCCTTCAAGGGACTTTAAACCTGGATGATAAAAGGTTTTTATTGATAAGCCTTGGTTAGCTGTGATATACCTCTGACCTCTAGAAGGCCAAACCCTGCCGGGATTGCAGTAATTTTCAAATAACAGTGACCCTGCAATGTAATGGTCTATTGTGGGACACTGGATGAATCTGACAGTACCTCCTGCCCTGCATTGGGTGGGAGAACTAATTTGATGATTTTACTATGTTAAGAAATATAAATCTGTAATATACCTTGCCTAATAGAACATAATTATGAACACTTCTATACCAGAGATAATAAAATGTAATCTACCATAGACTCACAAAAAAATAATTAATCATTGCGAAATTGAGTTTTGTTTGAGATTTACAAATCAGTATTTAGACTGTATTCATCAATAGAATTTCAATAAGTAGATTTTGGAATATTAAATCAATCTTTAGTGCTGAACTTATGCTTTTGAGGCCTAAATTGGCAAATCTGTGTAAGACATTCAGTTCAGTAATTGGAACACTGTTGAAACATTTATTACAATAAGAGATGGAAATGTAATAGATCACCAGAATACCAAAATATTGAGCTAGAATTATTTTATCTTACATCACTCTCTGTGAATCATTTTGATTGTGAGTATAGTTGATTCATTTTCTATTTATCCAGCTTAGTCAATAAATAATGTAAAAACTTTGAAATTATCATTAATAAGATTACTCTGAAATAAAAATAAATAAATTTTGACAACTTTTTTTATACTAGGAATTTATATAGAGAGCTTTGATAGGGCCTACTTAAATATATTCAATCTGTGTGTGCATGCCCTTGACATAATTTGGTTAGATGGAAAGCCTAATGGTTTAATGTTTAACAATATAGGTCCATTATTATCAACTTAGATTGTTAGGTACTATGAGAATCAATTTACTGATAAGTGAAATCCTATTTAACTGCACTGGCCGTGTTTATATACTGATAAACATAATATAAAATGTGACAATGACTTGGTTAGCAGTACATACTTGTAGAGATTCATAACCTTCAATCTATAAATATACATAACAAAATCATATAAAATGCATGGAAAGTACAGGTTTCAAGTGTCGTAAAAGGTAGTTTATGGTGTACTTACAAGAAAATGCTGTCGAAATTGCCGTCCTGTTCAACATACTTGAGCACATGTTCCACCATAAGAGTCCCAATGCCCAGTCTTCTGTATGGGTACAAGCACCCCAAGGTCATAATATAAAGTCTCCGCGAGTTCTCCGACGTGTCTATTCTACAGCACACTGCTCCCACCACGATATCATTGTAATATGCTAACTTGGCCAGTTCACCTGCTTCTAAAACATCTTTGTAGAATTTATCGTTGTAAGACACTGGAAATACGACTGTGTTTAACTTCTTGAGTTGCTTTATATTATGTGGGGTCACGTCGCCGAGTTCTATTTTAGCTCTGAAAAGGCAAACGTATTATTTTAGAGGCAAAATCGCATGATATTGCCGACGGACATTACGCTTCATTTTAGTACCATAAATCACGACACGGGCTATTTTTAGGAACGCGAGGAGACTAAAATTGCTGACAAAAGGCTTACCTAGTCATTTTAATAACTATTCTAAAAATTAAACACTACAATTTAAAAACTAATCTAACACAGTTATATCACACGAGATCACTCCCGCCATCTACCAGTTTAGCTCGCTCGCTCACTCGCTTCGCTAATCTTCGCACAAGCGACAAATCGAGTTTTTGACAGATTTGGAGAGTTGCTAGAAATGTTCAAAAAAATATACTATTTGAACAAAAATGTTTTTCAATGAAAATGATCTCGGATCTTGCTTTTGGATTTGAACGTCACTCACTTCACTGTCAATTTTGACATGTGACAGCTGTCAAATTTAATAAAATTTTGGTTTTTATTTAAAAGGGTTGAGTTTGGACTTTTGGAGATTAAAGTGCCCACTGGCGATGGCGGTCTAACCCAAATAAAACGATTCTTGAAAATTAAGAAACTTGTAGTGCTTTATTTTTTCGATTTTTTGGCCTGTACTGTCCCTTTGCTGATCAAAGACCTTCGCAAACTCTTTTCCTGAGCCGCTTTGAACCAGCCCTCATGGTAAACGTCTAGGTCGTCTTGCTACCTTTTTGTTTTTCCATGAAAATGATCTCGGGTCTTGCTTTTGGATTTGAACGTCACTCACTTCACTGTCAATTTTGACATGTGACAGCTGTCAAATTTAATAAAATTTTGACTTTTGTAGATTAAAGTCCCCAGCTGTCAAATAGGTAACTGGCGGTTTGTGTACTGTGGAGATCTTTGTCCAGCGCAGCGGTCCTCTTGCATGCGACAGACGTGACCTGCCAAATCCTATTTTCAGCATAGCAGTTTTGACTTGTGTTACATCTTTCATTGGGTACGGTTAGCCGATACAAAATCTGATCAGAAAATGATGAACAGTCAGCTATCTCGCTCTGTCGCTGTCGTCTGAACACAGCATGGTTTTAGCCGACAATTTAGACAGCATAGCTGACTGTTCAGCATTTTCTATTCACATTTACTACGTACCGGCTAACCCTAGCCATTGACTTTCCTTCCAAGGACATATATTCTACTGAAAAGAAAAAAAAATAATACAAAAGGCAACACTAAATCGTTCAGAAACTATCGAACTTTGTTTCTATGTGTTTCTAATAGAAAATAAATTATTAATATTAATCAGCAATAAAAAATAATAACCCGTAACCGTAGTCACAAATAATATTTTGAGAAAAATAAATAATTTCATTTGACTACAGATCTAGCAAACAATATTTTACTCTTCTCAGTTTCAAATCATAGACATCGATGGTACAATAGACAAAAATATTTATCGCGCGCCAAATTCAAATTATTTTAGCATTCTATTGTTTTAATTTGTCAACAGACCGACAGCTCGAAAAGGTCAATTATTAATATTTCAAGAAAGAGTCGTCGAAGAAATTGTAAGAAATGTATTTAAGTAAATACCGAAATATTCAACCATACATGAGATTAGGATTGGTTAACATTCAGGGAAGATGTTACGAAAAATCTTCAATGCATCGGCCGAAATTATCTGAAGAAGTGAACATTCCATTATCAAACTCCGATTTTTCTGGTGTAGCTCCCAAAGAACCTGTAATGACTGCAATGTTCCCAACAACGCGGGTGATGCCATTAGTCCTAAATAAAGAACCCGTTGTGTTGCCTTTCGACGACGTGCCCGGACCTAAAGTGTTCAAGTATATTTCAAATTTTCGTCAGTACGTTTCTGAAATGGGTACCCAACTTACCGTGGGTTTGCTCACGGTAGCACTCAATGTGGGTATGTATTTTTAAATAAGTTTTAGTACTTATTTGGTTGAGTCTTCTTAGGGTAAAACATTCAAGCATTTCCAAATACCTACGCAAACAATGTAAAGGAGGTAACGATGCTAGAAAAGCTCGATCTAAAAAACATTTCCATTCCTAGCTGTGAATGCATAAAACGGTGTTCAAAGTAGTGAGCATATTAAAATTTTACTTGCAACATTTCTATTTCCCATTCCAAATTTTTCCTACGCTTGCCCTAGTTCGGTGATTCGGTCAGATATTACACACATTCCCTAGTTTTTTTGCTAAATCAAGTTGTAATATAGGGAGACACAACAGCCCCTCGATTTATTGAAATACAGCAGTAAAAATAGTAAGTTCTTTACAGGTACATATTTGAACACCAAAAAGCCCCTGAAGAATCTTTCAGCTCTCTTCGATGAGTATGGACCTGTTGTTCGATTTGTAAGCCCTGTAGGTGGAGACATAGTCTTGATTAACCACCCGGAACACATCCAAAAGGTTTATACAATGGAGGGCGAATACCCTATAAGGTCAACCTTGGACTCGTTGGAGAAATATAGATCTCAGCATCGAAACATAATTTATGGTGGATTGTATTCAGTGTGAGTGAATTTGACTATTCTCAATTAGGGGCGATTATTTATGATGGAGGCAGGTGAAGTAGTTATATGTGCTCATCATCAGGTTGTATTCGTCCACACTGGACATAGGACTCTCCCAATGTACCGAGGCCGGTCTTGAACTTTCCTTATCCAGTCTCTACCGGCTATTTTTCGCAGGTCGCTGAAGCGACTGCCCTGAGGGATGTCCCAGGTTTATTTGCACACACACGCAACGATGTCCTTTAACGATCGATCGACATTATCATTATTTTCTTTGAGTTTTGGCAGTCTAAACATGGTCTATGTTACCTCTGCTTTTTCTACTTATCACGGTTTTTCCTTTCCCAAATCAGCAATGAATCTCCTTCGCCTTCTACGACGTTGTTCTCGTTTGGAACTCATTCCGATGTTAGTTTAATAAAACAGGGCCTGCCCAGTGGCATACCAGCAATCAAAGAAACGGTCTCAAACTTTTTGTCTCAAAAAATACTGCGCAACACTTTCGGCTTTATTACAAAACGTGGTTTAACTTAGACCAAGCTTTAAATCAAAAATGAATTTTTGATTTCGAACTTTATTTCTGCTGTCGTAAAGTTATTAATACAAAAACCGAGTTTAGATCCCGGTCTAAGTTGTCAATGTGCATTTTAGAATTTTATAGCAGTTGGAATAGTTTTTTGATTTAAAGCTTGGTCTAAGTTAAACCACGTTTTGTAATAAAGCCGTTTGTGTTTGAAAATACGTACTTACAATTCCAGTCGTGGCGAACAATGGAGCCGTCAACGTTCAATCGTTCTTGAGCCACTACACCAGTCTGTTGTAAACCAGATGGTCGGCATCAATGCTGTGTGCGACAACTTTACCCAGAAGATATATAACTTGCGGAACCACCAAGACGAGGTATCGAAGGACCTCTATAAAGAGCTGCACAAGTGGGCCTTCGACTGTATGGGTACGTAACACCTGATGTTTAATATTTATAGTAACAAGGTTTGGTATCATTTCGACTAATGCTTGTTTTCATTAACACTAAGGAACATTTACTATGTAAATGAATGCACCTTTTTTTTTGTTTTACCATGAAAAAAAAATCATCAAATGAGTCCTCCCACCCAGGGCAGGGCAGGGCAGGAGGGACTGTCAGACTTGTACTGACTAAAATCCACGGTGTCCTTCAATAGCCCTTTATGTTCCGGGTAACGGTGATGGAATAAGTCCCGCAACCAACGCTAAAGTATAATACTGAGCCCTCTTTGAGGTTTAGTTGTTAGTTAGGTCACGGTATTAGTTAGCAGCTGGCAGGCATGATTGCGCCTTAGATTAAAAAATGCAAATAAATTATAAAATTACATAAGGCAGCAAAATTTTTTTTTACTAAATATTGATAATATTGATTATGAGCATCTGTACTGAATGTTAATTTAATAGTCCCCTTTCCATAGACCACTTCAGTGTGAAGGTACTAAGATGAAATTGAGCAATAAGGTGGTATATTTTTGGACGATAGAAACCAGCCAGACTAATATAATCTGCCTATAATTACCTGGTTACACGTTGCAGGACTGGTTCTTTTCTCGAAGAGATTCACTATGCTGGACACGGAGCTAGTGTACAGTCAATGCGACATGTCTTGGCTATACCACAGCTTGGTGAAGGCCACTGACGCTATCATCAAGTGCGAATCTGGTCTCCACTTTTGGAAACTCTACTCGACACCTGCTTGGAATTCGCTGGTCAAGTACTGCGACAGCTTAGATAAGTATGTAAAATTGAAATAGCTACAACTAACGAATTTCAATTGAGCTAAAATTTCCATGTGTGTTTACCCTGCCCGGGTCGACGGCGCGTTGTGTCCCACGCGCGCCTCAAAGAGTGTCAGCATAATGACCCCCCTCTCATGCCGGTGTGTTATTCCCTTAACCCCGGAATAACAGGCTATGAAGGACTCCGTGGATTTTAGTCAGTAGAAGTCTGACAGTCCCTCCCGCCCTGCCCGGGGTTGGAATACTCATTAAAATTTGATGATTTTACCACGCTAAAAAAAAAAAATGTGTGTTTACCCACATTCTTTTCGCGATATGATTTCATGGTTATTTTTCCCGAATATCCAATCATACTTGGACTTGGACAATATAGAGCAGTTAACAACAATAGACACATACAAGAGGCCTTACACTAAACAGCAGCACAACGCTAAAGTATTAGTAGCTTATCATCAAATGAATCCTCCCACACCGGGAAGGGCGGGAGGGACTGTCAGACTTGTTCTGACTAAAATCCACGGTGTCCTTCAATAGCCCTTTATGTTCCGGGGTCACGGTGATGGAATAAGTCTCGCGACCAACGCGGGTTTGAGGTTTGTTGAGTTGAATTGGTATAGCCACGAACACCGGAGAGATACTCGATACTATAGTCGTCCCTGTGGTCGTCCTAAACCGCATCCGAAATGCCTCAAGACTAGTTAGACCAAGCTTTTCGACGTATATGTATTATGCAAAACGATGATAAAATTTCATACACTAAAAACACTGATTAGGCAACATTGTTTTAATTTGCAGTTTGATCGGAAAACATGTTATTGAGGCGGAACAAGCAGTTTCTTATAAATCTAAGGATCTACCTAATGATTTTAGTAAGTTTCATAGCTATTTGCTTGACTTTAGAGATGATTGCGATCCAATCAAAATAGCTAGTAAAGTACTGCAGTTTATACCTACCTACCAGAGTTTTCAATTCAAAAATGATTAAAAAAAAAAAACTAAAACGTGGGAATATAAGGATCGATCGATCATTGAGTGTAATACGACCAAGTACGACATTTGAGTTTCACTAGCCAATCAGTTTGAATTTAAAGTTGTCTGCTGTCTCAGCATTTACTACTAACTTCAAATCCGCCATCATATTGATAATGCCATTCCAAATTCTAGCTGTGGAACAATTTTAGTAAGCAAATATGAATACCTTTATTTCCCAACAGATACAAGCAGTTCTTTGATCACTGCCATGCTTATGGGAGAAGACAGACTGAATGCTGAAGATATAGTCACAATTATTATGGACATGCTACTTATTGGAGTCAACACTGTAAGATCACACTAGTTATTCGATTGATGACTTCAATTGCCTATTTTATGAACCAATAATAGGTTTTCCTCCTAAGTGGAGATGAGCGAAGTAGCAAAAAGTTGAAACATAGTGCATGTTTACTTTATCATTTCCCCTAACATTGGTAGAATTTAGCACCTCTACTTGCTTTGTTGGAAACCGAATCGGAGGCTAGAGGTTTCTACGTGGTCACAATCGACCACGGGAAAATAGAATATTTTTTTAGGATTACGTGAGACGACAATTAATCCCAGAAGGGCAAAGCTCTCTAATTTTATTTTTCTTTCAGATTACTTCCTCCATGTCTTTCCTTTTATATTACTTGGCCAAGTATCAAAGAGTACAAAGGACGTTATACAAGGAAATAGAAACAGTCGGTAACAACATCGACGTTAACGACCTTACGAAGATTGTTGAGATGACACCCTATCTTCAAGCTTGTATAAAGGAGTCTTTGCGGTAAGCACTACAATAACATAATAAGTATGTGAAACTGAGACTACACAAAAAGATAAAATAGTTGAAAACATTAAATTAGTTTAATAAATTCCAGAATATCGCCTCCGATCCCAGTGTTGACAAGGATTCTACCGAAAAATATTACTATAGATAGATATAAGTGAGTACAGCTTCTTGAATACAGATGTCAGGCATTTGCAAATATAAGGCTGCGGTTTCACTGAGGCAGAGCAGAGGTGAGATGTGCCGTGATTCATCACATGGCTTGAAATCAGCATCTCTTCTTCACACCTTTTGAAAGTGTCATGTGATCGGTGAATCGCAGCACGGCTCTGCTCCGCACCGTCAACTCCGCCTCAGTGGAAAGGCAGCCATAAGCTATCCGGCTTATCGAATTTTTCGAACATTTCATTTCTGTTACTTATGAGGCCTGGAACTCTGTCCGTGTTACTAGAAAAAGTTAAACATATTCTGTGGAACACTTGTCTAAAAAAGTGAAACTGCAAAACAGCCCTTATGTCAACATCAAATGCCGTTTTGTAGTTGACTGTTCTATACACAAGTGTTCAAACAATGTTCAACTTTTTTTGTACTATGACAGTGTATTTTTATTTTGACAGTATCCCACGTGGCACTTTGATTATAATGTCTACTCAAGATGCTTCACTCAAAGAAGGAAACTATGATGATGCAGCAGTATTCTACCCAGAGAGGTGGTTGCAAGGAGACGCCAAAGAATACCATGCATTTGCCTCCATACCATTTGGTTTTGGGGTCCGGAAATGCTTAGGACAAAATTTGTCAGAATTGTTGTTGTCTCTACTGACTGTTAGGGTGAGTAGATTGAAGTATACTTATGTGTAATAATATCTTTCCTCTCGGTTCTGTGGAAGTGACTTTGTAAAACAGGATTTAGTTTTATACACATCATAATTATGATGAAATTAATTTTCAGCGGTTTTTTGCATGCATGCAAAAAACTGCTGAAAAGAAAGCATGTTTTTGAAAAGACTTCAGAAACATGTTTACATTAATCCAGTGCCAATCTCTGCATTGGATGCAGTAATTGAGATTAGTGTATTGAAATAACTTTTTTTTGAACTTTCAGATTATGCAAAAATATAAACTTGAATATCACTATGGAGATATTGGATCTACAAGAAGTTTTATATCAAGACCTAATAAGGCATTGAAAATAAGGTTTGTGGATCGAGTGTAAGCTTCAGCAGTTTGTGCAAACTGATTGATCCATTATTATTATCTAGTTGCAAGCGGTAAATGTTTTAGTTAAAAAACTTTGTTAACTTAATAGTTTATTAACGTCTACTAATATACATTGTAGGTGTCCTCTAACAACTTTTTAAATAAAGCTTTAAAATGATTTAGTTTTTAATTGAATTTTGTTATTTCCACTATGAGGGCGACTTTCACCAAAAGTTAAACATGTTTAAAATTTTATTTAGTGTCAATTTAGTGTCAAATTCAATAGAATTTTGACACTAAATAAATTTTGTTTATTTCCAATAATAGTATACAGGTTAAAACAAATGGTTACATTTTATTATAGTAGCTATAAATAAATCTAAATATTACCTAACAACACTACCGTTGCCTCCTTGAGGAAAATATATTTAAATATTTTCCCCTAGTCATTTCTTTAGCCTCTTCAAGCCCAAGTTGATAAGCAAGATCATGGAGCTTCTTAACTTCCATAATCAGGCCACTCGTAGACAGTGACCCCAATTCTGAAAATACATAATATGAATCATTAGGTTTAGTAGTAAAACCACAGTCTAATAATCCTACAGTCGTCCGACGAAGACGTCTAGACAGGGCAATCGTGCGGCAACTCAGAGGTGAGATCGCGGGTAAACGTCAGCCCAACTTAAAACGATGTTCCTATGTTAGGCTCTATCATTCAGGGCTATCGCGTGTGACGTGCGCTATGTATTTTTATTTGTTCATTTAAAATGGCCGACCCTAGCGCATGATTTTTTTTTAATAGGTTATTGCACGGCATCTGTTTGGAAGTTCTACTAATATTATATTTATATGACTGTGTTATAATTTGTATGTCCCAGACAAGATGATGGACCTTTTTTATTAATTACCAAGGGTGAGCATTTCGAGATGGCGCACGTATTGCTGATTTACCAAGTACGGGTATCAATTTTGATCGTTTATTAGGGGTCCTTGTTACAAAAGCCAAAACAAAATGAAATCCAAGATGGACGGAGGTCATTTTCTTATAATTTGATATGTGTGTCATAAATGAGTTTCCCGCGATTTTTGAAAACTTATTCTATTAAATTGACCTATTTCGTGGGTTTCATTGTGATTAATATTAAAATAAATATCGTACTTTGCTCCGGCCACAGTTCTGGGGAAGCACGATCCAGTTTCTCCGAGCTGAACAAGCTTTCTTCTAACGACGTCAATGGAATATCATCAGATGGTGTCTGTTCTGTAACAACAAACCCTATTTTGAAGTATAAACCTGGTAAAGCAGTGGTACTGTAAGTAACAAATTACTCAGATGTAAAAATACGGCGTTAATTACCCGTTTATCAAACGGTATTTAATGGAATGAAGCTGAAAATAGCAAAAAAATACCTTCTTGAACAATGGGATTTTGTTTCGCGGCCATTTTCCAATTTTTGACAATTCTCAATTCATAGACTACAGACGCGATCAAAAACAATAAAAAAATCTCTAAATCAAACTATAGACACACTATAGACAGGAAGTCTGTAATGCGAAGAATACAACGATGCGATTTGATGGATTTCATCTTCAAACGTTTACATTAATGGGGTTTGATTTTATTTTGTTAAAAAAAATCTACGATTGCTTTTTTGAGAACACTGTTCCTGAAGTCTGATGTGGAAATAAGTTTCATGCCGAGGTGCATACATAAGATGAGAAATTGCGATTCTGAACGTTTGCGTGTTCCAAAAATCTCTAATTTATTCTGCTATCATTAATTCTTTATCTTTAATTAACAATATTTGTATGATCTAAAAGTAGTTGTTTCGAGTCTGGGTGTTTGTATATTTGAGATTCTATGTTTGTAAACGAACCCACATTCAGGAGAAATTACTGGCTTGGGGAAACGTTTATAAAAAAACCACTTTTATGAAATTCGATTAACACGAAGGCCAGAATGGATTGAAACAGAACTAATCTTTTTGTTTCTGACAACGTTTTAAAATCTTTGATATTTGATGTAAACAAAGACCGCAGGTTTGTTAGATTTATTATTGTGCCGTAAAAGGTAAAACTAACGTAATAAGTGAAAAAAAACGTTCAAAGTGCTGGTAGTGCGAAGACAGTGGCGACTTCCGGTTTTCTACAGTTTTTTGCCAAGCTGTATTTATGTTCTGTGGTTCAACAGTGGTTCGTAGCAATGATGTGATCCACAGAGATGTGATCTCGGCTTTACCGGATATCAAAATATTATTTTTCATCTGGTATCACTTTTGTTGCCAGATTACACATTAACTCCCATTATGGTAATTTACGGTCTAAAAAAAATGAATATGAATGAATGGAGAGAGGAGACTGAGAGTCTGAGACCCAGAAGAGACCAAATTAAAGATATATGAATTGTGAAAGGAATGGCACTAAGAGAAAGGAACGTGAAAACGTGTAAGTTTGTAACACTCTCCGACTCCACTTAGAATGAGATAACGAGAAAAAGATGATGCTAGTAACGATACAAATTCGCTTCGGTCAAGCTAGTTTCAAAACATTAATTTGATTAATATTTTTTCGTGTTCGCGGGGAAGACGTGGTCAGTAATAGTCCAAAATAGAGAGGTTTGGAAGGAAAAAAGGGAGGCCTTTGCCCACCAGTGGGAAACAAACTAGGTATTAAAAAAAAAACTTTATTTCAATAATCACTGATCAAATTGGGAACTATACCAGGAAGTCTGTACTGCGAAGAATACAATCGATGCGAAGATGGATTTCATCTTCAAACCTTTACCCATTTTTTATTGTCTTTTTTTACTTTTTTATCCAGAATTACTTCTGCTTTTCTATTACTTCTCGGCATGGACCTAAAAAACAAGGCGGACGGAACTTCACTAAGAAACAAGTGAAGCACCCATAGTAAGTCAGTGCGCTTGTCCACACACGCCAGCACACACACATTCTTTATCACCATAGTAAGTCAGCCGTCGGCCATTACGCTTCGAACGACGCTCGCGTATTATTCGGCGTTATTTTGTCTAATAAAAACCAAAGTATGCGAGAAATCATGTGTTGCAAAAACGTTGTCTAAACCATAGTAGTTCAATTAAAAAAGCCAGGGTATCACTTTTCATAGTTAAGCATGTCAATTTGAAGCTTATTTCTCGATTTTACGTCAATAAATTTAATAAACATCTTGAAATCAATCAGTGTTGCAACTATTTCATGGTTCAAATTATTTTAAAATTGGGAGATTTATATTTTATGTTACTATTTATCGTTATTGTATTCTTCTATATTTTTACAGATTTCCCCACGGCAAATGATGCATGGAAAAATGATTGTATAAAAAGAAATATCTGGCTGACCGAGCTTCGCTCGGTTTTTAAAATGTCTATATCTCGGGATCCGAGCTTTTCTCGAACCTGGGACTTTGATACATCGATTCCTTGAGCCGAAAAAAAATAATTTGTAATTTTCATGAAAATGCTTGAAGCCGTTTCCGAGATCCTGATTACATAATAAATAAATATACAAGAATTGCTCGTTTAAAGATAAAGATAGATAGATAGATAAGGGTAGTGTAGACATGGAATAGGAATGTAGACGTGTAGGAATGGAACACAAATAGCTTTACCAGCTGACAGCGTTGAGGATGAATTTTTCGATGCTCTTTAATAGTTTAGTTTTATTTTAATTTAGTAATATTATATTTATATAGTTTAATTAAGGTATATTTTAAGTTGAATTATTTAAATATAAAATAGCTTTAATTAAATATTCAAATACTATACCGAAAAATACTTAAACATTCGTTTTAACCACTTAAGTAAATTAGAAGGGATTTCTAGATGTGTCGATAGTAAAAGACAAGTCTACAAAATTTGAATC
The DNA here is from genome assembly GCA_036375495.1 of Agrotis segetum. NCBI lineage: Eukaryota > Metazoa > Arthropoda > Insecta > Lepidoptera > Noctuidae > Agrotis > Agrotis segetum. The sequence continues at coordinate 1,026,399 of JAQSVV010000209.1, read as the reverse complement.
ACCAAAAGGGATTGCAATACTTTATTAACATTAAACGAGTTGTAAATATTAACCAATATGCTTAAATTATTTTACCTTTATTTTAAAAATAGGTATCCGTCACAAAAAAAAAAAAAATCAACTTAAGTTCAATGGAGATCTTAATTAAATATTGTTTAAAAATGGGTAATTTTTTCCTTCATCTGGCATCCCTATACAAACTCACACATATAAAGGCCGTCGCCATTTTGGTGCTTCAATCGTTTCTTAGTGAAGTTCCGTCCGCCGTTTTTTTTAGGTCCATGCTTCTCGGTTTATCTCAATAGCAATGTTATTCTTTACCTTGTTGGTAGAATTTGTTAATTTATGATGTCAACACTCTTTAATTTTTTAAATTTCTTTCTTCCGGTTGCCAACACAAGGCAAGGTGGGTTTTTAGGAAAAGCCACATGGTTTATTTGTGAAATAATTGAATGTTTTTAGAATAAAGTGTTATTATTGTTTAAGTTTGTAGCCCAAGGTAAGATTCGTGTAATTTACATGCTGGTCTTGTTCTTGGGTTGCGAAATAACCAAAATTGAAAGTGTACCGCAACGCGCACGAAGTGTCATGTTGTATTTTTGTAAATTTTAATTGGATCTAAGATTTCAATTAGTGTTTATAGTGGTTGCATACCTATGGCTTAAAGGCCGTGACAAAATTGTTTAATTTTTAAACTGAACTTGTAAGCAATCGCATAACGCTGATGCCTTCTCGTTGATCATAACCTTACTTTTCAATGGCTGCTCGGTAGTAAACATCATAGGTCAAATTAGTAGTAAATCAAACTGAACTGTGTGAATTAATCAGGATTAGTAGTGTTTGCTTTCAATTTTGATGAAAATTTTATAGTTGTCAACCTACATCAATCAATAGCCTGAAGCTATTTGAGAAACTAAAATTTTAGGATCTGAGATACTTTGTGCCTTCTATTCATCATAATCATCAGATGCTTGTGCCTTCAAAATAGAGTAAAACTGTATTGAAGACAATCATCTGATAACATAAGTCATCATCACTGTCTTATTTTACAGATGCGTTCCGTCACATTGAAGGATGTTGAACAGGACAAGGTCGTCAAGACCGTTGCTGCCCATCTGAAAAAGTAAGTAGCACTTCAGTTTCTTTTACCTACTTACCTTTTCTTTCCAGATTCTATTTACAATTATTTAATTTACTGTAAAATATTTGTTGATGTGAGTTGATTATTTATTTATCTTTATTTTTAAGGGTAATATGTGAATGTTATCTATGTATTAAAATATTTTGATAAATTGGACATAGAAATAAAAAGGATGTTGTTCCAATACTACAACCCACAAAATTGTCACCATAGTTCATAATTACTCCCAGTCACAACCCCATATTTTATTGTAAACAAATTCCTCAGTTACTGTTTTTAGTTTTAAATTCATTAATCAGTTATTGACATCATCAGTAACAAAGTTCTTGAACTGTCAAAAGTCATGTTCATTGTAGCTTATAATAATCCTGGAGCATACATGCAGCCACTAAATCCTATTGTTGTTATATCCTATTATTTATGATTTTATTCATTGTTTTCCAGGACGGGCAAGGTTAAGGTGCCAGAACACATGGACCTGGTGAAGACCGGTCGTTTCAAGGAACTGGCTCCCTATGACCCTGACTGGTTCTACGTAAGGTGTGCCGCTATCCTCCGTCACATCTACATCCGTTCCCCAGTTGGAGTCAAGACTGTCACCAAGATCTTCGGTGGTCGCAAACGTAATGGAGTCACACCCTCACATTTCTGCAGGTAATTTTTATGGTTTATTAAGTTTTAAACAATGGCAATGGTAATATAAGCTGACAATATGCTATATTTAGCTTGTTATTCATCCCGGTAGTGCACTACTGATCATAATTAAAGTTAACCAATTACACTGATACATTTGTATGTTAATAATATATTTGATAATCACTGCAATGGCTAGTCTGAAGTGGCATTTGAAAAGACCACTTTGATTTAATTATGAAGAGGCAGAGCTAAGCAAAAAAACTAACATTTTCTTTTCATAATATTATTAAAACAAATAAATAAAATTTTACTAGTCAATCAAAATTATTGTTTACTAGCTGTTGCCAGCGGCTTCACCTGCTACAACTCGAATATTATCCCACGGGAACATAAAATCGGGATAAAAGCTATCCTATGTGTTAATCCAGGTTATAAACTATCTGTGTACCAAATTTTAGCCAAATCCGTTCAGTGGCTTTTGCGTGAAAGAGTAACAAACATCCATACATCTATACTTACAAACTTTCGCCTTTATAATAGTAGTAGGATGTTTCTGTTAGATGATTTTGTCCAAATGGCTTTAAGCACACACAAAAACTTATCAGTGCCTCTTGCACTAGGCATGTCTGTGGCTTTGTAATCCAATTAGAATGTTATCACACAGTGTGTTCAATCCAAAGTATGGTGCTGTCTGTCTATAACATGAAACAAATCTTTGATTTTCTGATCTGGGCTAACTTTATTGAACAAAGTAATATTTAGCAGCTTAGGTTAATCATGATGAATGTGTGTTGGCCAGTAATTTGTTAGTGCATCATATGCACTGTAAAATAATTATAATGAATGATTCACTTGGTGAATGAATAATGGAAGTTAATTATGTTGCTGGAAACGCACAAAGTGAACCATTAGGAATATTGTTTAAAATTGCCTTTTTCAGATCTGTTAGGGCCTTCAAAAGGCCACTTGAACAAAAACATTAAAATATAATAATAATATAATGCATTTTCATAATATTCATAAAATTGAGGTTTGATTCCCGAATGTGAGTTTATAATTATGTTTAAATGCACCCACAACACAGGAGAAATTCCTAGTGGCAACGTTTTATTTAAAAAAAAGTATATGTACTGTGTCTGCTACCATGTTACGAATTTATATCCCAATTGTATTATGATTATGCAAAAACTCGAACATTGCTTTCGGTCTTCTCTGACAGAGAAATTTACCAAAATCAAAGCATATACTTAAGTAGGCCAGTTACAGGCACTTTTGAATTGTTAAAGACAATTAAAGGAATATTATCAAACTGAAAAGTTATGGTGCTAGACTCCCAGTCCCAAGACATAAAAACTGTGAAATTACCGTAGATGCCTGTTCCAAGAAGTAGATCTCTATGGAGAAGAACATGCAAGAAACTCCATGGACACTCTTTTTAGATTGCTAGAATTATTACAGAGCCTTTGTTACATCATTCAGGTGATACATTATGTGAAATCTAAGAATAGCAATAACATTTTGTGTTATATCCCAAAACCTAAACCTAATTACTTTTCCTCTGTTCCAGGTCATCAGGCAGCATCGCCCGCAAAGCCCTCCAAGCCCTCGAGGCCCTGAAAATGGTTGAGAAGGTCCAAGATGGTGGTCGTATCCTCACTGTTCAGGGTAGGCGTGATCTTGACAGAATCGCCGCTCAGGTCCGCCTAAAGGCTAAGCAGGCCGCCAAGCAGCAAGTCATCGTTCTGTAATTTTATGACTAATAAAAAAAATGTAAAAACTTACACTGGTATTTTATTTTATTATATTTTTTTGCGCGATATGCTCGCGTGACCCCCTATTTCGCCTGAAAATAATGACAATGGTTACTAACCATTACTTTCTTTTCTTCAAGCGAATGATGAAGCACGCTTGCCCAGAAGTAAGGGTGCTTGTACACGGCGCATGTAACCCTCGCAAGTAAAGATGCGGGTTACCTGCGCGAGTAACATGCACAAGGTACTTGATCAAGTTACCTTGTGTACACGGCGCAAGCGGGTTTGCGTTTTACCCGCGCGAGTAACATGCGCAAGCTACTTGATCAAGTTACCCGTGGGGTGCTTGTACACGGCGCAAGCGAGTTTGCGTTTTACCCGCGCGAGTAACATGCGCAAGCTACTTGATCAAGCTACCAGCGAGGTGCGTGTACACGGCGCATGTAGCTTTAGCATGTTGAGACACTTGCGCGGGTTACATGCGCCGTGTACAAGGACCCTAAACTCATCACTTTCACACTTGTGTAACGCTAGATGTCGCCAGCGATGCCAGGCAAGCCTGCCAGCGCCAGCCAGCCAGCCAGCCAGTCCAGCTCGCCACGTCACTGCCCTACCACGTGAGCCATCCCCGCCAAATTCTGAGCGGAGCGGGTGAAATAGCCGCCGGCCGGCGAGCTATATAAAAGCGAGGAGCAGTGATTTTGGTGTGTCTGTTTATAACGATAATTGTAAGGGAAAGCTCTGCCCAAATAAAAAGCGTAAATTAAGTATTTTCTATTTATTTTCATCTTTGTCGTTTCAACTCAGAAGTGTGATAAAAAAACCTACATTAAAACGACGCTCTGCTACACATTAATCTCGACGGTCGTCTTATCTGGAGGACGAAGATTCTGCTTTGGTAAGCCAGACTTCTGAAAATAAAAACGAAGAAAGGCGATGCAAACCACCCGCAAAGAAAATATTGAAGTCTCCTTGCACAAGAAGTTGAAAAATCATCAACAATGATCTGGATCACGAAGTGTCTACCCTCACGTCGGAAAGAACACCATGCCGCATCGTTTATTCCATTAATGATCGAGTTTCAAGAAGCATTCTTCTCGCTACCAGCAACGCTTCTCTGTGGAAATGAAAGCTACCCCAAAGTCGTCAATAGCGGATCCAAGGACATCGCAGGCAGGAGGGATTCGTCATACTTCGCGCCGAGAGCTGCCAGGAATCATGCTTAAACAACCAGGTCAGTCATGCCATGCCAATGTTTGCAAAATGCCATTAGCCAAATGTGTTTTATATTTGAGTGCCTCGTGTGTCGATAAATAATCATAAAATGCCATTGGTGACCTTGACAAAACTAGGGTAAGCCTGATAAGCAAATCTGATTGTAATCAATTTATTAGTTTACTAGCTGTTGCCCGCGACATTGCACGCGCATATCCCGTTTTATTCCCGTTACCGTATAGCCTATAGCCTCCCTTGATAAATGAGCTATCTAACACTGAAAGAATTTTTCAAATCGGACCAGTAGGTCCTGAGATTAGTGCGTTCAAACAAACAAACTCTTCAGCTTTATAATGTACCTACTATAGTAAATAGTAATATGGTATATAGTATAGATATAATATAAGTATAGATTATCTCGGTATAAAACTGCTTTGCTAGCTATACTAGGGAGCTGGGAAGTTGGAATATACAGATTTAGTCCAAATGCGCATTAAGTACACGTAGGCCTTAGGAATAGATAAGCATTGGCACAGGAGATTGTTAGAGTCAAAATTAATGAGCCATTGAGCCAGCAGGTATTATAAAAAGAACCCGAATTGATGTATGCCTCTCCTATTGTTTAGTTATGAGAAAGAACGGAGATAGTTGCCTATGTGCCGATAACAGAGCCTTAAATGCATTAATTGTCCGCGATAGATAACCATTTTAATATAATATCGATAAGCAAACTAAATTATTTGGTAAGAAGTACCTACTTCACCAGTCTGAATGTAGTCCAAGGGTACCCATAAACTCAGCATCCATCCTAAGGATACATTTAGCGCTCCCTCAGTTTTTATGCGCTGAATTAACAAGTTCGTAGATAGTTTAGTAATTTCAAAGTAAATTATCAAATAAAAGTAACTCCAATAATGTCGTCAAATGGTCGGGGTCAAACGCAGAATTTTTATTTAAGTATGTACATGTGGGTAAATGTTAATGTTTACAAAACAGGATTTCTTATTTAGCTGAGTTATTTAGTGATGAATTATTATGTTCATGGCATTGAACCGGGTGAATTTAAGTTTGCAGCTGTGTCTCAATTTCCCGTTCTGAGTAACATACACAAAGTGCGTCAGATCATTGGACTATGTAGCTACTTTAGGAAGTTCATCCATAATTTTGCAATAATGGCTCGTCCACTAACGGAACTATAAAAAAAAAAATGAGATGTGGGTATGGTATAAAATCTAGAAAATTTGCCAATAGAAATTCACACGGATGCATGCAAGTTACCCATAGCAAGTATTCTTTTACTAATACGGATAGGCGGTAGTTTGAGCTCTGTCTTGTATTTTAGTTGCGTTACAAGTCGAAAAAAAGTGTTTTTCACAGCGTTATTACGAAGTTTTAGAATCTGTGTTGTGTAAAAATGTCCGTGTAATTACGGATTGTAGTGCAGTTCGCGATACAATGACTAACGTGATCTTATTGCACGCATTGCCTACTGGTGACTTTCAATTCGAGACTTTAAAATTGCCGTTGACTATTTTATAGACCAGGCAAGCGCTTAGAGCATATCAACGCCTTGAGCAGGAATCCGATAGATGCTGTTAATGTGTTCCTTTTAAAAGTAAACTGTTGGTTTCGAAGAGTGCAACGTATATTGATCTATTGTAAAGTGGGTGCACAGATAGTGATACTGTAAATAATTATGGGCTGTCTCGTAAAACGCTTTACGATAACCGATCAGTTGTGCCAAATTTCGCGCGTAGAAAATATTTCAAATGCATCAAAACGATGGCCATTACATATAGGAAATATGTGACGTCGTGTTTACATTGTGCGTACGATAAAAGAGAACACGGTTGAAAAGAAGGCAAATTACATCGAATCCCTAAACCTATTAAACCAATGAAAATGGTAGACATCGATAATTTGAGCCCTTTTGAGCAAAATTAAAAAGGGGTGCCAATAAGTGTTAGTTTTGACAAATTCTTTCTCTAAATTCGTTGTTTCTGAGCCCACACGTATTGTCAATTCTGTAAAGACAATTACCGTCTTATTACAAAATAAAAGCGCGTAAAAAAAGGGTTTAACTAAAAACCCAGGATTGAATCTCGTAAAACGGTTTGCACAAACGTTATTACATGTCGTGGTTTTGTGATAAACCATGGTCTAACAGTAGTAGCTGTCAAATGTGTGTGAAAGTTTCTGATAGTAACTTTTTCATTGTGTTGTTGTTTTATGTTAATTTCAGCCAAAATGTATTTAAAAATTGTAGATTTAATTGTTTAGACAATGGTTCAAAAAAAAACGGCACTAGGTCAGGTCAAGGTTTAATCTATGTTTTGTATACGGAGAAATTTAAACCGCGGTTCCGCAGATAAGCCTGAACTTGGTAGTCCAGGTTTAAACTAAGGTTTATTCAGTTTTTGTGATTATTAGAATTTAAACGCATTTCTAGTTTACTTAGTTTCCCAGATCACGTAGGTTCTGTCCATAGTAAGGCCTTTACCAGTAGATACTTTAAGAAATTCGCAACAGCAAAACAGTTAAAGATAAAGATATTTTATTTGTTCAAAACATGCGTTTACACACAAATTAAGCATGCAAGTTCTTATAATTTAGTTTGTCCGTACATGTTTTACCTGGTGAGGTTCACAAATTTTGCTTTTTTTACAATTTACTAGATAAATTACAGGTTTGTCTATTGTTGTGTGTAGTTAAATACATGTTAACAGCTATTGCGTGGCCTAGGTGTAATGGGCAGGTAGAACGCTCTAATTGCACAATTCTCGATGCGTTGAGAGCCACGGAACCTAGCGAGGCCTCTCTTATTTGGGACAATAGTTTACCAAAGTCATATGGAGTATTAATAATACTATTAATGATTTAGCAGGCTATAATTTATACGAGTTAATGTTTGCTCGTGTAGGTAGATCTGAATGTGATGTTTCCATCCCTGGTTGGTTTATGAGACAGTGCGATCTAGACGCAATAGGGCTATATTATAATCGAATTTGAACAGCTAGCAAGAAAATGAAACGTAACTGCGATAAAAGGCGTAAAAATAGTACAATTTACAAAAAAAGCGATTAGGTACAGTTAGTAAGTACGTACTTTGTTGCCAGGCTCAAACTCCTTGCTGCAATAAGGTTAATTCCAGTCCGTGGTTAATTCTAAGTTGATGATCTATATTCTGGCCCATGTGTTATTGCCTAAGGATTTAGGTGATATATAATAGCTGTAATATATAGGTAAATGTCTTAGAGGATACAAGAAGTTCACAGGCCCAATATGCGCTGATTTATTACGACCATATCGTAGCATTGCTTTTATACCCGATAGCGCCAGTAGTGTGAACCAACAGTAGGAAAACGAAGATCTCGTAGATCTCCTAGACAGCTAAATTATAGTCCATGTTATCGATATGCCATTTGCTCTGAGCTGACTTGTAATCACTGTTTTGTTGTTCCCATTGCGGGAGCAATTGTTCCAGGATGGCCGATTGTAACGCTAGATGTCGCCAGCGATGCCAGGCAAGCCTGCCAGCGCCAGCCAGCCAGCCAGCCAGTCCAGCTCGCCACGTCACTGCCCTACCACGTGAGCCATCCCCGCCAAATTCTGAGCGGAGCGGGTGAAATAGCCGCCGGCCGGCGAGCTATATAAAAGCGAGGAGCAGTGATTTTGGTGTGTCTGTTTATAACGATAATTGTAAGGGAAAGCTCTGCCCAAATAAAAAGCGTAAATTAAGTATTTTCTATTTATTTTCATCTTTGTCGTTTCACTTGACTTGAAGTTTGACGACATGGTTGGCGCAGTGGTTGAGCGATCGACTGCTGTGCAACGTGTCGCGGGTTCGATTCCGTCACGGAACAAATATTTGTACGATCTGCAAATAGTTGGTCTGGGTGTTTGTTTATGTGAGTTGCTATTTTTGTAAACGCACCCACGATCCCTACGTTTTAAAATGTCCTAAAAATAAGAAAATAACCCTGCGGGGCTGAGAGAGGGGCCACTCATAACGGGGGGATTATTATAGGATATATTTACATGACGTGTACGTACATGGACCTAAAAAAACGTGTAAATATCGCACGTTTTGAGTGGGGGGTCTCAGCTCCGTAGGGTTATTTTCATTTTAGGACATTTTGAAGTGAAAACTTCTTTAGCGGCGTTGTACACTTTTTCTGTAATGGGTAAAAAATTTAAAACTCGCGTCAGGGTCACGTGACCAAAACTCGCGTCAGGGTCACGTGACCCTGATCGAAAATGAGTAAGACGTCATTCAAATTAAAAATAAAACATAGTAACAAAAAAGTTTTCACTTCTACCGGCACTCCTGCGGGGCGATTCACTATCTACGAGCAACTCTTCGACATAGTGGATGGTTACTGGACACCTCTATATTTTACCGACTGTTATGCGGCTAAGTTGAGGAGTGCCTGTAGTGCGTTAGAATAGTAGCTTTTAGGGAACATTTAAACTTATCAGGTTCATTGTATTTGTGTCAAATTTACCCTTTTGACAGCTATTTGATGCGTTCGTTTCGCTGCATTCCGATTGTTCAACATTAAATTTATAACCAACGGGTGGAAAGATGCAACCGTTTAAAACACTATTCATGAGCAGTGTTTTAAGCTAGCCACCGGTCGAGAGGTCTGTGCCATAGATATAAAAGATGGACTGAGCAATAGCTGAATAAAATGGGCCATAGAGTCATGCATAGAGTCTAGTCTTAAATCATCTTTTTTTCATCGAGCATTGTTTTGCGAAATAGAAGGAGAGCCGTTCAGCCGTTAGACAGACATACTTACATCGACTGGTTTAGAAAAAACATTTAGGCGAAGTCATCAGCATAATCTTGGACGATTAATGATTATAATATTACTCTTATTCTTTGCTTTGGAACCGTTGCTATTTGATGAAGGATCTTGGAAATTAACTTAGATAAACTGTTATTATTTTACAGGATCGTTTTGTGTTTTATGTTTTAGGGATTTTAGAAGAATGGCGCGTATGGTATTGCTGGGATTTGCTGAAGAAGAGAGGAAACGACTTCGTCTACGACTGGAGAGAAGGCGCCTACGTGACTTAAGTGACCCGTTGCAGTTGCCAGAGAAGGAATTTATGGCAAATTTTAGATTGAACAAGGTTGGGTTTCAACAGGTTTTAGAAGAACTTCGCCCATATTTACCACAAGCTCGACGAAAAACAGCTGTTCGCAATGAACTTAAAGTAAGTATACCTATTCAATACATTTATTGTTTATTGCATACAGTATTTATTTCTATAGCATGTTTATTTGATTTTGTTTCCAACTTGTTTGAAAGAGTATGATAATTAAGTACCTAAGTCATCCTATTTTTATTGTTTGTTGCAGATCTTGGCTGCATTAAATTTTTATGCAAATGGATCTTACCAACGTAATGTTGGTACCTCCTACTTGTTTAATATGTCCCAGCCAACGTTTAGCAGGTGTTTACATCAGGTTACTGATGCACTCAATGTCCGGGAAGTACTGCTAAACCACATAAAATTTCCCATGTCTCAGGTAGAGAGACAAGTCATCATGACACAGTAAGTTTATAAAATATTTAAGTGCCAATATTAAGTATATAATATTATCTTAATGTCTATCTCTATTGAAAATATTCACCTACGCTGATGACACTGCTTTTATTATATAACAATAGTAACTGGATTGCAAGAAGTGGAGGATTGTTTGGATGGATAAATGGATGTTTGTTACTTTTTCATGTGAAAACTATTGAATGCATTTGTATTAAGTTCGGTAAAAGTCCCTGTCCTTAGTTCCTAATGTCAAATATCTAGGTGTTTACATTGATGGAAAACTAACCTAGCACACCCACATAGAGGCAAGAAGCTCATATTCAAAGAATTTAATTAAGAATTAAGACACTTTGCTTACCATGCAGCTTTGAAATTAGTCTGCCAGAGTCTCTAAGCATCAATAATTACATATTGTAGTTACTGAGTCATTTCTGTTGATAGCATTTAATTTTCACAGGTACTGGCTCCGATAATGAGATACATGTATTTTTTTACTTATGAGTTAGATATTTCTATTTAATTTTGTAAACCTTTTATCCTATGTGTTTTTTCTTTGTTCAATAAACTAATTTCTAATATTAAGGAATTCAATTTTAATTTTAAATTACATGTATGGTTTATTTCAGGTTTATGGAAAGATTTCGCTTTCCAGGCATTATTGGGTGCATAGATGGTACTCATGTGGCTATAATTAGGCCTAATGATCATGAAGAAACATATTTTAATAGAAAAAATTATCATTCTCTGAACGTTTTATTGGTGAGTAATAAGAAGTTGAATAATCTAATCTATCTAATATCTTTAAACGAGCAATTCTTGTATATTTATTTATATATAATCAGGATCTCGGAAACGGCTCCAAGGATTTTCATGAAAGTTACAGATTAGGGGTTTTTCGGCTCAAGGAATCGATTTATCAAAGTCCCAGATTCGAGAAAAGCTCGGTTCCCAAGATATAGACTTTTTAAAAACCGAGCGAAGCTTGGTCAACCAGATATTTGTGTTTAAATGTATATACCATCTTTATATATTGAGTGAAAAAAAAATATTTCAGATATGTGATGCACATCTTAACATTCTACATGTTGATGCATCATTTGGTGGTGCTGCACATGATTCCTATGTTTGGAATCAATGTCCCTTCAAGACTTATTTGGAGGGACTGCAGAGGAATCGCGAGAGCTTTTGGTTATTAGGTAGGTAACTATAATTATCATTTACAATTTTTGTAAACAAGCATATTATAAATTAGAAAATTATATCCAAGATAATAATGTTTGCAAACAATCCGGTCCTGCTCCATAGTAAATGTAGGGCTTAAGCAGAATCAAGCTGGTTGATATTCGAATGCTCACACACTTCTTATATTTGTAAAATAGCTTTGATTGCAATATTTTGTTAAAATGTGAACACCATGTACCTTTTTGCTATAATTCTTATTATTTAAGTTTTTTATAATATTTAGTCTATATTTTCAAGGTACATTGCTTCCTCATTATATATTATTTCAAATGATATTATAAAAATATTGTAAAACATGTTTAAAAGAGTAAGTATGGAGTTACTTGCCCATTCTTCTTCATACAACCTACCTTTGCGAATGGGTGTAGAATCAATCCCATCCCATCCCTTTTCCTTAATTTTAATATTCGACGTTTAAAAGTGCCTCTTTGATGGCCTATTTAAAATAAATGATTTGTCTTTGACATGTTCTATGTTAGGGGTTTTGGTTTCCGCACTTAGTCCTTCATGTGGACCATTGTGCGTTTTTTTGTCTTTGACATTTGTATTGACATTTAAATAGATTATATTCGCATAAAATACCTAACAAAGTGATTGATTGATCATATCAATGCGGTTAGAATGGTAGAACTAAAAAAGATAGATCTATTGTGCAGACCCGTTATGTTGAATGGGAAATATGAACTAAAGGAAATATTTATATTTCAGGTGATTCTGGATATGCACAGCGCCCGTGGATGATGACACCTATCTTGGGCACAGCTCCAGGTTCACCTGAAGAATATTACACGGAATTTCATTGCAAAGTGAGAAACACTGTTGAGCGCTGCATTGGTGTTCTCAAAGCACGCTGGCGGTGTTTGCTAGCACACAGGGTACTACACTATGACCCTGTTACAGCAGCAAGGATAGTGAATGCATGCACTGTTCTACACAACATCGCCAATGCTCGAAACGTCCCAATGCCTGACCTTAACAGTGAGGACATACTTATTGACCAACAGAGCCAAATATCCATGCCTATGACATCTAACGTTCAAGACAGCACTAGGGATATACTAGTACAAAGACTCTGGAATTCTAGGAATATGTAATTTTGCTTCACTTGGACAGATAAATACTATTGTTGGAGCTGCTGAAGATTGTACAACTAGGTATTTTATTAGTATAAGCTTAGGTTGTTCCGCTGAAGGACATTTTGACATTTTTTTCTTGTAAATTGTTCTTTAACAATCATCTAGGTATTTTGTATTGTATAAATTGAATCTTATTATTATATAGCTGCATAGCTTAAGAATATTGCGTAAGTACTATGTATTAATATTGTCATGTATATAAACATCTTTTATAGTCGGATTATGTAGTTCCCTTCTTGTGATAAGTTATTATTATTATTTTCATGTTTATTTGGCTGTTTCTTAATTATCTAGGTACTTTATCAATTATCTAGGTATTTTGTATTGTATAAATTGAATCTTATTATTATATAGCTGCATAGCTTAAGAATATTGCGTAAGTACTATGTATTAATATTGTCATGTATATAAACATCTTTTATAGTCGGATTATGTAGTTCCCTTCTTGTGATAAGTTATTATTATTATTTTCATGTTTATTTGGCTGTTTCTTAATTATCTAGGTACTTTATCAATTATCTAGGTATTTTGTATTGTATAAATTGAATCTTATTATTATATAGCTGCATAGCTTAAGAATATTGCGTAAGTACTATGTATTAATATTGTCATGTATATAAACATCTTTTATAGTCGGATTATGTAGTCCCCTTCTTGTGAGAAGTTATTATTATTATTTTCAGTTTCTTAATTATCTAGGTACTTTATCAATTATCTAGGTATTTTGTATTGTATAAATTGAATCTTATTATTATATAGCTGCATAGCTTAAGATTATTGCGTAAGTACTATGTATTAATATTGTCATGTATGTAAACATCTTTTATACCTAGTCGGATTATGTAGTTCCCTTCTTGTGATAAGTTATTATTATTATTTTCATGTTTATTTGGCTGTTTCTTAATTATCTAGGTACTTTATCAATTATCTAGGTATTTTGTATTGTATAAATTGAATCTTATTATTATATAGCTGCATAGCTTAAGAATATTGCGTAAGTACTATGTATTAATATTGTCATGTATATAAACATCTTTTATAGTCGGATTATGTAGTTCCCTTCTTGTGATAAGTTATTATTATTATTTTCATGTTTATTTGGCTGTTTCTTAATTATCTAGGTACTTTATCAATTATCTAGGTATTTTGTATTGTATAAATTGAATCTTATTATTATATAGCTGCATAGCTTAAGAATATTGCGTAAGTACTATGTATTAATATTGTCATGTATATAAACATCTTTTATAGTCGGATTATGTAGTCCCCTTCTTGTGAGAAGTTATTATTATTATTTTCAGTTTCTTAATTATCTAGGTACTTTATCAATTATCTAGGTATTTTGTATTGTATAAATTGAATCTTATTATTATATAGCTGCATAGCTTAAGAATATTGCGTAAGTACTATGTATTAATATTGTCATGTATATAAACATCTTTTATAGTCGGATTATGTAGTTCCCTTCTTGTGATAAGTTATTATTATTATTTTCATGTTAATTGGGCTGTTTCTTAATTATCTAGGTACTTTATCAATTATCTAGGTATTTTGTATTGTATAAATTGAATCTTATTATTATATAGCTGCATAGCTTAAGATTATTGCGTAAGTACTATGTATTAATATTGTCATGTATGTAAACATCTTTTATACCTAGTCGGATTATGTAGTTCCCTTCTTGTGATAAGTTATTATTATTATTTTCATGTTTATTGGGCTGTTTCTTAATTATCTAGGTACTTTATCAATTTTCTAGGTATTTTGTATTGTATAAATTGAATCTTATTATTTTATAGCTGCATAGCTTAAGAATATTGCGTAAGTACTATGTATTAATATTGTCATGTATATAAACATCTTTTATAGTCGGATTATGTAGTTCCCTTCTTGTGATAAGTTATTATTATTATTTTCAGTTTCTTAATTATCTAGGTACTTTATCAATTATCTAGGTATTTTGTATTGTATAAATTGAATCTTATTATTATATAGCTGCATAGCTTAAGAATATTGCGTAAGTACTATGTATTAATATTGTCATGTATATAAACATCTTTTATAGTCGGATTATGTAGTCCCCTTCTTGTGAGAAGTTATTATTATTATTTTCAGTTTCTTAATTATCTAGGTACTTTATCAATTATCTAGGTATTTTGTATTGTATAAATTGAATCTTATTATTATATAGCTGCATAGCTTAAGAATATTGCGTAAGTACTATGTATTAATATTGTCATGTATTTATACATCTTTTATAGTCGGATTATGTAGTTCCCTTCTTGTGATAAGTTATTATTATTATTTACATGTTTATTGGGCTGTTTCAGTTGGGACCAAATCAAAGTCTAGAATCGCCACTTTAGCAATGTTGTTTTTTCACCATCTTGTAAATTGTTCTTTATCAATTATCTAGGTATTTTGTATTGTATAAATTGAATCTTATTATTATTTAGCTGCATAGCTTAAGAATATTGCGTAAGTACTATGTATTAATATTGTCATGTATATAGGCATCTTTTATAGACGGATTATGTAGTTCCCTTCTTGTGATTAGTTATTATTTTCATGTTTATGGGGCGCTTTCAGTTGAGACCAAATCAAAGTCTAGAATCGCCACTCTAGCAATGTTGTTTTTTCAGTCTGGTAAACATTGTTCTTTATCAATTATCTACTCTATTGCTTGAGCAATAAAATAGAATACTCCATTTCTTAGAATGCTTTGTTTTTGTTTGTTGTAACAAAGGCTCTGTAATAATTTTTGGCAATTTAAAAAGAGTGTCCATGGAGTTTCTTGCCCGTTCTTCTCCATAGATCTACTCCTTGGAATGGGCAACTACAGTACTTTCACAGTTATTATGTCTTGTGACTGGGACTGTAGCTTCATTTTGAAATGAAATAAAAGCTAATTTTTAACACATATACTTTTATTTACAAAAACCCTATAACAAAATATACAGGAAATAACATTTCGAATTCAAACAAGAAAAATATAAATCTAAAGATTGACAAATCAAAACAATCTTTAATGATGGCGCCAATCACTCCTTATGATAAACTACAAAATAATTAGATAGCTGAAACACACCGCTAGTGTTGGGCATGATGGGATATCAATAAAAAAATTAAAATATGTTGCTTACATTTTAAATATTTGAATCAGCGCAGCGCAGGTATTTTTCCAGAAAATCTAAAAACTATAATCGTGAAACCATTATTTAAAAAGGACAATAAAGAAAACATGAGTTCTTACAGACCCATAGCACTTATTCCCATCTTATCTAGTCTTTGAAAAATATATCTACAACATGTAATATAATTAACGCACATCCTGAAATTAGTTTGTTCAGAATCGTTTACTGAATCTATTTCTATCATTTTTAATATAGGTATTTTTTTTTATCAAAAATAATTAAAACTACGGAAATTATAGTCACATCGCCCCTGTACAGTCAAAACAAACTAAGATAGAGCGTAAATCAAGGCAACAAGACTTAAAAGTGCAAGTAGTAAGTATTTATCAGTAAGTATTTATTTGTATTGATACAAATTCCGTCATTCAATACAAATAAAGAAAAATAAACCTTACTGCAAAATAACTAATTTAGTTAATAACAATGCATTTACATGTGAAATTAAAAATTCAATATAATGTATTATGATTATAACATAATATTCTAATTGGGGTGTCTGAGGGTGTGTGTTAATTACTTTACATGTTGTATATGCAAATTTACAATTATTTAGAAAAACGAAACATTCTTACAGACGATCAAAAAGGTTTTCGAAAAAAAAATTAAACCATTAATATGGCTATTTTTGATTTTATAAATAACGTCATGGCTAAAGTGGATAAAAGGAAGCCGGTCTGTGCAATGTACTGCGACATGACCCAGGCTTTCGATTACGTTAACCACGACGTTCTCCTCAGTAAATTAGAAGCATATGGCATCAGGAGAAATGTACTAGAACTCATAAAAACATATCTGATAAATCGTAAACAATATACCGAAATTTTGAAAATAAACATCTCAAGTAAAAAGAAGAAATATATAGGTAAATCAAAGGAACAAATAGTGAAGTACGGTGTTCCACCGGGGAGTGTGCTGGGTCCATTATTATTCATTATTAACATAAATGACACCCAGAATTACAAATTATCCCATATCACTTTTTGCTGATGACAGTATCGTCACCATAAACCCCAAAAATAAAGATGACTAACTATGAAAGCGAAATAAATGAAACTATAGGTGAAATAATTAAATGGTTCAATAACAACAACTTAAAAATAAATCTGGATAAAACAAAAATCATGTATTTTAGTCCATGTTTAGCATCACCAAACCTCAATATTAATTACCAAGGAACAATATTATAAGTAAAGTAGAATCCACAACATTTTTAGGTGTAACCATTGATAAATCTTAATTGGAAAAAACACAGAACATTTAAACAAAAGAATAAATTCTTCAGCTTATGCGCTATATAAACTTGCACCTATGTAAAGCACTGATGCGCTTCTTACCCATTATCATGGTATAGTCGGATCTATATCAAGATTTGGCATTATATTTTGTGTTAACTCTGTCAATAAAAAATATATTAGAGTCCCAAAAAAGGTGTATTAGGGCCATGTTCGGACTAAAAATTACTGATAGTTGCAAACCTTATTTCATTAAGCATAAAGTTTTAAGTCTTCCTTCATTATTTATTTATGAAGTAGCTAATTTTGTCCACACTAAGCTATTTAAAAAAATTACGGATGTTACTAATCGAAGTCGTCGTGATATTAACAGGCTAGAAATCGTTCAACCAAGCACAGCACTTATGCATAAAAGTATCTTCTATTTGGCACCAATCATTTTATAACAAAATTCCCACACATACAATTACCAATTAGACTCTTTAAAATATAAATAAATAAAAATCTTATAGCTAAATGCTATTACAGCATAACGGAATTTTTAAATGAATAAGTACATAATAATATAATATTATGTTGATGGAATCAAAATTCGTTTTATTCATAAGTCAACAACAACAACATATCCGAAATCACGTTTTATAACGTATAAAAATTGGTAATATTAAGCTAAACCATGATTTTGATTAATGTCTTCTTAAAATATTTTTCTTCTTTTCTCTGTAGCTTGTTTATTAGACACTAGCGACCCGCCCCGGCTTCGCACGGGGTGCAATGCTGATATTAAACACTACAGAAAACTGTGAACGTTGTATATAAAACATAGCGGCCCGCTCCGCGCTTTGCACGGGTATAAAATATATAGCTATGTGATTAAAATCGATCCAGTAGTTTTGATTTATTCATTAATGCCCGTGGCCCGCACGCGTTAAATTTGGAGTGAAACAATCCCTCTTTCCCTATACCATGAAGATTTCCTGCTATCTTTGGAATATCTAAATTCATACACTACATTTTTACTTATTTACTTTTTACATTTTTAACTATTTATTTTATTTTACAACATATTACAGAATTTTTTGTTACAATCACTATCTAAAGACTGTATACTGATTGTAGTCTTTATATAATATGTATTATAATGACGAATTTAAACAAACACCTAACAGTTTTATTGGTATAAAATATATACATATAACGTATAAAAATTGGTAATATTAAGCTACGTTGGATATATGTTTCAATATGTAATTATAAAAATCATGATTTAGGCAGGACAGTCAAAAACTGAAAAATATTATTATATATATTAAATTAATTGAAAGCCTTGCTATTTTTGATTCATGGCCCTAATCACTTCAACTAAGGCCTCTATAGCAACTGCTTGACGACCTAATTCCTCTTTCAGCCCGGCCACTGCGACTGCCAGCTCCTGCATTGCGGCTGCCTGTTGCTCCTCAGCAGCAACACGACGGCTCTCAATTTCATACGCCCACTGTGGCGCATTCTCAGGAACTGTAATGAATATAAATAATTAATTTTACATTGACTTCAAAATCCCAACATTCCCTTAGAAAGCGCGCGCAGCCACAGATAAAAAAGTAAAAAAATGTATCTATGATCAGTAATCTGTATCATAATGAAAAAAAATTAAATTATAACTGCTTTAGTAAAAGGGCTGTTGTAAATATTATACCTACTCTGTCTACTCAATCTTCTGACAGGCTGGGGCCCAGTGGAAGGTGGAGCTTGTCTGGGTCCTAGAAATATTTACTTATGAATTATCATAATCCTCCATTTGGTTTTTATCTTTAACATGTTTTAATCTCAAAGATAAGTCTTGTGGTTGATCAGAATACCGGAGATAGATTAGATCTCAAGTTAATAAGCAGAAGTCGGAATTAGATAAAGTTAATTTAGTACTTGCATCAAAATGTTGATATAGATCTTACCGGAATTTCTAATAGACAATCTCGTGTGGAAAACAGTATTAAATAATATTAATAAAACATTAACGATAGATTAGACAAATAATTGTGTAAAAGTAAATGACTTTTATTATTTAATAAATCATGGGATTTTTCTGCTCTTTAAAAATACCTCCGGGATTAGGGGCATTATCCACTTTATGCTTTTGCTGTATGAAAACAGTGTAAGTACATGAATAACTCTACCTAATTCCGACAAACTTTTTCTAAATTAAAAGGTTAGATTTATGTTTTAAAATGTATAAATATACTATACTAGCAGCCCATACGTGCTTTGCTACGTATACAATACTGTGATAAATGAAGGACTGCTTGACCGATTTGTGCAAACTTCACAATTCACATAAACCATCTACATTCTACTGAATAGTCCAAACAAAGCCTAAACATTTGGTTTGGATAAGTAAGCCCGTTCTTGAGTTATAAAATTACAATGAAAAGAGGCATTTTTTTATGATTATTAATTCTCTGACATACTTACTTGACTCATCTTGAGCCGGCCGTAAATCAGCGGAGGGAGTGGGCGTGGTCCTTAAGGACTGACTCTCAAGCCACTCCTCCTCCATCGGCTCCAGAGAATCTTCTGACGAAGGAACAGGACAGGAGGGTCCTGCAACTCCAATTTCAGCAGATTCAACTGCTGAAATTGGAGTTCTCAGCTCAGCCCTGTCCTCATCAACCGTTGGTATCTGTAAAATATTTAATTTTCTTACAATCACACAATATCCAAATATTTGACTTTCAAATAAACCCATAAAACAATACTTGAATGTGAAAATGATAGCTCAGTTCAATAGTAAGATGAATGAGAATAGAAAAAGAACTAAGATATAAATAGGTGCCAAATTCTATAGATAATCTTGATCTTCAATCAGATTTTAACAGCGAACCAAAGTTTTGAAGAATTGTCCTGCTAAAGACAACCATACACTATAAAAGCAATGTCTTACTGTAAGGTAACATAAAATAGATAAGTTGGTTGACTAAATATAAGATGTCAAAAGTGGTTCCACTTGGTTCATGTAATATGAACTGGCTGCAGCAATAGCAGTTCCATTTGCTTGACTTGACACACTACTAGATGTATAGATGTTAGAAATTAAATATCCATGGAATAAAGACTAAAGTTCTTAATTTGTTAATTAGAAAGAAAGAAAAAATGTTTATTTGGGTAACCGGTACACACAATATAGACAAATAAAACAAGAAAAAAAAATGAAAAACAACATAGTAAAACATTAAATTACAATGCAAATAGAACATTGTGTGTCCCACGGCTACTTCAAATGGATAAGATAGAAGCAGAGGCGGATTAAACGTTGGGAGCGCTGTAGGCGAGCATGTCATCGGCGCCCCTATAATTAAAAATAACTCATACTATAGTTTGCCCAAAACCGATGTACTCGTATCTTAGCAAAACGCGATGAGATGGGGGCCAAGGAAAATTTTACAATTCTGCCCGAGTGCCCCTTCGTACCTACGCTACGCGCCCCTAGGCACATGCATAGTTTGCCTTAGGGTTAATCCGCCTCTGGAGAGAAGAATAGATTAAAAACTAACAATGACAGGCAGGCGCACACCAGGCAATCCATCCACCGCCACTGGACCAATAATGGATAATAAGCGCTGCTCGTGGTCGCTCAATGGAAGCACTTTACTAGGGCCTCCACCAGTAGCAGCTGCAGACCTTCTTGAATCTGCAGCCTTGCCCTTAGTTTTGGCCTTAAGCTCGATCCAGTACTTGATAGAAAAAAAAGCGTGCGTTAGGTTAGGTGCTTCGCAAAAGCATTCATCAAGCAAAACCAAAACAGACAATGTAAACATGCAAACTATTTCAAGAATTGATGGTGTTTCTGTTGGATTGTTAACTTACCCTTCGCCATTGGTCGCCCGTCTTACTGACTCCTCCTTCAATGGAGTTCAGTTCTCTTGCGACCGTTTCCCATTTGTCGCGACTCGTCCGTGCAGCCTGTGGGCCTCCGGAGAAGCGACCCAAGGCTACGTCACGGTGGGTCTCAGCGAAATTTAATAGAATCTCCAGTTGTCTGGCCGCGATCCGTCTACGTGTAGTCATCTGAAAAATATATTTACAACATCATTAGCTCCATAATGAAGGTAATAAGGTAAGGTAGGTATAATTAAATAAATAAAAAACACTTTAGCACCTTTTCTAATAAATTATTATCAAGTTCAAAAACTTTTAGATTGTTTTTCTATAACCTAACTAAGTTTTTTTAACAATAAACGAGGGTCAGTGGGTCGTCCTAGGGGAGTAGATTTTCATGTGTATGATTCGTGAACTTACCTTTAATTATAGATTTCTTCTAAAAACTTTACTTGTTATAATGCACAATAAAATGGCAGATAGGGGCACTATGGACAGATACGAGTTGTAATAGGTACTTGTAGATGTAGAATTTTACCGCGAATTTTACCTGTCAGCTGTGCTGTCAAGTGTCAGTTGCATATGAACCACAGATTACTTATATGATATGAACCACAAAAATATAAAATGCTCCTTAAAATCAACTATTCTAATGCTCTTGAGGTACTTCTCAACTTAGCCGCGTAACAGTCGATAACTCAGGCTACACACATCGATAAAATTAGAGGTGTCAAGTTTAAGCAACCCATCGCACAGTGTCGCTCGATGATAGTGAATAGGCCCGCTGGAGTGCAACCTTTTTTTTAAAACGCCGGTTTTTAGTTTTTTTTTTGTAAATCTATTATTTTTATCTTTGTTCACCGGGTTTGAAGCTCCCTTAAGGTGATTGCTTCGATGTAGCCCGCGAAATTCAAATTTTTTTACGTTTTTTGCAATTTGCAGGCCAGTGACACGTTGTAACTTTATAAATATTTGTGTTGCGCAAATAACAAGTATAATTTTAAATATAAAAAATATCAAAAAACTCGCTCCATCAGCTCTCACATAGAAAAGGTGCATCATGTTAAAATCTCTGAAATCTAACTACGATGCACCTTTTCTATGTGAGAGCTGATGGAGCGAATTTTTTGACAATTTTTATATTTAAAATTATACTTGTTATTTGCGCAACACAAATATTTATAAAGTTACAACATGTCACTGGCCTGCAAATTGCAAAAAACGTAAAAAAAAATGAATTTCGCGGGCTGGTTGGAGCATCCCCCTTAATTTCAGCCTGCTAGCTTATCGGGAAGTGCCTCAATACCTGTCCGCCATATTGGATTTAAGTCACATGACTATTTTTTTCGTATTCCTGACAGAATACCCTTTCATTTGATACCCATATCATGGGGATGGATTTCAAACAGCCAATCTGCAATCTGCCATCTTGGACGTCGCTATGTTGGATATAAGTCACGTGACTAGTTTTTTTTCGTACTCCTGACAGCAAACCCTTTCATTTGATATCAGTGAAGAAGGGGTGCATTTTTAATAGCCTGTCCGCCATCTTGGGCGTCTGCTTTAATGGATTTAAATCACCTGACTTTTTTTTTCGTATTCTTACAGCAAACCCTTTCATTTGATACTCATATCATGGGGGTGGGTTTCAAACAGCCAGTTCGCCATCTTGGGGTCGCCGCCATATTGGATTTGTTATGACGTTTCTTAGCTAGTCGGCAAAAACAGTAGAAAACCGGAAGTCGTCAGCGTCACTGTGCTCTCGCTACCAGTACAGCTTGACATAAAAATGTAGAAAACCGGAAGTCGCCACTGTCTTCGCGCTGCCAGCACTTTGAATAATTTTATTTTATTATTTTTCACTTATTACGTTAGTTTTATGGCACAATAATAAATCTAACAAACCTGCGGTCTTTGTTTACATCAAATATCAAAGATTTTAAAACGCTGTCAGAAATAAAATTTTTAGTTCCGTTTCAATCCGTTCTGGCCAAGCTGTACTTTGAATGATTTTATTTTATTTGTGTTCACTTATTAGTTTATGGCACAATAATAAATCTAACAAACCTGTGTTCTTTGTTTACATCAAATATCAAAGATTTTAGAACGTTGTCAGAAACAAAAAGATTAGTTTCGTTTCAACCCGTTCTGGCCAAGCTTTTATTGTCATCAAAATTCAGAGTGTGTGTAAAACACACGCTCTGAATTCAATCATTTCAGTGTCGGTATCACAGTCAGTATTGTGCCGAGAATTCACGGTGAGAATTCGCGACGTGAATTCATGACTCTAAAATGTGGAGCTACCATGAATTGGCATAAAGGCCTCGAAGCCATGCCATAAACATTTAAAAAAAAAGCCGCCATGAACGTAGAAAGAAAAAAAGTATAGAAGGATTGATACTTCTTTCTCTTTCCCTGAAGAAAGAAAAACAAATCGACAAATCGCATAAGAAGAAAAGGGACAGAGCATACCAAACCCCCATCTAGAGGATACTTCATCTAACCCCGGCCACTCACATGCGCGCAAAGGTTCGTACATGTACGAATCTTTGCGCGCATGTGGAGGGCCGTCAGACACACACACGGGTGATAATCTTCGTACAACGAAACGCTCGACGTAGCGCCATATTGTTTTAATGTCGACAGACGTTTCTGGTCGTCTGTGATTGGCCGTCGCAGACGCTGGCAGGCCGCCATTTGTTTTTGCGTCATATGACGTATGTCTGACATTACTGCTGTTGCTACTATTGATCTTTATTGTTTATCCTGTCCGCTTTTTCTGTATTATTAAAGCCCCAGTGTCTCTACTATTACTTTTGATACTTTCAAAATGTATTACGAGTGGATTTGGCATCATTTCCCGTGTAGAAAAGACTCGCTGTGTGGTTAGAGTGTCTAAACTAAACCGTGATGATCTGCAAGACTGCAATCCTCGTAACCTGAACAACTTTCGAAGCTTTTTGTTTGTCAAAGCACGAAAAGAAGTTCATTACGTCTAAATCTCGTCTCATTGGCATTACCTATCCTTCCCTGTTTACTGAAGATGAGATTTTGAGTGGAACAACACAACTTGGCAGTATACCGGTAAGTATTATGATGAAACATCAGCTATCATTACTTCTTGCTTTCTTAACCTTACTTTAACTAATATTATAAAATACCAAAGGAGGAGACAAGATGGATGTACACACATCCATTCTATTACAGTAACGGAGTAACAGTACTCAGATTATTTTAAAATAATAGGATACCTTTTATCCCAGGCTTAAATTCCTGTTAATTCTTTGTTATTAACGCGGGCGAAGCCGCTGGCGATGGCTAGTATGCAAATTGTAATATATTATGGGGGCTGCTAAATTTTGACCGTGTGGTAGGAGGCAGAGATATATTTTTCCTTTAGTTTAATAGATCTTTTGAAGAGAAATCATTGTACAGTTACATGCTGAAATAATAATTATGTTTTACTACATACATAATAACATAATGTTTGCTTAAAACTCAACTGGTTTGCACTACCTGACTACATAAAGCTCCCTCATCCACCGACTCCGAGGTTCACAATATTTCTTTGTACTAAACATAATGTTTCTTCTTTTCCAGCTCATTATGCAGATGAATGAAGACCTGTGAAAATCCTGAGGATAGCAGATGTAGAAAAATCACCTCACCATCGTTTTGGAAAGAGGCGAATGATAAACCATCGAGAATATACGGCAGCAAAAAAAAAGACTAAATTACCCATCCAAAGGTGCAGTGACGTGTTTCGGTACTGTGATATAAATAACAAATGCATAATATTGGAACACAATGCTCATAAAAATAATGTTGCGTCAAATAGTTTACAATAATGAACTGGTGCAATTTGATAATTTTACAATAAAAATTCGATTTTCGCCATTTGCCTGCGATGCAAAAATAAGCATTAATTAAAAGGAAATTGAAAAATAAATGTTTTAATATGTAATAGTTTTTTTTTATTTGATTTTTTCCCAAAATTAACTTTGAAAAGTTTCAGTAGTATAGCAATATCGAGTACGGCGTTTTTTTTGCGCGAGCAACACTGATTAAAAAAAAAAGAAACGTCATACGACATTAAAACTCAAAATGGCGCTACGCCGAAAATTTTTGTTCTGGAGTTGGCAGTCTGATACGTAGTATCTCTTAGTAGTCTGTGGACACACATTCGCTAACTTCGCATATTTGCAAATGGGTTCGCATACTCTATGATCAAATTAAAACTAATAACTTTAAACTAAGGACCAAAATTTAACGGTGTATGAATAGGTAGTATTAAATGGAAAACTGAATCATTACTGAAATACAATTTATTTAATAAAGTATAATTATCATCTTGCAACTTGAATTTGCCGGTATTGTCAAATCACACTGCGCTGACATACGTCATCCTGACTTCTCTCCAGCGTTGCCAGTATGATTTCCCAAAAAGGTACGGTTGGCTTTCTGAAAAGGTACGGTTTTTAACTTGAAGGTACGGTAGATCAGTTTTTTTTTCCTCGTGCTGGCTGTCTGTGATCATAGGTTGGAAATGGTTGGAAAAAAAAGCGAAATGGAATCGAATATTCAAAGGGACATGGTGAAATAGAACATTATTACCGATTGCCAATATTGAGCAATTAAGGAATGAACTCGCAGAAAAAAAAAACTGATCTAGTTCTTGCAGAAGAATTCCGACCCGTACCGGTTTCACTAGAATTTTGAAAATTGCTATAGTCTACTCATATTCTACAGAAAAAACAAGGTGTTTGTAAAAAAAAATGAAACATAATGTTTTAGGAACTAAGAAAATTCCATTTATGTAATTTGTGCCCATATTTTAGTATCAAATGTGTCAGGAAGTTAAAAAAAGTACGAGTCTCATTATTTTCTATTAGTTTTAGTTTTATTAGTTGTTTTTTACCTTTGTAAAGAAAAATAAATCACAAGTATAGAAAAGGTACGAAAAAAGTACGGTCTAGCCAAGGTACGGCTGTGGTACGATTGTATGACGATTAGTACGGAAAACCGTACTTTTTGGTACGGTCTGGCAACGCTGCTTCTCTCTGCCCGCTCCTCTAGGGATGTACCACGCTGCGTAGGGTTGGGATTCCAGTTACGGATTTTCGTTTAACAGTAGGTACTTATACTGATCAGTATTTCCTCACACAAAATATAACAACGACACGACCGTTTGCTTCGCAATCGTGTGCGCAACTGGTCACACGAATGTGTAGGAGACTACGCGAAGGTTCGCGCACATAAAACCGACACAGCTTGGAAAAGCACGAATGCCACGAAAACTTCGCGAAGTCATTCGCAAATGTCGTCCTACACATGCGGGTTCGCGTATTCGCGCGAATGTGAGTGGCCGGGGTAAGGCCATGAAGGAGTTTTTCACACTGTTTTTCACGATGTCAATCAGTCTTGTTTTTTTTTTATAGCAACACAGAAAAGCTGTCAAAAACTGTCTTTTGCTGCTAACTTCAGGCCTGTCATTTGTGTCTGTTTGGCGCAGGAACGCAATTTCCAGCAGTTTCATTGAAATATTGGATACGATTACTTGTGTTTGGATATGCAGTGATTTACAAAATGTTGTTGGCATTTGGACGTGGTATCGGCTTTATTGTTTTAGCGTGTTTATTATCGTGCGTTGTTTCTTTGCGTCAATATGGGACGCCGGGCGACAGTTTGTACGTGGCTGGGGATTCACAGCAAAGTAGTGGAAAATTGCTAGTTATCAATAGATACGCTGAGAATGAAGACAGCTCTGGTTATGAAAGGAGAAAACGTGAAGCGACGACGTTAACAAGTCCCGCTATACAGAAAAACATAAGTACATGGGTAATGGTCCTTATCCTTATTAAATACGTTTGTTCCCCTTTGTTACTTTGATTTAGGATACTGAAACCCGTAGTCCCGTATTATATCGTCCCAGTATTTATATTTTGTTGCATTGTTTACCTTGCATTAAATTGTAGTGTTGACTTTCTACTATTTTTATCTTTGAATGACGACGTCTTTTGTCTGAACACTGAAATTTCAGTTCGGAAGGCCGTCTACATTCATTATTTTTAGTTAGTAATAAACATACTTATTTTTAATTCATTATGACTAAGCAATTTTGGGTTTTTTTTTTTCATTAAGTAGTATGTATGTGGGTATCACTAAAATATAGGATGTAGGTACTTACGTTTTTTGTGATACATTGTTTTATTGGCACATTAATCTGCAACTAATATAAATTACTACACCTAAAAATAATTTTGTTACATAGATGAGTTTTATTTTAATGCTCTTTTAAAGGAGATATAAAACTTTCTATTTAGTTGCAATCTAACAATCAGTAATCATTTTTACAAGCACTGAGTTTACTGCCACACTTTCACTTGTTATAAAAATGTGAAACCTACTTTCTGAAATTAAAAAGTAATTTCTTCCGCAGACAACACATCTCAATGACAGTCATCAGCAGCTGATGGTCCATTGGGTAGGTGAGGGGTCCAATGTCATCATCTGCCTAGCCAGGGACTCAAGTCCTAGGAACAAAGGAGGAGTGTCACCATCAGCACTCTTCATTTCCTATGACTATGGCAAGAACTTCACTAATAAGACAGAGAACTTCAGATTGGGAGACAGCCCTGACAGTGGATATGCACAGCTGGATAAATTCTTCAATCATCCAAAATATCCCCAGTTTGTGAGTATTAAAAAAAAAAAAACACTAATACCAACAGCTTGTAATGCAACTCATTGGCCAATGTATATTTCCTCTATCCTATTGGCAGGTATATTTTCTCTTAAGGTCAAACAAGTCAACATTTTTTCCATAGAAACTTCGTTGGGGTTTTACTCCACTATTTGACGAAGTACATCCAAAATTAAACATGGTATTGTTTTGTCTCATTATTAATTTTGTCTGTACGGAAGCAGAATTGTAAAATATGAAGCTATTAAAAAGTTACGAACTTCTAAAGATTCGTTTTTTTGCAAATTTTAACACAACTTTAGGTGTAAATAAGAAGCTAAAGAAGCATCAAATTTCCAAAACGAAGTCTGTACCGACACAGCAAATTTATCGAAGAATTTAATAAATTAATTGGTGCAGTGGTTTTTTCATAAAACCCCAACCCAAAGACTTTTTAGTATTTTTTTACGCGCGCCTTTTACTCATAATGATCGTGCATCTCACTGAATAAGTTTTCCCCTGTTTTCTCCACGGGGGGATGACGCTCGCGCACACATGAACAATATGGCTCAATTTCCGGTGAAATATCATGGTTTTTGACCATGCCTCCCAGTGAGTTCGAGCTCGCGACTAGCGCCGCCTTAAGTATATATTTTCCTCATAAGGAAATATACACAAATAAATGATGCAAGTGCATCATGAATTCATGTTAATTTTTTTAGAACACTCACTATTTTATTTCATAATTAGGGAGGTATATTAATATAATGCCAGATGTTATACATAATTACACATAATCTGCTAGTAGCTAGAAGATATACAAATAAATAATAGCTAACATAGAATTGTTTGGTTTTATAAAATGTATAGGGCTTTTATCAATACATATTTTCAAAATGCTGTTTGTTATTATATTATCATTATTCTACTTTCAAATGCATTCAGTTTGTTTATCTTTAAACTGCATATAGATATTCTAGAAGTTTGAGTTAGTAGCATGAGTTTATGTGTTGGGGAAGTCCCAAAAAATGGAAGTTGCTGTTAGCTTTATTAACTAACAGCAACTGTTACAAAGTAGTTTGAAGTAATTGTTTTACAAATGAACATTGAACATGAAGATCCAATATATCTTAACATTTTAAATATTAAAAACTATTTGTTTAATAAAAAATACTCTTTTAAAAAGGTTCAGCCTGCTTCATGTATTGCAATATTGGTTATCAATGCTGTTGTTACTGATACCAATGATAATATTAGCACCTAATCAAAAACATTTTGTGGGGCCTTCAATTCTTTTGTCTTATTTTTCCTTTGCAGTTTGGACTTATGAATACATTCCTGTAGATCTCATAGTTCATTTACTTACACATTCAATATTAATAAAAACATAAAATTATAGTAACCAGGAACAGGGTTCATGCTTCATCAGCTGATAAGACTCCATTGAGAGGAAGTTGATCTCCTATTCTATTTTTGGTACATGGTAGTCAAAGTCAATGTCAACAACTCTGCTAATAACTGGAGTGAGAAGTTGACATTGTTCCATTTTTAGTCACAAGCATGTATATTGTAATGTTAATTTGTGTAGTTTCTAATGAGCAATAGGTAAGGTAGATAAAAAATCCTTCCTATTTGCAGCTTGAAGGTACTTTTCTATTGATAAAATTGCTTTCAAGTGATATCCCAGATAGATAATGTAACAATTACTAGATTAAAAAATACACTGAATTATAAAATACTTTTTCACACCACCTGCTCGAAAATGTCTAATTATATGTCAAGCAACCTTAACCTAAAGTGAGTCATTAGTGGCCGAGGGCACAGCCGGTCAATAATGTTGTACTGGATTTCATTATTACCCGCTGGTCAATAATGTGATTTGAATTTGGAATATGTTTATAAACAACAAACCCCTTGGTGCCAGAAAGATTTTTTTTTTTAATTTTTTTTCCCTTTGGGAAGACAAAGGGATCTATCTAGCCCATGCAACCTAGATTTTTTTTTTACTTTTCGTCCCTCTTTGGGGCAGGCAAAGGGAGCTGAGCCCATACAGCCAAGTCTGATTTAGTGTGCCAGAAAGAGGAAAGCTATTCTCGAAACCCTTATTCTTACTGTTTTTTTATTTAATAAATACTTTGTTTTTCGTACTATGGCTATTATTTTCTCACAGTAGGTGTAAAAAGTAGAGTATCCTCCTCTGGGCTAAAGGTGTCTTTGCCTTGGGCTAGCTTGAATCCTTCGCTGCA
Source organism: Agrotis segetum (assembly GCA_036375495.1). NCBI lineage: Eukaryota > Metazoa > Arthropoda > Insecta > Lepidoptera > Noctuidae > Agrotis > Agrotis segetum. The sequence goes on along the minus strand of JAQSVV010000209.1, from coordinate 996,492 downwards.
TTCAGGATTAATGAGTTTAACTCCCTCGCTTCGCTCGTGAGTTAAACTCTTAACTCCCTCGCTACGCTCGGGAGTTAAATCCCGAATCCTTCATTGCGCTCGAGATTCAATATGACGCCCGTGACATAAGACACAACTTTAGCCCCTCGGTGCATAATCTACTATTTTAAAAATGTTTTTGGCACTTGAGGTTGAGAGTAGACTTGTTGCTTTATTTATTTACCCTCATAATTATTTTCGAATGAACATCATACTTTTACTTATTCTTTTTGTTCAAAAGCTAATAACTATTTTTTGCTATCCTTCAAGCTTCATAAGCCAGCCATTTTTTTTTTTTGGTAACTAGGTATCTGTGGAAATCAAAAGGGGAGGCCTATGTTCAGCAGTGGACGTCCTATGGCTGAGATGATGATGATGATGAACTAGTCTGTAGGTTTCAAATTGTATTATTTTTTTAACAAATCCAGTTGTTTCGCAAAATAAGACATAATCATTGTGAAATTATTTAACTTACCATTAGATATGTACAAGAACATTGGCTGTTCTTATAACACAACAACAAACATTTTTATCATTGTTTATCAAGAGATAACACTTTATTTAAGCATACATATTTTAAATCTGATATTCGATGATAGTTACAGATGGATGTGGCCAAAAACTTTTTTTGAAAAAATGGGCGCAAACTTTGGCTGATACACGAGTTTACGCCCAAATAAATGCGCGATTATTACTGTGATTAAAACTAATGGCTTTATCTATTTAGTAAAAAAAAAAACATAACCGTTTAGCTGGTAGACTGGGGGGGCCCAGGCAAAAGGTAATTCGAGCGTTTAATGTTCTGGCACTAATTCAAAGCTTAATATTACCAGGGCATTTTTTTATCAAAAAATGGGTTAATGGACATACATTCCATAATGAATTTGTGTCAAGGCCTTTTTTTGACAATCGTGATGACTCGCCATTCAAATCATGCGTACGACAAATAATTTCAAAAAAAAGAGAATGAATCAAAATTGACGTGAAAGTACTGGAGGTTTTTCTAATAAAAATATTGTTTCGAGATTTTATTTTAACTTTTAATATCGGGGGCACAAATGGTCGACTCGCGTCCGATATTTACACCAAATTACAGCTCTCTATTACTGTGGGTCTCTGAGCTAAACTGCGGACAGACGGACGGACGGACGGACGGACGGACGGACGGACATGGCGAAACTATAAGGGTTCCTTGTTGACTACGGAACCCTAATAAACACTAACAGAAACTTCACTGGGCAAAAAGCCCAGGCAAAAGGTATTTATTCGGCGTTTACATCTTTCTGGCACTTATTCAGTAAACCCAATATGACCAGGGCATTTTTATCAATGGGTGTAATTACATACATTCACGTAATGAATTTGTGTCAGGGATTTTTGTCGACAATCATGAATGACTCGCCATTCAAATCATGCGTCGACAAATAATATAAAAAGAAAAGAGAATGGAATTAAAATTGACGGAAATTAATAATGTTTCCCAATATCGGTATTGCTGCCGATCTTTTCTGCAATAATCGCGGGCATGCGGGAGGCGAGAAATGGGCGACTCGCTGTCCGATCATGGACCATGCCTGGATCCACGGCGCGTTTCTGCCGTGGGTGAACTCATTAGATATATCCGCGCAAAAAATATAGTCTGCAATAATATTATTTGACATTTGTACAAAGTTTCCTTACATTAGATACTGTTATCTTGTGACAAGAATAAGGTAGCATAATCTCGAAATCGTAACACTTAATAAGTCTTATCCTATAATAGACAGATATTCTCATTCATATCACGTCATTCAGTTCAATGAACTTACGTGGAAGTCAAGAAATGTCAAGAGAAACATATGGGTAGGTTTACTTTGTAGAATGTTTGTTATGGTCAAATAAAGGAGATCGTTAGCATTTGTTGTATTACGCGTGAAGGACTTTTTTTTAGATCTAGGTACTTTTTTTTTATTATTAATAGTAAATAGCAACTAAAGTTTTGTAGACTATTCAGCCAGTGTCATGAGTGAACTGGAAAAATAAGAACGATAATATATGATAAAAAAAAAAGAACACCCATGTGTTTTAACGTTTTTTTTTTAATTATGTGTATACCTTTGCGTAATTCTACGATTGTCGATTGCTACAAATAGTCATCAAGACTTGTCGGATATAGCGGCATGTTTTTTAGAGACGTTTTTCTAATGTGCAATTTCTGTAATGCCGGTTACCGAACGTAACGGAACTGCAATAGATGCTTACGTTGTGAAGATAGATAATAATAATACTGGCCTAATAAACCAGGTGATAGAACTTGAGTTCATTCACACCTACATATTGTAAAGCATAGCAACACTAGGTGATCCCCGTGGTTTCGTTCGGTTATCCCCGTTGCTTTCTTTTGGTCGTAGCTTGATGGTATATACTATAGGAATTCTACTTCACTCGATAAATGACTATCAAAATAATTTTTCAATTTGAACCAGTAGTTCGAGAGATAAGCGCCCTCAATCAAACAAACTCTTCAGCATTATAATATTATTTCGAAAAACATTCGTTAAACAATTTGCATTCATTGTGAGTAAATAATATAGAAATGATTCACGAATAGTTAAATATACAAAAATATTTGCACCATAATTTAAGTAGATAAGTAGGTAGGCCGTAAATTTTTTGTTGTATTATTGAATGCCCATGTATGTGAAGTTTACAGCTAATTGTGAACTCCAATGTTATATGAATAAGGCGATGCGAAAAAAACTAGTTTTTTATACGCTCTAGTTAGTCCTATTTATTACCATCGAAATCCGGTACATAAACATACATTCAAAGTTTTTTTTTCATTGATAATCACAACTTCACGGAAATCCGATCAAAACCTGCCAGTATTCTTTCCTTTTGTTTCTCAATTCCTATTTCGTCATTTACGAGAAGCAAAATTTGTCAATATTTTCGGTTATTTTCGCAACATATAAAACTACCGGAAACCGTATTCCGTATTTTTGATGATATCTACTACATTTGGCGCTGCGAATTCTTGTTAGTCATCGTGATGTCAGACCAGTTTCCGCCTTGTTTTTAATTATATTCAGAAGTTACCCCAGCTTCCGATATCCGGCAACGATAATTAATAAAATACCTATATTAATACAAATAATAATACGTATACACTAGAATTTATTACTATCTTTATAACAGTTTTCTTACTTCGTAAAGACATCCAAATATACTCTTTCAAATTATTTGAGTCACACGGGACATCGTATTGGCTATAAGTGATTCTTCTGTTACAGGAGAATTACTAGTCTACTAAAATACTTCTCTTAGCTCATTCAGGGTTCGTCCAATACTTCCCTTCATCTACAGTCCATTAAGACGCTTCCTCACCGCGAGCATTCATCTGTAATGTAACGTTACAGATTAGAACATTCGAAGACAATAGAACATCAAATTGCGCATTTTTATGTTACACTAGCTGACCCGGCAAACTTCGTACCGCCTCAGAAATAATAAAAAAAAAACCTTTTAAACCTTCTCTGGACTTCCCAAAATAATTCAGAACCAAAATCAGCCAAATCGGTCGAGCCGTTCTCGAGTTTTAGCGAGACTAACGAACAGCAATTGATTTTTATATAGGAGAAGATGAAGATTACAGGTGAATGCTCGCCTCGCGATGAGGGAGCGCCTTTAGTGTTCACTTTCCTCGAAACCATATTATCATTCTACCTTATCTTAACGCTATAAATGTTATTTCTTTCTTTCATAGAGTATTTTTTTTATTAACTTCCATTTCTCCTCGCAGTGCGTGTTCGTGGACTCGACGAATAAGAAGTTGTTCTACACCAGCGACAATGGACGCAACATCTACAGATCTGACCTGGTCTTCCATCCCAGCGAGCTGTCTTTCGACGAGGAGTTCCCAGACAAATACGTCATTTTGGACAAAGTGGACAGCAACAGAAAAGTGAGTAAACTTTCAGAGTTATATTAACCATGACCTTTAATAGTTGTTGAACTGACAGTGAACTTTATCTGGTAGTTATAAGGTTGTTTTTTTTTCTCCTTTTGCTAAATGAGTCGTCTGCAATTCTGCCAGTGTCGAAAAGGTTGCTGACATTGACAAGTATTTCAAAATGATAGTGATGTTTATTTTCCTGTTGATATTACAGTCTGCGGCTGTAATAGTAATTGCAGACAAAATTCGTGTTCTCTCTCTAAACGAATCAGACATTTCAGTTATAGAGTCAGAGGCCTTACCACGAGCTCTTAACGCGATCCAGTTTAGGCTGCGGGAAAGAGACAGAGCAATACAAGTCGTATAGTGCCATCTCTTTCCCACAGCCTGAAGACTCACACCTAAATAACTAGGTATCAAAATAAATGTTGCGCGATCATTTAAATATTTATAATTCATCAATCAACTGAACAATTGTCAATAATTTATTATATTGAATAGAGATTCGATAATAAATAGTTTCCGCTGCGATAAATTTCAAACTAACGACCTATTTAATTGATTTGATTCGTGACTCAAAAGTTCTGGATCGCCTGGCAGCTATCGTGTCTGTGTCACAATGACGGAGGACATGGCCGAGGGGATATCACCAATCATACGGTTATACACCGCCGGTCTGACCGCCAAGCTAGGACAACTCTTAAATGGTCGAATGCATGTATGGATGTAGTTATTTTTATAACAGGCCATCAATCTTGTTTTTAAAGTGGTTTATTTCCGAGTTCCTCGTTTGTCAAGTGGTTGGATGCTGAGCGTTTGGCTTGGGTTTGATTCCCAAGTCGGTCAAAGTGCCTGCCGGGTCGCAGGACTAATGAATAAGCCCTTTACGTTCCAAGGTCTCGGTATGTATGACCCTGGAATATATAGGGCTATTATAGCCATAGGACACCGTGGATTTTAGTCAGTACAAGTCTGACAGTAGGGTGGCGTAAAATCACCAAAAAGGTATTTTTGATGATTTTACGACGATAAAAAAAGACTGATAAAGTGTTTATTGGGCTTTTCCATATAGAATTCTCAGTAGCTGATTGCAATAGGTTCGCCCCCTATTACTTGGAAATAAAATATATCTCTAGCGAAACGTGGGTGTACTCTTAGGTATGCCTCTTTTTTTAGCTTGGTATTATCATCAAATAACTTCTAGGGACTGTCAGACTAGTACTGACTAAATCCACGGTGTCCTTAAAAAGCTCTTTAAGTTCCAGGGCAGGGTCACGGTTACCTGTTTAGACATGTTATTTCCAAGTTACAGTTTTCTTTCATTTACGAAGAGTAACTTGTCATTGTTCAAAAGCGAACTTTTGTTTCTTTAGCTATATTTGACACTGGACGGCGGGAAGACTTTCAAAATGATCCAGAGCTTCGTGAAAACATTCTTCTGGTCCTCCGGTCCTGGTTTCTCGAAGGTGTTCTACATGGAGCGATGGAAGCCAGACGGCACGAGCACGGTGTTCAGTGCCAGTGACCCTACAGACCTGGTCAATGCTGAGATACTGTTCGAAGAAGCCAAAGACTTCCAGATTAAGGGAGACTTCATGTTTGCTACTAAACAATCCAAAGAGGTGAGTCTTTACAAACCTTTTATTTTTTGACTAATTTTCCTCTCCGTTTCAGCTACTGCTCAGTCGTAGTTATATAGCCCATAGCCCTCCCCAATAAATGAACAATCCAACGCAAAAGTATTTTTTCAATTCGAACTGATTGATTTCAGTTAAATTATCGTAAAATGACTACTGCTTATAATTTAATCACGGCAAAATAAATATTAGCCTTAGAAAGTCAGCAAAACGAGTTCCCCATGCCTAACCACGGGGTTTAAAAAAAAAAGAACACTGTGTGTCGTAGGAAATGTAATAATACCAAGTTACCAACAGAACAATATCATTTTATACTTTTTGTATCTTTAATTTAGCAGAAAAACAAAGATTTTCCAAGAATAAACATACCTAAAGGACCTTGAGGGAAATGATTGTTGATCAATAATTCATACGTCACCTTCCTTAGGTCAAAACAATGTAGCGTGGTGAAACACTCAGTCATAATATTTGCAATGGTATTTACGTCAATTATCAACTGTTATTATTACTTATTATATCGCGTACTCGGCATTATGAGGCAACAAAGGAGTGTTTAGTCTAAATCCTATTTCATTGCTTTCTTTTATTTCCTTCTTATAAAGAATGTTATCATAATTAAGGCATGATAGGACCAAACATCTCGATTGATTTTAATGTAAGTACTTTAATCTTTACAGATTAAATATTTCTGAAAATCTGTTTTCTAGATTCGCAGATACAGAAACGAATATTTAAGAGGAACTTTAATTTATATAAGAAACTAGTTTCTGCTTGCGACTTCGGTCACGTTCGCCTTCGATATTATACTTTTTCCGCCTAACTAGACAAAAAATATGATAACTCAGCCAATATGCACAGTATAAAAAAATACAAAAAAAAAAACTCAAAATTACATGATTAGTTCCGGAGATTACCCCCCTAGCTATATACAAACAATATTTATCTTCTATAATATAAGTATAGATAAAAACTAGGCTAGAACCACTTTCATAAAATACCATATTATCTGCGCTTGAACTTGTGCATAATAATTGAAATTATTTAGACTGTGACGTCTTTTCTTATTAATATTTGAGTATCCAACTAAATAATATATGAAAAAACCGTAGAATATGTCGTTAGGAAAGTTTTATCTATGACCATGGGCGCTTATAAGAATATCAAAGACCAAAGAGGATGTTTCTATGGCTAGAAAGAGAGTGATTATTGAGATGAAGAATAGTAAAATGTCCTTAATGTAAATAATATATGACTCTTCCTCTTAATGTATGGATATTTGTGATTTTTCCACTACAATACTTCTATGCAGATTTGTATGAAATTTGGTACATACTTACAAACATAGTTTTCATCCCGATTTTTAGGGTTCCGTAGTCAACAAGGAACCCTTATAGTTTCGCCATGTCCGTCCGTCCGTCCGTCCGTCTGTCCGCAGTTTAGCTCAGAGACGCACAGTACTAGAGAGCTGTAATTTGGTGTAAATATACGGATTTGTTGTGCCAAAAAAGTGGTAAAATAAAATCTCGTAAAATATTTTTTTTTAGGGTACCTCCAGTACTTACACGCAAAGACAGGATTTTTTTTTCTCGCGTACCCTTTAGTGTGGGGTATCATTAAATAGGTCTTTAAAAAATAATGATAGTTTCCATAAACAATTTTTTGATAAAAAAATTCGTTTGTGAAATATTAAGCTTTAAAGTGCTAAATTTTGCTCGATTCGAGTGTCCCCCCCCTCTACCAGCTAAACGGTTATGTTTGGGAGTGTGAAAAAATTCACAATAGTAGTATATATAACGAAGTTTAAAAGAAAATTATCATGACTAAGTAGGCTTTACAACTTTACGAGTAATAGTCGACCAACTTATAAAATGTACTTGGACATCATATTTTCTAAACAAAATGTATCGGAGACAACTGCAAATGTAAGTTTGTCAACTTTATTTTTACAGCTTTTATAGGTATGTTTTTTGGGGATAGGTAGGTTTTATCGTCAACTATTTTTAACTAAATTCAAAAAAAGGAGGAGGTTCTTAATTCGTCGTAATCTTTATTCTTATGTATTTTCCCCGATTTCTCAAAGACTCCTGGACCGATTTTGAAAATTCTTCTTTTTAAAATTAAATTCAGCGAATCAGTTTAGTTAGTTCGCATAAGTATTGATGGGCAACTACGGAACCCTACACTGTGCGTGGCCCGACACGCACTTGGCCGGTTTTATCTTTCTGCCCGTGGAATACTTTCTGAGTCGTAGCCGCTGCGCGTTGTTTAGTGCTAGCAGTATAGTAAAAGAATAGAGAAAGGAAATCATCGAATCCCAAAGAATTCGGAATTATTTAATCAAGAAAATGATAACAAACTAAATGAAACAAAAGATTTCAAACGTAGAAGATATTTGATGACCCAAACAAAAGGTCACTCTCACCAACAAGCCGCACAGGAAACATTTAATAAATAAACAAGGTACATAACCGATAAACTTATTCCGACGTCCGATCTAACATGAACCGTTGGGCCATCAAAACAGACAATTTCTCTGTCCCTCAATGACTCTTTATGAAAATTGAAGACATACTTTGTTTTGATAACAATGTCGGGGGCAGAAATATGTACTAACCTTATTGATACTTTATAGAAATCGTATGACTAGATTAGTAATAGTAAGTAGTCAAAGACTTTGGTGAGCCCACAAATGGACCACATGGTCATAGCCTATTTCGTATTCTCATCATATAATTGATTACAGTGTGTCCGTTTTTGGTTTTTATAAACTTAAATCGGAGGTAGGTTCGATTCTGTCATTATAATTGTTCTACATTACCCATTGTTTATTATTTTCAGTTCTTTCACCAAAAAATGAGTTTTAAATCCCAAGTCTATTAAAAGCCGAAAAATGGCTCGCTTTCAAGGGGGTTTGGTATCCGACCTCACATTTAGAATAATTTGATTGACAAAATTGGGCAAGCTACCCTCCCTTTAAGTTTCTGTAGACCGAAGCTGGATACATTGTATACCAGCAGCGAAGCTACCTAACATGCCGATTCCTATCGGCTTTACTTACGAAATATAGCAATATAAGTATCAATGATTTTCATTTATCATTAAAAAAATATATTTACGAAGCTACATTACTTGTAAAAATAACAATCAAAGAAAAACACTCTAAAACTAAAATTAACAATCAAAGAAATAATAAACAATTTCAACTCCCGCAAAACAGAAAGGTTTGTAAGCCGCAAGGCAAATCAGGAATCCCGATCATAGTTCCTCTAGTAGCGATCGTGAGCTTGACGCTACATAACATCGCTGAATTAAGGACGCTGGTAAGCCGAATGTCTCCGGCTTATGATAAGGACAGAGATATGAAATGCTTACGCCAGAACGAGATGGAATGATACTGGACTTCGTAATTTGTTTAGATAGTTTTATTTGGATTCACATTAGTTTTGGCCCGCTTATATTTTTATAGTTTTGAATACCATTGTTTTCAACTGTCCATTTGTTTTTGATTTTGTATTATTTTTGAAATTGATAAGTTTTGCGTAGTTAGCGCAGTAAAAACATGGTTCGTTCAGTTCAATGATAATGTTTGGTAATGTTCACTGCAAAACAGTGTACGTTAGTTACAAGTTTTCAACTAGATGGCGTTGTGCAATTTCGTCACATTTTTGAATCGCGGTGTTAAGATCTGTAGGCGATTAGTATAAGGTTTTGTGAACATAGAATTTTTCAGAGTTAGGAATCCCAATAATGTCCATTGTTTAATATTTATGATTGTAATTGTAATAATTGGATAACCGACTACAGAAAAGGTGGACAAGGAGGTTACTCAAATACTCAATTCGTCCGTACCGTATCCATTGGACGAAGTATCCAGAAAATTAAATATTACAATGTTTTTGTTTTTTATTCGCGGGATAACTTTGTCGTTTAAGAACAGATTTTGATGATTCTTTTTTTGTTGGAAAGCAGATATTTTAAAGGTGGTCCCATGATAAGAAAATCAGGGTTTGATGATAGAAGACTAGAGAAGTCCAGTGGAACTTTCAAAAATCTTACGGGCGACTAGTGTGTTTGTAAGTTTTTTTCATTAAGTATTTCAAATAAAGGTCTGGAGTATAATATCTTGATGATGGAGCCGAGAGACATTGGGAGAACTCCTCTACGATTCACAGCAGCTACCTTGTGTTTGAGCTTCATTAATTTGTATTGATGAGAACTTTTCACCTAGACGGGTTGCAATTGTCATTAGGGGTCTGATGACGAAAACGAAGATAGTTCAGAGAACTCCTGAACGGTTTATAGCAGCTATCTTATATTTGGACTTAATCAATTTATGGTGATGGGAACTTTGCACCTATATGGGTTATATTATTCGATGCCTCGATACCTGCCATTTGTTCCCATAAAAATTAATTTGGTTTGTTTCAGTAGTTTTTATTTTATGAACATTTTTAGCTTATTATATAAGTACATGGGCGATGTTATAACCGGTGCTACGGATATTACAATTGTAGTGCCCCAAATTGTTGTTAAATGTTTAAACTAAAAAGGCTAAAATTAGCCCAAAGCTATAGTTACTAGAATTCACGTTTTGGTCCGGGTTCCCCTTCAAAATTTTCTGCCCTTCGCCACTGTTGTATACCTATCTATTTTTGATTGAATTGTTTAGTAATCTAATTTAAGATGACTGACAGATAACATTTAATGTGTACGATTTTGAGGGTAACCTACACTTAAACTGAATTAGGATCGTAGCAGTTAGTGTTATATTATAAGTTTCTGACCCCCATTAGAAAAAGGCGTGATTTATTCCTTGTTTTCAAGTTCTTGCCAAACAGTTGTATCCGATTATTCCGTTATCAGTCGTTAACTCATGCGAAAGTAACATCTGTCGGACGATATAATTTATGCAGAACAACATCTCCGATCTATTGTTTGCATACATAAGTACAATGTTCTTATGTTTATCAAAACATGACCAGAGACATTATTTTATGAGTGGTCGCTAAGACAATATTAAAACATTTGTGTTTTCAAAACAAAAGTTGAACTTTTAAGTATTAAAATATGACTACACGAATGTCTGATTCATCAACATGACGCATAGTTGGAACAGCGTGTTTAATTCAATAAATGATCGCTCAGATGCTTACACATTCATTTGCTATCTTAATAGGCTTGCAGACATCATATTTCTCGAAGATGATAGCACTTGAGAGCGTATTTGAGAGCTCAATGTGATTATAGCTCTTAGTAGACACCGGTAGTTTTTTTATCGTCAGATATTTTTAACGGACTATAACTACTATGTCGGTTTACACTCAAAATTCTCTGGATCTTTGTCTGTAATAAAAAATGTCCAATCAGAAATAACAGACTTGAATACAATGATACTTGAATATTTGGACTGAGATTGTAACTATATTAAAATTGAAAATACTTATGTAGGGTCAACAGCCGTCTAGTTCTAGAAAATGATTTTCTTCCCACAATAAAATCAATTTGTGTCACAAGTCAGTGAATAAACACGGTTTAGTGCGTAGCTGGTTTAGGTACGTCATGGACGACATTGAGTCACCAATTAAGGGTCATCCAGCTGTATTGTGGTCTACCGTCTTGTTAGTCCACCCCTCCGTGTACAGTGTGTATTCAGTATTAAAAAACAATGTCCACACCTCGTCTGTCAGTCTGTAAGAACGCGAAAACTCAAAAACTACTGAACAGTGTGGAACGATACATTATAGGAAGGACTGTGTATTATTCATTAGGGGTTGTTTAAATTTCCTGAAGTATGATGAAAAAATTATAGAATATATCTGAAAAAACGTGCTGATAATTATGGAGCTTTACTTGTAGAAAAAATACTGCTATTAAAAACAGTATATTGCGGAACTATTTCTCTTCAAAATGCACTGTTACCCGTGCAAGGTTGGGGCGATAACTAGTGTTGCATACGTAGCAAGGAAGTGTCTTGTCAAGCGAATAATACACCAATTGGCCAACTCCTTGACAGTCTGGTGCCTTAGTACTTAACACACAAATTACCCGAATCAACTCAGTTGATACGATAATGTATGCACCACTTTACGCTTTTATTATGAGTTCTATAACAAGTGTAGTTGTGCTTATATTGCGCTAGGTTATTGACTTGTCATTATTGTTTGTATTGAAACGCGTTGATAGTTCGATGTCTCTCGACGCGGTCTAGGCGATCTATTTATTGTTTGTGCCGTTAGCCGGCAATCAGTGTCGACTCTATTGACAATATTAGAAATAGTTTCCGTTATTTGGTTGACCTTTTCCTTCTATAATACATCCATATCTTACTTGTATAGGTATATGAGAATGTACATTCAGATTACCATAAGGCATAAATGGAATCGAATTAACTGTCATAAATTGCGAGTAACCGAAAATTAAGCAGACATTTTTACTAAGTTAGGTCTTATTACAGATTTCTCTGTGGTTGTTCCGTGGCATCCAATACCAGGCGACTCACAAATTGCTAGGTTTGTTCTCCATAGATACCTACTTATTGTAATCATAATTATGAAACTCAATCACGTATTTCACCTATACCCCTGTCGGAAATATAATGTGATTTGAGAATAAGATGACGTATCTATGTAGTATGGATTTTGTAATTTTGGATTTATTTCCCTTTTCAAATGGCGATTGAGAGAACTCTTGATCGACAATAAAAGTTTTGTTAACGCAAGATTACAACCACATTGATAAAAAATTGTTTTAAAATACTTGTGAATGTTACCCACAAAAAATACGTAACTAAATATATTATTTCCCTTTTCAAATTGCGATTGAGATAATTCTTAATAGAGGATAAAATTTTAATTAGCAATGTTGTGACCACTAATTGATATTTTTCATACACGGAAAATAGTTTCTAATTTGATTCGAGTGTTATTTTGCAAATACAAAATATTGTTGTATTTTACTCATATTTAATCGGTCGTACGTGTAGAGTGATTTATTTACCTAGCCAATATCTGTATGTCAATAACATCTACTAACCATGCATTCTAATAAGCCATGTGGATGTTTTTGGACGGCATCTCTGAAAGTGTGCGCGTGCAATGTCGCATTCGTGACGTCAGAGTGAGATGCAACTTCTGTAGAATAAGAATGAGGGCGGGACGATTTGTGAATATAAATTGTGCAATATTATTTTGCCTGTCTTTATGCACTATGTAGGGAAGATATTTCCGACTATCGACCGGTCTAGAAGCATTTGTATTTAATTCACTTCATCAATTTGCATACAAATTATGGTCGTAAATATGTACCTAAACAATAACCTGTATAAAGAACAAAGATACTATGTTTAAGTGTCTAATTTTTTGCTTACTTTTTTAAATCTTATAAGATTTCCACAAATGTAGGTATCTGTATTTTTCGATCTGCTCGGTTAGTCAAATCACAATGGCCGCAGGACTTATTTTCTTACCGTTACCCCGGAACATAAAGGGCCATTGAAGGACACCATAGATTTTAGTCAGTACAAGTCTGACAGTCTCATTTGATGATTTTACCACACTAAATAATAATAAAAAGTCAAATCGCAATCAAGTTGGGAGGTAGGTACTATATTTTTAAAACAATTCAGCTTTATAATATTAAGGAAAAAAAAGTTATTAAAAACTAATTCATAGATGTTAGGTATATTATGTATTGTAATGGAGAGGTGTTCGTTATTTGCCAAAGTAGGTCACCGCCGTTGTTATGTATGTATGTGTAATTATTACACTAATGTGAATATGCAAATATAGTTCTTGAACTTTATTCTACGTTATTATCCGCTCCATCATTGTAATTTATCGTTTTTGTGAAACGTAATCATTTTGGCATGAAGTTTTTATTTACTAACGATCGTTTTTTATATGAGGAAGGTTACATGTTTTATGCGTCTATGTTTTGTACAGATCATCATCAGTCTATAAATGTTCCCACTGCTGGGACACAGGCCTTCTCTCTGCGAGAAAGAGTAGGCCATCATCCACCTCGCGGACCCATTGTTGATTGGTAGATGTCAAATGTCAGCGATTTTTTGACTTTAGGATATAGCGGTTTCCTAACGATGTTTTCCTTCACAATTGTTAACAATATTAGATTACGTATGTCACCTAAAAAAAAATTCTGATGCCGTGACATACATACCCTTTTTATGTAGGGTGCTTCTCATTATTATATTCGCCAAAACAAGCTGTTGACTCCTCCCTGACTGAGCCTATTTTTCGCACCGACTAACTACATGCAAACATGGTATTCGCCTCACATTATTATCAATAAACCTGCCCTTTTATGTCATGTACTACACCTACAGTACCTCATCCTGTGTGTCACAGTGAGTTACATTTAGAGACAAATGAAAATTCTAGAAGCACCTACATTTTGAGTCTAGTCTCTAAAACTTGACGGACAGGACTCATTGAGAGACGGAATCGTCGGATTAAGATAGACAACCTCCTTTATCTTAACTTGTTCTAATCAATATCAATATCCAAATATACTGAACTAACTTTTTTAGATAACTTCAAAAATAGCTTTTTTTGGTGTATGTCTGCGGTCTGTGGTTATACAAATATTGTTTAATTCACCGACGTATTAGTTAGGTACTATAGTTTGGATTAGGCATTCGCAAAATATAATGAGGCTTCTAGGAAACCTGTTTATTAATAGAATAATATTTCCTTGACTTGTAAACTTGAAGAGATTGCTTTGTACAGAGATGCTTCCTTATGTCGGATATTTAAAATCTTGATTTTGGTTTATCGATCTCTTAGTGGAGTTTGACTTTATTGTATCCGAAGATTCTAAAGTAATCTTATCTTTGAATAGATGATACTTTTTTACATCAGTTCAACTCAACAGGGAGAAGACCACATAAAACGTCTGAGGCGGATACTTGGTCCTCAAAACTGGTGTGTGGATAGTTAGGACATTGCAGAAAGCTAGTCATATCCTCGACAACTACACACTCCGCTAAGTATCGTCTGAATTATTAATAAATAGTTTATTACATAAACTCACGCCGTAGTTTCTGCCTACCCCAATGGGAAAAGCACATGGGGGTAAGCAGAAACTACAGAGCATACGATCCTACATACTCCTTAGGCTGCGTTTCCACTAAGGCGGAGCGGTGAGCGATTCACCAATCACACGGCTTGAGTGGAGAAGATAATATGTGGATTTCAAGCCATGTGATTGGTGAATCGCTCTCCGCTCCGCCTCAGTGGAAACGCAGCCTTACTATTTTTATTCTTCTACCTTTATCACAATTGATTTGCGGTCCCATACTTCTCTCATCATCTCATCAGTCACCTAGTTTCTAGCCATATTATCTTTTATTTATACTATCTATTCATAAAAAATCGCAACCTTTTACTATTGACCAATCCTTAGTTGACCTTGTGAAGTTAATTTTTTTACAAACCTACAGTATCTACGTCACAGCTCTAGTCTAGTCGTTAGCACTGGGTTTTTATTGCTTCGTATTAAAAATGAACATTAATCTTGTTATCGATTAATCGTATACCTACATGAGTGATGAAGACAAACGTTTTTTTTGTAATAACCTTAGCATATTTTTTCGAGGTGTCTTAACGGGGAACACATCTCTAGCACTTAATATTTAATGTATTTAAACAACTAATTTTAAACTCTCATCATAACAATTTACAGATTAAATTAACTTGTGTTGGTTTTTATTTACAAGTTGGTCACATCTTATATCGTTGATTGAAACATTAGAGAGCCACTTGAATCTCAAGCTGGTTTGCCTTTCGAATAAAAAATGTATCCATTGCCCATGATTAGACGATGTGGAACAAACATCTCTATACATTTCTAGGAAGGTTTGTTTACTTGAGTCCCGACTCTCGATCGATAGAAGAGCTTCAATAGTGATGTCATTGTTTTCGTTATTTGAAGTGAGGGTATTTTTAAATGAGACTGTTCTTTCGACCTCAATAAACAAAGGTTTCAAGTTGTTGTAACTAAGTGTTGAGTTGCAACACAGTGACAAATGGCACTGTTGAATGTTGTTAAGTGCTTAACATTTCGTCATGAGATAAGCTAGTTTTAAAAGTAGCTAAAAAGTTTAGTAACATGTTGTTCAGAATTCATATTCCGAAGAGTTAACCTACAAACAAGGTAAAACTGCTTTAGTGTTTATTAATTATTATCCCTCATTGATCAGTGATCATACCACTCATTACCACTGTATCTTCTATTTCGGCGGTCTTATAGTTACCGCACGGTAAAGGGCTATCGAAGGACACCGTGGATTACCTCTGCCCTGGGTGAGAGGATTCATTTGATGATTTTATCAAGATAAGAAAAAAGTAAACTAGGTCCAGTTTCATTGCAATTTTCGTTAAAATCCGAGTACAAGGTTTTTAAAATGTCAGATGAATTCCTTGAGCTCCTTGTAAATCGATACATTTTAATTCGCTGTATTTGGGTTGCTACCGAAATAACTATTACAAACTTTTCCATAGAAAGAAGTTAGATAACGTTATGGAAATGTTCTAATTTTAATCAAATGTCAATGTGTTTGGCGGTAACGAAAAAATATTTACATAGTAGGCGCTTACCTACATTTAATAATATAATAATGTTAGTCATGTTGACCTACAATATATGTGAGTCATATTGTTACGAATTGTTATTTTATGTCGTGCATGGCGATAAATAATAATAATTAATTTATTACTTTTATTTGGCTCACGCCTTTAATTAAAAAACAACTTTATCCTCCATTGGAATTGTTTCATTGCTTATTTTCCGGCACAGTACGATATCTCTTAAATTGTGCATATATCAAGTGTCTAATTGTTTTAAATAATGTTGCAAAATACTACTAAAAGTTAGATAATAAAAAGGTCAACTTTTGTCTATTTTGCCATAATTTATTTTCGCCTGGTATCTTATTAGATTTGACTTATTAATTCTTTTTTTATTCGAAAGCTAACCATTTTATGATCTGATGATTGGATCTAAAATCGAGGGCAACCCTTAAATTTTATTAGCTGACACATAGTTTCTCGCAAAGTAATTCTACTTGCGTATGGAAATCATCATCTCATGTAGCTGAGCTGATGATGGAAGGTACTCCTGCAAGTAAGGAAATCATGTTTGAGTTCTCATATCTCCGAAAACAACTCCTCAAGTAGATTATTCATTCTAGTCGGATGTAATATATTCAGTGCAATAATGATTTTACATGTTATTTTGTAAATATAAGCGGTTTTCGTTATCCTAATGCATTTTAAAAACCGTTACAAGGTCAAGGCTTAGAAACCGGTTTAGATATAAAAACATACTTTTTAACTATGTGCGTTTGTAATAATGTTCCATTCAAATTATGTTCTAGAATTTGTTTCATGTTGAAAACAAAACATTAGGATCGCTTCTTTGTTTCATGTTTTTAATGAGTTACTTTGAGTGCCTAAAGCAAGTTCAAAGTTATTACAATTCATTGTAATGCTGATGAAGTCTCCTTGTTACCATATTATTACTAAGCCTATTTTATTACCATTTTGCTGTAAAAAAGCAATAATATTATATTACAAATGAAATAATCGTAACTAATTCAGTTAATAGTGTATTTCATATTGCTAACAATGAATTTATGTATTGTGTTCAAGGTAAAAACTGTTATTTTGATTGAGACCTACATAGTCACAACCAATCATTTGAAAATAGTAACAACAAATCAGTTTGCAAAAAAAAAAACGATGTTGAAGGTTATTGAACCGTATGAAGTTGATTACAAGCAAAATGTTAGTTTAAGTTTTCAAAAACCAGTTTTTTAGTTGTCTATAAACCAATTTTATAGTACGGTAAAGGTTTAATGAGGTGTTTCATTCATTACAAAAATGCTTGAGTATGAATACAAAAATCTCTCTGGTTTCTAGAGTATAGTGCGTTGGATTGAAACGTAACTTTACGCCGCATAGAGATGTTGGAAATGTTGATAGTCATGGTAAATATTTTTTATACAAAAATATAATTACCAAAGTTTCGAGAAGGGTATTTGAATTTTCAACTACCCAGTAATAGACCATAATCACAAGTGTTGAGAGTTCATTACAACTCATCCTGCCTCGTGCATTTTCACGACATCCAGAAATGATGACGATTTTCTTTCTTTTCAGAGAAACACCCTTCACCTATACATTTCACACCAAAGAAGTCCTTTCTACAAGGCCGAGTTCCAAACAGAACTAGATCTAAAAAGGTTCCACATAGCGGATGTCACAGACAAACGTATATTTGTCTCTGTCATGCACACAGATTCTCTAGCAGACCTGTATGTGTCGGAGATAAGCAACAATTACACGCAGTACAACTTTGTTCTGAGCCTGGAGCAGATATTGTGCTACTTCCCTGATGCTAATTGGAAGGATAGCTGGCTGGAGTAAGTTAAACTTTTATTAATTCAAATGTTTACTAAAATGTGCGGTAAGGAGCCAGAATGTCCCCGAATCAGAATCCCCGATATTTGGTCAGAATTGATGATAATCATAAAATTATTTCATTCTTCTTCTTATGAATATAAATATACAATACAAAAAACGCTATACACGACATTCAGCTTGCCTGCTCTCTTTCCTTATAATGACGCACAGAAAAAATTCATGAAAAAAACTGTCTTAAACCGAATGAATGAATAAAAGTCACTATCGAAGGGAATGACATTGAGTTGTTTACACTTAAAAAAAAAAACTTTGGCTCCAAGGACGACGAGAGTATTTTAGTCGCAGAATATATTTATTTTTGTCTCAGGAATGTCAGTTTGAGGTGACCCTGATCAATCACCATTTCACTGCAATTTTGTCACTTTTAAATATTAAAAACGCCAAATATTTCTTCTGAACAAAGACTTTACTTTCAGGGACGTGACCGAAGATCCGTTCACTGACTTGTACCGTGTGGAAGGTCTGAAGGGCATCTATATTGCTTCGCGAGTAGACTCAAAGGCACCTGTCGCGAACATAGGACCAGAGCACCTGATCTCACTGATAACCTTCGACCATGGAGTCACTTGGTCGCCCATCAATCCACCTACTGAAGATGAGAATGGTAAGCTTTCATTTATACAGCCATTACCATTATTACAACCATTACTATTACCATGGCTCCAGGACATGATTCTGGACTATGAATATAAAAGAACAACGATTATGAACAGCCTATACAGTTAAATAAACTCCAATTTTTTTTTAAAGTAGGAAATAACCGACGAAGAATTCCAACACGGGGAAGAAACACTGTCCAGAATCATGGACCCATGGTATTCGTTTGTGCGTCGATGTCCCTTACACCCTGTATAATGCTGCTGTGTTTTTATTATGTAGTCGGCTTCAATCAGACGCTGGTTCCAGAATAGTATAGGTACATTTCATCTTCAGACTTCGAATCGATCCTGACAGCATTGAAAAAAAATGTTTTTTACAAGCCGCGCCGCAAGCTAATGCAACAAATCAAACTCGCACCATCGCATTTTATCCTTAAACGTCGAACGTTTAACCTTAGATGTCAAACAACAAAATATGTGAAAAGTTGCGATTACATTATGATAAACATACGGAAAAATATATAAAAAAGGCCTTGTATAAATTGCTTTAAAAAGCGGAAAACAATTTAATTGCTGTAAACAAAGGAAAAAAGAATTTATAACTCTTTTAATGAAACAATAATCAATAGTAGCATGTGTTTTATGCAGACTTATTACAGATTCCATTATAATTGAAATGTACTGTAATATTCACCCACTCCATTGTCGATTGCTTGCGTTTGTATTGAATTTAAGTATTTCCTCTTCGTTTTTAAGGTAACTAAAGTTTATCGGTATGAGTATTGAAGTTTTCAGTTTTCCAGCAATTTTATGGCACAAAAAATAGTTCGCCGAATAAAAGTAGCTAAACAGTGTCCAAACAGTCTTACTTGCTTAAAAGAAGGGTCTAATCGCCAGGGCCGGCTGACTGGGGGCCTTGTGGACTTCGAGACAATGGAAAGTAAAATGTAGGGTGGACGAGTGGCCGATGGTGTTATAGCAATACGATTGCAATCTCCGAACCGTTTGCCCCCTGATAGTACTGCCACATTTCGCTAGTTATGTTAAAGTACCATGTAAATAGGGGCGATCTTATTGACATCAGCCGAGCACAATCCAGACTCCGCGCCTGCCGAGAAATTCCTGGAAAATTCCAACCATATTTTGTCCGACCTGGACTCAAATCTAGGCCCACTTCCCAGCAGATACTAGACCAACATAGTAAGGGATTAGTTGAGTTTTCTTCTCAGCTGATTCTTGTAAGAATGTAGTGGGGCTCTCAATAATAACCGGGCCCTGTGTAGATTGCCCAGTGGATAAGACGGCCCTGCTTTATTTGTAAAGAATAATGTACTTTTTTTTTTTCATTAAAAATACGGTGTTGATTTTCCCATCATGAGTGTATACCGCGTTCTGGGATGGTTCTGTAAAATACATAATTATGAAACTTCATGTTTACATTCAGGAAAAACCCAGTATTTAGGTATAGTAAACTCCAATAGTCGTGCAGTTTGCACTGCCAGTGGCCAGTATTTCTACGAAAAATAACTTGAATGCGCAATACACAGTTACAGGTAAAATATGTTCAAAAACTCGTCCTTTAGGAAGTCCTAAGTTAATTTATTTATCCATTTTTTTCGTTAAACCTGGAAACGGTGCTTGAAACGGTTGTACGATTCCACTGGAGGTGGTAGGCTTCACCAGGGCCGCCTGACTTGCGACTATCTTGTCAGAATGTTTGGCGCCCGAAATAGATTTTACTGTGTAGGTACCGTAGCATAGTTGCAGGATAACCACTTCCTTCTCAGTGAGCTCTCTACATCTTAGGTCTTTGGGCAAGATGGAAATCAAGAGCAAATCAGTTGTAGAAAAAATAGAAAAAGGTTTTACAACATTATTGACATTTTATAACTGATCCTTTTGCCCAGCAGTATCTCAGCAAGATTTTTCATCCTATTTTCCTAACTTTTTTAGTAACTTCCATCTTACTGTTTGTTCTCAGGCAAGCCGTTGAATTGTCATATAGAAAACTCTTGCAGTCTACACTTATGTCAGAAGTTCAGTCAGCTGTACCCAGTCACAAGGTAAGATAATCCAAAATCCTCTTTACTTCTAACAACATCTGTTTCGCTCGAAAATGAACCTAATAGTTAACTTATAGCGTCTATTTTGATTTAAGCGGTAAACGCTTGATAGTGTATTTGCTAGATTGAATCATTACGTTGCCTTATCGACAATTTATTTCATGTAATTACTTAGTAAGTAGATACCTATCTGTTATACTTTAATAAATTATTAGTTACGGCCGAAATCAATAGGTTAGTAATAGATATGAACTGAACAATATAACTATGTTATAATTTGTGTGCAAGGGAAAAACACCGGAGTTGCGGGACTGTCCAAGCAGGTTAATGTGACCCTGGAACGTAAAGGGCAATTGAAGAAACAAGGTGGATTTTAGTCAGTATGAGTCTGATAATACCTACCGCTCCACCCGGTTCACCCTTGTTTGGCAGAACAACTTTTCGTCGAAAATCACTCCGGCTAATTTTGGTTACTATAAAGTCGTTTAGTCGAATTATTCATTTCACCGAATACCTAATTACTTTTTATATTTTTATTAAGCCTATTTATTTCTTTGAAATAATTACATTTGACCGAATTTTCAAATTCACTAATTTTATTTAAACTAATGTTTCACTAGACTAATAATGATTTAGTCGAAATATCGCATCGAATATTCATTTAATTAATTATTCGTTTTCTTTCATTGTCTATAAAAAAATCGGGCTCCGCCGAGCTACCTTGGTAATCAGCAATTTTACTAAGGATGCAAGAGCGAGCGAAGCGAGCTCGGAACCTGGGGCACCCCGACTCGGACAGGTTAGGTTCGAAGGGGATGGCGGGGTCTGAAAGACCCCGCCATCCCCTTCGTGTTAGGTTACTTTAAGCCTTGCAAACAGAAACAGGAGCCCCGCGAAGCGGGGCTCCGTCGAGCTACCTTGGTAGGTAGTAATCGGCAATTTGACTAAGGATGCAAGGGCGAGCGTATATTACTGATGACCACCTACCGAGGTAGCTTGACGGAGCCCCGCTTCGCGGGGCTCCTATTTCTGTTTACAAGGTTTAAAGTAACCTAACATGAAGAGGATGGCGGGGTCTTTTCAGACCCCGCCATCCCCTACGAACCTAACCTGTCCGAGTCGGGGTGCCCCAAGTCCCGAACTCGCTTCGCTCGCTCTTGCATCCTTAGTTACTGGTTACCACCTACCAAGGTAGATCGACGGAACATAAATATTTACAATGTTTCTTTCTGCATTACATTACACCAATCGAATATTCGATAAACTAAATTTTATACCACCTGAATATTATATCAAATGAATATTATACCTTTTGATCAATAGCGCAAATGTTGTTATCGCAAATAAATATTCGATGAAATGAAAATTAAGTTAACCGATATTATACAAACTGATTATTTTCTCGAACGTTGTTCGAATTAGTAAAATTATATCAAAAGTTGTTCGACCAAACAAGGGTGAACCGCTCCACCCAGGGCGCGAGGATCATTTGATAATTTTATCCACCCACTATTTTTGTGCTAGCCATAAAGACGTACTTAGATAAATGCAATCTAAACTAAATAGGTAACAAGAAACACTCAGGAAATGACGCTGCATATTTTTTGTCAAACAAAAATGACGCTGCATATTTTTTGTCAAACAAAAATGACGCTGCATATTTTTTGTCAAACAAACATAGGTCAGATAGTTTAAAACAATTATGGATTTTCCCAAGAATAGTCGAGATCGGGCACGCCGCAATTGCGGCGGTAAGACCCCTCTTTGAGGAGTGGCTGGAGAGAAGTCATGGCGTCCTGACCTACCGCTTGACGCAGGTCCTCACCGGACACGGAAGTTTCGGGAGGTACCTGTGTCTGATGCGAAAGGAGGAGACGCCTGGGTGTCACCACTGCGAAGATCGCCCGGAGGACACAGTGGAGCACACGGTGCAAGACTGCCCAGCTTGGGCGGAGCACCGACGTGTCCTCACGGCTGCGATAGGCGGAGACCTCTCGCGCCCGGCATTGGTTGCGGCCATGCTGCGGGGCGAGACGGAGTGGGAAGCGGTCAGCTCCTTCTGCGAGGCAGTAATGCTCGTGAAGGAGGAGGCGGGCCGCGAGCGAGAGAGGACAGCGTCCTCCCTCCGCCCCAGCCGCAGTGGTAGGCGCCCACGGCGACGGACGTCGCTTGATGATCTCCGGCCACCGTAGGCGCGGGCATGCGGGCAGCGAGTAAAGGGCAACTCGCTGCCCGACCAAGGACCATGCCCGGGTCGACGGCGCGTTGTGTCCCACGCGCGCCTCAAAGAGCGTCAGCATAATGACGGGGCCCCCCTCTCAGAGGGCCAAAGCCTGCCGGGGTCGCGGGATTATTCCCTTACCGTAACCCCGGAACATAACAGGCTATGAAGGACACCGTGGATTTTAGTCAGTAGAAGTCTGACAGTCCCTCCCGCCCTGCCCGGGGTTGGAGGACTCATTTGATGATTTTACCACGCTAAAAAAAAAAAAAAGAATAGTCGAGATACTCAGGAGAATTTATTACATTCCTAGGTGCAACTAACCATCGATTTTAGTGTCATATTATTGTTCCTGGTAAATACAGAATCTTATCAGTGTTTTGGTAGTAATGCTCTTTGCTTTTTGATAAATATTGCACCAGATTACTGTTACATAATCGTTAAAGACGGGAAGTCATAATGGGCAGTAAAGTCTCATAAGTATAAATGAGTTAAGATTACGACGGTAATGTGATCATTATTACTTATATTAAGTGTAACATAACCTGCAGGCGAATCATGTTACTGTAGAAACGGGGTTTGTCCATGAAAAAATAATCAAAATGACAGAATGAATCAAATGAAAGGAACATTTTACCGTCCTAAGAATAAAAATGGCCATGTATAAAATGTAGACATAAATTCTTCAGTTGTTAACGGATCGTGGAACAACCGATTAAAAAAAAAACAATAGATTTTTTTGTCTATTTGTGTTAATAAAATTGAAATAGAATAGTAAGAATAGACAAGATGACTAAAAATTCTTATTAGTCTGTCAATTAGATTATATTTGAGCTGTATTTATTCCTTGGTTATGTAATTCAAAGTTGACGAAGATAAAATGACGCTTTTAAAAAGCACAATTCAAACACCACTTTTTGGCATATTTTTTAATGTATTCTATCGTCACGAGTGATCAATTTTGATGCGTTATATATGAATGTTCATACCCTCGAAAAAAAGTGTTCTATATTTTTTTAAACTCGGTGTTGTAAGATTTGCAATTATTTTATTAATGCTGTCATTATGCCTCTAATGCCATATTAATCATGTCATGTCCAATTCGGTTATTTTATCTTACGATAAATCACGCCTGTAATCTCCGAAAGATTTGTCAGTAGAGTAATGATACAATTTTTTTTACAAAATAGTAGAATTTGACCAAGAAGTTTAAAGTTATGACTAGTCTTTAATAGTTTAATAGATCTACAGTAACAATATATTGACGGAAATAATTAACACAATTTATCAGCGGTCAAAATATTGAAGGAAAATATTAGCTTACGTTTACCTTTATCATCTTAGCAGCAATGTCACCTTGAACTCTGTTGATAACTCACTTTGTAAGACGCTTTCTGATGATACTGTATTACTCTACTATCTGTTTACT
Organism: Agrotis segetum; assembly: GCA_036375495.1. NCBI lineage: Eukaryota > Metazoa > Arthropoda > Insecta > Lepidoptera > Noctuidae > Agrotis > Agrotis segetum. The sequence continues at coordinate 972,070 of JAQSVV010000209.1, read as the reverse complement.
GCATAGTTTGTTCACCCGATTGACTTTAGGACCAGACTTTTGATCAATAGTTGAATTGTAAGTACTAATAGCCTGCTTGGCTGGCCACGCTCTCGCGTGTCTATATATTAAAATCCCGTTTTCTTTTTAATAAATCGTTAAAAGATGTATAGGATTTAACCAATAGTTTAACTAATATCAAACAACGCGGCCTTACTCAATTATTGTGGAAAGATGAAAATGAGAAAAGAAGGTTTATGACGTGTCCGAAAAACAGTTCAAGATTCAATCAAAACTTCAAGCGCATCCTATACTAAGGGTAGTAAAACCAAAAGGTCTAATGAACCTCAATCTTGGAGGAAGATATAACAGTTTTGTTAAGAAAAAAGCAGATTTAGTTCTGCTTTACATACACAAAGATGTTCAAATTCAATGGTTTAAAACAGCGTTTCTTTTAAAACAATCGTATTTTTATTTTCTTATTATAATCAAGTATTGTGTTTCTCTATAAGAATGATGATTGTATCATTCAAGCAGACATTTCTTTTGTCTAAGTACCCACCATAATAATTATATGAAGAATATTTCTTGAACCCGTATTATTCATACTAGGTACTTCGATGACGATTAATACAAAAGGTCTTGTTTGGTCATTGACTAACAAACAGTAGGTACTGTAAATTCTAAATTTCTCGGAAATAATTATATTATTATCAATAGAACTCTGCCCTTTCAGCATATCGGACTTACGATGACTCATCTTGAGCCATATGGTGTTTTTCAAATGAGGTGGATCACATAAAATGTTGCAAGAATTTTATGCTATTGTGTACACATTAGTATTAAAATAATTTATTAGTCATCCCAATCAAAGTAGGGACTTACAAATGAACAATTACATTCCAAACTAGGGAGTTTGGAAAATAATTACATCCCTATAAAACAATGTAATATGTAAAAGATAGTATGGTAACACAATGACACGCTTGTAAATAAGTCAACTGGTTGAAATTCAGCCTAAAACATACATTTGTATTTTAAGCATAGGCGTATTACTACTACAACAGTTTATTTTAAGATAAGGCTACAATTTCTTGGTTCAATGCCATCAATAAAATGTGCTTATTTACCCGAATAATGCTTGGGAGTGCTGTATCGGCTTTATATATGCCGTAATAATAGTTATCGTTACAAATTAATAAATTGTGCTTCAATATAATACATGCTGATAAATATTAATATGCTTGCAGCCCACCAGGAAATGTGGTTGCGAACGGTTTGAGGTAAATTCGTACAAATAAGAGTGCATTACGATACTTATAATTTTGCTTACACTTTAATTTGCACTGCACGGACATTGTTTTATTCATTATACATAAAAACCTAATTTATATAATTTGAACAGTTTGTATACATTTATTTATTACATTGAGGTTTAATTCACTCATTTGTTAATAACATTTAGAGATCGCGATTATTGTTTATAGTAAAACAAAGTAGAACTCAATTCAGAAAATATCATTTTTTGGTTTTATTTTGATTTGAGCATGGTGTAATAAATGTGGGTCACGGTGTTAGAGTTAGTCTTTCACCTTAACAAGTGTGCAAATGGGGAATATTTATGGAATGTCTGGTGTAACATATTTCATAGCATGACGGAGAGTATCATATCATATTTTCTACTACAGGTCAGCAAGTATTATGAGCTCCAAATCAGCTCCCGGCATCATAATGGCGACTGGAGTCATGGGTAAATCTCTGAAAGGTATACCCGGAGTGTACATCAGTCGAGACGCTGGTCTGACGTGGAAGAGGATCCTCAAAGACTACTACTTCTTCAACTACGGAGACCACGGCGGCGTCCTAGTAGCAGTCAAGTACTTCAAATCTCGCGGCGAAACGAGAAAGATATTATATTCCACCAACGAAGGCATCGAATGGAACTCTTATCAGTGAGTCATTTAATGCAATTCATGTTATCAATATTAAATTAATTATTTTGTCGTTATTAACAACATTAATTTGTAGGTTCAATGCCGATGACCTGCGCATCTACGGACTGATGACCGAGCCGGGAGAGAATACGACAACGTTTACTATGTTCGGCTCGGCGAACGAGCAGCATCAGTGGATCATAATCACGATAGATCTGAGGAACACTTTTACTCGTAATTGTACCGATGATGACTATAAGTACTGGTCACCGTCACCTCCCAACACCTCGGTCTCCTGTGTGCTTGGTACTAGGAACACTTTCCAGAGACGTCTTGCCCACACTAACTGCTACAACGGAATAGATTACGACAGACCATTCAAGAAGGAGACTTGCGAATGCAGTCGCCGAGACTTCGAATGCGATTTCGGTTTCATGCTCTCTGGCAACGAGTGTATTCACAACAAATCGTCCAAATATGATCCCTACGCAATTCCTGCGGAATGTCAACCGGGACATTTTTACAAACGAACAAAGGGATACAGGAAAATTGATGGAGATTTGTGCACTGTCTCCGGTTACATGGCGTATGTCCCCGATATGATACCCTGCCCAATCGAACAGCCAACCGAATTCATGTTAGTTGCCCTGGGCAGCAAGATCGCCCGCATAGATCTTTTCGACAACTCGACCATCTATCCCGTAGTCAATGAAAGGAACATTGTTGCTATCGAATTTGACATCAAGAACAACTGTATTTATTGGGCTGATATTGAATTGGATAAGATCAGTCGTCAGTGCTTCAATAACGGTACTGCTCAAGAAGTGATTGTTGATAGAGACTTGGCTAGCATTGAAGGAATGGCATTCGATTGGATTTCTAACGTCTTATTCTTCGTTGACGGATTGAGGAAGAAAATTGAAGCTGTCAGGACAGATATGATTGCAGAAGCTAGAATGAGAGTCACAATTTTAGATTCCAGGGTTCTATCAAAGCCCAGAGGTATTGCAGTTCATCCAAAAGCAGGCTACCTATTCTGGACAGATTGGGACAGGAACAATCCATCAGTATCTAGGTCAAACCTCGACGGTACAGACGATAAGAAATTGTTCGGGAAGCCAATTGTACAGTGGCCTAATGGGATAACGATCGATCAAATGTCCGAGAGAATTTACTGGGTGGACGCTATGGAAGATTACATCGCTAGCTCCGACTTGAACGGGAAATACTTTAAGAGGATTTTGTGGAACGATGAGAGAGTTACACATCCTTTCGCTGTCGCAGTAATGAAGGACAAGATGTATTGGGATGACTGGAAGGTGAAATCGATATTTGTTGCTGACAAAGACGTTGGTTCTAACGTGGTGACGATTAACGACTCTTTTGTCGGCTTGATGGATCTCAAAGTGTTCGCTCACTTCGTCCAACATGGTAGTAACGCTTGTTCGTATAAAAATACAAGCTGCGATGCGATCTGTCTGGGTGGACCGGGTAATACTTTCAGTTGTCTCTGCCCTGATGGATTGACGATGGTCGGAGGAAAGTGTTTGTGTGCTAACAACACTGCACCGTACGCTAACTTGACTTGCCCTGAAACTGCTGTGTCTACTTGTGGACTTGTAAGTATTTTTTTATATACTACTGTTGATGTGAAAGGCCTCTCCCCATGGTATCTTCATTTCCATCACTTCATAATTCTTTTACATATTCATTCTCGTAGTTCATTGAATTTCTTTGTGAAAATATTAAGATTATTATCGATGTTATGATATGTTATCAATCAACGTTGGTGCGTACGTCAGATATAAGCCGATTACTTGGTTTAGAAATAATGGTATCTATGAAGGTATTTAGGTACGTGATTAATGTTTTGAATTGTAAACAATAACACTACAAACAGGGATAAGTGGAGATTAGAATCTCAAACAATTATTTAAACCCATAAATGCTTACGCAATTTTATTTTCGTTAAAATAGAGAAAATTTTAAATTGAAAATTAGACATCCACTTTGAAATATAAAATCCACTTTAAAATATAAATACATGAACCTATTGTTGATATTAAACCAAAGTTCATGCCTTGTTTTTTTAGCCGATGCAGATGCTGTGAAATACAAACACTCACAGAATGGGTATAAAACAAACAATTTTCGGTACAAACATTGGCAAGCAAAAATAGGCTCAACTGTTCATAAAATAAAATTCAATACTTTACCTTTTTATAACACGATTGCAAATTAGATACATAAATAGATTTTGCCAGCGGTTTCGCGCGCATGTAAATAAAAAGAATTCCATGGGAACGTATTACCAAGCTAAACGGTGTCCTGTGTTATAACTGAGCCTAATTTCATAAAGAACTGTTCCGTCATGATTGAGTTACAAACATCCATCCATACATTCAAAATTTCACTTTTAGAATATGGCTAAACTTGCGTAGTGTGATTATTAAACCAAGAGATCCATATAACCACTAATTAAAAATACTTTTTTGATACCACGTTGGTTTCGTGGTCTCAAGCGCGACTGCTAAGCAAGAGGTCCTGGGTTCGATTCTCGGGTCTAGCATCAATAGTCGTGTCGTGTTTCAAACATTTCTAAACATCTGATCTTGCCGCACGCCCCACGCTCACAGCGGCAAGGTCGTTAACGGGCTGTATCTTATAGGATGTGCCTGTCATATTAGGGTATCCATATTCCAGGTTTATTTTATCAATGTTAACATTTCATTTTCCCAGGATCAATTCATGTGCAAGAACGGCAAGTGCATCTCCTCTCTCTCTCGCTGCGATGGTAACAATGACTGCGGGGATCTATCCGATGAGATCGGCTGTCTGTGCGTCCCTCCGATGATCATGTGCGACAACACTCGCTGCTACCTACCGCATTGGAAGTGTGATGATGATATCGATTGTGCTGATATGAGTGATGAGAAAGGTTTGTTATCTTTTTGTTAGCCTTCTTATTGACTTATAATTCCATGGAGCCGAAAAAACTTGACTCATGCGGCGTTACCTCGCTATAAGGCTGCCTTCACATTTGGGCGACAGTCGCGCGACAGACGCTGCTTATGCGCGGCTGTTCATATAAAATGTAAAGGAATGTGCTTCTGCCGCGCTGCTGTCGCGCGACTGTCGCCCAAATGTGAAGGCAGCGTAAGGCTTCCATTTGAAGCTTGAAGTGCAAGCGAGAGCGCGGAGCGAGCGACAAAGAGGCACAATCGGCCTCCGCGTTAGTCTTCGTACTTGTAACGTTGTCACGTTCAACTATCGTCAGTGAACCGACTTTACCGACAACCGATTTCTTAGTCCCACTAATGGGCAAAGGTCTCCCTCATATCCTACCATTCGTTCATATTTGTAGCTTCCTCCGACCAATGTCGCATAAACGTTTCTAAATCCAATAAAAACAAAAAACATGTTGGCAATAAAAATACCTAGAAATAATTACTGATACACACAGAAAAATATTTTCATACCTAGCAATAATTATCTTTTACACGAAGTATAATATTTTTGTAATCATATGCGCCTGCGCAATACGAACAAAAAAGGAATAGTTATTGAAAAAATATACGACAATATTTTTTTGGCTATTTTAGAATTCCAGAAAATGTGTATAATAAAGCTTTGTTAGTATGTAATAGTTTATGTTATATTAATATGCTGTATGTTTATACTTTTAAATGTATAATGTACATAGTCTTGTAATCAGAAATATTTAAAAATAACATAAATAAATAATTTAATCTTCAAGTACCTATAGTACCTACCTAAATAAAACACATTTTAATACTGTCCTACAATTGTTTCAGATTGTGGTCACCGCAACTGCTCTGAAAATAAGTTCCAATGTGACAATGGTCATTGTATTGAGAAAAGATGGGTTTGCGACGGTGATAACGACTGCAAGGATGGATCTGATGAACGGAATTGCACTGTAAGTGGCTATGAATACAGTTCGATTTGCTATGTTGGCTATATGATTACATTAATTATTAGGTTCTTCTGTCGACTGATGATTGATCTGTGCGGCTGTAATTATGTAGTTGTGAACTCCTTGGAATAATAACAATATGCACACATTGTAGTATTTAATAAGAATATTTGAGTAAAACCTTTTACTAAACTTTCTTTTACCAAATTAAGAATTTGACAGTCAATTCGGTATATTCACTAGGCGCCATCTATTATCATAAAAACGTTACAGTTGTTTTTTCCTCAGGGATAGTACTTCTTTTTTGGTATGAAAAATACCTTCTATCCGTTTCTCTATTAATGACAAGGTATAGTGCAAAATTTCAATATTGCCTTGAAATTATAGATCAGTTCAATATATTAGGCGTAAAAACGTAGTTAACAAACTTACTTTCGCATTTGTAATTTGGGTTAGAATAGAATTGCTAACAAAAACTACAAAAAATATCATAGAAAAAGAAAGTTGCACTTTCAAAATAGTGGTTGGTAATTTCAACACGTATTGCACATGTCAGGATGGCCGAGCGGTCTAAGGCGCCAGACTCAAGGTTCCCTTGCTCACTGAACGTGAGTTCGAGTTGTTCTGGTCCTCTCTGAGGGCGTGGGTTCGAATCCCACTTCTGACAAAACTTTTTGTGAATGTTTCTGTTATTTTCGTGAAATTGTGTTGTTTATAATTTATGACTTGGCGTGTTTTGTATTTTGTGTCGTTTCTCGGTCAAGGTCAATGTTCGTAGATATTTTACGATGATTGAGTTCTGTTTACAACGGGTTGGAGATTGTTTAAAAATACGATATTGTGTATAATACGGAATTGCAAAGAAAACAAAGCTGTTAACCGTGGCTTCGCTTGCTTTAATTAAGAATTTGACAGTCAATTCGACATGTGGCGCCACCTATTATGAAAAGAATGTCATTGTTTTTTGCTCAGAAACGTACATGTTGTGTTCGGGATGAAAGGTTGTTATTTTCGTTTCCGTACACCTGTTAACGTATATACAAATGCAATGGTAGGATGATCGGTACAGTTTTTTAGGCGTAAGACCTTAGCAAGCAAACTTATGTTCGTTAATTTTTTTTATAATTATTGTTTATAATATTAGTTAGGATTAAAACAGTTATCAAAAGCAGGCATTAAAAATGACAGAGTACTTTAATAATCAATCAAAAATATTTTCTTACGACGGCGATAGTGCCGACAAAAGTGTGCAAATACAAATTAAACTATAATCTACTTATCTATGGATCTTAAAAAAAAATGGAAAACAGATCTGGTAAACCACAATACTGGGACTTTTTCCTTCAACAGTTGAACACCAAGCGTCCAGACATCGTGGAGAGCTGTTCAGGCAACGGTTTCGCCTGCAGCAATGACAGTAGCATGTGCATCCCCAACTCCTGGGTCTGCGACGGTGAGAAAGACTGTGATAATGGTGAAGATGAACGGGAACAGAGATGCAAGGACTCGACATGCGCGCCTTACATGTTTAGATGTCCCAGCGGGAAGTGTATCTTTAAATCTTGGGTGAGTTTTATTGAGATTGTTTCTGGTGCTTTTTAATAATAGGAGTCTTGTTTAGGGTCGCGAGACTGTCTTTAAAGGGAACGAAAAAATAATGTAAAGGAACAGGGTAGCTTTAAGTCTGGATGTAAGACTTGTAAGCTTCCCTTTCGTTCTATTCAAAGATGGAGGACTCATTTAATGACATAACATCCATTAAAAGGGTTCTTTAGGCTTTCATCGATTTTGTATTCAAATAATATTGAACATTAACACACCGCCTGTAATCTCCGAAGTTGATCGATGTTGCTTTTATTAAAACTTTGGGATTCTTGCTTCACTTTTAAATTATTTATATCCTACTAGGTTTGTGATGGCGAAAACGACTGCGGCGACGAAAACTCTTCAGACGAGACAAACTGCAGTAGCACCAATCACTCGAAACTGCTCCCTATTCCCGGTACAGAGAAGCCTAATTTCCCTAGCAATGGGACTTGTCTAGAATGGATGTTCAAATGCGATAATGGCAACTGTTTACCTGATTGGTGGAGATGTGACGGGATCAATGACTGCGGGGAAGGCGATAGGTCGGATGAGATCGGATGTGGAATTGAGATGCCCGAACTGAGGCCGGTGACGCCCGAACATCACACGCCTATAACTAGGAAGTGCGGGAAGAACGACTTTACTTGTGCACCGGGTAAGTGTTATTTAATTACTTACTATTAAAATTGGAGATCATGAAAATTATATGTTAGAAACATTGCATAAATCAGATTTTGGTATTTATGGACTCTTACAATTTTTATTTTTATTATATTTCTTAATGTTTTCATCAAATTTAGTCACTTTTTGAGGTTCCCATAGTAACTGTGAAATGTAAGCTCCTAGTGCCTCCGCCCCAGCCGCAGTGGTAGGCGCCCACGGCGACGGACGTCGCTTGATGATCTTTACGATCCAATCGTAGAAGACCACGCGCATTTTAGCTATGAGCGGCTTCTCGTTGTGTGCTTCAAACATTTCTATACATTTGATCATTACCGATCTCCGCGCCACAATAAGCCACCGCTCGCGGGAGGGTCTTGAAGGTTATAGTTTACTCTAATATAAAAAGTCTTTCCTAGATTTGTACTTTTGTGTGTGTGTGTGGTTGCGTGTGTGTATGTTTGTAATGAATAAACTTAAAAGTACCGTGCCGATTTTTGTTTTTTTCATCTTTAGAAAGCTAAATTCACTCCAAGCAACATAGGCTATGAGAGCAGTGGTGGCCTAGTGGTATCGGTCCCGACTTACAAGTTGTCATGGGTTCGAACCCCGCCAGGTGCATTACTTTGTGTAATTTATTTCAACACCACTGCTCTCAAAACGGTGAAGGAAAACATCGTGAGGAAACCGGCATGTCCTAGAACCAAAAATTCTAAGACATGTGACATCTACAAACTCGCACTGGGCCCGCGTGGTGGTTTATGGCCCATTCCCTCTCACAGAGAGAAGGTATGTGTCCCAGCAGTGGGAATATTATAGCATGATAATGATGGATGGATGAACATAGGCTATATAATTATCAAATCCACCCGTGATGAGCCTCTAGTCTACAATAGCCCGGTATTTATTACTCAGGTGTATGCATCCCCCTGCAATGGGCGTGTGACGGTGCAGTGGACTGCCTGGACGGGTCGGACGAGCGGGACTGCCCGGCCCGCGCCGGCGCCGCCCCGCGCTGCGGCCTCATGCAGACCCCCTGCAGGGACAACAGCGCCTGCGTGCGGACCGACCAGATCTGTGACGGGGTCGTCAACTGTGAGGATAAGAGTGACGAGGTCAACTGTCCTGGGACTTCGGTATGTTGGATAATAGATCTTAAGACTTGTTTTTAAAGCTGTTTTTTTTATTTTTACGGAACTGTCTTAGCAAGCTTTTTTAAAGATAAAGACAAAGACATTTATTCGTTGAATATGGTAGTGACAGAGATGTTACAAATTTTTCGATCAGCATATCCACCGCATCAAGCGGCATACGAATATTAATTATGTAGTTACACATTTTATAACAATTACTTATGACTATATCAGACCTATTTTAAACCTATTTTATACCTATATTAAACCTAATTTACAACGAGTAACGTTAAAATTAAAAAAAAAGTTAACAAAAATGTAAAACCCACTTATCTTTACCCAAACGACTGTAACTCCTGGAAGCCATATTCAACAGTGGTGACCATGAGAAAAGGGCCGATGCTATGTAGATCAATGCAGTCTTGGAGAATGATATTGACTATCTTGGATTCCACAACGCGAAATACTCGTAAATTAAAAAATATAGTGAGCAAAATAGGGAAATAATGCAATGTCTAAGTTACCATGGCCCTTGAACTTAAAGGGTGATTGAAGGTAAAGGGTGGATTTTTGGTCAAAATACGTCATACAGTCCCTTCTGCTCGATTCAGGGAGAGAGGACTCATTTACCATGCAAAAAAAAAAAAGGAAAGGAAAAGGAAAACATTCCTTGAAAATCTAATTAGGTTATTATAATATCAAAAAAGTGAGTGAGCCGTATTCCCTTTTGTCACGTAAACCAAAATTTAACCAAGATACATCGCTTATAAAATTGACAATACCTCACAACCTTCTAACAATTTTTACTGGCATCTTGTCGAATTTTGATACTTTTTATTTTATTTTTGTGAAAGCAAAAATACTGACGTACCATTTCTTTTTAAAACTGACTAACTGACGGACGTATTAGATTTTCTATTTATTAATGCTGTCAATAAATCTATTCTTCATTCACTCCACAGAGCCACAAACCAACAGTAGTATGTCAGCGAGGCTTCTTCATGTGCGACGACGGAACAAACTGCATATCACAGCTGAGCGTCTGTAACGGAAGACAGGACTGTTACGACGGCACGGACGAAATGAACTGCACCAGCGCAGCCACTGATAACACTCATATGTATCAAGTGAGTCGAGTGAGTTACAAGTTTTATAAGTAGCATGGTATAGTGGAATATGCTTGTCTTTTTCATTTTACTCATAAAATACTATTAGTCTTTCTTTTTTATGTGTAAAATCTTTGGTATCGCTTCTGCCTGTAGATTTTGTGAAATGTAACGGAAGTCTGAGAGGGAAGTAGAACAGTACCCTTAGCACGAGTTTTCACTCTTTTACTTTACAGCGTCTTTCCAGTATTTACAGCGTGTGTTCGAAGAATGAACTAATTTTTTCCTCAAATATTGTCAAAGTCAACGTTTACGTCTCAAATACTGAAAACTCGTGCTAAGGGTACAGGTGGCCACCAATGAAGTTGTTCCAATGAGGGTACTAGGTGGCCCTAGACGACTTTTAAAGGTCTGTCTTTCCGCACTGAAACTACTAGGACCCAGGGATTGATTAATACGTGTATTACGTTAACGCGCGCTCGGTGATTACGTTAAGTGTCAGATGGTAGGGATTTGCCGAAGTCTGTCTTTTGATGGATGAGCAAATTTTATCAATGCTTTTTCTTCTTTCCATGGTGTGATGCGAGAAGTTACACTTTATAATTATTATAACATGTCAAGTACCTTGCTTATTTCACTTATTTTTTTTAGGTTTCTCTAGGTAGGGAATTTTGCTAGCCGTTCCTAAGTTCACATTACTAGTTTTTATGCTTGTCAGTAGCAGTTTATTGCAAGATTAAGATCTATGAACATTACATAGCACAAAGTTGGACAAGATTTATTTTCACCACCAGTGTCTAACTGAAAAACTATCAGCAATGGCTAAAATTTAAATGCGCATCAATAATTCTTTTTGTATACCAAAATGGATAAATGGTCACCAAATCTAAAACTCGCTTTAGCAAGATTTCAGGGACACCCCGAAGTTCGGTTTGGTTAGGTTCCTTTAAACCTTGTACACAGAAATAGAATCCCCGCGAAGCGGGGCTTCGTCTACCCTGCTTAGGTAGATTTTTTTTATTACACATAATAGGTTCATTTCTTTATTACTTAGGAAACTTTATTTGGTGACCATTTATCCATATTGGTAACCGTTTAGAATTTTTTTGAGTGGTTTTTAAACACAAGCCATCAGCAAAACCTCCATCGGGACTAGTTTGCCTCGATCCTCTATAATTATGCACATACATTATTTCCGCTTCTTAAAAATACTTAAAATTCGTTGTTTATTTTCCCCTCAGTTCCTTAGCATCGGTGTGGATCAGTCCTCAATAAATTCGACCAGCTTCCTCATCTCATGCTGGATGGCGCAACAGAAGATGGTACTCTACAGCTTCCTGCCCTCTATAGCCAAGGTCAGCGACGGAGTTTGGACTAACAAGACTTGGACCAACGATAGTATTTATAGGTAAGCAGAATATCTTTACTTGACTTTGATATAAAGCCGTTTTGAGGAAAGAAAACGTCAGCAGCGAGTGAGACTCCAACCCGCGTCTTTCTGGATTAGTCTAGTTTATTCAATTATGCTATCTCAAAGATTTTCAATGGACAAAGGATACCGTTTATCTCAGTATTACGTTCTCGTGCGATAGTTTTCGAGTAAATTGCAGGAAAAGCCGCTGGCAACAGCTAGTATAACATAATTCGAAATCGTTGCTTGTTGCAGTTACAGTTGCAAGTGTGTACAGTCACGAGCAATAGTATGTATACACTAAGCAGTCTTCAAAAGCGCTATTCTGCTACCATATTGATTACACTTTTGCCTTTTCATTATACTTCTATTTTGGAAGCCATGCTATTACGAAATAAGTCTTATTTCAAAGCGGAAACCAGTATTTCACGAGTAAATTGCGTTTGAATTTTATTAATTTTATACATTTTATTGCTTGTGACACATACGTACATATTCATAATTATAATGTTTTTTTGTTTGTAGATTCACAGATTTGGAGCCTTACACAAACTATAATGTAACGTTCTACATTCGAGATAGCAAGTCGAACAAAACTTACGCGTCTATGAAGTATGTTAACACCACTACTGGCGAAGGAGGTAAGCAAAAAAACCTTGTAATTTGGTTATATTGTTTAGCTTAGATCTAGAAAAATATCTGATTCATTCAGAAATTCCTTATTTATATTTTATACTTTTTTTTTGTCTTTGATTGATAATTTTATTGTTAAGGGGGATGCTCCAACCAACCCGCGAAATTCAATTTTTTTTACGTTTTTTGCAATTTGCAGGCCAGTGACATGTTGTAACTTTATAAAAATATGAGTTGCGGTAATAACAAGTATAATTCTAAATATAAAAAAATATCAAAAAATTCGCTCCATCAGCTCTCACATAAAAAAGCTGCATCATGTTAAAATCTCCGAAATCTAACTTCGATGCACCTTTTCTATGTGAGAGCTGATGGAGCGATTTTTTTGATAATTTTTATATTTAAATTGCTTGTTATTACCGCAACTCATTTAATTATAAAGTTACAACATGTCACTGGCCTGCAAATTGCAAAAAACGTAAAAATATTTGAATTTCGCGGGACGCAATCACCTTAAAACAATTTTTTTGCAGTACCATCTCCACCAATCCGCCTCAGCGTCCGCCAGCTGATCGGTCGTCGCATCAACATAGTGTGGGACCGTCCGGCCGACCCTCGCGGCGTCATCCGCTCGTACACTCTGTACTACGCGCCGCCGCTGCCGCCCGTCGACAAGGTCATACAAGCCACGGACAGTAAGACTATGTCCGTCGATGTCACAGGCTTTTTCGAACCGTTCGGAAACTATTCCTTCTGGGTAAGTCATAATCCTAGCAACGCAGGTAATAGTAGATCGTTTGTCAAGGGAACAAACAAGTCAACACAATGACGGTCCCCTTAGAGGGTCAAAGCCTGTCGTGGTCGTGGGACTAACGAATTACCGTGACCCCGAAACGGAATGGGCTATTGAAGGGCACCGTGGATTTTAGTCAGTACAAGTCTGATAGTACCTTCTGGCCTGGCCTGGGTGGGAAGACTCATTTGAGGATTAAATCACGCGAAAAAAAAAATTGTAATGGTAATTCGCGAGACCCGTGACCCGACAGGCTTTGGCCCTCTAAAGGGGAGCCCCGTCATTTTGCTAAGACGCTATGAAAGGCGCGTAGAACACAACGCGCCTTCGACCCGGGCATGGTCCATGGTCGGACAGCGAGTCGACCCCATTACTCGCCGCCCTACCAACCCTTTATGTTATTAACAAAAATATTTATTCCTTCAGGTAACTGCTACAAACAACGCTTTCACGTCAAAGTCCTCTCAAGTAATGAACATAACTTTCGACCCGGCCAACGATGTCGATGACTTGGTGAACGCGAGCGTCAAGCGACTGAACACGAGCGCTGTACAACTAGACTGGCATCAGATCAGGAATGTCGATGGGTACATTGTGAGGACAAGGCTGCCTCCGGAATATGCCGTACGGGAACCTATTACTACTAAAGCGAATAATATTACACGTAAGATTTTTTTTTTACATTATACTTATAATTTAAAATAAAAAAAAAATAACTTGAGAGGTGTCAAGGGACACTCGAATGGAACGAAGTTACTGTATACACTCAACAAAAATAATCGTCGCGACACCATACTGTTCAATGCGAAATAGAAAGACGAAACGAAAATATCTGGCTTGTTTTCTATAAGAGAGAGAGACAGACAGAGAAACATGCGCACGCCGCCAGGCGACAAGAGTCACGTGGAACGGGGGTTGGGTGAGGGGTACGGGGCGTGGGGTGCGGGGCGTGGCAAAAAGTGTCGTTACAACTTTTCGTCTTAATTTTTTCCATCTAGCCCCCTTTCGCTACGCGCGATAAGGAACTTCGTTCCAAAAATTATATTATAATTTTCCCTTTCAGTTACAAACCTGCCACCAGGAGCTCTAATATACATCGACATACGCGCCTACAAGAACAACGTGAAGGGCGACCCATTCACCATCCCTATTCGTACCGAGGGCGTTAAGGGAGAGATCCTCAACTTCACCGCTATACTGTTCAAGGAGAAGAAGACTTCCGTCCAAGTGGTCTGGTGGCCTCCCAAAGGGGAGCAGTATAAGGGCAAGGAGTTGGAGTATGAAGTGCATTATACGAATATGATACGTAGGAGGACTCATCCTGGAGAGATGTCTAATGGTAAGATTTTATTTATTACTACTCATCGCCTTTCCGCCTTTATTCCATTATGAGTCTATGCACACCAGGTTTTTCAAACGCGTCACGCGTTTGACGCGATACAGATGCGATACGCAGACAAGGCAGATGCAGCCTAAGGCTGAGCGCAGACTTGAGTCACAACTGTTTTAAGACAGTCTTGTCTCACATAGACAAGTCTGTCTTAAAACATAAACAAAACTGTTTTGTCTACGACACGCCGCTCGCCTGAAACAAAACTGTTCAGTGTCAGACTTGTCGCTGTGCAGTTCTTGTGTCTATTAGACAATATTGTCTATGAGACGTTTTGTTTTAAGTGTGCGCATCTTCATGGTTTTTGTAAAGCAATAGTCTGTCTTAAAACTGTTTTGACTCGAGTCTGCGGTCAGCCTAAAACAAATGACAACAAACTGCTCTGATGAAAACGCGCCGTCTACGCGCGTTTCTAAAACGCGCTTCACCGGCGCGTTTAATAAACGTGGTGTGTATAGGCTCTAACTTGGGGTTGGTGCATACATTTAATTGTTCCATTCTGCCTTATCAGTCGTCACAGTATCAGGGTCAGCTCAGACCAAGACGTAACGCTGCGCGCACATTTCAATAGAGCCATTCAAAATCTAACTCTATAACCTACACGAAAAGATACATCTGTCGCAATGAAGCACGGCGCCGCGCTTTATTTTAACAGCGACTCAATATCAAATTTTTTTTACTACATGTTACGTAGGATATTTGCAGTATGGCATCGTTGTGACACGTCGCGTCACGACACGTCTAGTGTTAACTGACCGTCATTTACTCCTTTTTCTTTCATATCATTCCTTAGACAATTTATCCATATTTTATAAGTTATTACCACTAAATTGAATATAAACTAATTTTAATGCTCATTTCAACTTCTATTCAATATAAGGCTCTTTGTAAAAAAAGCGAAAGATTGTTTTTAAATATGAATGAAATCGAGAATAAAGCTTTTCTTTTTCTCTCGATTTTTATGTTCATTTTGAATAATTAACCTTAACAAAACAGTAAGTGGTATTATAGCGCATCAAGTTATAGTCGGTTTTATAAAGCGGTGCGGTGCATAAGTAAGTAAGACAGTTTTTTAAATTAATAAGTTTTCCATATTTAGACGCTCACTACTTCTTTACACACTAATCCTTTCTATTCCATACAGATACCAGGATTATAACGAAGAACACAAGCGTGTTGATAGAAGGTCTACACGCGTGTGAGAGCTACGTGTTCACTGTGGGGCTGCACGGAGGACCACTCGCGCAGTTCCAGGAGATCATCACTAGAGAGAACGACAAGTAAGTATTAGCTCACTCTCTTTCTAAGACCCAACATACCTTTACTCCATGAAATAAGTAAGGGTCGAAGAAATAGAGATCTCATTGAACATTTATTAATTATGGTGTCTTGCCAACAAGGTCTTTAAATAACTTTCATTGTTTCCGACATAATGATATTATCTCAATACGACTGTGATTAAAAGGGACACCCGGATGGAACGAAGTTACTGTATATACTCAATATGGTACGTAAGGTTACTAGCCCGCGAAACTGAATTTTTCTTGTGTTTTTTGCAATTTGCTCATCAGAGACAAGTATTAACTTGATCAAAATATGATACTCGACAGTAAAAAATATAATTTTGAATATAAGAATGATCTAAATATTCGCTCCATTCGCTCTCACAAAGATTTGGTCAAAGTTCCGAAATCTAACTTATTTTGACCAAATCTTTTTTGTATTTTTTTTTAATCCATTAGCTCTAATCCACATATTATTATGAATTATGTTTAAAATTAATTTAAAGCTCAACTTGTTAAGTAATTCTTGGCGTAAGAGCCTCTTATAATGCGTACTACATAACTGAATATTTTACTACCCAGAGCTCCAGTGAAGAACTTACGCGTTGAATATGATGAGAGCAAGGCTGAAATGAAGATCTTATGGGACGCCAACTGCGATGCGTTGCGGAAACCTGCCACGTACTTGGTGAGATTCATTTGTACTTCATTTTGAACAATTACCACTAAAAATAGGCATTCCAAAACAGTTTTTTTAAATCTTTCAATCGATTGATTAGGACCTAACCAAAGGAACTAACAAGGCCTAAACATTTTGTCGTAATCTTTGTGCAAAACGTGGTATATAGAGCCAAATTAAAATATACGCCAAAATATAGCTTCCATTTTTTTTGTTTTGTTCCGACCGTTCCTCTATACTAAAGCATGTTTTTACTGTTGTGTTTATATTATTTTCAGCTGGACATAACAGAAATTACTCACAACAAGAAGAGTCACTACGAGCTGGTGCCTTCAAAGGCGTCTAGTTACTCTCACGTGATCGTCAACGTGCCTCTTGGCGGGAGGTATAACATCTGTGTTCATGTGAGTACCATCCAACTTCCATCACTGTATTTATTCAATAATTATATCTTACAGTTTCACCATTAGATTTCTACAGGGTCGGGACTCTGGAACTTTGACTTTGGAACGTAAAGGACAACTATCTTTATTTACTTAATTATCATACAAAATCCAGGGGGTTCCTTATCCTGGAGTTTAGTCAGCACGAGTCTGACAGTCCGTTGCGCTCCATGCAGGCCATTTTAGGTGATAAAATCATCATCAATCCTCCCCGGATTGATGATGATTTTATCACTTCAAAATCCACATTAAACGGACATTTTGAAGACATGAAACTCATGAGGAATGAGGTGTAAAATTTCTTTTTCCTTGTTGGGAAGGAGAATCGTCTAACAAAATGGCTGTTGTGATTGATCGCCAGTGTTGGGTCTCAGTCCACTTGTATGATTTTTCTTTATATTTTTTTATCTGGTGGGGTAATATCGTGCGTTATTTTACTCCGAAGCCCGATCTCCACGAAAGTGTGAGTGCCTGGAGCGGAGAAGAATTAAGCCAGAAACACATTATTTAACACGCCACGCGACGCAACGTGTCAACACCCGATTTGCAATGAGCGCGTGTCGTCGCGTCGGGTGTTCATAGTGTGATTCTGGTCATAGAAAACATTACATTTTGATCTGACTCAACACGCATCACGTTTCGTCGGGTGGCGTCGGGTGTTAATAATGTGTTTCCGGTTTTATGCAGTAACTGACCAATTACTCGTTGGTTAATCCACATGAGGTCTCTCGTCTCTTCAGTATTTGGTTAAAACTTTTTCTCTTCACAAAGTTACTTTTTTCGTTTTAGCAACTTTTGGGCACTGACTGTTCCCCATTTTAAATAATCTTTCATCTCCAGGTGAACGTAGAGGACGCAGCAGAAACATGCACTCAAGTCCGCGGCACAGGTCTGCAGCCACCCAGCGGTGTGCTGGCGTGGCTGTCTCCCAACGGACATGTCATGGTCAGCTGGGATGGAGGGGCGCCGCACAAGTACGTAGCTTTACCTCCTGATAATTTGGCATAGTATTATGAACATAGATTTACGGAAAATTTAGCTTCTATGCATTGACCAAAACTCAGCCTAGACAGAATTGATTTAATTTATTTCTAAATCCGGAACTAAATATTTTCTTTTTGGAGAAGATTGAAATAGTAGTGTTAGTTTTTCAAAAGAACTTCTGAAGAACCCCTTTTACAAAAACCTATCTTATATCTTATACATATCTACACGCTTAACGCTCAGCATTGCCTTGCAGGGAGATCGTTTACGTGTGAACACGACAAGACTATATTAATGTCTTTTTACTTATATTGACACAAATATCACCCCACATTTTTTTCTGGACATCACAAGACTATAATCTAGACACGCGACTGAGCGTGGCCAGCCAAGCACCAGGCGCGCTCACAGTGTGTAATATTTATCTTTTTGCCCTTATTGAGATAAATATCACCCCACAATTCTTTTTCTGGACATCACAATTATTATTAACAATACGAATATTATAATCCTAACACAACTTTCCACCCTCAGGAACGAATTCGAAGTAATAGTCTCCCAGAAAGAGATCCCAGAAGACTTACTCCACCCTACTGAAGACATGAAGACGATGAGAGCTGAGATGTCACCGTGTCTCATGCAGGCGCCGGATGACGTCACGGGTCCACTGTACGTTGGAGTGAGGACTGTGACGCCGGAGGGGTACTATAGTGACCTCAGCGAGGTGCATACTTTGAAGATGGAAGGTAAGTGTCTAAAGAGTATAGTTGTGGTAAACGTCCACAGGTCCGCATCGGACGTATCGTACGTAACGGATTTTAGTTTGCCTTGTATTAAAACTCATACAAATGCGTCCACTGATCCGCATCGTACGGACGGCTCATCGGCAATGCCTGTATGCGAGGCGTATCGATGACGTCATACGGAATGCCGATCAGTGGACGCGATGAAGGTGGCATCGGCAATCTGATTGCTGATACTCGCGTCGGTAATCCGATCGCTGCCGATACAGAAATCCGTTTGATGCGATCCGTCCGATACGTACGATGCCGACCTATCGACGCTTACCTTTGAAGTCACGTCATCATGTAATTATGTCGTCATAAGGGCTCCCACACAAAACCGCGAATTCGCATCGCATAGCAAATTTTTGCGATCTCGCACGAATGCATCGCGAAAACTTGCGATCTGATTCGCATCGTACATTTCTGCGATGTGACGTCATACTTGGTGACAACATTTCAGTCCGGTCTGAGACAGTCCTGTGAAAATCTGAACAATGTATTATTTTTATTATGCGGTTTGAATAGAATTATTGAAAATATTATGTTTTGAATCATAAATTATTAACAAAAAAAATATATTATAAAAGTCGAGTCTAGTTCCCATCAGAGTTCATAATCGTAATAAATGGATGAACATAACGAACGTAACAATAATCGTAATAACTTTTTATATCTATTGAACAATACAATAACATCAGTGCAATAATCTATTTTAGATACATCTTACGCTTCCTAAATACTTGACGATATGGTTGCCCTACCAAACGATTTGCCGCACGAAATCGCATCGCAGAAATTCGCATCGCAGTTTCTACGATGCGACATCGCATCGCATCGCAGTTTCGTGTGGGAGCACTAACTCAATATGCATAGCTGCAGGGAGAAAAATAGACAAAAAACTTGAGAGGTGTCAAGTGACACCCGGATGGAACGAAGTTACTGTACTTAGGGCGATTGTTACGGCCACCATTTATACAAAAATCTTAAAAGCCTTTTATTGCAGTTATTGTGAAAAAATACTCGACAGTGCCACCAACAAGATTTTTTCCTTTGACGTAGTCTCTCGCAGCGCTACAACACTGTAGAAGGTTGATGCTGTTTAACCGGCCAATCCTGTGGTGACCAAATATTACTTTAAGGCCCCCAGCCAGGGCTTAAAAACTAAGGTTGAGTTAAATGAACATCACTAAGGGCCCTCTTGTTGGGTTCGGGCCTCGGCTTAGCGCGTCATTGAGGGGAGGGCAGCAAGGGGCAGGCTGGGTCTTATTATTCAGGGAACAAAAGCTACTTTCTTAGCTTCGCGGGCTGGCTCGTCGACCAAGGATCGGGCGGTACCACCAACAAGGCAGTGTCTTTATATTATTATTAATTATGTTTTTAATTTTAGGATCAGAAATAGAAGAACCGTCCGCCCTCCGTGCCATGTGGTGGGGCTGGGGCGGCGCACTGCTGGTGTGTGTGGTGCTGGGCGGCGCGCTGCTGCACGTGGCGCTGCGACACAGGCGGCTGGCGCGCTCCTTCCTGAGGTTCACCGCGCACACGCCGCGGTACGACAGCAGGCGCGGACAGGCCATCATCGGCGACCACGGTCAGTCATTGTTTAGTACCTACCATGTCGTGGTGCTGGGCGGCGCGCTGCTGCACGTGGCGCTGCGACACAGGCGGCTGGCGCGCTCCTTCCTGAGGTTCACCGCGCACACGCCGCGGTACGACAGCAGGCGCGGACAGGCCATCATCGGCGACCACGGTCAGTCATTGTTTAGTACCTACCATGTCGTGGTGCTGGGCGGCGCGCTGCTGCACGTGGCGCTGCGACACAGGCGGCTGGCGCGCTCCTTCCTGAGGTTCACCGCGCACACGCCGCGGTACGACAGCAGGCGCGGACAGGCCATCATCGGCGACCACGGTCAGTCATTGTTTAGTACCTACCATGTCGTGGTGCTGGGCGGCGCGCTGCTGCACGTGGCGCTGCGACACAGGCGGCTGGCGCGCTCCTTCCTGAGGTTCACCGCGCACACGCCGCGGTACGACAGCAGGCGCGGACAGGCCATCATCGGCGACCACGGTCAGTCATTGTTTAGTACCTACCATGTCGTGGTGCTGGGCGGCGCGCTGCTGCACGTGGCGCTGCGACACAGGCGGCTGGCGCGCTCCTTCCTGAGGTTCACCGCGCACACGCCGCGGTACGACAGCAGGCGCGGACAGGCCATCATCGGCGACCACGGTCAGTCATTGTTTAGTACCTACCATGTCGTGGTGCTGGGCGGCGCGCTGCTGCACGTGGCGCTGCGACACAGGCGGCTGGCGCGCTCCTTCCTGAGGTTCACCGCGCACACGCCGCGGTACGACAGCAGGCGCGGACAGGCCATCATCGGCGACCACGGTCAGTCATTGTTTAGTACCTACCATGTCGTGGTGCTGGGCGGCGCGCTGCTGCACGTGGCGCTGCGACACAGGCGGCTGGCGCGCTCCTTCCTGAGGTTCACCGCGCACACGCCGCGGTACGACAGCAGGCGCGGACAGGCCATCATCGGCGACCACGGTCAGTCATTGTTTAGTACCTACCATGTCGTGGTGCTGGGCGGCGCGCTGCTGCACGTGGCGCTGCGACACAGGCGGCTGGCGCGCTCCTTCCTGAGGTTCACCGCGCACACGCCGCGGTACGACAGCAGGCGCGGACAGGCCATCATCGGCGACCACGGTCAGTCATTGTTTAGTACCTACCATGTCGTGGTGCTGGGCGGCGCGCTGCTGCACGTGGCGCTGCGACACAGGCGGCTGGCGCGCTCCTTCCTGAGGTTCACCGCGCACACGCCGCGGTACGACAGCAGGCGCGGACAGGCCATCATCGGCGACCACGGTCAGTCATTGTTTAGTACCTACCATGTCGTGGTGCTGGGCGGCGCGCTGCTGCACGTGGCGCTGCGACACAGGCGGCTGGCGCGCTCCTTCCTGAGGTTCACCGCGCACACGCCGCGGTACGACAGCAGGCGCGGACAGGCCATCATCGGCGACCACGGTCAGTCATTGTTTAGTACCTACCATGTCGTGGTGCTGGGCGGCGCGCTGCTGCACGTGGCGCTGCGACACAGGCGGCTGGCGCGCTCCTTCCTGAGGTTCACCGCGCACACGCCGCGGTACGACAGCAGGCGCGGACAGGCCATCATCGGCGACCACGGTCAGTCATTGTTTAGTACCTACCATGTCGTGGTGCTGGGCGGCGCGCTGCTGCACGTGGCGCTGCGACACAGGCGGCTGGCGCGCTCCTTCCTGAGGTTCACCGCGCACACGCCGCGGTACGACAGCAGGCGCGGACAGGCCATCATCGGCGACCACGGTCAGTCATTGTTTAGTACCTACCATGTCGTGGTGCTGGGCGGCGCGCTGCTGCACGTGGCGCTGCGACACAGGCGGCTGGCGCGCTCCTTCCTGAGGTTCACCGCGCACACGCCGCGGTACGACAGCAGGCGCGGACAGGCCATCATCGGCGACCACGGTCAGTCATTGTTTAGTACCTACCATGTCGTGGTGCTGGGCGGCGCGCTGCTGCACGTGGCGCTGCGACACAGGCGGCTGGCGCGCTCCTTCCTGAGGTTCACCGCGCACACGCCGCGGTACGACAGCAGGCGCGGACAGGCCATCATCGGCGACCACGGTCAGTCATTGTTTAGTACCTACCATGTCGTGGTGCTGGGCGGCGCGCTGCTGCACGTGGCGCTGCGACACAGGCGGCTGGCGCGCTCCTTCCTGAGGTTCACCGCGCA
This sequence comes from Agrotis segetum, assembly GCA_036375495.1. Classification (NCBI taxonomy): domain Eukaryota; kingdom Metazoa; phylum Arthropoda; class Insecta; order Lepidoptera; family Noctuidae; genus Agrotis; species Agrotis segetum. The sequence continues at coordinate 949,569 of JAQSVV010000209.1, read as the reverse complement.
CACGCCGCGGTACGACAGCAGGCGCGGACAGGCCATCATCGGCGACCACGGTCAGTCATTGTTTAGTACCTACCATGTCGTGGTGCTGGGCGGCGCGCTGCTGCACGTGGCGCTGCGACACAGGCGGCTGGCGCGCTCCTTCCTGAGGTTCACCGCGCACACGCCGCGGTACGACAGCAGGCGCGGACAGGCCATCATCGGCGACCACGGTCAGTCATTGTTTAGTACCTACCATGTCGTGGTGCTGGGCGGCGCGCTGCTGCACGTGGCGCTGCGACACAGGCGGCTGGCGCGCTCCTTCCTGAGGTTCACCGCGCACACGCCGCGGTACGACAGCAGGCGCGGACAGGCCATCATCGGCGACCACGGTCAGTCATTGTTTAGTACCTACCATGTCGTGGTGCTGGGCGGCGCGCTGCTGCACGTGGCGCTGCGACACAGGCGGCTGGCGCGCTCCTTCCTGAGGTTCACCGCGCACACGCCGCGGTACGACAGCAGGCGCGGACAGGCCATCATCGGCGACCACGGTCAGTCATTGTTTAGTACCTACCATGTCGTGGTGCTGGGCGGCGCGCTGCTGCACGTGGCGCTGCGACACAGGCGGCTGGCGCGCTCCTTCCTGAGGTTCACCGCGCACACGCCGCGGTACGACAGCAGGCGCGGACAGGCCATCATCGGCGACCACGGTCAGTCATTGTTTAGTACCTACCATGTCGTGGTGCTGGGCGGCGCGCTGCTGCACGTGGCGCTGCGACACAGGCGGCTGGCGCGCTCCTTCCTGAGGTTCACCGCGCACACGCCGCGGTACGACAGCAGGCGCGGACAGGCCATCATCGGCGACCACGGTCAGTCATTGTTTAGTACCTACCATGTCGTGGTGCTGGGCGGCGCGCTGCTGCACGTGGCGCTGCGACACAGGCGGCTGGCGCGCTCCTTCCTGAGGTTCACCGCGCACACGCCGCGGTACGACAGCAGGCGCGGACAGGCCATCATCGGCGACCACGGTCAGTCATTGTTTAGTACCTACCATGTCGTGGTGCTGGGCGGCGCGCTGCTGCACGTGGCGCTGCGACACAGGCGGCTGGCGCGCTCCTTCCTGAGGTTCACCGCGCACACGCCGCGGTACGACAGCAGGCGCGGACAGGCCATCATCGGCGACCACGGTCAGTCATTGTTTAGTACCTACCATGTCGTGGTGCTGGGCGGCGCGCTGCTGCACGTGGCGCTGCGACACAGGCGGCTGGCGCGCTCCTTCCTGAGGTTCACCGCGCACACGCCGCGGTACGACAGCAGGCGCGGACAGGCCATCATCGGCGACCACGGTCAGTCATTGTTAGTACCTAAGCGTGGTGCTGCCACGCTAAATACAATGGCGCTCAAAACGAAAGTGAAAAATAATACTTTATTCAACGAAAAATGTAAAAATGGTGCTAAAATAAACCTTATGTTTGTTGCAGATGACGACGACGTGCCTCCCATCCACGGCTTCTCGGACGACGAGCCGCTAGTGATCGCGTGAGCTCGTGAGCGCGCGCCGACCAATGTGATGTAACCGTGATCTTGTCAAAAACATAGTATTTATTTTTTCATTAAAAAGAAACTCACACATTTTATGACAAATATTGTAGTCTGCTTGTGGTTGTAAATTCTCGTTAGTCAGCAATAGGCCAATTTATATTATAATTGTTATTACAACTACCGTGACCACGTATTTAGACACTGAATTGATTCTTATTTTTTATTTTAATTTCAAGCGCCCCGAGTATTATTATGTTATTCAGAAACAAATTATATTATTTTAGTTTTATTATCGTTGTGCACATTCCTCTGACACTCAAACTTTAGCCGAATTAGTTGTCAATGATAAAAGGTGTTAGAGAAGTGTGTTCAACGCGACCGTCGGGCTGTAAATGGTAAGACTTGTTAAATTATGTTTATAATCTACGTAAAGACATAAGTTTTAAGTTTCCGGACATGACGGAATCGTTGTAGGTAACATGAACAATTCTCATTTAAATAAATAATTCGGCACCAAAGAATATAAGTACAACGTAAAGAGATATGAACATCTAGCTGAACTGTTGTTACATTATCATGGATCTCGACATTCCCAATGTGTTTGTGTAGTGTTTTTACTTTAGTTCCTATAGAACGTTTTAGTGCCGCGTCATCTTATTTGACCAGCCTCGTGAAATTGTTAAGTTATCGTTATGTGGCTGGGTTCATATATTATGTAAACTGTGAACATAAAAATAAATAAATGTTTAAAAGTCAAGTAACTTATTATTTACCTACTCTACTCATTTGTTTCAGTAAAGTAACCATTCGTTATGGCAGCATTGTTAAAAAAAAAATCTGCTCCGAAGCTATCTTCACATGTTCTGCTTACAATCAGTGGACGATAAATTATATCATCGCTGAGTAGAAAAATGTTTGTTGGTTCTGTACAATTAAAGTCGAACCGAGCAGCAATTGCTGAACGTATATTCTATTCGACTTTTCCGCCAGTTTGCCGTTCACCAATGAAGCTAGGCACAGGGCCCGGACTGGGCAGGAAGGGTCCCAATGCGACTCTGTTGCCGATTATTACATTGGGACTCGTCAAAAGCTAGTAAATACGAGATCCGGTAAAGAAACATATACCCTCATCTGTTATTATGAAAAATGGCATATGATACACGCTAGTTACTCTGCAATGACGACAATGTTTTGGTGATAGGACGTCGAGCCTGAATCGCGTACCGTCACTGTTAATGTGATAAAACCGTGATCTTCAAAAATTTTTATTCCACTTCCCTCATCTGTTTTTAGAAAAATCAAGCATTAGCTGATAGAAATTCCGCAAGGAATCTAAAAATTGTTATATAGGTTGTCGGTGTCTAACCCTGTCCTTCTAATTAGTTGTCGGGTTTATTAGGTTAGTTACCTAGATAATATTCATCTGTTATTTAAGCGAATCAGATATCAAATGATAGATTAGTTTATTCTGAATCCAACAGTATTTAGTTGTCGAAGCAAAACTGTGGCTGAATTTCGGTTGTCTAAATTTTAATCGTAAACATTGGCCTAAGCGTTGAACAACAAAAGACAAGATAATGATGCAGGTGTGCAGTTCTGCACCCAGACAGGTCGAAAAGTGTTTTGAAGACTAGTTTCAGTTCCTACTATGGTCGCGGCAATAGTGTTAAGTGTTGTGCGAGAAACCGTACAGACAGGTGGAAAATTATTTGGAAGGGGCGCGCCAAAGTTCACCTAAAATTTAAACTCTGATAATTGGAAACCCGAAAATGTTCTTCTTAACATTTTTTATCCTAACAATCACGTTTCCAAACTACTCTGTCTCTAATTTTCATAATTCCGAAGCATTCAAATTGGAACGAAAATTTTTGAACACAATTTTTATGAATTAACATTGACGGTACGCGATTCAGGCCGACAACTTGATCACCAAAAGCATTGTCGTTTAGAGTATCTAGCGTGTATTATATGCCATTTTCAAATAACAGATGAGGGTATATATTTCTTCAATGTATCCTAGACCATAGCCTTTGCAGGCCGCTGATCATATCTACCGCCTGGCTTACCGTAAGCCCCACAAGTTAGATGGTGGGGTCAGGTTGATAAACGCTACCTCGATTATATGGCCAGTCTGATAAAAAAAGTCCATAGAAGATGTAATCAAAATGAGCCATACCTGTTTGACTACTCTTTCAACACACTGATAGCCCTCACCGCCCACTCGTGTACTGGCAGTAGTACCAGCGTACTGTCGCGAGACACGGCGACAGCCACCGCTGCCTGGCGCCCGTGCATGTTGCAGATCAACGAACCACCTATACCAGTCTGAAAAAGATAATAAGAATTGTACATATACACGGTTTTGCAGGCAAGTTTAAATTGTTTTTATCAATACTTAGATACAAGGAATTTGTTAAATTGTTTCTTTGTCAATCTATAGTAAATGTACCAAAGTGCATTATCATTCCCATGGCTGGGTTACAGGCCTACTCTCTGTTACAGGGATGGGGCTGTAATCGGCCACGCGAGCCCAGTGCGGTTTAAGGCCCGGTATCCTCCAAAGCGGCGGCGAGGAGAGAAGATGTGTTTGAATAACCAATCAGATGTCCACATCTCCTCGTTGTCGCGTAGTTGACATCTGATTGGTTATTCAAACACATCTCTCCTATCCGCTTTGGTGGATACCGGGCCTTAAGAATGTCTCAGATACTTTGGTTGTCGTTTAAATAATGCGGCTACCTGATTTCAACCGAACGACATAAACCTCGGAAGTCAGGAGGTCGTCACCCAGTCAAAGCTGTGGTTTCACTGAGGCGGAGCGGAGCAGAGCGGCGACGAGCTGTGCCGCGATTCACCAATCACATGAAGTGGAGAAGAGATGTGGATTTCAAGCCATGTGATTGGTGAAACGCGGCACAGCTCGGCTCTACTCTGCTTCGTTCCGCCTCAGTGGAACCCAATCTTCAAAAGACTGATTCTAAAGAAATATGAACAGGCTCAGTCAGTAAGCTGAAGGTCGAATTTCTGTGTTTATTGATGGTCGAGAGGTGACGGCCTGACTTCCGAGTTATAGGTCGTTGGGTTGAATTCAGGTAGGCGCATTATTTAAACGATTGATAGGTGAAGGAAAACATTGTCAGGAAATCCTCCAACGAAAATATCTGAGACATTCTTTAATTCGCAGTGGGCTCGCGTGGTAGATTATAGCCCTATCCCTCTAACAGAGAGGAGGCCTGTATCCCAGCCATGGGAATGATTGCTGCTTGCTAACAGCTGATTAAATAGGTTGTCAAAGAGCCGGTCCACAAAGAATAAAACAAGCTTAAAATAGAAAGTAATAGCGTAGTTTTAAACAAATTCCTTGTATCTAACTATTGTTATAAACAATTTAAACGTATCAAACTGGCCTACATTGGCAACAAACACAATAAAACAGTAGTTAGTTATCCACTGACCACAGTACTACGCGCTTGGACAGAGGCGCACAATGCGTCTTTCGGTACGTTGACTCCGTTGAGTGACAGCCGTCCGTTGCACGAGTGGAGCGATGCTCGCTGCCATCGAGACTTCGGACGCATAGCTAAAATTGAAACACACGTTTGGGTTGTTGAATGTTGTAGAATATTCATTTTAATGGACTGCGACTCTTTAATTGACAAATCCCTCGAAGATGTCGACTGAAGTTTTTATTCTTTACTTAGGTACTGCAATTGGGTCAATCTTCAAAGTTGAGGCATGTGTTGAGGATAATGACGCCCGATACTTTTGCCACTAGTGGATATGTTGCAAATTCTACTAAGGCACCTTCACTATTTAGTTGGTTTTGCATTAGGTTTTACTAGTACAAAAATATGTTTTCTATACGTACCTTGATCGAATCCACCCCATCCAATGAACATGCATTGGTCTCCCAACTGAGGGTCTGCGAGACAGGCTGGCAGCAAGTTTGGTCCAAGTCTGAAGGGCCGCTTCCAGTGCTAACAAAGAAACAAGTTTATGTTCAGTTAGCGTAAGCTTTGACCACGTCCACCATCTATAGTTGATTCCTACATAGGTACACTTGAACATAGGTAAGGGAGTTTTTTTTATGCAATTCCTTAGTTCATCTCACGTCCCATAGTAAAAGTTGTTCATTATCATCATCATCAGCCTATAATGTTCCCACTGCTAGGACACAGGCCTCCTCTCTGTGAGAGGGAGTGGGCCTTATTCCCTGCCGGGGTTGCGGGACATACGTATACCGCGACTCCGGCACACAAAGGGCTACCGAAGGACACCGTGGATTTTAGTCAGTACAAGTCTGACAGTCCCTCCCGCCCTGCCCGGGGTTGGAGGACTCATTTGATGATTTTACCACGTAAAAAAAAAAAAAAAAAAAAGGACATGCCAGTTTCCTCACGACGCTTTCTTTCACCGTTTTGGGAGCAGTGGTGATGAAATAAATTAGGTACACAAAGTATAATGTACCTGGCGGGGTTAGATAGAACTGGGCCACCACTGCTCCCAAAGTTGTTCATAACAAAGAGTTAACCTTTAACTTTACAGTATGTTGATTCCTCGCTGTCGTGGTACCTAGTGCATAAGTGCATGTAACATACAAAAATTTATCAAATAACGTAAATGACTCACCAATATAGCGAGGTTGTTGTTAAGCCCGCCGTGCTTGTACTGAGGATGTAAGCGGTAGGCGACGACGCGCGTTCTCGAATGTGACCTGTCATTCAGATTCCATAGACCAGCAATCAGAGTGATGTCTCCTGCAGAAGTCCTAGTGACGAGATAACAGGGGCTGGTTAGAATGGTAATACACATGCTTTGTGCCAAAATAATGATTACAAGACTGTTTTAAAATATTGTTACCTAATTATTTTACAATTCTTTCTTTTCCGTTTAAAGATATGGCCACCCTCTGCTATCAGAGTTAATTAAGACGTCTCTGGGAACACTACATGCCTCTGACAGGACTTTTTAAGTATCTATTGTAAAGTACATGCTTTGGCCCACTAAGGGGGGGCCTGTGAGTCTAAAGGGGCCCCTCCTTTCCGTCAAAATGAAAAGGGTTTATGGCAGTGATACTAACAGTAATAGTAATACCTACCTAGTGTAATAACTAATTGACTAAAATTAGTTATTACAGTAATTAAGTGCGTAAATTCCATTGACAACTGTATGAAAACGTGATTTTAAATGTTTTTGCCTGGTTAGCTGGTTAGTCATGAATCATGATTTAGGAGCCAAAGTTTACAAAAACCCTGAAGGGCAATGCATTATTAATTTAGTAATAATTATTTTTAATAACAGGTGAATCAAATGAATTTCAAAAATATGTAAGCAGTGAGGACGATTGAAGAATGTACCTACACAAGTAGATGTTCATTACTCTTTCACGCAAAAACTACAGTCATGTTTTAGGCCAAAGTTCACACAAATACCTGAAGGGCAATGCATTATCATTTTATTCGTAAGTAGTTCTAATAATAGGTGATCACTGAAATCATTCACAAAATATGCAAGCTTCAGTCGTACAATCTACTGAACGGAAATTGATTTGAACTTTGGCAAACTGATAGTTTGTGACCTTGGATTAGTTAGGCTTAGGACTTTATCCCAGTTGTATTTACCGTGCAATCCCTTTGCTGTGGACCTCCACGCGGGAAAACCGATGGGCAAAAGCTAGTTTGATTTATCTTAAAGACTCAATCTGATGAACTTTGATGACTTAATGACATCACCGCGGGCTTGTCTTTTTCGCGTGCACTGTTTAATCAATCTATTAAATAAACATCTAAAACTCTAGGTTACCTATGAACGCAGTCAGCAGCAGTTATGGCTGCTCTGGGATGAATGAGCGTTGCATAACACTGTACAGTGTTTATCTTGTGAGTCGGCACCACCAGGGCTAACCAAGGATGTGACCCATTTTCCGTGTCGCCTATCTGTTTACCTGTAACAATTAAATTTAGGTCAAATTACATTACAGCACGTATAAAACGTAGGAATGTAGGTTCTCCGATTAATACTAATTGGTAGATGCCGCAATAGATGAAGTTTATGAGTAATTAATTAAAACATATCTGTATACTCAGCTTCACAATGAACAAAATCAGGCCAGACATTGCCAGGTTGCAAATTCTTACAATTATTACAACTTAAGCTAGTCTTGAAATTATTAGATCCTAGAAAAAAAAATGTACCTTTATTTCTTAACCAGTCAACTTCGTAGCCTTCCCACAGTCTTTGAATATTTGGCGATCTTCAAAATCACCATCATTTACTTCAGAACTTGCTTCAAAAGATCCATCCACTAATGATTCCTTGCTGTCATCATCTGTGCTCTCTGTCGTTGTGGTTCTTGCTGTTAAAGATGGAAGCTTGCTTTTATTCCTCATCAAATTAAGGAGTTTAAAGTCTTGTAAAACGTTAAAATCTGGGTGGGAATGGTAGCTAATTGTTTGACTTTCTGCATTGTAACCTGATTCATCCGATGCTGTAGTTAGTTTTATTGGTTTGCCTCGTCGTTTTGATTTTTTATCATTTCCTGAAAAGAAGTAAAATATGATAAAATATAGAGCAACCGAAATGGAAATTATCAGTGTTGGTAAAGTAAAAAAAATACCTATTCTAGGATCAATAGTAGAATATCCAAAAATACCACTGTCGTTATCGTCGTAATCATCATTGACTCCGTAACCTGAACCTTTATTTTTGTTGAAAAATGCCCAGTCCGGGGGACTTTGTCCATGGTCAGAATATAGTCCAGTAAGCCCCGGTTTTGGTATTTCCACTTCATAATCTTGAACATAATCATCTGAGGTGTAATCGTATCTTGTGTTTGACTCTTGTTTCTGCTTGTTTGTGTTCTTTACATTTTTGACATTCCAATAGGGATCCTCATAATCATAATCTGGTGAAGCGATCTTCGTCTGTGTAGCTGGCTTGGGTTTGTGGCTTTGACGTGCATATTTACGCTGTGATAAAACGTCTCTTTGCTTTTGAGCAATTTCCTTGTTTGATCTTTTAGGGCGTTTAATCTTCCTTATTGTATCCGGGAAATATATTTTTGATTCTTCGTCGTTCTTATGTTGTAATGGTAGCACGCAACATATTCTGTAGCGATCAGTGTTTATTTTCCTTGCATCTCTGTCACAAGATAATTACATTAAATTCTTTATTTAGGTACAGATTACAGTCATTACATTTTCAGTACCTCGTTGGAGTTTCTACAAAGAGTAAAAAATAAGAGAACTTACTTGACATCCAAAACTAGCCCGTTGTTCCGATTGCATTCAGTTTTTTTCATAAATGTGCAAATATTTTCTGATAGTTTTTCTTTGTAATTTATGTTAAACGAAACGTTATCATTATACAAAATTGTACCATTACTAATGGGTCCAGAACTATTCACACTAATTGTTGCGGGTATAGCAGTAGTAGTAGTAGTATTAATTAAAGGTTTCCATTCAAAAATTTCATCATCAGGAAAATTGAAAATTAATTTATCACCAACTTCAGGGGAATCAGTCCGTTCTTCAACAGACTGTAGCTCTAAAACACTGTTATTGATTAAATTACCGTTTAAAACTTTCTTATCTTCGTCTGGCCATATAAAATTGCGGTCACCTTTTTCGTCCGTAGGTTTATCCACATCTCTTTTTGAACAGTTCGCAAAACTGTCGGTTACGTTACATTCATATGTTTTGTGTCTTTTTCAGGCCATCCAAAATTGAGATTACCTCTTTCGCCACCTGTCTTATCTACATCCACTTTATTTACATTTGTAATTACTTGAGCTTTCACAGCACTGTTGGTAATTGGATCATCCCTGAACAAAATGTTTGTACTTTCATCTGTATCAAACTCTGTTAAATTTTCAAATATTGGAGGTTCTGGCTTAACACCTTGGATGCTTGCTAATTTATCGTTTAGCCACCAGAACGAACCGTCAACTTGAGCAAAAGAGTATTTAATTATAACGAGATAAATGAGAGATTTCAGGAGCATCGTTTATTGTACGTTTACTCGTTAGCCGGAATTTAGTTCAAATGCAGGATGTTGCACCGGTTGCAATATTGTCGCGTGATTTCGATATAATGCACTGTCCTATTATGCGTTGTCAATTCACGTCAATTATGTTATTCGCGATCACTTTGTACCCGCGCACGTCCTGTGACCGTAGATCTATGTCGAGCACTGAACTGAACGCTGCTTTTGTTTCGGTACTTAAAGTTAAAACTAATAAAAGACTTACGCAACGATATGACAGACTGACTGTTTATTTTTGTTCTTTCAATTTTAATTATTTAAAAAAAAAAATCATTGCATCTCAAAAATGTTCTTGATGAATGTGCCGAGTAAACTGCACCGTGTTATGCGGATCTATGACGGAGATGTGGTCTATTGTGGCATGAGCCCGCCGTGACAGGTATCGAAACTGAGCCCGTTGCACAAAAGATGGATGAAGTCCATCCTTTACATTTTTATAGCACGGACACATACACACACAGTTCTAACTTAGATACCATTAAGTCGAAGTAATTTTGAGTAGTAATGTAAAATCACTTTAATTCCTGTACCCAGGGCACAATGTGGTGAGGAGACATTAAAAAAGCATAAAGTTTACGTTGCGATATTTTATTTAAACTGATAATACAAGTTAATAAACGATAATATTTTTGAATTAATTACTGGAACTGTAATTTGCAGAAATCCTTTTCGAGTAAAATCTGCGTTATTTAATAAATGGAAGCAAGATAATAATGACCGTGACATGGATACTCTAGTAAACAATCTGTGAGCCAGTTTAGATGTCTGGAGTTATCAGGATATTATTAATTAAGTATTTCGTTGAAATCTACTAAATACTATCTAACTAATTAGTGGTTGCGCGGGTATGCGGCAGCGAGTAATGGGCCACTCGCTGTCCGACCATGGACCATGCCCGGGTCGACGGCGCGTTGTGTTCCACGCGCTCCTCAAAGAGTGTCAGCATGAGGACGGGGCCTCTAGAGGGCCAAAGCCTGCCGGGGTCGCAGGACTTATCTCATTACCGTGACCCTGGAACTTATGAGGCTATTGAAGGACATCGTGGATTTTAGTCAGTACCAGTCTGCCAGTCCCTCCGGCCCTGCCCTGTGTGAGAGGACTCATTTGATGATTTTACCACGTAAAAAATAACTAATTAGTGGTCGCACAATGGCACACAATATGTAGCTCGAGATTTGACCAACGGTATAAAGGTTTAAATTCAAAATTTGTGAAAATTATATATTTTTATATTATAAATTATCTTTGGGTGCTAATTAAGGCAGCTTCTTTAAAATGTCATTCTCGTCTGCAAATATATTTAGTTGTCTAATGAATTAATAGGTCAGCGACAAACTTTTAGCGTCTAATAAATGGTTTATAAGCGACCATATATTGTAAAACAAGCTACTGTTAATATGACGCAACATGGTGATAATTCTTAAGCAACTAAATTTGTGATATGTCTACTCATTGCCAGCTTTTTTTTCTTCCTGGCAAGTAATCTAACACTGATGTACCTAGTAATAGTACCACCTGCCGTGAATCTTTGACCGAGCCCCGCTTCGCGAGGCTCCTATTTTTGCGTACAGGGTTTAAAGTAACCTAACACGAAGGGGATGGCGGGGTCTTTCAGATCCCGCCATCCCCTTCGAACCTAACCTGTCCGTGTCGGGGTGCCCCAAGTCCCGAGCTCGCTTCGCTTGCTCTTGCATCCTAGGTCAAGTAACTGATTACTACCTGTCATGCTGGCTTTACAAATAAAATAGTTGTTTGGTTTTAATTTTCCCTAAGGTGTGTCCAAACACAAACAACTGTTAATATGACGCAACATGGTGATAATTCTTAAGCAACTAAATTTGTGATATGTCTACTCATTGCCAGCTTCTTTTACGCTCGTAAATTGACGCTGGTTTCTTGATATTTTGTTGGAATAGTAAAGATGATGAATTAATATAATTGAAGCTGTTCTATTAACTCGTCGCTCACATATAAAAAAAGACGCTAGGTTGCAGGTGCTAAAGAAAACTTTTGTTGCCGCACATATAATTTCCCATTATCTTTTGCGTGTGCCTTAATTTAGTACTCCGTTATCCAAGATTTTTTGTAAAAATAATTAGGAACCTAGTTTTTCCTGCAATTTTGTGGATGGGAAATGACACAGCACACATTGAAATACAAAGTTAACAAATATCGTAACTTACAGCAAATTAATACAAATCATCGATTTAATCCAACTACCACCATTTGTTTTTTAAGGCCTACTCAGACCTAAGCGGTATTCGCTACCGTCTGCGGCAGAGAAAACCCAGTGGGTATGCGGTAATATTACTGTTCACACCAAAACGGATTTCGCTATTCTTGTGGGTAGAATAACGCGCGGTATGTATGTACCTCTACCCACAGCGGCAGCGAATATCGCTCAGGTCGCTCTAGCTACGGTACTTGATACTAAATACCTGAGCGAAAGCCGCGCGGTATGAACCTCTACCCATAGTGGCAGCGAATATCGCTCAGGTCTGAATAGGCCTTTAAGGCGGCGCTAGTCGCGAGCTCGAACTCACTGGCAGGCATGGTCAAAAACCATGATATTTCACCGGAAATCGAGCCATATTGTTCATGTGTGCGCGAGCGTCATCCCCCCGTGGAGAAAACAGGGGAAAACTTATTCAGTGAGATGCACGATCATTCAGAGTAAAATGCGCGCGTAAAAAAATACGAAAAAGCCTTTGGCTGTTGGGGTTTTATGAAAAAACCACTGCACCAATTAATTTCAAATAAAATGTATTAAATTCTTCGATAAATTTGCTGTGTCGGTACGGACTTCGTTTTGGAAATTTGATGCTTCTTTAGCTTCTAATTTACACCTAAATTTACACCTAAAATTAGCAAAAAAACGAATCTTTAGAAGCTCGTAACTTTTTAATAGCTTCATATTTTACAATTCTGCTTCCGTACCGACAAAATTAATAATGAGACAAAACGATACCATGTTTAATTTTGGATGTACTTTGTCAATTAATGGAGTAAAACCCCAACGAAGTTTCTATGGAAAAAATGTTGACTTGTTTGCTCTTAAGTACGGAACTTTAAAAAAAAACTAGTCTTTCGAATTTCAACGAAATCGTTGTCTTGCCAGAAACTTATAAGGACCGAACTCCCAAAACCGTATGTTTTCGATAAATTTTTCCGTGTGTAACGTATACGATGACAAATTAGTTTACGTCTCAGCGTCTCCCCTGGCAACTTCCTCAAACTCCTGATAAGAGTAACTCTAAAAACTTCGTGCAGTTTCCAAATTGATTTCGATCGAAACTAGAAACTTAGTGCTGCCAACCGATAACTTAGTTTGTAGGGAACTAACGGGAATTTGTTTTCTAGTATTCATTAAACTTTTGCAGCTGTTATCCGTTCCGCAACTATTGCGATGTGGAGTGGAAAGGATGCTGGAGTAATGAGAATTTCTATCTCCATTATATTATTGTCTTTCATTGTTTTCTATCTATTGAGACTTGTTAAGTTTATTGACTCGACGAAGTTATGAACTGTGAAATATTGTTTTCTCGTGAGTTATGAAACAAAAGATTGTCAGAAATGGATAAGGCATTTTTGATTTGTCATTTATAAAATGTCTTTCTTAACAAAATCTATCACCCTACACACCTTTAATTTTCTTAATTCGCTGGTTTAAAAAAAAACACGGTGTCCTTCAATAGCCCTTTATGTTCCGGGGTCAAGGTAAGGAAATAAGACCCGCGACCCCGGCAGGCTTTGGCCCTCTGAGAGGGGACCCCGTTCATTTTGCTGACGCTGTTTGAGTCACACTGTAATAATCCGCTGGGTTTAAGAAAAATACAAACATCCGAATTGAGAACTTCCTCCTTTTGGAAGTCGGTTAAAATTTAAAGGTGTTTCACGTTATACTCGAGAAACAACTTTCTAAATCAGTACAGTAGTTCCAGAGATTATATCCTACAAACAAACTACCTACTCTAAATGCCTTTGTAAATACAAGAACAGGTGATTGATTGTCATTCAACTCACTCTGCTTTACCTATTTTCTTTAGCTTTAGTTTTCGTTTTCGAGCGCAAAATATAATAATTCCTGTGTGCCTGTTTCATATTTTGTACTGGCATGGCGGTTATTGAAAAAAGGGATTAAATGACAAAATCCGCCGGCAGTGTCGCTGTTGATGTTTGGTTTCTGCAATTTTGTCTAACCCAGATATAGTGAATTAGTGACCAGTATAACTGGAGCTGCCTCAATTTTTGTTGATAATAGCGTATTATGCGTCCATCAACTCGATAATTACGAATATTAACGGTTTTTTCGGAGTATTAAGAGGATAGAATAGCTGCTGCCATTTCAAAAAATAGGTATTTAGAAAAAATCCTACTGTTTCTCTCACGCTTTGAAAAAAACCCTATCGTGCGATAGAGAGCGTTGCAGCTCGCGACTGACTGTAAGTATTTTTTATATGAAATTTGTCTCTCGGGAGAAAACGTTTTTCACATACTAAATCACGACCAATCCAGTGCCGGTTTTAGCACTACCAGCGCCCTTGGGCGAGATTTTCTACAGCGCCCCCTAACTGCAAGGGAGGATCCAGGGGGGGGGGGTCACCATGTCGCTGGCAGCTTTTGTCTCCGTGGTCGAGTTCGAAATTTCGGATAGATATAGCTGTACTTTTTTTATCATGAAATTAGTCCTCCCACTCAAAACAGGGCGGGAGAGACTGTCCTTCAATAGCCATTTATGTTCCGGGATCACGGTAATTCGTGAGTCCCGCGACCTCGGCAAGCTGTGGCCCCGTCATTATGCTGACACTCTTTGAGGCACGCGTGGAACACTACGCACCGTTGACACGGGCATGGTCCATGATCAACAACGCCCGCATGCCCGTGCCTACGGTGGCTAGAGACCGTCTGCCGACGACCATCGCCGTGGGCATCTACCACTGCGTCTGGGGTGAAGGGAGGACGCTGTCCTCTTCAAGTTTTGGGTATATCCAATAAAAATGGGATGAAAAAAATTGGGAAATTTACGAGAAAGTAGGCCTGCGGCGCCCCTTCGTATTCGGCGCCCTGGGCGGTCGCCTAACCGCGCCTTGCCCTAACACCGGTACTGGACCAATCTCTTAGATTCTGGTGTCAATCGTTTCAGCATATTATATTCTAGATTTGTAGGTTTTGCTTTTTTTCTTAAACTTCTTTGTTTTTTAAATACAAAGGTTTTACTTCAATGAAGATTTTGTCATAAAAATAGTAACTTTTAGGCACCTGTAACTTTCAAATTATTATAAATTTTGAAAAAAAGAAAACCTATAAACCTAGTTTTTTACTGTGTCAGATGCATTCTAAAAAATCATTGAGTTAGGATAACATCTAGGGGGAGAAAAACGTTTTCTCTTTTTGTATGGACGAGCGCTCGGTAGACGATCGTCTTCATTCGATAATTTTTTACCGTTAGTGTGGCTTCAGAAGTTCAGAAACAATAAAAATCTTAAAATAAAAGTAAGCACTTCAAAAACAAACACAAAATAAGTGTCCGTAGATCCACATCACCAACATACTACCTAAGAATAACGTATAGGTATCTCAATTAAGAACAACATTCATTACATAATGAATAGTGTCATTATGAATAATCAATAAGTGCACTTTGCCCAATAAAAATAAACTTCCTCGCACCAATTTCTCTAGAGTCACAAAGGGAATGGAACAAGCCAAGTTAAAAAAGCGAAACTATTCTTGTTTATGTACCTATGAATATAAAGGTCGTCGCTTACGTAGCATCGCTGTGCAGTATCAGCGTCAAGTCCTGAGGCCATGAGCTCTTAACGCGATTCAATTTAAGCGCTATATTCACGATCCAGCACGGCTGTACGTCAGCTCAAGGTCGCGTTGCTGGACGTACAGCCGTGCTGGATCGTGAATATAGCGCTTTAGGCTGTGGGAAAGAGATGGCGCTGGACAACTTGTATAGATAGATCTGTCTCTTTCCCACAGCCTAAACTGGATCGCATTAAGAGCTCGTGGTATGGCGTCTGGTCCAGTTGAAAACCAGCGTCCGGTACTAGTTGCCCGACATTTGGCTATTTGGCGCAGCCATGGGACAAACATCAAATCTTTTTTTGTCTTTTTTTAATTTTTGTTTTAGCTTAGGTTTCCATTTTTCAGTTTTTTTTTGTTTTTGCCGCGTTTTTTGCCAAATACCTAAATGATTTTTCTTTCTTTCTTAGCTAGGTTACCATGACCCTGAAAACTAAAGGACTATAATAGAAGGAACGCTGTGGATTTTTACATTTGTTCTAGTTGTGTCTATCAAATCGATCACAGCGTGGTATGTGACAGCGACCTAAACTAACGTGGGACACCCCCGGAGTGACGTACGTGACAAGCTTTATATGCACCACAGCCTTTACAGTACTTTTTAGGTTTTATATAATGAAAATTAAACCGAAAATGTTTAGCAAAACATAGCAAGAATTGGTAGATATTATTTTCCTTTAAAATGTTGTTGTGGTCACGTAGCCGTGCCAACACGCTGAGTCTTTTGATGCGCTAATGTAGAATAATATGTCATTAAAATAAAATAAATCAATCACATTAAAAAATGCAGTATCTCGAACTTTCGGCGGGTCATTGTGGTGGCGCAGACTCAAGGAGGCGCTGTCATCTGTAGTTCAGTTGTAAGAACGAGATGGCGCTAGTCGACTTGTATAGCTCTTTTGCTTTCCCACAACGGAACTACTCACGCTTAAAACGGCATGGTAGGCTACCAGGCAAAGTGTGTGTTGATCTTTAAGATGCACTGAAGTAAGATTCGTAAAGAGAAGTCGGCAAGAATTCATTGTAGGTACAATTAGAATGCATAGCTCACTCTCTCGATTTACTTTGGAAAATGCAATGGCAGGGTTTTTTCAAGCGTTCCCTGAATCGACGTGTTCTTTTATTGAATAACAAGCGCTGGTTTCGTGCTTTGTTTCCGGGGGAAATAGTTTTTTGCTGGAATAGTGTTACGTTGGAACGTGGAAATAGAACAGTGGATCACAGAGAATACATTGAGTCGATGCAATAAGTTTTCCTAGTTGGCTAAAACAAATTAGTTTATTATTCTGTTACTGTTCAATCTTCATGTTTATGTTTATACCCGCAAAAACTACTGCATGGAATTTAATGCAGTTTACATCGATGTATTGCTAGATGACTAACTCAAAGTTTGCCACATTTTACTATAAGAAAACATCAGCATAAATCGGTGAACATACAAAAATTAATAATACAGATGGATCACAAGTCGAAAATCTTTATACAGGGTTACTGGTAACTCGACGTATTCCTTGCAGGACGTCATAGTAGGCCTAAAATGCAACAAATTAAGCCACCAAATGTTCTACCGAAGTTCAGTAGTTTTTGAGTTATTTAGATTTTTAGTATTTTATGAAAAATCCCAGATTAAGTCGTTTGGAGTCAATTTAAAAATGATTTACGGCGCGACTGTACTGAAATTTAAGTTAATATCATAGCTGATGCCATAGCCAATCATTTTTAATAATTAAAAGTTCAAAAAAGCCTAAAACCTTGGCAAATATCACTAATCAAACATTCAATTTTTAGTAATTTTTGCTATTACTCCATAAAAAATGTTGTCTAGTGAAAAAAAATAATTCTACGCCTGATGTACAAACTACTAGGAAAATATCCTTGTCTTATCAGCTATTTAGAAAGGTATGATTGTCAATACTTTTGCATGTGTGACAGGGAAGGGAAGAGTTTTATGAGGAGCAGGTAAAATTGCATTTTTTACCTCGAACACTAAATGGGGAACTTTATGAAGATTTCCTAAGAAATAATTTAACACCACTGCTCACGGATGTACCGGAAGACAGAAGAGCAATATGACGGATGTCCAGCCCACTTCCGAATCACGAATCGACAATTTGCTGGATGAATACTATCCAAATCGATGGATAGGGCGCGGTGGGCTTATTCCGTGGCCTGCACGAAGCCCTGATCTTACGCCAGTAGACTATTACGTCTGGAGTCATATGAAAGACCTAGTTTATGTGACCCCAGTAAATTCAATTGAAGAACTAATGGAGAGAATAACAGATGCAGCGGACCAGATGAGGGCAAAAATCACATCAAGAATCTCAAAAACTGGAGTGAGGAAGCGAATAAGAACATGTATTGAAACCGAGGGCAGCACATCGAACAAGGCGTGTGAAAGTGTAATTAAAGTTTTTAAACTGATATTGATTAAAAATAATACTAATATTCACGAAATTGTTTTATTGATTTTCCGAATAATCACCTTTTTGTGAGATGCACACAATGTAGTCCTTAACTTTGTATTAACTTTCATACCTTTTTGGATAGCTGATAAGACAAGGATATTTTCCTAGTAATTTGTACATCAGGCGTAGTATAATTTTATTTCACTAGACAACATTTTGTTTGAAGTAATAGCGAAAATCACAAAGAAATAAATGTTTCTTTAGTGATATTTACCAAAGTTTTTGGTATTTTTGAACTTTTCATTATTAACAAAGATCTGTTACGGCATCAACTAAGATATTAACTTAAATTACAGTACAGTCGCGCCGTAAATAATTTTTAAATTGGCTCCAAACGATTTAATCTGGGATTTTTCATAAAAAACTAAAAATCAAAGTAATTAAAAAACTACTGAACTTCGGTAGAACATTTGGTGGCTTAATTTGTTGCATTTTAGGCCTACTATGTCGTCCTGCAAGGAATACGTCGAGTTACCAGTAACCCTGTATATAAAAATCAATTGCTGTTCGTTAGTCTCTCTAAAACTCGAGAACGGCTGGACCGATTTGGCTGATTTTTAACTATTTTGGAAGTCCAGGGAAGGTTTAAAGGGGTTTTTTTTTTAAGTAATTGTGTCTGAGGCGGTACGAGGTTTTCCAGGTCAGGACAATAAGATTTTCCAAAAAACGCGTACGGATTCAAGGGCAAAAGCTATTTCAAAACGTCGAAAAATAAAATGAAAAGTAGGTACATAATCTCAATCACCTTTTGCACATTTTCGCGGTCCAAGCCAAAATAAAATGCGAATAAAATCTACAAAACGGAAGCAATGTCTCGAACGGTTCTCGAAGTCGTTCCGTTCGACCTGGGAGATTTGTGCGGGCGCCGTGAGAGCATTCCGGGGAAATAGTCGCCTTTCACGGCGGAGCAGGACTGAATGCTTTACGGAATACGGACATGGAATAGGGGAACTATGTAGAGAGAAGAAATCGTTCAGAAACGAGGAATTGGCGGTTCTTAGGTGTTCTGGAAGTCGGACCATTTTTGGGTTTCGTTTTTTAATTTAGGTACCTACACCAATCATGTATTTCAGCGAACCTAGATATCTTTTAATTTGTTTCTAAAACATTTATATATTTATATTGAAAGTACGTAAATAAATTACACCTAACTTATTAGATGCTTTTGATCCCGCTCCCGGTATTAGGTACGTTTTTGTGAAATCATTTTCGACATACGCATGTATGGACGAAGCCACTGGCAAAAGCTAGTTAATATTAATACACAGAATACAAAAAAAAGTTAATTAATTCAAAACTAAGCTTCTCCATTGTAATGTTGAAACAAAAACTACGAGTAGGTTCCAGTTTTACGGAAGTACTATCTTTGAAATTCAAGTTTGTGAGCCAATAGAAAAATATTGGTTCTTGGAAAGTTTTTTCGTTTGAAGCAAAAAGGTTCTACCCTTTGGAAGACCTTCTGAAAAGGTGACAGGTAAAATTGGCACCAATTTGTACCTACTATCTAATAGGTTTTATTTCATCTATTGAGTCCTGGTGGCTTACCATGGCTCTTAAAGCGTCGGTGGTTCCGCTCAGGGAACGAGATAGCGCTAGACAACTTGTATAACTCTGTCTCTTTCCCACAGCCTAACAATCACGCTTTAAGACGTCATGGTAGGCCACCTGGTAGACTACCATGAACTCTTAACGCGATCCAGTTAAGGCTGTGGGAAAGAGATGGCGCTGGACGACTTGAATAGCTCTGGTCCTTTCGCTCAGCCTAAACTGAATCGCGTTAAGAGCTCGAGGTAAGGCCTCTGGTCTGCGAAAGGGACTGTTCGACTTGACTCGCTAAAACCCACCCTACTGCTCTTTGCGATCCAAAACCATGGTAATCTCTTTACACTCAAAAATTATAACATTTTTATTTAAACATAGTGTCGCGGAAAATAAAATATACCTACCTACATAGTGTCTGTACCCTTAGCACGATTTTTCACTCATTTACTTTACCTACAGTATTTACAGCGTTTTTTATTAGGTAATGAAAAAATAGAACAGCGCCTCTGGTGTGCGAAGAAGGAACTATTTTTTTCCTTGAAAATTGTAAATTTGAAATTGTTAAAGTTCCAGTTTACTATACGTCTCAAATACTGAAATCTCGTGCTAAGGGTACAGATACTATTTAAGTATTATTAAACTTAGGAACTCACCATAACGTTGTGAATGGGTACAAGCTGGGCTGGATTTTGTGAGCTCGTTTGCGCCTGCGTCTGTGTTCCCGGGAACCATGTGATTGCACTTTCACCTTTATAATCTTTACATTTTTCCAGTCCGATTCATCGTCTAGATGACACCAATTTACAGTTTAAGAACCAATGACTAAAGAATAAGAGAACCCATTTTCTCAAAAAAGCGGGGTTTTATGTTGTTCCACCCACAGTGGCAGCGAATTTGATGTTTCTTTTCGCCTGTCAGTAATAACGCGGGCGCTCGCTATTGGTCGGCTACCGCGCCATTTTGGTGGCGTCATACGTGGCGAGTTTTTTAAATACTTTTAAGAGTCTTATTTTAGCGCACACGTTTTTATACTATGTTTATCACTTCTTAATATTATTTTGTTAAATTATTTAATACAATAAACTTTTCCTAACACACATTCTTTATTGTTTATTTTATTTGCCTACCCTCGCCGTGGGTCACTGCGGAAGTGCAGAGTGCCAACTGAAAACCAGCGCTGGGTGTACTATGTGGCAGGGTGTCTTACACCCAGGAAATTCTGAGTTGGTAACCCTTTTGGTGTGGAAATAATAAAATTCTTATTGTATTTTAGTTACCTATTTTTTGGAAAAATGATTTTATTCTATTTTTTTTTTACGAAGTCGTTTTTTTTACAAAAAGTTTTTTTATTAGGTACTTATTTTGCAAGTGAGCGACGCGCTTTGTGTGACTAGCCGGATGACAAAATCGGTTTTTATTGTTTTCTGGCCTAACTCAAACCGTGTAAATGCCCCATTACGTAATTAATGAATGATTCAGCTCACTTAGAAATGTGTGCAAGTCCATGGTTCTTAAGGAAAATATCCCAACAACATGTATAGGTACTGTATTCGTTCATTTACATTATGTCATAATTCAAAATTCAGGCATATTCATGAGTTTTTTTTTTCTACTTTTGATTCTAATAAATTGCAAGCAATAAAATGCATTTTCGTACCACTTGCTCAAAAAAGTGACATTCTATGCCACAAAAAGCGTACATAACGATAGTCATTTTTAATCTGTTAAAAACAGGGAAAGAATATCCTCTAGGGGGAGAATGTGATTTAAATTTCGAATACTTACATAAACTGAACTACATCAGTCTGTCTTTACACCATTGAGTTTGTATGTACTTAAAGCATTATACAACTTTTTGAAAAAGGAATACGCATTTATGCAGTTTAAAATTACGAAAACCGAAGAGGCCGTATGAGCTTGATGCTTTTCCGAGAAAACAATATTAATCTAGGAACTAGCCGCGTTTTGTTTTCTTCTATACTTAAAGGAACGTTAAGTTTATTTTAATTTATTTTTATAAATAACATTAAACATTTACTTTAATGTTTAATAAATGCTTATCTCATATTATTATTATTTTTTTTTTGCAAATGGTACGAAAAGTAGAGTATTTTCCTCGGTGATAAAGCTGTATTAGTCTTGGGTGAACTTAAATCCCTCGCTACACTCAGGACTCGTCTTAAATCCCTCGCTTCGTTCGTGATTTCAGTTTTTAACACCCTCGCTACGCTGGGGAGTAAACCTCGAGCCCTTCGTTATGCTCGCGATTTAAATCGTCACCCGTGACAGAAGACACTGCTTTATCCCCTTGGTTAATAATCTACTATTTATAAATATACAAGTGATGCGCACATAGTGGGCGTTTAACCCGTTGTTTTTATCTAAAATATTTAGGCCTGTTCTTTAAAAAGTTCTTAATTAACTAAGAAAAGTAAACATCAATAGAGGAACCTGTTAAAAGTAATAAATAATAGGTAAACTTATAAAAGCTTCTACATTTTATTGACCTTGACATTTACACGACCTTGAAGTGTCTAAAAATTCTTACAAAATGTTTGTCGTGACAACCTCGTCGAAGAGCGTCTAGGGACCCATATCTCTCACCAGAAGGTTACCTTCTTATATTGCTCTGAGCCAACCATTTTTTTACGTATTTCCCGGGCACTGTGGGTATGAATAAATTTAAAAACGAATTTTCATAAGACTGTGGAAATAAGGTCGTAAGACATAAATGTAGTTGTAGATTTTATGCTTCTTTGGGAAAACCAGAAAGTTGTTTTGGTTTCGCACCAATATAATTACGCGTAATTTTATTATTTCTATACGGAAAACATCTGTATTCAAGTTGGTATCAACACTACTATTTAGGTATTTATTGTAATGACATGACAATGTGAAAAATCTACATTAACATCGTGATGGCTATATTTTTTTTTATTAAAGGTCACGAAAATTTGTTTTTCTTGAATATTCTTCTATCTTTTTGCTCGCAGGTTATGATTAGATTATTCTTCTATCTTTTTGCTCGCAGGTTATGAGGTTCGATAAAAATATTTATTTAAAAAAGTCTTAATATTTTATTTCAATTAAGCGTTAAAAACGCTAAGTAAGTAGAACGCGAACGCAGCTAAAGGAACAGAACGCATTCACATGCAGTATTTATTGTATTGTCTTTCAAAAACGAGCGAAAAAACATATTTTTAGGGTTAAGTAGTCAACAAGGAACCCTTATAGTTTCGCCATGTCCGTCCGTCCGTCCGTCTGTCTGCAGTTTAGCTCAGAGACGCACAGTACTAGAGAGCTGTAATTTGGTGTAAATATACGGATTTGTTGTGCCGAAAAAGTGGTAAAATAAAATCTTGTAGAATATTTTTTTTTTAGGGTACCTCCAGTACTTACACGTGGAATGAGGATTTTTTTTTCTCGCGTACCCCTTAGTGTGGGGTATCATTAAATGGGCCTTTAAAAAATAATGATAGTTTCCATTAACAATTTTTTGATAAAAAAATTCGTTTGTGAAATATTAAGCTTTAAAGTGCTAAATTTTGCTCGATTCGAGTGTCCCCCCCCTCTACCAGCTAAACGGTTATGTTTGGGGGTGTGAAAAAAATCACAATAGTAGTATATATTATAACGAAGTTTAAAAGAAAATTATCATGAGTATCATGACTAAGTAGGCTTTACAACTTTACGAGTAATAGTCGACCAACTTATTAAATGTACTTGAATTCATATTTTCTTAAACAAAATGTATCGGAGACAACTGCAATGGTAAGTTTGTCAACTTTATTTTTACAGCTTTTATAGGTATGTTTTTTGGGGATAGGTAGGTTTTTATCGTCAACTATTTTTAACTAACTTCAAAAAAAGGAGGAGGTTCTAAATTCGTCGTAATATTTTTTCCCGATTTCTCCAAGACTCCTCGACCGATTTTGAAAATTCTTCTTTTTAAAATTAAATTCAGCGAATCAGTTTAGGTTTAGTTAGTTTGCCTTAGTATTTTGATGGGCAACTGCGGAACCCTACACTGTGCGTGGCCCGACACGCACTTGGCCGGTTTTTTTTTACAAGTTTTGGTTTAACGTCCGTCCTTTTTTAAAGCTCATAATTAACCAAATTTTAACATCATTATTCTGGGTGGACGGTGAACGGATACTTTATAAAGCCTTTTCAATTTCGTGGTGATTAATTACATGTACGTCAATAGGGATCATGTTTATAATAGCTCTTTTGTTCCAATTATAATATTCACTGACTTGATGACGTAGAAAATAGGCACTGGGTTTTCCAGGCATAAATTGATTTGTTTGAATGAGGTCTTATATTATTATTTAGCTATGTACATTATAAAGACTATATTATACCAGTCACTGGAGCGAACGTCACAACTTTATGCATTATTTAGTATAAAAACAAAAACTGAAAGTGATAAATGCTATGCAATTTCGTAGAAATAAGATGACACTTCATTTTCATGTGCTGCAATTTTTATTTACACAGTCAAACCGGATATTCATATTCAACGACCGGATGTAAATAAAACTATACGACTACACGTGATATCACTTGCATATTTCACAAACTGTGCTATTCAAATTCACTGCAGGCGCAATTCAGCCCTGAAATAAACATAAAAATATGCTTATGCACTGTTTGACTCCGGTTCAACATGGTGAAGCTATTTTACCCCAAGCAATGTTGAGTTCTAAAGTTTCATCGTGAACGTTCGGTTTTGTTTGCACAAATTCTGTGTTCAAGCTTTCGCCAAATCCCTTTCGGATGTGTAGTAAAATCACGGCCCCGAAAATAGCGGTAGAGTATAAAAAATATGAGAGATGGTGCACTAAATAAATGGTATCTTTTCATTCTGGTTTTTATTTTAGTTAAAACTAGCGTTATGAATGGATGAGTTGAATTATTTTAGCTGGCTGTTTCAGTAGTGGCTTTACAAGCAGGTGAGGTTATGTTCTGAGGGTTGTGATTTATAATTTAGCTTTGGTGTTCTCGTACAGTTTAAATGGACGATGGAAATGATTTTGATTCAAAACTCTTATTTCTGTAAATATTTTACTCTTAATTTAAGTTTTTATATATAGTATGTATTTATAGGTATTTTTTATATAATAATTTTGTTATGTTTGATAATTAAATAATAATAAATTAAAAAAAAAACTCTTGGGACGGAAATGATATTGATTGCCTACTCTTAAAACCTAAAGTTGTCTCAGTTTAAAACTCCCTCACAATGAAGCCGTATCTTGTAGCATAAGACAGGCCGTAGATACAGCTACCTAGGAAGAGTCTCGTAAGAGTTGTTAGTGACATGGCCATTAGGTCATTTTCTAATCCCATAAGGTCAACAACTTCATGCACGATGTTAAAAAACCTAAAAAAATCTACATCTTTCATTCAATATGGCGATACACAGTCGCTGTTTTCAAAGCCTCGGCATAGTTTGTGGAGCGGCAAAGGGACTGTAACACCGAGTGCGGTTTGCCGCCACCCTATTTAGAATTCAGCGGCGATGGGAAGGACCAAAGAAAAATCTACATTTTTAATACCATCCGCGTCTTCAATGCGAAATGTTACACTCATAATCTTAATATAAGTGCCTACAGATGCTGTTAAAGTCTAATTTTTGTCCAAGTTCAGGGAAAATGTTATTTATCTTTCGACTCGGGAGTTTATAATGGGGCGTTTGTCATTTTGGGAAGGGAGAGTGTGCCTTCTTATAGCTTTGCATTTATGGTGTTTGTACTGTAAATTATACAGGTTGTCATTTAAATACCTGCATTCATTTCATTACGCTTAACAACTTTCTTTATTAGAGTCCTGGGTTGAGGAGCTCGTGGCTACATAATAACAGCCGCACAGGCCGATCTTCCGGGTTAAGCCGCGCTAGCCAAGGTTGGTCTGTGGATGGGTGACCATCTGTCATAGCGAGTTTCCTCCGTGTCTCGGAAAGCACGTAAAGCCGTTGGTCCCGGCTGTCATTTGTAGATCTTTGACAGTCGTTACTATTAGTCAGAAGCTCTGAAGTCGGACAACCAGACTTACCATGGGGTATCGTATTACCCGATTACTGGGTTGTGGAGGTCCGATAGGCAGTCGCTTCACGTAAAATACTGATATTCAACTGCATCCGGTTTGACTGGAAGCCGACCCCTAATATAGTTGGGAAAAGGCTAGGCAGATGATGAGTCCTGGGTTGTTCGCACTTATTAGTTGGTTATATCATGATTATGAATAACAAAGCTGTTTTTGCAATTGGTTATTAGAATATGACATAAAAGGAACATATACATATATAGAAAGAATATGGCACAGTGAATATGCGATTGGCTGCTACGGCACATCGCAGCAGCTAATCTCTCATTCACTTGCACACACATCTTAATACACTACACATTTTAATAAGAATATTTGCATAATCTACAAACAGATGTTCCGGGACGGGAACGGGATTAAGTAAAAAAATATGATATGAAAGAGAACCTCTTGTACGTTACTAAAAATACTAAATAATAATAATAATTCACTGGAAACACTGGCTACGTAGTTTTCACTCACACGTGGCAACACTAAATAAGCTCTCCTCTTTATACAGTGCAGTAATTAATTAATTTAAAGAGCTAGCTGTTCCCGATGGCGACTGATAAGCACAAAGAAACGGCCGCATCTGCACTGCAAGTGGCTCTTGTGTTTTAAAACTTAATTACGAATCTATTTTGTGCTACAAAATCCTTTTTATGATTACTTTTCTCACTCACGTTTGACCAATCTTGGTCTCTAGCTCTTCAGGACGATCATTGAAATATACAAGCAAAAGCAATAACAGTGGCCCCAAAATGATTCCCTGTGGAACACCAAAGTTATTGTATCGAGGATCAGAATCAAAGATTCACGACACAATAACTATGTCATCGAATTTAGTCGTTCTTGTTATTAATGGTATTCTGTTTAAAAGATTCCCGATGGCAAGCGATGATATTGTTGATGGTGTTGAGAAATACATAACTTATTCACTCTAGACTCCAAGGAGCATAATTATGCACATGTCAAAATTATTTGCACTTTTTCCTTTACATAATTAAATATCAAAAATTATAACAGCTAACTAACTCGAAAGCTATATTGAAATCAACAGGAAAATGATATTCACATAATTTGTTACACCAGTAATAAATTAGTAGTTTGGTTTTCATAATGAAAATAACATTCAAAAGGTTTATTAAATTATATTTATGAATTTACAATTGGGGAACAGCTTTCCCTCAAAACTAGCTCCAACTCTTTTGTTGCCACCAATGCATAGCTGGTAGTAAGTAAGCCAGCAAATAATTAAAAATACTCTAAAAACACTTTCAAGAAATATATACAGCCGATGGAAAAAAAATCCATTAGATCACTGAGAACTTCCTAATGCGAGTGTCTGAAACATCTATTTGATTGCCGCAAAGAGGCTCTGGTAGGCCTGACGATATTCCTTCGACAACAACACGTAGATGATAGGGTTTATGCATGTGCTTGAATATTCTAGCAGATGAGCCAACATATTTGGTATAGGGTGTGACTTATAATCTCTGTACGCGAGTCTTGTAGCCATTACTGGTAGATGAGATATGCAGAAAGATATCATGATTGCAGCAATCATAGAATACAGCCTCTTGTCTCTCTTTGAAGGCGTTTGCCGCCTGATCAGTTTCCTTGTCATTCTGAACGGTGCTTTGAAGTATTTTTCTATAGCTATATCTTCTCTGGGAGATTGAGGAGCAGACGAGTCTCCGCTGGAAGGCGTTTCATCACTTTCAGGTGACACCGATTCAGTGGTGCTGCTTCCAGGACTTGAGGGATTTATGTTTACAATGTTTCTCCCATAAGAAGAAAGATCGAATTGAGCTTGTGGTAGGGGCAAGTGTTCGGGCCTCGTAGGACGAGTATTTTTATTTTGGAATTTCTTTGCCCTTTGCACCGCCCACCATATTCCTGCGTAACATAAGGCTATAATGAGGTATGGACCTACAAAGGCAAGAATCAACAGAAACTTCTTCGGAGAATAGCAGTTTTTGTCTGGCACTATCGTGCAAAATCCTGCGTCGGGTTCCAAGTCGTATCTTCCCCAAGCTCCAAATATAGGTGCCAGGAACATTGCAAACGCCGATATCCAGATAATCAATATACTTATTGATATGTTTCGTCTTTTGAACAACCTGGAAAAATATTTAGTAGTTGAGTTTAAAATCTTCTTTTTTTTTACTTGAATGATTAAATCGTAATTTGGATCCAAACACTTACTTGGTATATAGCTGTGGCTGACATACAATGACATATCTGATGATACTGATGGCTATTACGGTGAAGATAGAAGAGGTGTTCAATACAAAGTTGACGTAAGCGAACATCTGGCACATCACCCAACCGTAAGTCCAGTGCCTCAACGTCATAGTCATCGCTGTCATCGGCAAGATGAAGCCGTTGAAAATCAGGTCAACAGTGTGAAGGTTGATTATGAATATGGCTGTCGCATTCTGAACCTGGGAGAAATAAAAACGTTGTGCTTATTATTGTAGGAATTTTTTAAATAACATTGTGTCCGACTCACGCGCGTCTTACACAATACTATTGACATCGTCATTATTGACCATAACTAAAGTTTAGGAAAATCAATTCTAGAAAGAAACTTCGTAATAATTGCTAGAAGGAAACTTAAGAGATTTTTATAGTCGTGCTTGACATTAGAAAATTGGCAAATGCGAAACCAAATCTAAAGACTGCGTTTGCACCCTATACGACAGTGCACAACATTATTTCCGATAGATCTGAATTCCATGTGCCCAGATGCGGACTTAATACTTCGATCATAATTTGCATTACATTTATTATCATGGATTTCTGGAAATTAACGCCTGATTCCATAACTTAAATTTTATGAAGTTCAGTAGACCCTCATTTCAGAAATTCTGATCAGAATTTAAGCGTTTAAACCGGCAGGCATTTAAGTGTAACATGTAGTTTTTTCAAGTATTCGGCTCGGAGAGAAAATTATCAGCCACACAGGTCGATTTTCAAACAATGTTTATAATAGTTTAAAGACCTCGTGGCTCGAAAATACGCTAAGCTGTTTTTTCGTAAATTTTTGATAGCCGGCGTAAGACCAGTTCTCAATTTGGATATGAAAGGTTAGACAGATGATAACGACCAATATTGCTCTTTAACAGTAAGATAAAGAATAAAAAGAAGCCTTCTGAACAGGTTGGAAACACTGCTAAGCAAAACACTAACCTTTTTGCACCTGGCGAGTGCGACAATAGTGATAAGGTTGCCAGGGATGCCGATGACGATGAAGATTGTACAACATACTGAAGCGAACTGAAGCAGTGCTTCTGGGTAGCACTGAAACAGTCCAACTGCTGCTAGTGACTCGTCTGAATTGAAGTTTCTGTATTCGCATCCTACCACATCACCAGTTGTGTTAATATTCGTACATGCAGTCATTTTGTAATTTTATTCAATTATTTTGTTCACTAAGACCCAAGTCCGAGGCACTTCACTAACACTGATCTGCTTTCAAGGCTCAGCTCTTTCGGTCATTTTGCAATTTAATTCAATTATTTGCAATTCATTTTCCCTAAGATCCAAATCCGATGCACTTTACTATCATTGTTCGGTTTTCAAGCTTCGGTTAGCGAATGAGATACAATTATATTGTATGGTGAGGATGCACCCAGAAGCCTCGTGTCACTTTGTGCTACATGCCTAACTTGAATTTTGAGTTTATTAACTTTCTAGGTTTTGAGAACGGTCCACTCTCTTTGAATTTAGAACTGTTACTGTCTTGTTCAGTGAATTTATTTTATGAATGTGTAACAGTCATAACATCCTTATTTGTCTTTTAGGATTTATTGTTTTCCCCTTACGTCAAGTACCCGATGGCGATGGTTTGACGATTTGCTGAATTACGTAATATCCACTACGCCTGCGTCGCGATTCGCAAAGTTAGCTGCACTGTATAGCGCAACGTTTCCTTAAAGCGCTCCCTCACCGCGAGCATTCACCTGTAATGTAACGTTACAGATTCGAACATTCGAAGACAATAGAGCATCAAATGGCGCACTTTTATGTTACATTACAGGCGAATGTTCGCGGTGAGAGAGCGCCTTTACGTTACATTACATTCGAATGCTCCCGGTGAGGGAGCTCCTAAGACGTAAGGAATGGATTGAAAAGTTCGATCTATGTAGGCTAGATTATGGTGGCTCGGTTGCTAAGAGCGTCGGATGTACTGAAATCGAAGGTCGCAGCCATGTTCAAATCTTGCTTGCGGTCGATTTTTTCTTTCCACAGTAAATCTTTGAAAATAAGTGTTGAATATGTAACGCATAAGTTTATTTCTAAATGTTAGCTCGTATTCTACTGCACCGTAACGTCATTTCTTGTTGAAATTGGTAGTGACGGTTAAAGCCCGAAGTGCGGTTACACCTAGGTTTGACCGGCTAAAACTAGGTGTAACCGACCACATGTGGTTAAACCTATAGGTGTATCCTACTTATCTTTGGTTAGAAGTAGGTTTAGCCGGTTAGAACTAGGTCTAATTTGGGGACTTACTGGCACCCTGACTCGGACAATTTAGGATAGAAATTAACTTTTTTCATTACGAAAATGACCACAAAGCAATCTATGTGCCATAATAACTTACAACCCCTTGTATGACTCTTGCCGAATTATAAAGACTTGAAACTGTTCGACACAAACGATTCCAGTCCTGCCATAAATCCCCAGGTGTTAAACCCGGACATATGACGTCACTTCCTCCATATTTAACGTTTCGATAGCGAAATTGAAACTAAATATTTGCGATGGAAATTGAATATGGTAACGATGACCATTCATCATTGTCGCGAAATTCATTTCATTTTTAAACGGACGGACGGAATTTACACTGTATTTGTGAGTATGCTTATTGGACACAAATAAATTTTCTCATAAAACCCGCTGCGTCTGTCTGTCTGTTCGGACTAAACTTAAAAAATATTACGGTTTTTTATGTAATTATAAAAAGACTGAGTGATTTGGAAGAAGTGTCTGTTATTTTTTCGTGTTTTGTTGAAAATATCGGAAAATGCCATATCACTCGGGAAATTTCACTGAAAACATTTATGTGTTGAGTTGAGTCTAAAGCTTCTTTTAACCGACTTCAAAAAAAGGAGGAGGTTCTCAATTCGTCGGAATCTTTTTTTTATGTATGTTCCCCGATTTCTCGGAGACGCCTGGACCGATTCGGAAAAATTTTCTTTTGTTTGAAACGGTATACTTTTCAATTGGTCCCATGATCATCTTCTTAAACCTTTTATACTATAAAGTCCGATATTGCGGGAAAAGCACCTAAACCGTAACCCGCTCTATTTTACATGACTTACGGTAAATTCCACCTGACCTACCTCCCAATCTCTAGAGCTTGTTTAGGCAATGATCGAACATTGAACTCCTGCACTGCCGACTAGGACCCACCAGGGACCAATGAACGTGAAATACGGACCACACTGGGGCCCACCCCTACGTTTCGAACATTCGGGAAAGTTCTACTACTAATTAAACTATATAAGTGATATTTATGCACATTATCCCGTCTTTAGACATGTATTTTGGTTTGGTTTGTAACTAATTTGTGGTTTGTGTGTAATTTGTGTAAGACGTGGTCCGTGTAAGATGATGATTATGTTAAACTTACTAAACAAGTATATAAAGATGCTGTTTGGCACGTGGCACGACTTAGAGGGCAAAATCTTGCCGGGGTCGTGAGACTAACGGGTAATAGTGGCACGGAACGGAACGTGACACCGTGGATTTTAGTTAGTACAAGTCTGACAGTTCTTCTTGATGATTTTACCGCGTAATAAAAAAGGAAACGACTCCTATATGACCGACTGCAATGAAACGGGATGTACCTACCTGTGAGAAACTGATAGGAATTGAGGAAAGTCATTTTGAGGAGCAGACGACCACAGCAATGGTGGTCTACCATGACGCGATTAAAGGACTTTTGATCTTACAGGAGAAAGTTTATTTTTCCCCATCAACTTTGCACTTTTCAATTCGCCTGTCACATATTTGTGCACCTTGTAATCGCCTGTCATTTTTTTCCCAAGATTTACAATAAATAAACTACATCCTGTTAATTTTTTAAGCTTACAGGAACAAGTTTTTTTTTATTTATTTTTTTGCACTTTGAAAATTAAATTGTCTAATGATGTGCACGGCTGACGCCTGCCAGGTCGTCGCTATTGCTCTTAGCATGCTATAAATATTACGTGTACAAATTTCCAACCTTACAGGAAGACCGTTAGTCGCAGGGTTCAGTAGCTCTTGGACTAGAGAGTGATTCGACTGTGGGAACGAGATTACGAGATGGCGCTAGACGACTTGTATAGCTCTGTTTCTTTCCCACAGTGGGATTACTCTCGTTTTAATACGTACTGGTAGACCACCTGGGTGTCGAGTCTGCTAATTATTAGTCAGAATGGCGTCACAATGGCGTTTCAATTTTCGAACCATTTTTTACTCAGCAGTAAAAAATGGTTCGAATAAGCACTACAATTGAAACGCCAGAGTCAGCGGGTAGAATCGAAATGACAGTACCTATAGTAGAAAACAGTACAATCACAAAATAATAGACAAAGCAAATGGGTAGTTCTTCAGAGACAAAATTTTCGATGTCTGTGGGTATATTTCTGTAACCAACTAACCAAACGCCATGTAATATTTTTTATCTGTACAGTTTAGCTTTAGCTCTACCTGGGACAAATTCTATTTTTTTAATAGTAGATATCTAGACCCAAAATAAAATTTTTTGAAGTCTGTTCTCCTGATTCATATAGGGCGTCCGTTTCCCATTTTCCGGAACAAAATGGTCGATGTCGCATTTTCCTTTTCATTCATCAATATAAATAAAAGTTATATCGAAAGGTAATTAATTGACCTCTTACAAAAAAAATACATATTAGATATAACTACGTTAGTGTGTTTTTAATTAAGTAAATAAGAAGTGTCCGGCGTATAATACTGATTCATGTGGAGTAAGCTTCGCTTGACTGTACTTGGTCGAGGAATGATGATGAGAGTCTGGGATCCCACGTGGGAGGAAACCTGTCGTACAACGGACGTGCTAGAAGGCGGACGTGAGGCTGGTTGGCTTAGAACCTGGTGAAACACAGGTAAATGTCTGATTCATCTGTGCTTGGTTTAGGTACCTTGCTGATTACAATGCCTAATTTATTAATTTTATTTTGCTGTTTTAAAACTTTAGTCTGAGTTTCGTGTGATGCTTTTGGGTTACAGATTCGTGTAGAAAAATGATAATAATGAAGTCTGTATGAATGATGAGTTAAGCATGATTTTAGGCAAAATCATGATTCATCTGTGCCTGATTTATATGTTCAAAAACCCAAATGAATCTGAAAATAAATTAGTTTTACTCTTTTCCAGCCAGAAAGGAGCACTTTTGTTACGTTATTTTACGTTTACATGTCAGTAGAGTGTGTGTGAGATAATTTTGACATTATTCTTCGGTATTTATTCATAAGTCAAACTCTATCTATTTTATTTTATTTTATATTGCTGTTCACAACAATGCCACTATCAATAGTAGAAAAGATGGAAAAAAATATATCTATGAGAAAAAGAGACTCACAGAACATACGAATTTTTCATCCTTCTAAGATGGAAAATAAGAAAAGATCCAGTAAAGTATGCTGCGTGAAAATTAAAAATGAAAAATTCGAAAAAATGAAAAAGAATTATATTTGAAAAAATAGAGAGAAAAAACAAAAGTAAACAGAGAGAATATTACAACGTAGCATAAAGGTGCATCCACACATGCCCGGCGGCACGGGCGGCGGCATGGCCGGCGGCCGTGCCGCCGGCATTTGCCGCAAAAACTTACCGTCTTGTCTTTGTTTCTTCAAGGCGGTCTGAAACCCCGGCGGCATAAGCCGGCGGCATGTGTGGATGCGCCTTTAAAATAACTATCTAGAACCTATTTATAACAAAATTCTCGCTTTTCTGTAAGTATTTATTTCTGTAATTGTTAGTTTAAAAACAAGAATTTTATTGTTGAATTGACCAGATTTTTTCCTTGATAATACGATCACTGTTAATAAATTAATTGTTTTAAAAAAATATTGTTGTTGTTATAATATTATGATTATTTTCTTAATACAAAACCCATTTTTATTTCTGTTACTGATTTATCTGTAAAAAAATCTGATTCATCTGGGCACAAAATTTTTAAACGTCGATATCTCAAAAACTACTTTGTAAAAAGGAGTCCCTCAAACAAATAAATGTTATTTGGAATATCTATTTTCATATGAGCATGTGTTACTGAGCTGAAAGTGAAATTAAAATTTGACCATATGAATCAGTCAAAGAATCAAATTTCGAAGAACTACCCAAATAATATTTAATAATTTTCCTCTCCAAGTGCCGAGTCTTTTTACTTACCATTTACATTCACGTTTTCCTTCTTCTTCCATTATTCATGTAAGAAGTATTTACCCTTTTTCTTATGCTCACTGACAAACAACAATAGTCGTTTACATCACAACAATTTAGCAGACATTATCATGTAAACAACAACGCCAAGTCATTAAAAAGAAGTGGCGAATCGGGAGCAAAGTGGCGTAGCGGCGTAGTGGCGTACCGCGAACCGCGTAGTGGTGGGCAAATGAACATTACAGTACGCCATTGTCTCCCCCGAACACTAATGAACAACTAACG
This sequence comes from Agrotis segetum, assembly GCA_036375495.1. Classification (NCBI taxonomy): domain Eukaryota; kingdom Metazoa; phylum Arthropoda; class Insecta; order Lepidoptera; family Noctuidae; genus Agrotis; species Agrotis segetum. The sequence goes on along the minus strand of JAQSVV010000209.1, from coordinate 915,412 downwards.
AACTGAGACAAGCACTTTGCGACGCCTTTCTGCTCCCGGTCTTAACAAACCATGAACAATAAAAAAACGCCACAAAAATTATCAAGTGTGTTTTTGAAAAGCACACTAGGTACTTTTCTGTGTTCTTGTGTTTTGGGTTTGGTTTTTGGAAAATATAACCGCATATAGCATGAATTTTCAGTATTTGAGACGTAAAGTAAATTGGAACTTTGACATTTTCAAATTGACAATTTTCAAGGGAAAAATTAGTTCCTTCTTCGCACACCAGATGTGCTGTTCCATTTTTTTATACCAGAAACCCCAAGAAACGCTGTAAATACTGTAAAGTAAAAAGCAAAAATTCGTGCTGAGGGTACTGATTGCAGTCTGTTCATCTTGCAAAATTTTTATTGCAGACTTCCGTGTCTCAAAGAATCTATATACAGGGTCTTTCTTTAAAATTAGGCCATAAAGGAGAAATCCGCATCCATAAGAGATACGGGAAAACTTTTGAGCGCTCATGTACACGACGCCGCCGCCGCGCCGCCGCCGCGCCGCTACCGCGCCTCTAGGCTGTGTATACGGTCGCTACCGCGCCGCCGCCGCTCCGCTGCCGCGCCGCCGCCGCTCCGCCGCCGCGCCGCCTCCGCGCCGCCGCCGCGATGCCATTCGTTAGTGTTTTATTTATCTAACAAAGGAGATGTCTCATTAATAATAATGTTTTTTTTTGATAATTCAAGGATAACTTCTTCGTTTATGAATCGGTTTTGATGATTCTTTTTTTGTTGGAAAGAAGGTATTTCAAAGGCGGTCACATGATATGGAGATTAAGGTTTGATGATGAAAGACCAGAGAAATCGAGTGGAGCTAAATAGTAAGAAATATCTTCTTTCCAACAAAAAAAGAATCATCAAAACCGGTTCATGAACAAAGAAGTTATCCGCGAATAAACATAAAAAAACCATTATGGCCGAAATGAGAAACCTCCTTTTTCAGATAAATAAAACACTAGCGAATCGTATTCGCGGTGCCAGCGCGGCGGCGGCGCGGCGGCGGAGCGGCGGCGGCGCGGTAGCGACTGTGTACACAGCCTAGAGGCGCGGTGGCAGAGCGGCGGCGGCGGCGCGGCGGCGGCGTCGTGTACATGAGCCCTTAGGAACCTTTAGCTCTTTTTTGATGTTGTCAATTTTAGCCTTTTTTATTTTTTTGTCAAGTGTGTCAAGTGCGAGTTGTCCACTAAAATGAGTGGAATTGAACATTTTTTAAAAGTTTCTTTTATTCTTCAACTTCGCGGGCAACAGCTAGTATTGAAAAATAATACATTCTTATAACCCGGGTGACCAAAAACATTGACGTTACATAAAAAAAATATGGTTATTAAGTTTTTTTTTAATTTTACAATTTTCCGACGTTTTTATAACTCTATGAGTTTAATTAATTTTTATAAACAGAATGTTGACAATAATGAACAAAACAATAAAATAATTAGTGAGATCGGATCGGTCCAGTCAAATGTTGACAAAGAGAAATAAGGCTTCATTTAAATCTTAAAAAAAAAACCACTTTTTGTGTCAGTAAAATTAAATAACATCACAATATGTCATTATTATTTGCCATTTGAAATAGCATCAGTGTTCCAGAGAAGGAATCAAATGTTCTTTTAAATTATTAAAAAAATAGAAAAATGAATTATAACAACATTTTAATTTACATGTGCAAACTGTACTAAAAACTTGGTAACTAAATTATATTACATATTTACAAACTTAATTTAAAGTTTTTACATAAAGTTATAATTATACAAACTTTAAAATTAGAACATCATACTTATTCAATCAAATACAACATTAGAAACGAATGAAACTATTATAATTTTACTCTAAACAAATATAAAATAATCTTTGGTATTCTTCCTTGCGGTCAGTCTAATATTCAGAATAGGATGTTTCCTTTAGCATTTTTTAATTTTAATGTTAGGCCGATTAGATTTGAGGAAACATAAAAAGCACTGTCCTAAATATTGTTTTCAAATATGAGATCAATAAACCAAAGCATTGCTCGAATCAATTCAAATAAACAGGAAAGGGATATGTTAAATTAATACGAGTACCTACTGCTTTGTCCTTCCTATGAAAATAGCATTCATTTCGCCATTTAATTACAAATGATTGCTTAAACTTACAATTAAGGAAAGCTTTTCCTTGTAAATAGCTCCAACTCTTTTGTTGTTCAATCAGCACAGTTGGTAATACTAAGTTTAATATTTTCAATGCCTGAAAATTTTCAAGTAGCACAGAGAATTTACTAGCAGGAAATGAACTCTCAAAATCTTAGTAGATAACCCATCAGATCACTGAGAACTTCTTAAAGTGAGTGTCTGAAACTTGTGTTTGATGGCCTCAAAGAGGCTCTGGTAGGCCTGACGATATTCCTTTGACATCAAGACGTATATGATAGGGTTCATGCATGAGCTTGAATATTCCAGCAGATGAGCCAACACATTTAGTATGGGGTGTGACTTATAATCTCTGTATGCGAGTCTTGTAGCCATTACAGGTAGATGAGACATGCAGAAAGATATCATGATTGCAGCAATCATAGCACACAGCCTCTTGTCTCTCTTTGAAGGGGTTTGCCGCCTGATAAGTTTCCTTGTCAGTCTGAACGGTGCTTTGAAGTATTTTTCTATAGCTATATCTTCTCTGGGAGATTGAGGAGCAGACGAGTCTCCGCTGGACGGCGTTTCATCACTTTCAGGTGACACCGATTCAGTGGTGCTGCTTCCAGGACTTGAGGGATTTATGTTTACAATGTTTCTCCCATAAGAAGAAAGATCAAATTCGGTTTGTGGTAGAGCCAAATGATTAGGCCTCGTTGGTCGAGCATTTTGATTTTGGAATTTCTTTGCCCTTTGCACAGCCCACCATATTCCTGCGTAACATAAGGCTATAACGAGGTACGGTCCCACAAAGGCGATAATCAACAGAAACTTCTTCGGGGAAAAGCACTTTTTGTCTGGCATTAAGGTGCAGAATCCTCCGTTGGGTTCCAAGTCGTATCGACCCCAAGCTCCAAAGATAGGAGCCAGGAACATTGCAAACGCCGTCGCCCAAAGAATCAGTATACTTATAGATATGTTTCGTCTTTTGAACAATCTGAAAGAATATTTAAATAGTTAAGTTATAATTTCCTTTTTTTGGTTTAATGATTTCCATCTCAATCTGAATATAAACACTTACTTGGGATATAAATGCGGATGACATACAATAACATATCTGTTGATACTGATGGCTAGTACGGTGAAGATAGAGGAGGCATTCAGCACGAATTGACGTAAGCGAACATCTGGCACATCGTCCAACCGTGGGTCCAGTGCTTGGACAAAAACGTCATCGCCACCATCGGCAAGATGAAGCAGTTGAACATCAGGTCAGCAGTGTGAAGATTGATTATGAATATCGCTGTCGCATTCCGGACCTGGGGAAATACAAACGTCATATTGATTGCAGGAATTGTAAATAGTATTGTGTCAGAGCCTGCGACAGATAGATAGTCATAAATAACATTTTATGCACCATTTATGGTTAAACGCGTATGTCATCATTCTCAATAACTAAGCTTTTGGTAATCAATTCTGCTAACAGACATATGTGATCATGTTTAGCAGGAAACCTTATTATTGGCAATTTAAATATTGTGCCCGGAGCTTTGTGAAAGTCGGCATACAGCAAATACAGTCTTTGGTCAGCTGGACAAACTCGCTACTGGATACACCTCAGATCTCCTTGACCATAATTATCTTTCCTCGACCACATTTTTTTTCGACAGCCTAATGACCTAAATTTTCTGGGTGCTTCGTATCATCCACATTGTGGAAGACAGTTAGTCAGACAAGACGAATTCTAGAAGCTCAGTTAGTCAATCAAATTCTAGAAGCTGATCTCAATATAGATAGGAAAGGGCTAAGAAAATGATGACGGCCAGAACAGCTCGTTTTAAAGTAAGATTAAGAATAAATCAAAACAATAGGTTATAAATACTGGTAAGCGGTAAGTATAGTAGCGGTAAAACACTGACCTTTTTGCACCTGGCGAGTGCGACAATAGTAATAAGGTTGCCAGGGATGCCGATGACCATAAATATTGTACAACACGCCGAAGCGAACTGAAGCAGTGCTTCTGGGTAGCACTGGAACAGTCCAACTGCTGCTAGTGACTCGTCTGAATTGAATTTTCTGTATTCGCATCCTACCACATCACCTGTTGTGTTGGTATTGGTACATGCAGTCATTTTGCAATTTAATTCAATTATTTTGTTCACTAAGACCCAAGTCCGAGGCACTTCACTAACACTGATCTGCTTTCAAGACTCGATTGAAGCATGAGATACAGTTATGTATGTTTAAGAGATGTTCATCTCAATTTTGACTTTTGTAACTTTACCAGATTTGAAAACCGTCCGTTCACATGCAATATGGAACTGTTACTGTTCTGTTTAGTGAATTTTATGATCATGTAGGCTTATGGAATAAATAATACTCGTGGAATTTAATCGTTTTCCCTGTACGTCAAGTGCCCTCTGACTTGGTGTTTAATTTTACGAATTTAATATTGCTACGTAATTGTTTCTATAAGTGAAACGTTAGCTCATATTCTAATGCGCCATATGAACCTACAACGTCATTAAGATTTGATTGTCCTGCGAAATATTGATCCTGTTTACAGGGAGTAAAGTTATGCTTAATTTAAACTTTATAAACGATTAATTTGTTATGTTTTTTATGTATCTGTCCAAAGTCTGTCTATAAATAACTTAATTGATTCAAAGTCAAAGTTAAGATCAAATGCAACTACTTACTGTAATGCGCTCGTTTTGTTTTGTTTCCGTAGTGTGAAAATCCTCCTGAATATCCTCCACCAGGGAAAGATATACTTTCAGGCAGTCCGCTCACAAAATCACCCCTCCCCTTCATGCCTCGACCCGACTTTATCGCGGGGTCCCTGTCACCCTTTTTACGTGGCCGTGGTAAAATCATCTAATGAGTCTTCCCACTCTGGGTGGAGAAGAAGGAACTATCAGATATAAACTGACAAAAATCGCCTGGCGACTTCAGTTGCCGTAGCGTCTCCTAGCGTCTAGCGGGTGTTGGCCTAGTTCAAATGACTGCTTCACAGAAGAAGGTATCTGCTCTCCATTCCATTTCGGGCCGCCACATGGCCTCTACCATTGCCGGGCACGTGAGGTGTTAACCTATCGTCTCCGTGAGGACACGGTGGTGATCTGCCCAGGTGGGTCAGATCTCCATCGGTATCTTCCACGCGACAGTTTAGGTAGGCCAGCGATTATTTTGTAGCTTCACTTTCTTTATAAAGAAAGAACTCTATGAGGAATAAAATACTTTTCACTTCAGTAGCTCAAACATGTAGGTTTTGCTGCCTGAAATCAGTGAGCAATGTGCGATTTTGCTCACTGAGTGAGACAAAGTAACTTTTTAATTTTTGTTTTCAAGAAGCCGCGAATATCTTATTCAGCCTTGAGCTAATCATACAATTCGAAACATTTACACTCTGTCTCTTTCCTGCCAATAGAAAGAGAGAGAGACAAAGACAAGCCCTTTCGAAGTTCCGAATTTGAATTCGGTCTCAAAGACAAACACGTTCGGAAATTGTACTAACTAAAGAAATTTTGCAAAAGGACAATAATGTCTTTTAATGTAATTTATTGAATTTTTAACTTATTGTTGTATTTAAATGAAAATAAGCATTTACTGTAAATATTTATTTCTAGTTTCAATAATTTTACGTTAATATTTTGAATAATAAAATATCATGGGTGCTATTCCGAACACGCCTTAATTTAAATAAACGAGCGGGAATAAAATTTCTAGAAAGAGTTGAATAACATAAAAAAAATTAAAATATGAGTAAAACTAGCGACGAGAACAGCACTTATTTTAACATCAGAAGTCTCGCGAGAAATATCTGAAACCATACCATATGTCTTCAATGAATGGAGACTTACAAAGGGCGCAAGCAGTTTTTCGGAGGTGTTGCTATCTTATTTTTTTGATTTATCACAGACGAGGCGATAATCTACATTATGGAGTATTTACTCATTGTTGAAAACTACTTTAAAAAAAGTTATTTCAATCTATTCCTGTTTATTATTTTATCTCCTAAAGTGTTCTCGCTGCTGAAATGAAAACGTTATGTGTGTTACACGAGAGCAAAGTTTTGCATCTCGTGGCTTTGAATCTCTCGCCACACTCAGGATTCAACTTTAGAATCACTCGCAAAAAACAACTTTGCTCTCTTGTTGCACAAATCTATTGTGCAACAAGAGAGCAAAGTCGTTTTTTACTGCGAGTGCTGATTTTGAATCTTGAGCAAGCGAAGGATTCAAGGATTGAATCACGAGCGTAGCGAGTGATTCTAAAGTTGAATCCTGAGTGTAGCGAGAGATTCAAAGGCACGAGATGCAAAAAACTTTGCTCTCGTGTAACACACATAACTTTTCACTTCAGCAGCGAGAACACTTTAGGAGATAAAATAATAAATAGGAATAGATTAAAATAACTTTTTTTTTAAAGTAGGTAGCTTTCAACAATAAGTAAATACTCCGCCGCACTGTTGATAATCGTCTCATCTGTGATAAATCTAAAAAATAAGATAGCAACACCGTCTCCGAAAAACTGCTTGCGCCCTTTGTTAAGTCTCCATTCATTGAAGACATGGTATGGTTTCAGATATTTAGTTAGAGTTAGGAAATTTAATTCTGCTTTAATAATTTGTTGTTTTAAATGGTTATGCTAAAATAAGTACTGTTCTCGTCGCTAGTTTTACGCATTTTTTTTTTTCAACTCATTCAACTCTTTACGCCAGCCGTGAAATTTTATTCCCGCTCTTTTATTTTTAAATTAAGGCGTGTTCGGAAATAGCATCCATAATATTTTATTATTCAAAATATTAATTAACATAAATTGAAACTAGAAATAAATATTTACAGTAAATGCTTATTTTCATTTAAATACAGCAATAAGTTAAAAATTCAATAAAATACATTTGAAGACATTATTATCTTTTTGCATTTCTTTGGTTAGTACAAATTTCCGAACGTGTTTGTCTTTGAGACCAAATTCAAAATCGGAACTTCGAAAGGGCTGGTGTTTGTCTCTCTCTCTTTCTAATGGCGGGAAAGAGATAGAGTGTTAATGTTGCGAATTGTATGATTAACTCAAGGCTGAATTTATGATATTCGCGGCTTTTTTTTAAACAAAAATTAAAAAGCTAGTTTGTCTCACTAGTGAGCAAAATCGCATTTTGCTCACTGATTTCAGGCAGCAAAACCTACATGTTTGAGCTACTGAAGTGAAAATAACTATTTCACTTCAGTAGCTCAAACATGTTGGTTTTAACACTCTATCTCTTTCCCGCCAATAGAAAGAGAGAGAGACAAACACCAGCCCTTTCGAAGTTCCGATTTTGAATTTAGTCTCAAAGACAAACACGTTCGGAAATTTGTACCAACCAAAGAAATGCAAAACGATAATAATGTCTTCGAATGTATTTTATTGAATTTTTAACTTATTGCTGTATTTAAATGAAAATAAGCATTTACTGTAAATATTTATTTCTAGTTTCAATTTATGTTAATAAATATTTTGAATAATAAAATATTGTGGGTGCTATTTCCGAACACGCCTTAATTTAAAAATAAAAGAGCGGGAATAAAATTTCATGGCTGGCGTAAAGAGTTGAATAAGTTAAAAAAAAAAATGCGTAAAACTAGCGACGAGAACAGTACTTATTTTAACATAACCATTTAAAACAACAAATTATTAATGCAGAATTAAATTTCCTAACTCTAATTAAATATCTGAAACCATACCATGTCTTCAATGAATGGAGACTTAACAAAGGGCGTAAGCAGTTTTTCGGAGACGGTGTTGCTATCTTATTTTTTAGATTTATCACAGACGAGACGATTATCTACAATGCGGAGTATTTACTTATTGTTGAAAGCTACTTTAAAAAAAAAGTTATTTTAATCTATTCCTATTTATTATTTTATCTCCTAAAGTGTTCTCGCTGCTGAAGTGAAAAGTTATGTGTGTTACACGAGAGCAAAGTTTTTTGCATCTCGTGCCTTTGAATCTCTCGCTACACTCAGGATTCAACTCTAGAATCACTCGCTACGCTCGTGATTCAATCCTTGAATCCTTCGCTTGCTCAAGATTCAAAATCAGCACTCGCAGCAAAAAACGACTTTGCTCTCTTGTTGCACAAATAACTATTTCACACTGCAATAGAAAAATAAATAACTTGTACGTCATTGCTTATTATTGGACCGTGTATCAGTTTAATGAGTCAAGTCTATAATAAAACTACTTTATTATTAAAGTAGAAACAGTGCCTTAGTTCAAACACAACATCAGACCAGAATATTAAACGAAATTCAATGAGTAATTAGTTTAACTGTGAGTGATAATAGCGGTCAGTGGTCAACTTAAATAGAACCAGAAGGAAATAAATTACTGTTTCAATAATGGCTACCTACTCCGCTGTAAATAGTGTTGTACATACTTTAATAGCGAGATTTTGTGGTTATTATACCTAGTTTGAAGGGCCGGGCTCTAGTTTAATTATAGGAGATGAGTATGCGCGGACCGCGAGTCTTGCCGTCCGATTATGGACCATACCTGGGTCGAACACATCGCTCGTAGAACTGACAACCGATGGGGAAGAAAAGTTCTCGAGTGGCGACCACGGACCGGAAAACGCAGCGTAGGCAGGCCTCCCACTCGGTGGACCGACGACATCGTGAGGGTCGCGGGCAGCGGATGGATGCAAGTGGCGAATTGTCATTCGGCGTAGCGGTCTAAGGGGGAGGCCTACGTTCAGCAGTGGACGTCCTCCGGCTGATGATGATGATGATGATGACCTGGGTCGACAGCGCATAGGTGTTCGACCCACGCCTCAAATAGCTGTCGGCAATCTGACGGGGTTTAAAAAGCCTGTCGGTGACGCGGGATTATTTTATCAGGTCATCGACCCTGGAACGTAAAGGGTCAATCAAGGAATACCGTGAATTTTAATCAGTACGAGTCTGACAGTAATCCGGACTGGAGGACTTATTTGACGATTTCACCAAAGTGAAAAAAAAATATAATAGAATCATTGAATTATGTTTTTATCTTATAACAAATTAAAGACAACTCGCTAAACCTCTCTCCCCCTTATTAATAAAGGTAAACTAAAGTAACGCCAAGGTTATAATCCTTAAAAAATGTATGGTTAATCCGAGGATTATCCTGGTTGTAACTTTAGTCCACGTTTATTAATAAGGGTGGTAGTGTCTATCTTTAAGATATCTTCAGCCTCTTCATACAATGCTGTTCGTTAGTGTTACTAGAAGTTAAAAACGGCTCGACGGATTTGAATGATGGTTCCGGCTCTGGTGTTTGTGTATGACAGTTTAAAATATTTGCGACTGTAGTCACGTCACAAAGAAATTCCAAGGAACCTAGAAAAAAATGATGCCCTCAACCTGGGTCAAACAAGAACATTCTTAACATCAGCTTATATCTTTTAAAAAACACGCATTTTTCATTAAAAAAAATATAACTCAATATTTGATAATGACGGGGCCCCCCTCTCAGAGGGCCAAAGCGTGCCGGGGTCGCGGGATTATTTCCTTTCCGTGACCCCGGAACATAACAGGGTACTAAAGGACACCGTGGATTTTAGTCAGTAGAAGTATGACAGTCCCTCCCGCCCTGCCCGGGGCCGGACGACTTATTTGATGATTTTACCAAGCTAAAAAAAAAAAAACTCAACATTTGATCAAATATATCCACATAAAAAACTTTAGGAAGTTCCCATCCAATTCCAGAAAATTCAATTTGGTTGTATGCGTTCCTAATGGGTTTGTAGTTGGTAGCCGTTGATAGATTTATCCGGGAACAAAAAGAAAGCAGATTGCGGAGCACGGAAGTCCATTCGGATGTATTCGACCGCCCGCTCGGATTACTGCAGCGGTGTATCACGGGTGATTCGCGTTGATGACGGTACTTTTGATACAAATTTTACAAGGGTGCTCCCACATCTATCGACGCGGAATCGGCTTTTTCCGTCGCCTTTCTCTTTCTGTCGCTTAGAACTGCCATTTGCTAGACCGAGACAGAAAGCATAATGCGATAGCACGCGGCGGAATCCTTGAGGCGGCCGCGTGATATCGCATTGTCTCGGCCTAGCAAATGGCAGTTCTAAGCGACAGAAAGAGAAAGGGCGACGGAAAAAAACGATTCCGCGTCGATAGATGTGGGAGCACCCTAAGTGTATATTTTGTATGATTAACCGACTTCAAAAAAAGGAGGAGGTACTGAATTCATCGGAATCTTTTTTTTTATGTATGTTCCCCGATTTCAGATCGAAGACGCCTGGACCGATTTGGAAAATTTTTCTTTTTTTTGAAAGGGTATACTTCCCAAGTGGTCCCATGATCACCAGGTCAGAATCTGATGATGGGAACCCAGGGAAATCGAAGGCGACCTTCAAATTTTATAGGCACATAACCATTTTCATAGATTTTCTAAAGCTGTTTACGTATTTGCATCTGAAAATCATCATCTCAGGTGGATGAGCTGATGATGGAAGGTACAACTCCTCTAGTAAGGAGTCGGCATCGTGATTTAGTAAATTATGTTTGTGTTCGCATATCTCCGGAACTACAAGTCCGATTTGAGTAATTCTTTTTTTTTTATTTTCTATTTTCAGCACTTTATCTCACATTACAATAACTAAAAATCTACTGTATCCTGAAGAATTTCGCGTTATTATTTGCGAAAAATAATACTTCCCAAGTTCCAGGAAATATTTGCAATAATGACGCCATTGAGTGCCAACAACAGAAACTGGTAAATACATTGCGGTTTTCAGTGTTTACTTAATATATTAATGAAACTTGTCTTTTACAACATGGAGTTATGGTATGGTTCAATATGTCTTATTATAGGAAAACTTGATGAGTCATTAATTCGTATCCAATATAGATCTTTTGCTTTGATTGTTTGTGACCGTAATCATTATTTTGTTGGGTCACTTTGATACTTTTCGCTTTTCAGATATTACGTTTGGCTAAAGAGTTTGCTACTACTAGCATGCTACACGATATTTATTAGACTAGCTCTTATTTACGATTATAAAAAAACAACAGTTTTTTTTTAAAACCAGATGTGGCTTGTGTTTTGTACCTGACTGCTACCCGGACAGGAGAAACAGTCGTAATAAACGCATCAGTCTCTTTTACAGTCAGATGAGAACCATGCATGGAGTTTGAAAGACAGTCAAGTTCAATAATATTTATACACTTTGCAACCTTATTTGCTTAAAAATATAATGGCCGGTCGCCATTTAACCTAAAAAAAAAATTGCTTCAATAAAAAACAAACAAGCATCTAACGCGACAACCTTACCCGTAACCTCAACCCAAGCTACAATGTATACTTACGTATTACTTGATAGCTAGAAGCTCGAGGATTATGTAAACTGCAAGCTGGCTGTGGAGCGGGCAGGAGCCAGTTAGTGGCTCTTTAGCGAGCGTGCGTCTGTTTGCTGAAGGCACCGGTAACGTAAGGAGATTAGGACACGGTCACCGCACAGCTTTCAGCCAAATGAGATGATAATCTGAGACTAGTTTTGGAGCAAAATTTTGATGTTTCACATTTTGAGTCTTGTGTACCTAATTAATTTTTTTTGTTTGCTTGAAGTTAAGTCTATAATGGACACACAATATTCTAGTGTTTAGTTGTTACTTTTTTTTAATAATTTATTTTTCTTTATGTTGAGTGTACTTATGGCATATGTCAATAAACGTTTTTTCTTTCTTTCTTTCTTTCTATCGACTTTTTTTACTAGGAGTGGTAGCCCAGTGGTATCGGCCCCGAATTACGAGTTTGTATGGCGCATTACTTTGTGTAATTTATTTCATCACCACTGCTTTCAAAATGGTGAAGGAAAACATCGTGAGGAAATCGGCATTTCCTAGAACCAAAAATTCGAAGACATGTGACATCTATCAACCCGCACTGAGCCCGCGCGGTGGACTATGGCCCACTCCCTCTCACAGAGAGGAGGCCTATGTCCTAGAAGTGGGAACTTTATAGGCTGATGACGTTATTTTTCATTTTATATTTCCTCACTGCTGGGCAAAAGTCTCTCCTATAACCTGTATCTAGTGACTCATTTAATGATTTTCCAAAAGAAAAAACTGGTTAGAAAATATTTATGTACCAAATATGTTTAGTTAATACTTTACCACCTTTGTTTTTGAGTTTCAGGAGTTACAATGGTTTGAGATTAGTGTGGTGGGCTTGTGCCATTTATAATACAGGACAAACTTTTACGACTAGGAGTCGTTTTGAAATGCTGCAAGGGGTATCACGTGTTGATGATTAATAAAGGATTATGTCCAATAGTGAATGTTGTTTGTAGCAATTGTCAGGACAATTAAATTAGAAAAAAAATACTTTGTCACTATATTAATTAGGTCCGCATTAAACTTAGTGCTCTCTATGCAAATGTTCACTTCCCATAAGAAGAAAGTTCCTGATTGTTTTTTTGGTTTATTTCTCATCAAATAATCGATTTTCTTGAACATCTCTGGTTGATTAATATTCTAAGCGGTGAAGAATACTAAAGTAACTTGATAAGCTTTGGGATTAACCGCCATTCACCAAGCAGCGATGATTTCAAGAGGGAATCGAGCAACGTTTTCAATTCAGATATTAATTAAAGCCTTAATGAAGTTTTATGTTTGCAAGGAAACTTGTTAATTACGTTAATTATATTTGGCGATTCTGTGAAAATCAAGGAATGGAAATAAAAGTATCACAAAACGTAATATTTGGAGAAAAATAGACAGGGATATGAAAAGATTTTATTTTCAGTAATAATGTTTGTTTGTAAATAGAAATGTATGAAATGAGAATTCATAATTACTTTGGTTTAATGTCGTCTATTGACTTTTGAAAAAGGCACCTATCCTATTCATAAATGTCTTTCCCAGTGTTGCCAAAAATAACATTAAGTCTTGCTTTTTATTTCAAAAAGTATAAAAGAGTACACGTGTTCAACGTTTTTGTACAATGAAAATCGGCGTTTGTACAAAAACAAAGAAAAAGAGGTAGGTTTCGAAGAAAAAAAAGTAAGGCATATATTACGCATATTTTTCTTTACACGTGTCTTACTAAGGTTCCATATTCATGTGGTTGTAAATAAATAATACATCTGAAAAGGCATATATTTACCGGAGTCAACTAATACATCTCAAACAGCATCCGGCCCGGGATTGAGAGTAAACCCCACGGATTTCCTTATCGCGTATTGGCGAAAATTTATAGAGTGTGAAAATTCTCTGTCTCGATGGATCGGTGTGAAATGACAAACGTGACCCGAATATGAACGTAAAGCCTGTTCAGACTCAAGAGGGAGGATGCGCGGTTTTAAATGAGCACTGTTGTGGCACGTTGTGGCGTTGTGGCCCGTGAGACGTAGGGAGGCTCAGCATAATTTATGTTTTCGGGAAACCCAAAATATGTGAATCATAAGTTTGAGTTTCAGCTGTGGTTCATAAATATTTTTTAGAGGTTTTAAAATGTCAGAAAGGGTTTTGGGTTGCAACAAATCCCTTTATCATAAGGAAGCCACTTTTTGACACATTGCCTAGAACATAATGACCTGTAGATACCTATATTCAAATTTTGCTTACGAATAGCTCGATATTGTGTACAGTGGCAGGTGTTGAAGGAGGCCTAGACCAAGATGGTAGAAAGAGGATTTGAAAATTTGGTTTTTCACTCTCCGTTTACACGGTTTAAATGCTAGACTTGGGTCTTTAAAGGGTATTTATTGCAATATTTAATTATGAAAGTGTTACTGTTACAGTTAAGCTCCGCAGGTATGAAAGAATACTCCTTGCCGCAATACATCATCTCATCTGGTGTAGACTTAACCCAACAAGTGACTCTCTGTGCAGTTGAACACTTGTCCCAAAGCAAATATAAACTTCCTGACGAAATCTACGTGTTCAGTGGTTCACCAACACGTGCAGAAAAATGTTGCTGTTCTTTTTAAATTTCCCAAAAATGCCTGCAGATTTATAATTGATTTTACTGTGACATGACGCTATCTGATTTTATGTTTCGTGAAAAGTGTTTCAACTTTAAAAGGAGATTAATAAATAAATAATTTACTGGTTTAGAAAGGCCACCCATAAGATAAAACGATGAGTTGTAAAGACAAAGAACTTTATGTCCCCTGATAGTGAGTCTTTCGCTGATATGCCGATTTTGAAAGCCTGAAATAATTTTTTATTTATTATCAGAATCTTAGATGTATCTAGATGTAAATATATTTAGGAATTTATTGATATTTCGTAAATATCAACATCATATTGCGTCCTCGCATTTAGTTGTAGCCACAGCTCGATGATCATAAATTACGCCGAGTTACATAAAAATAAGTAATGTACATTCAAGAGCATACCAAGGTCGTTTCAATATAAATAAATCACTAAAGCATACCCTGCATCAGACGCGAAGGAAGCTCTCGCTGGCATTCGATTTAACGCAACATTTGCCACTCTTTGAACAGCCAAGACAAACGGCAAACATCACACTGACACAAAGTAGCGAAGAAGTGAATATATCCTCCATTCACATTACGTGTGGCCATTATGTGCGGTTATAAAAGGGTCTAAGGGTGTGGTGAACCTAACATGTCCCGCGGGGGCATTATTTATGCCCGCGAAACGGGACAGTCCGACGGTGTCCCAACTCCCAAGATGTTCAACCTAAAATATGGGCAACGCCGCCCAACTTGCGAAGAATAATGAGTGACCCAAATTGTGTGCTTTTGACAACTAATGGTAAAAATGTTTGCTATTTTTTACTGGACCTTAGCGGGCGGTTGAGACGTATTCGACTATTCGTATAATGTTATGTCTTAAATCCTAAGCGGTATATTACGCAATTCTGTAGGCTTGAATTTTCTTTATTCCCTTGATATTGCGTACAGCCTAGTTCAGTCGTAATTTACAACTTAAAAAAGTATCTTTCCCAGGCTTTTTTTCTGTAAAAAGCTGGAAAAAGTTTCCCTTTTCTCCGATCTTGTGTATCTAAATATCTGTACCTTGTTGGCTTCGTTTCCATGGTGTATGATATATCAAACTTGCAAGAATTTATGTCATCTCTTGGGATTATACAAATGTAAGCAAAACATGTCGTTGATATCATAGAGGAACGTAGTCGGAGCGCTATGTTAACGTACCTATTGTGTAGTAAGGCATAAGTGAGTTTTGATGTATTGAAAGAATTTGTTACCGCTTAGTACCTAAAGTTTTGTGTGAACGCGAACGTAATAGCCGTGGTAATAGGGAAAGTGACTTGCCAGAACAAAAAAGGAGGTTCTTTCGGTTGAACTATGCATTCAAGGACCGCGGTGCCCACGACAGTTCTGCGACTCCAACATGCGTTTAGCTCCGTTAGTTTACTGACAACTCCTTGAGGTAATTTATGGTCTTTTGTGGTTTTGGGTGTCCATCCATTTCCGTAAATGTGAACTGCTTTCAAGATTTCCTTCATAATTTTTAGGTATGTTTGGATTGAAATTAAATGTGGAGTTTACTAGCAAAATAGCTTTTTGGTAACCGAATCAGGCAACAAACTAATCCGTCATAATCAACAAATCGGTTTTCAGGCATGGCAACCCTTAGCAAAACAGATCAAAAGCGACTGTGGCGCCACCAGTGAGTAATTGGCCAACCAAATCTGCCGTTTGATTTGGACATGGGACGAAAGTTAGGCTGTTGGCTTGATGCGGACGTAATGCAGCCAGTTGCGGACGACAAGGTTTGTTTACTGGGAGATTAATTGAATGCAACTGGATTTAAGTTTGGTGTGTTGTGGAGTTATCTGTCTGCTTAAAAACCGTAAATAACAAACCTAGAAAAAAGTCAGTGAGAGCCAAATCTCACACCCTGTTAAAATGTTTACATAATATCAAGCTGTAGAGTATACCTGCCCAGCGCAATAGTCGGGCAGATCATTCCATCTCCATTTTCTATGAGACAAGGATGTTTCTAACTACGCCTTGCGTCATGAACTCATGATAATGAATTAAAATTTTATTTTTAAAATTTTCAAATCTCTTAAATACCATTATTTTACCGACTTACAAAAAAGCTGAATCGGATCGGTTATCAATTCGACCCGTATGTATCAATCATTATCAGAATCCCATTTTAGTATATTTAGTCTATAAAAGCGTCTGAACAAATGTACCAAATTTCATAAGTGTATGTATGTAAGTTTATATGTTTGTAGCACGCATATCCAGATAAGAGAAAACAAATATCAGAGTTATACTAACTAAATAGTTTACCTACCATTGTCCATAAATTAACGGGAAATCTAGAAACAACAAAATATTAGTTTTTTTGGTGTTTTCCTCAACAATCATAACCACCGGGCAAATAACAAAAAGCCACTCATGTCTCCTATTACTACACAGTTACACACATACATAGATAGAAAAAAAAAACTCATCCGTTTCGCTAGGAAATCCGTTAGTCACGTCCTCATACAAAAAATAGGTTGGATAAGGCATCCCTGTTCTAGTACGTGACGTAATTTCTTTCAGTTAATTCTTGGACCGGCGTTGAATGTGAATTAGCTCTCAAATCAGGCTTCTTTATTATTATTTTTTTGTAGTTCTGAACTTGATAGTCTGTTCTTATTATCTATTTATTGGCTCGTAAAATCCTTAGTAACTGTTCTGGAAACGCTTAATAATATGTTAATGGAGTGTTTATATCCTATAACTTACATATGTATGTACCTACTTGTTTTCTGTTGGTTCTAGATTTTTTCAGTAGTTATAATGGTGGGAGTAGACCGCGAGCGATGGGATCGTCCCAAAAAAAAATGCTTTTTCGTCACCTTTAAATGCCGCTTTTTTATGGGCGTTAAGAAAGCGCTGAGTGGCCTACTATGACGTCTTAAAGCGTGAATAGTTCCGCTCAAGCAACGAGATGGCACTGGAACACTTGCATAGCACTGTCTCTTTCCCACACTCACACTTTAGACGTCATGTCGGCCAACAGTTCACACGTCAGCGCTTTTAAAGCGCGGTGCTTTTTCCGATCTGTATTTGAATTTAAGTTCTGGGCGGTGACATCTAAGTTTAATTAACCCCTTCGTTCCAAATCAGCGCTTTTTTAACGCCCAAATGGGGCTTCTGGAATTAATAAAACCGGCCACATCCGTACTAAACGTTATTATGCCGTATCGCCATACCAAGTTCGCTGTCACCACGTCACAACATTGCAGTACTGCAGGTTGCTTCATCGGACAAAGGGTGTATTTGATGGTGTACGGTTTCATTCATGACACAAAAGGAGCTACAAGGAAGATAATGGACGTCGAAGTGGTCCTCTGCAGTTCTGAAAAAGAAATGGCTAGAGTACAGTTTTTGTTTCATGATCTTCTTAGATGGGGTTCAGGCTATCCAGCGCAAGTATTTTTTTTTATGTTCAATAAAAAAATGTTGCCTGAAACTAGGAATTTTTCCTTGGTCGTGGATACACCCAGACCCGGAATAATACTTCTTCATACAGTTAATTCTTGCGGGAAGCAGTTGCTTGAATGTCGAACCGTAGCCTCTCAAATTTCGATCAAAGTTAGATCTTTATACAATATTATTTATAGTACCTATATGCGAAACCGGAATATAGTTTGTTCAGAATCAGTAACTGATTCGATTCCAATAATTTTTACACCGAGTTACATTTTTTTTTCAAAAATAGTTTAATTGATAATGGGGATTGTCTTAATTTTTTAAACATTCGATTTTATTTCATTTTCTGCAAATATAGAGCATTTTGAGAAACTAATTTGAATATTTGTAATGATTGGAGTCAACAAGTTTTTTTATTTTTAATAAAAGATTAATTTTTGAGGTAGGTGACGTCACCATTGGCCTAAAAGTTGTGCCGTTTCCTTACTAGAGCAAAATTAAAAAACTGTCAACACAACGTCAACTGTCTAAACGTCACTTACATCCCGCTAGGTTATTGTTTACAAAACAAAATTACTCCTAGATGAACATACAAAGGAATCTAAGGCTTCTGAAATACTAACATCAAAGTGATCTTCGCAACAGTACATTGTATAAACCTTGCAACATTCCACGCCGCCATCACGACACCACTTTTCTCGCAAATCTTCTTTAGTACGAACAAAATGTTTTTCGATTATTATTAGTATTATTGTTGCAAGTTGGGACAAAGCACTTCCTGTATTCTATTTTACTTGTAGTCTATGTTACATTGCCGATGCCGATTTAACAGATTTAACCGAGATTAAGAAGCAATTTGCAGTTACAATAAAAACTTGTTTGTTTACATCTTTGACATTTACAAATTGACACTTGTCAGTGGCCGTCTGACATCCCTGATTTTCTCATCAGGGATGTCAGACGGCCACTGTGATGTACCAATATGAAATATTGGTACATCGGTAAAATGTGTCGAAAATCAATACGAATGAAAAATCTTTTTTTTCTTTTGCTGTTAATAGAGTGCAAAAAAGATTTTTTAGTAAGCAATACTCGATTGTAACTAAAGAAATAGATAACAGAGTACAGCTAGCGTGGAAGAGATATTGGTCACAGAAGATTGTCAAAAATCCTCGGGTTCCTCCCAAATCTAAGAAAATATTTGATTTCTTCATTTTACCTAAATTGCAAGCAGTGGTGGCTCAGTGGTATCGGTCCCGACTTACAAGTTGTAGGTCGTGGGTTCGAACCCCGCCAGACGCATTACTTTGTGTAATTTATTTCATCACCACTGCTCTCAAAACGGTGAAGGAAAACATCGTGAGGAAACCGGCATGTCCTAGAACCAAAAATTCGAAGACATGTGACATCCACCAATCCGCACTGGGCCCGCGTGGTGGATTATGGCCCACTCCCTCTCACAGAGAGGAGGCCTGTGTCCCAGCAGTGGGAACAATATAGGCTGATGATGATGATGATGACCTAAATTGACGTAGGTATGGATGTCAAACTTGGAGCGTTACTAAACAAAATATGCGAAATCTAGAGTCCTGTCGACATAGCATGGAGCGTAGCATGCTCAACGACAAGTAAAAAGACAAAATCATACTAGAGACATTACTAAACCAAACTAAAATCAACGCACATTGCTGGAAATTGAAATGGAGATGGGCAGGTCATATGTTGAGGAGTACTAATAATAAATAGGCTAAGGACGTAACCAAATGGTGTCCAAGATATAACAAAAGAAAGAAAGGAAGGCAACGCCTAAGATGGGAAGACGACTTTCGAAAATGGTTGGTGCTACTTTGAGGAGGATGACCCATAAACGGAAGGAGTGGCAAGCTACAGGGGAGGCCTTTGCGAAATCGAAAGACCATCTCAATATCGGTGTCTAATAATACATATATAGATATATAAAAGAAAGGGAAAAAAATGTAAACTTACTTTTAATATTTTTATTTTGTAAGATTGTTAAATAAAGGCTATAATAATAATACTCGATTGCACCCTAAAATTTGTTGTTTATTCTGTATTGTTGGTCAACGTCCAATCTTGGTTTTTTTTCTCGAGTAATAATCTTGGTACATGGTACGTGACACTGAAAACTGGTATGTATACCAAGACATTGGTACTTATGCCTGACAACCCTGGAAAATACTTGTCACTTATTTTTTAGGGTTCCGCAGCCAATGGCAGAAAACGGAGCCCTTATAGATTCGACATGTCTGTCTGTCTGTCTGTTCGTCTGTATGTCACAGCCACTTTTTGTCAAAATTATATGAGATAGCTCTTATAATTTCAACAAAAAGTTGAAACTTTGTAAGTAGATGTACGAGTATTATGTGAATCGCGTTAGGACTTTCATACAAAAATAAAACAAAAACCAATTTTGGGGGTGCCTCCCATACTTAGAATTGGACATTTTTTTTCTAAACTGAACAGTTTGCTCGAGAGACACTTCCAAAGTGGTAAAATGTGCCGGGCCCCCTCTCTGTAACTTCTAAACTAAGAGAATGAAAAAACAAAAACAAAATATTTGATGTGCATTACTATGCAAACTTCAATTGAAAATTGTTTTGAACGAGATCGAGTTATTAGTTTTTTTTTTTTTAATAAATCGTAAACTGCAATTTACCTAGCAAAGTTACAACCAACTACAAGAACTTTACTTGCTGCTACGGAACCCTTTATGGGCGAGTCCGACTCGCACTTGGCCGGTTTTATATTTTTTATATTTTCTGTTTTCTGAGGCAAAGATACAAAACTGTGTACAGCCAAACGTTTGAAGAAGGTGTTAATCATTTGAAGGGCAAGGAAGGTCAAACGTATTTTATTAAAAATATCAATGAAAATATGAATGTTTTTCATTTTTAATTAGTACATAATGATCAGTAACGCTATTCCTCGAAATGGTTTTTCAATTACAGCATATTAAAAAAAATGAACAATGCCCTTAATTACAATACAATCACCGTACGGTTAGGTGTCTACTGCCAAACTATTATCACGAGTGTATAACACAGGAGAGGCGGTTTACGCGGGTGTATCGCGAAATAAGCATGTTTTTGAACGGACAACCAGGTAATATATACAAGCCTATAACTTTGTGAGTTTTTATGATACGGTTTTAAAATTTTGTACATAGATTCATTACACAACAATATTGGACAGGTGTATCGGGTTTCGCATAAACAAAAAATAATGTTGTAGACCACCAATAGAAGAATTAACTGCTCCGTAGAGCCGAGCAAACGTTAAGTCAACATTCTGAGCATCTATGGAGTGGAGAGCCAAATATGTGTCGAATATACCTTTGTTTGCATGGCATGCAAAGAGTTACTAAGGCTTTGGAACGCCGATGGACCATGCCAGGGTCGACGGTGCGTCGTGTTCCACGTGCGCCTTAAAGAGCGTCAGCATAATAACGGAGGGGCCCTATAGAGGACCAAAGCCTCCCGGGGTCGCGGGACTTATCTCACTTATCTCATTACCGTGACACCGGAACATAAAGGGCTATTGAAGGAAACCGTGGATTTTCACTCATTTGATGATTTTAGCACGGAAAAAAAGAGGCTTTGGAACGCCAAGGGCAATTTGAGGAACAAGGTGAATTTTAAGTCAGTACTAGTCGGACACTAGCCAGGAGTAGTCGTTAGATGATTTTCAACAAAAATTTTGCATTTTATTTGGCAGAACAAAATATAAAACAAATATTTTAGCCAACAATTTTCATTTATAAAATAAGGTTGGCAGGTACAGTTTTCCATTAATTATGGCAACCAATTAAAATTCACGTGAAAAATGAAAACAAACAAACAAAGTGTCCCCAACACTAACGGTGTTTAATTTATTACTTTACATTTATATGCAAATTATTTAGTGCATTATTATGTCCCTATGTGTACCAATAAAATTAAAACAATTTTCCTGTATATTCGTAAAATTTTATTTAAAGTGTACCGCTACAGGCGTGCCTGCTTCGTTGCATTGCAACTGCGGCACACCGCCGGAAAGCGCCTTGGCATACATTTGGCAATAAAAGTAAAAATGTGTACTGTTTTACAGTGGGATTTCATACATACCTTAGCACTCCTGAAATGTAGAAGGATTATGAATGTTTTCTTTTTTTTCTTATAATAATATGTTTGAAATAATTTTTACAAAACATACAAAATTTTGAAGTCTAACTTAGACTTCTGTCTTTAACGATAATGTTGATTATTTTTAATATTTAAGTATCAAACAAGTATAAAACGACCCACTTGATGGAAAGCGGTCACAGCAGCCAGAAAGCGGTCACCGCAGCCAGTTCAGATAGCGATGTGAAAACTTAGGTCAAGTTTTCTCATCCCCGTCTGAACTGGCAAATGTCTAATTTAAAACCTCATTTCATAATATTTCTATTATTATATTTTATCTGTAGACAGGTCTGACAGTCGTTGACAGACGTGACGTGATAATTTAGGTTATGTTTTATTATCATTTTATAATACATTTTCTAATATTTGTAAAATGGAAAGATTATCAGCTGAGCAAAATGAATTGACTCGGACAGATTCGGCTCCAGCATGCTGTGTCATGAAGAATGCACTTGGTTACTCTCTGAAGGAAGCGGTTGTTCTTGTAGCAGTATCGGCTATAGTAGGTCTAAAACTAAATATATTTCCGCGGCTTTACCACTGACACCTGCCTAATAATTACCTTTTGTTAGTCGTCTTGCATTTACTCTCTAAATGACGAAAGCATATTATTCTTTTAATCTTTTTGTCGCCACAGTTAGCGCAGTGACTGAGCGATTAGACTGCTGTGCTACGTGTCGCGGGTTCGATTCCCCCACAGAGCAAAAATATTTGTATGATTGTAGTTGTCTCTGATCTGGGCGTTTGTGTATGTGAGTTTATTTATGTTTGTAAACGCACCCACGAAACAGGTGAAATTCTTAGTGAAAGGCAGTGTTTAAAATATCTCCATTTCTAGATCGTGTCAATTATGACTTTGATTAGCTCGGTGATTTACCTCATAAATATGCCGTCGAAAACGATGATTAACTCAAACCCAATAAACGCTATCAATCTGCTGTCGGCACTGGTTTGTTCCTGCACCTCCGTCTATGAGATTGTCATATCTATCGCCATGCTCTGGTTTCTTCGCAAGGTAAGTATCAATTGGTGTTTATTCTGTAATTTGTGATCTCAGATCAAAGAAATAGGCAGATAGAGCGCTCAGAACACGCGAGTTCCACCAAAGTTAATACAAAATCAAAATCGAATACAAAGTCGCGACAGTACCAAGCTACGTGTCGTACCAAGCTGCGCGTCGTTGTTGTTTTTTGCCAAAATATGCCGTCACGTGTCTTTAACCATCGTAAAAGTTGTTCTCAAAAACAAAGAAAAACATTATGGAATGTAATTCAATTTCATTTTGTATTAACTTTGGTGGAGACACTCGCGTGTTCTAAGCGTTCTATCTGCCTATTTCTTTGATCTGAGTTTGTGACCTTCAAATTTTAGAGAAAGTGGCATTCTCCATTACTAGCCTTCTTCGTACCAATCCTGAAATAAGTGGTTCAGCAGGATGGGCAGGAAAAGAAGTGGGACATACTGTTGTGGGATTTGAAACATACTAGAATTATATGTGATGTGTGAAAGGGAAAGCAAAAGCATGAGAGAGTGATAGAATGAGGGGTAAGTACTTAGTTGCTATACGACGTTGACATTATGCAAATGTGAAATGATGAATAAAACATTGACAGCCTTACTACAAAACCTTAAACATCTATTGAACACTTGTCTAAAAAAAGTGTGACTGCAAAACGGACCTTATTTCAACGTCATAATCTGACATTTATTTAGACAAGTGTTTATTTATTTATTTAAAAGTGTTTAGTGGTACCACGGTAAATTGTTTGTAAACTGCATGAAGACTTTTGATTTCTTCACCCTCGAATCCTACATTATGCTACAAAGGACTTCCTCACTGCAGGATATATCCTACCATATCATGCCATTGCAACTTTTTTTCCTCAGAAACAATTCGTTTTACTGCTAACGCTATGGGCCGTGTCAAACATAACTCTTCTGGCGATCTTCTCCTTAATGATCGTGGCAAGGACAGTGATCTACTTCCGCGGCGGACAATATCTGACTGCTATTATAAACGCCATCTTCGGAATCATTTATGAAGGTGAATGTAAAAATATGTAGTTAGTTACCCCCTAAACAAATTTCAGAAGTTGATGTACCTAACATCAACCTCCAGGTAATATGACGGTGCTCCCCTATTACCGTGACCACGGAACGTAAACAGTCCCTCCCGCTCTGCGCTGGATTCCAGGACTCATTTGATGATTTTACCAAGCTAAAAAAACGGCGACACAACAGCACCTTGTGACTGGTTTAAAACATATATTTTGATCTTACAGCCTCAGATCAAAGAAATAGGCAGATAGAACGCTCAGAACACGCGAGTGTCTCCACCAAAGTTATTACAAAATCAAATAGAATTACATTCCATAATGTTTTTTTTTATTTATTTATTTATTTTAGGTCGCTTTTTAACAACAAGGGTCATTAACGACCACATTTACATCTTTGTTTTTGAGCACAACTTTTACGATGGTTAAAGACACGAGACGGCATATTTTCGCAAAAAACAACAACGACGCGCAGCTTGGTACGACGCGTAGCTTGGTACTGTCGCGACTTTGTATTCGATTTTGTTTTAATTTTGGTAGAACCACTCGCGTGTTCTGAGCGCTCTATTTGCCTATTTCTTTGATCTGAGCTTACAGCTATCCACCCCACGCTAAGTCCCGGCAAGGTCGTGACCTGGCCGTTAAGTCGCGATTGTGTCCGCTTTGATCATGACAGCATTCTTTTTTCAGTTGTTTTTTCTTACTTCGTCCTCATCGTCAGTAATTATGAGGATTCATTGGATCCTAATACAGTAATCTACTAGAATGCAAGGCGTTGGTTGACTGCCTGCATCTGTGTGGGATAAGATGAGAAGTTAAAACGGTGCTAGAGCAGGCGTAGTGAGCAAGTACGGGAGCCCTATAGAGTTTCATACACAAGCTTGTGTACTTAAGAAAACTAATAACAAAAAAAAAAACTGATGATCTACTCAGTGTCTGAACTTTCACATTTTGAGTAAATGATTTTAGATTTTTAAAGGATTTAATTTAAGGTGATTGCTTCGATGTAGCCCGCGAAATTCAATTTTTTTTACGTTTTTTTGCAATTTGCAGGCCAGTGACATGTTGTAACTTTATAAATATTTGTGTTGCGCAAATAACAAGTATAATTTTAAATATAAAAAATATCAAAAAACTCGCTCCATCAGCTCTCACATAGAAAAGGTGCATCGTAGTTAGATTTCGGAGATTTTAACATGATGCACCTTTTCTATGTGAGAGCTGATGGAGCGAGTTTTTTGATATTTTTTATATTTAAAATTATACTTGTTATTTGCGCAACACAAATATTTATAAAGTTACAACATGTCACTGGCCTGCAAATTGCAAAAAACGTAAAAAAAATTGAATTTCGCGGGCTGGTTGGAGCATCCCCCTTAATGTAAATATTTACTACTATAAGCTAACATTGTAATAGAAATCAATGTGTGTATTTATATTTTTTTTATTAAAACTTTATCTTCTTTGCAGAAACATGTTTTAATATAGTTTATTTTTGAAGAAAATGTTTTCTTTGATACCTTATGGGAGCAGATATTAATTAAATTTGAAACGCTAATGAACATCTTAATTTTGAGGATATATAAAGCATAACTCGTTTATTATAAAAGTAAATAGCGAGTTTATCCCCTTCTTCTGCAAACTCGAGTTGAAAGTGAATCGTCTTCCTAAGTGATCAAAGACTTTGAAACGAACTGTGTAATCTTTTGATTATTAGATTACGTAATTATTGAACAGTTTTCTGTAGAAAGTTTACGGAAGTTTAAGTCAGGTTCTAATTAATATCTCCAATATTAATGGTAATTTTGTTGGAGCTTACTTAATTTATTGTTGGTGTATAAAATTTAAAGTAAAATTTAACAGTTTTCTTTATGTTTTTGGCAGCTTGAAGAAAATTCAGATAAGTGTTACCGAGATTCATAAAGATTCTTGCGTCTCTTCATAGTTTGTAGGTTCAAACCCAGCAAGTACCAATGTTCCTTTTTCAATGCAAAATTAAATGTATTTATTGGATTATCTAAGACATTATTGGCAATCAGGAAAGGACAAAATTCGACTAATATTTTATGAATTTCCCAAAAACATTTCAAACGCTTTTGCCAAGTGTGAATAGGCACACTCCAAATAAAAATAAAATTACCA
The DNA here is from genome assembly GCA_036375495.1 of Agrotis segetum. Lineage (NCBI taxonomy): Eukaryota > Metazoa > Arthropoda > Insecta > Lepidoptera > Noctuidae > Agrotis > Agrotis segetum. The sequence goes on along the minus strand of JAQSVV010000209.1, from coordinate 889,483 downwards.
GACGATATTCCGAAAGAAAATACTGAAGGGCAAAATCGCATGAATTCCTAAATATCGTTACCATGCGATCCTCCACCAATCCGTTTAGCAAAATAATCATCTATCGATTTCAGATTCGGTGCCAAACTGCAACGGACCTACTATGCATACTGGATTTCCATAACTAACCTTATCTAATGGTTTCTAAATATAGCTAATGACTGAAGTTATTATTGTATCTCAATCCAAATCCTGATCTATTTTCTTAGAAGCCTGCTTGTGATTGACTCACATTTGTAAATTCCGTTCTTTTAAATTGGCAATGAGCTGTCGAAGCAGGCTACTCTACTCGTGCTCTGAAAAGTCATTTATGAAAACAACTAGCTGTGCCCGCGACGATCTCCGGCCACCGTAGGCGCGGGTATGCGGAGAGCGAGTAAAGGGCAATTCGCTGCTCGACCATGGACCATGCCCGGGTCGACGGCGCGTCGTGTTCCACGCAGGTCTCAAAGAGCGTCAGCATACTGACGGGGGAGGGGCTCTCAGAGGGCCAAAGCACACGGATGACTCAAAAGAAATCTTATGTAGTTGTAATACTATCATTCACAATACCGAACGTATTTCATCGGATTCAAATAGGATGCAGTGTATTTTTGACACGTATGTCTGGATGGAAAATCCACGGTACCCTTCAGTAGCCCTTTACGTTCTGGGTTCACTGTTACCTGATAAGTTACCCACGCGACACTGGAGGGTGCAGTGCGCAACCTTTCTTATTGAAAAGTGAGTAGGAGCCAGTCGAAAGTTTGAAAAAAATCCTTTCGTATCAAGAAGGGAAGAAACATGTATCCAACATTAAGGCTCGAGACTCCAACCAAAGCTTGCGAGTCAAGACGTATTTTGAACCCGAAACTACTTAATAGAATTGCGTTGCTGGAGTGGAAGCATGGTCCCGCGGAATGCTATAGCCTCACGTTCAGCAATAAGTCGTACTTTGTAGTAATCTAAGCCGGGTCGTGTTTGGCAGCCATACTGACTTGGTGCTGCCAAACACATTATTATCTTGAATAACTAGTGTAATGATCTAAAATTTCAGGATTGACGTAAATACAAAAGTAAGTTAGTTTTGGAAATTATGACTTAAAATTGTTTATGTATACATTTAATTATAATAATATCAATAAAATTGGAGTGTCTGTTTGTAATGTTGAAATAACCGTTTTTTTACTACATGCATATGAATCTATATACGGTACATACACCAAAATCACATTTTTTTTAAATTTCTTTTTCTGTCTGTTTGTTATGGCTAATCTCTGAAATGGCTGGGCCAATTTTGACGGGACTTCTATTGGCAGGTAACTGATGTAATAAGGAGTAATTTGGGCTCATTCTTATTTTTTTTTTTAAAAAAAGGGTACTGGAAAGACGCTGTAAAGTAAAATAGTGAAAACTCGTGATAACGTTACTGAAAAGACGCTGTAAAGTAAAATAGTGAAAACTAGTGATAAGGGTACTGGAAAGACGCTGTAAAGTGCAAATAAAGATATGAATATGAATAAAATAGTACAAACTCGTGATAAGGGTACTTTTTTTTTTTTTTTAGCGTGGTAAAATCATCAAATGAGTCCTCCAACCCCGGGCAGGGCGGGAGGGACTGTCAGACTTCTACTGACTAAAATCCACGGTGTCCTTCATAGCCTGTTACGTTCCGGTAAGGGAATAATCCCGCGACCCCGGCAGGCTTTGGCCCTCTGAGAGGGGGGCCCCGTCATTATGCTGACGCTCTTTGAGGCGCGCGTGGGACACAACGCGCCGTCGACCCGGGCATGGTCCTTGGTCGGGCAGCGAGTTGCCCTTTACTCGCTGCCCGCATGCCCGCGCCTACGGTGGCCGGAGATCATCTAGCGACGTCCGTCGCCGTGGGCGCCTACCACTGCGGCTGGGGCGGAGGGAGGACGCTGTCCTCTCTCGCTCGCGGCCCGCCTCCTCCTTAACGAACATTACTGCCTCGCAGAAGGAGCTGACCGCTTCCCACTCCGTCTCGCCCCGCAGCATGGCCGCAACCAATGCCGGGCGCGAGAGGTCTCCGCCTATCGCAGCCGTGAGGACACGTCGGTGCTCCGCCCAAGCTGGGCAGTCTTGCACCGTATGCTCCACCGTGTCCTCCGGGCGATCTTCGCAGTGTGATAAGGGTACTGGAAAGACGCTGTAAAGTAAAATACTCGTGATAAGGGTACAGTCCCGGATCTACGGCACATCTTGTTTCACGTATAGGAACCTCAGAAGCTGTCAGCTTGCTGCAAAACGCTTGTCTTAGTCGCGGGAGTGTTTAAGCAGAAAACACGCGGCCCTGGAACTCTAAGAGCATGTTTGTTTTTAGTCCGTAAGAGTCTGACAGTCCAGTTCCACTTCACCCAGTTTTTTATACCTCAAAAAATGGTGGCTCTCACTTGAAATGGACCAAACATTCATATTATTATTTTAGGTGCCTTGACTTTCTAAAAATAAAGGGTAGTGGAAGAGTAGCATAAAAGCTATTTATCAAAAAGCAATCTCTCGCTAATAACAGTTATTACCGGTTAATATACAAAATTTAAGTAACAACAAGCATCCATGCATATACCTTGCCATTAAACTAATATACACACTACTAAAACTCAGGTAAAGTTCTAATTCTGAAACATAACACAACAAATTCCGGTCTCACTATAACCGTAACTCTCATGATGATACATACAGCCGTTGCAGCGATTAGGCACTGTCTCATCGCCGGCGGATAGAGAGAAGCGAGAAGACTAAAGAATAGGGAGCGAAAAGGGTGATGTTTCTTTTTTTTGTTAAATGAATTATTTGTGCATCGTAGTTATTAAAAATACTTAATCTCACACACACAAAGCACAAACAGTCATATTATCTGGAACGATAACCAGTAAATATTTCTTCCCTGTGGATCGTAGTTCATTCGATCGTCATCATACTCGTAGTTCATCCACTGCACCAATTGTGTCGTCAAGTCTATGAAACCAAGAAAGTCTTTTAACTAGGTAATTTTCTGCCCGATAACTGGAAAAGAGACCAACGCTGGGCGAATATCTCTTTCGCTTTGACAAACAAAACCCGTGTCACAGGGGATTTTTTTACAAGTTACGCTTAGAATGGTACAGATCTCTGTATTTTACGAGTACATGGAATCTGCAATCGTTTGTACATTTCTCGAGAACAAAATCCTCTATAGATCGTCGCTAATCGCTTGCGGTATGACATGGGCTCTAATCTCAAAGCGTACTGTAATCAACGCTAGAACGCTGGAAGCTTGAGGCGTGCGTATTTGGCAACGACATTCTATCTCAGCTCAATGCATCAGCCAAGCGGCAAGCAATTAGGACGGGCCGCGGGATACGCGGATAGCGGATTGGAAACTACATCCATATTGTTTGATAATCACTTTCTACAATAATTACCTGCATAAATGTCAAATATTAATGACCTTCTTGTAATTATAATTAGTGTAGGTAATGTGAGCATATTCATTGGTGCACCTCAACTTCCTTCAACCTTCAGTGAAATAGGTGTGATGTACAGATAATAGGAGTGGTCACTTTGTGTGGAGATGGGCTCTAAGTTTCTGTTCGAAGGCTAAGAGCTCAAAAGCTTAATGCCAAATGATTGCTGATAGTGTTATTAGAGATAGCTGGTAATTATTTCAAACGCTCAGACGGACAAGTTTGGTATATTTTTTAATGATAAGGGTCATTAAAAGAATATACTAAACTTGTCCGTCAAATAAATAGCTACCTACTCAATTCTATATTACCGCTGCTATTTCGTTTCACCAGAAAAAAGTCCTCTATAAAATCGTGCCGTTCTTCGATAGCTAACTAAGGCACCGAAATAAAAACTACAACTACGACCAATTCGTGGTGCACACATAAAAAGCCCTTAAACTTAATACAGCAGTAAACTGTGACGTCACAGATTGGACGTTTCCCTTATGACGTCATTACCGTTACGTTAGTAGATGCTTGTAGCACAACGTTACGAGCAATCTAACGCGGATGAGGTAATTTCAGGGTTGTCAGTCTCGAAATTGGTGTTGAATTTTTGGTACGGGATTTTCAATTTGAAAGCCATTGTGTCGTTGTTGTTGTTATTGAATAGCTGTGGCAGATTAATAAGGCTCACCTATTAATCTGCCAAAGTTGTTGATTTTTTGGTGAAGGATTTAATTTTTGGTGGCGTTTCGGGAAGGCAGAAAGTGGTCGATATTTTTAATTTATTTTTTCACGGTAGAAGAGAATGCCCACACTGGGCATTCTCCTCAACCATTTTTATCACCATTTATATTTTATCAGTCCGTAGTGGCCCACTGCTAGTCAAAGATCCATTCTTTCCACTTCTGACGGCTTTGTGCAATCGTGGTCCAGTCCTTTATGAGAAGCAGTCCCAGTCATCTCGCCATCTTTGCTTCACCATCGTGGATGCGTTTAGAAAATTTAAACTCACATACACAAACAGACCAGGAACAACGGGCCGATATTCCGTGCTTGCCTAGGTTGTTCTGTGGATGGGTGACCATGGATGATGGACCAACGAGTTCCCTCCGTGCTTCGGAAAACACGAAAAGCCGTTGGTCCCAGCTGTTATTTGTAGATCTTTTCACCAGAGCACCAGTTTTACCATGAAGTATCGTATTACCCAGTGGGTTGTGGAGGTGCGATAGGTAGTCGCTCCATGTAAAATACTGATATTCAGCTGCATCTTGCTCGACTGGAAGCCGACCCCAATATAGTTGTGAAAGGACTTGTAGGCACTTAGGCAGTAACATTATCGGCTCATTATGATGAAATCAACGACATTTGTATAAAACCAACGACGATATAATACTAGACTCCTAATAACAGGCGACCGATGTCTGTCAATACATTAGGCAAAAAAGTCTTATATTCGTCTCATTTCGACCAATTCTGTGAGCCGTAAACATACGTTGAGACAGCACAGACCTTGAGTTAGCCAATCACAACGCAGTACCCCGTCCCCCTCGCTTACGTAGTACCTCAGCAAGTTGACAGAATAGTTTTTGTTCTTTAGATCGTGCATGCGGAGTCTAGTATTATATCGTCGTTGTATAAAACACACAGTGAAGTAACCCTGATGAGAATTCGCGGCGCGTCTGTTGGTGGCTTATTCCACTACGTACTACATGAGTTGCTACATAGATGCAGCGCGAAATTGGGCGGAGTGATGAAAATTGTTAATTACTGCTGCTGATGTAGCGGCGCAGTTTCATATTTTGATGTGTTTATTTAACGTAACATTAGTCAGAAGCTTGAATTCTTGTTACGCTGATATTTACCGCATACATACGTCATGCGGGCGGCTAGTGATGGGCGACTTGCTGTCCAACCATGGACAATACCTGGGTCGACAGCCCGTTGTTTTCCACGCGCGCCTCATAGTGACGGGTCTCCCATTTAGAAGGCCAAAGTTTGCCCGGGTCGGGGGACTCTCGAATTATCGTGACCTCGGAACGTAAAGGACTATTGAAGGACACCGTGGATTTTAGTCATAGGAGTTTGACATTCCCTCCTGCCCTGCCTTGGATGGGAGGACTCATTTTGATGATTTTACCACGCTTTAAAAAAATACGTACGTCGCGCGTATAATAATTTATCGTGCTCGTAATAGCACCATACTTTTGCGACACTCCCACTTTCTCTTTAAAATATTGGTATTGTTACCGAATAGTTTGAATTCATGTATGAAGTCAAAGGAAAGAAGCTATAGGCAGCCCCGGATCTTCAACTTTTTGAAGTGAAAACTTCTTTAGCGGCTGTAATTTTGCTGTAATGGGTAAAAAAGTTCTATAAACTCGCGTCAGGGTCACTTGACCAAAACTCGCGTCAGGGTCACGTGACCCTGATCGAAAATGAGTAAAGACGTCATTCAAATGGTAAAAATAAAAAGCATAGTAACTTAAAAAAGTTTTCACTGTACCGGCACTTGGAGTGCAACCTTTTGAGGTGGGGCAAAACTGAGTTATGCCGCCCCCGTAGCACATATATTTATTTTTAATCTTTATCATTATTTATAATTTCACTAATTGATTATTTTGTTATAGTGTCCGACCGAAACGGATTTTTCAGCCGAAACCAAACCGAACTTTCGGCCTAGCTCTAGTTTCGGCAGAAACCGAAACTTATTAACACATTCCAAATTGCCATTATTTTCTAAAATTTAATTATGTTTTTTTTGGGGAGGCAGAAATTGGTCGTATTTTGTTAACACACTGGGCTCTAATTTTCATCACCATGTATAATTATACCTGAAATGTCATGATGTCACGACCGATTTTGACGAAAACTAAAACTGCATCATTGGATTTTAGATATTATTAATAATCCTGGCCAGGAATCGAAACCGCAGATTATGGGCATTCTCCACACATTATTACACCATTATCGCCCGTAGTGTCCCACTGCTAATAAGGATCAAATTCTGGAAATTAATGATATACGGCAAACTTATGGAAATAGGATTTTTTTAAGAAATTGCAGTTTTCTATGTTATTTAACATTCTACTGAGCCATAACTATTTAAAATTATGGAAAAAAGGTTTTCAATTTTTCACTGGTTTTTAGCTCAACAATGCACTTTATTCCGAAATACGTTACTGAGGGTAAAAAAAAAAATTATTTCAAAAAGAAACCGTTAACTTATGTTTCAAAAAGTCACGGCCTTGTCGATTGATTGTACCAACAAATTATTTATTATTACCATGAACTTACTCTTGGCAATAAACTCAAAAACGTATTACCTCAACTCACGATTAAATGAACGGTGGCGATAGCGCCGTGCCCCGCCGCCGTCGAGCAATACGTGTATGGCTAGCTGAATTTTACCGAACGACGCACGAAAATGCACTAACACTATGAGTTTCGTGAATGGTTTCGGTTTCGGCAAAGTTTCGGCTATATTTTGGCCGAAACCGAAACTAAGGCCGAAACTTGATTTTCTGGCCGAAACCGGCCGAAACCGAAATTTCGGTTTCGGTCACTAATTTTATATCATAAATCCACTAATTGTTTGATATTTGAACATAGCCTACATAAGACTTTCGTAAGTAATGCATCCATCACTGCTTTTTCTGCGCGGATAAAAGAAAACAGGAGCTTTTACAGTACGAAATAGCGGAGTTTCAAATCCAAAAGTAGAAAAATTACAGTTTCAAATAGTAAAGTTGACAATGTACCTACATCTGACAGTTAAAAAACCTTACATTGTAAAACTGCAAGTTTACAGAAATGAAAAATTTGCTATTTGATAACGTAATTTTTCTATTTTTGCGTTCGGTACTTTTCTTTGAATTTTGAAACAAAACACTGCCGTGGAGAAAGATCGCTGAGGGAGTTTTCGAATATAGCGTCATCCCTTTCGCACGCACGTGTGCGCCCGCAGGAATCGCAAATCGCGCGCCTGCGTGCTGCGATGACCGCGATCTGCGAATCCTGTGGGCGCGAATTTTGAACTATGGCCTACGCGGCTCGCGAAATGTAGGTAATGGTCGAGTAGCACGTCTTACTCCGCGCTCTGGGTATCGGTCGAATTGATAGGGCCATGAAGGTAAATTAAGATTAGTCCATTAGTCAGTAAAGTGTGAATTTGGCCGCCCCCTGAACATGCCGCCCGGGGCATGGGCCCCGGCTTGCCCCCCCCTAGATCCGGGGCTGGCTATAGGTACTGAGAAATTTCGCACGGGAAAAAGCAATAACACTGAATCCTGTGCTGGGATTCAAACCCAGAATGTCATGCTCAGCAGTCACACTTGACGAACAAGAGGTGTATTGTAGATTTATATGTTAAAAACATATTGTGCATTTTATAAAAATATTGCAGTAATTTACAGTAACGTTAACGCAAGACTGACTCCTCAACTTTGAGTTCTCAATGCAGAAACTGAATGTTTATGCATGCATGTTAGCACTAAAATTCAAATTTAAAATATTTTACGACAGCTTATATTGTCGACAGAACGAGGGAAGACAAACTGTCTTCACTAACTTTATTAATTAAGCTGCAAACAATATCACATAAGGAGTGAAACTATATTTTCAGAAATAAGGTTCGCGCTGACCGACGCGTTCAAAGTCGCGAGGCGATTTTTTTACAAACCCATCCCCAACACCCGCAACTGTCCACATCGAAACGTCGCAAACGCGCCGCGTCAATGTGCCAAGCTAATTTCAAACCTTTTTTTTTGTTTTTTAGCTTGGTAAAATCATCAAATGAGTTCTCCCACAGGGTGGGAGGCACTGTCAGACTCGTACTGACTAAAATACACGGTGTCCTTCAATAGCTCTTTCTGTTCCGGGGTCACGGTAATGATATAAGTTCCGCGACTCCGGCAGGCTTTGGCCCTCTAGCGGCTTCGTCTTTATGCTGAAGCTTTTTGAGAACACAACGCGCTGTCGACCTGGGCATGATCCATGGTCGGACAGCGACTTGCCCTTTACTCGCCGCCCGCGTGCCCTAATTTCAACCCTAAATGTATTCTGAAACCTCAAAACCGAGCCGCGCGTTTAATCTCATGGACATACATCTGTACGAGGCATTACTCTCATAAGTATATTCAGTACGCTTGAATTTTGCACATTTGTACAGACGGATGGAACGCCTTGTTTATGCATAAAGCCTTTTGCATATTCTGCTTGGTAGCTCGACGCGTGGCCAATTTGCCCAATTTAGTATTGCGGCCGAATACTTGAATAATAAATGGAACTCAAAATATACAATGTATCGAAATTGCGACGGGATTTTTTAACAAAATGGCGGGGACTGGAATGTGTCGAGACTGTATCCAATTTGCAATTAGTCTAAAGTTAATGGCTATCCAGTGACGGTTCTCTTTAAATCCACTTTAAAAATTGTATCGGACGGCTACGAATCTAATGTATTTGTAGATATTGTGTGCCGAAAATAATAACATTACATTGTTTAAATTTAGCTATAATTTTAGTCCGGAAAATGTTGGCCGTCTTATTAGAAGAAAGACAGCTGATTTGGATAAAATAGTCCAGATAAATTATTTTATAATTTCACGCTGCATATAAATGTCATCCGAAAACTATTCTAGCTTTCCATTTCAGAGAAAAGCACTTCCAATAACTATTTGTAATATATTAGTTTGGACTTAGTAGTAGCAGTAATTTTATGACAAGGGTATCATTAAAGCAGTACATGAATGGTCATTGACCGTGTTTTGAAGGCCACTTAATCGAAATAAAGATATGAATGGAATAATTTTATAAAAAAATATTATAGGTACTAAGGTCACCCCCTTTATAAAACGTCTGGAATGGCGTCTTCCCAAAAAAAAAACGTGATTGCCTCATTACAAAGTAAAAATTTGAAGTCACGTAAGAGAGAGTATGTATATACCTATGTGTGCAGGTACGTGAGCTTTTCAATACTAAATCAGTAAAAGTTTTATTCCAAATACTATTTTTTGGACAACCGCGCTACTTACCAAAAGAAATGATGTACAAAAAAAAAAAACACGGGAAAAATTTATATCCATATCCACTTTGTCATCTACCAAAAAATTGTTCAGCCTCATGAATTTTATACACACAGTCATAAAATAGACCGTATAACTAACATACGTTTGGATTATAGAGATTAATATGCGGACAAACCCGGCTTTACGAGCTAGCGACCGTTCTTATGATGAATTGGCCTGTGGACAAACTGCTTTGTGGTTTATGCCGATATTTGCTCGTTTAAGGCAAATTCAGACGGTTCATTTTTTATTCATTTTCACCTTTCATTCGGTACATTTCACTCGAAATGAAATGTCTGAACAAAAAATGAAACACGAGTGCCGAATGAATTCATTAGTGAACCGATCCAACAGTGTTGGATATTGGCATCCGGTATCATTCAGTCGAGTGAACAATCATTCGAGTGAACCGTCTGATATCACCTTCATGGCAAAACGATTCGGCTTGTTGGTGTTTTTATAACTAAATACAAACTCATGATCCGTCACGGGTTGATGTTTTAGGTTAAGCCTCGCTTGCTGAGGTCGATCCACGGATGGGTCACCATTCTATAGATACCGAATTATTATTATATTATTATCTTTTACGACTTTGCCAGTTTCTAGAAGAAAATACGTTTATTCTTCAGGCACATGTCATGTTTTAATCATTTCATGCTTTATTGACTACAACTAAACATTTTCCAAACAGGAAATGCATTTTCATTATACCCTAATGAGTTTTCGCCATAACAGACGTCTGAGCAGCGACCACATTCGCTCCAATATGTATGAATCAATTGAGGCAAGGGTGTTGCTCCGGCCATCATGGTCCATAATGTAGCCGTCACAAGCCATAATGGCCCACTGTGTATAAGGGTGAGGTGTTGACGTAATCAACGAGGTTACACGTACGGATACGAGTCCGACAGTCCCTTTCGCTCCAAAGCTAGGCGCATTTTGTAAGAACTTCGACGTCTTCACTAAAAGTTTTCTTAATTTCTTTGAGTTATTTCTTACACAATTCAAGTCATATTATTTATAGCTAGCGAAAAGGCGAGGCATAATTATTCGTAACGCTAATGTAACACTAATAAATATTTTTGGTTGACATTATTCCGGGAAAAACACGAGCATGAAATTCTAATTTATTAATAAATCACGATACAAAACACTTTATCGACATTTCCGTATTACATTGCAAAATAATTTCGTTATGCACGTTACTTTTCACATGGCGCGATGGTACGCGATTCTACCGATTCCTTGATTGATTGATTGTCACTTGTTGACCTTGCCACTAAGAAATAATGATGCAATTCGGTACACCTGAAATCGTCGAGTCGTGTTTTGTTTTTAAAGATTTTGCTTATTTAAAGACCTCAACGGCTTTATTACAAAACGTGGTTTAACTTAGACCAAGCTTTAAATCAAAAATGAATTTTTGAATTTCGAACTTTATTTCTGAGCTGTCGTACAGTTATTAATACAAAAACCGAGTTTAGATCCCGGTCTAGGGTGCGTTTAAATCCTTCGGCGGTATTTCGCCGGAAAAAAATTAAACTAGCGAGGTTTCGCTGAACGGGGGTGCGTTTAAATCCTTCTGCGGTATTTCGCCGGAAAAAAATTAAACCGGCGAGGGTTCGCTGAACGGAGTCATAAGTTTCTGTCAATGTTAGTTGTCAAATTCAATTGACAGCTCAGTTTATTGAACAAATAATCAATTTGCCGGTTTAATACAAATCCATAATCCACAAATAATATTTACTCTTTAAAATAAAAATAATATTCGTTTTTACGGCGAGAATCTAGCAAAACAACAAAACTTAATGTCAATCTGACAGCAGGATAAAATTTTGCGTGGTAAAAAGGTCGCAAAAATTTATTCCTTTCAGCAAAAACATAGACCAGCGGACGACCGTAAACGGGGCAGATTAAATTTTAATTGGTATGATTTTTCACCTCTCGGTGTATTTAAACGGGCTGTTTGACATTTAGTCAGTATAAAATTAAACTGGATAAAGGATTTAAACGCAGCCCCGGAGTGGGCACAGGGTGCGAGTCGAGTGGGCACAGGGTAGGGTACGAATGGGCTCTGACCCAAAATGACGTAGCATTTAGTTATAAGTTTCTGTCAATGTTAGCTGTCAAATTCAATTGACAGCTCAGTTTTTGAAACAAATAATCAATTTGCCGGTGTGATATTAATTAAATCCATAGTCCACAAATAATATTCACTCTCTAAAATAAAAATATTTGTTTTACGGCGTGAATGCATCAAAATTTAAGAGGAACAAAACTTAATGTCAATCTGACAGCAGGATAAAATTTTGCGTGGTAAAAAGGTCGCAAATATTTATTCCTTTCAGTAAAAACTTATGCCAGCGGACGACCGTAAACGGGGCAGATTAAATTTTAGTTAGCTTTATTTTTCACCTCGTGGTGTACTTAAACGGGGTGTTTGACATTTAGTCCGTATAAATTTCAACTGGATAAAGGATTTAAACGCAGCCCTAAGTTGTCAATGTGCATTTTAGAACTTTATAGCAGTTGGAATAAAGTTCGAAATTCAAAAATAGATTTTTGATTTAAACCTGGGTTTATAGTTAGACCTCCTTTTGTAGTAAGACGGAAAGTGTTCACGTTCTTGTTCTTAAAATACTCTTTTCCCACTTATTCAACAAAACACGTCTTAATGTGAGTTGACAAAGGTCTTATACGCACCTAACTGTGAAGTGATTGTCATCCAAGTTAGGGACATATCCCGTACATACGGAAAGGCCCATGTCATTAAGATTTATGACCTAGGTGCTTTAAACTTTGTTGAGTTTACGGGATAGTTCGCTTTGGGCATTAAGTAGGTATTCCAGGAATTTAATATACGTGTGTTTATAGTTATGAATTACAGTATTAAACTCGTACTGACGCACAAACCGAGTCTCTACCACGAGTGTGTTTAATTATTATGATTCTTTGTATGCCGTTTTGTATGTAACTGAAAAACTTTTTTTTTAGTTTTACCGCCTTCAAATACAAACCACAAAAAAGGGTAAAATAACCTACAAATAACTTTTCTTTCGGAAATCGATGGCTTTGTTTTTTTTTAATTTCGTTTTTATTTTTTAGGTTTTTTTCTCTACTTATTTTTTCTTTATTATTGAGTTACTTAAACTATAAACTAAAAGGATACTTAATAAATATAAAAAAAAAATTAAAAAAATCCGCCTTTAAAAACAAACCACAAAAAATGCCCGATTTCTTGTCAAATGCATCATTTTCTTACATGTGCACCAGAAAATCGGTCCACAATTGGCGGAGTAATCACGTTACAAAGACATAAAATAAAGATCACCAAACCATCCACATAGCAGAAATAAAAAATGCTTACAAAATAAAAATTACTGAACCAAATTGTACGAAATTTTATGGGACCAAATAATAGCAAGTATTTTGCATCAAACAAAAAAGAATCACACGGACTAGAAACTTCGGAGTAATCGATGTACATACATAAATGTATGTGTCAATGTCTTACGTACGTAGGCTACGTACATCTTTTGTTAGACATCCTAAATAAATAAAATAAATAAGAAATGAATAAACATAAATTATTACAGAAAATAAAAAGAATAAAAGAACGTCATTTATAATGAACCTTGATCAACAGTCAGCAATGCACACACCGTGCTTCAGGGAATCAGCTTTTCATTACTGAAACAGAGAATTTCGTTACATGTGGAAGTAATGTCGGCTCTGAGACATTTTTCATTTAATTTCTGCCATAATGACGCCATAAATAACACACCATTCTTATCTTTTCCCCACTTTTAAATGAAACTCTGTTTTTAAAATGTTGGTCCGTTTTACCCACTGCATTATGAGTTTTTATTAATTATCTTATGAAGGACTGGGAGATGTGAATAATGTTTTAGCTGCAGTATAATTTAGAAATTAGAGTACCTAAATTAAAATGAAAACATACGAGTAACTTAAAATCAATATGTGATGTTGAAAATGATGAATAATTTAGGTCTGTTTTTAGTTTGTTTGTAAGTATGTGTGTGGTTTTAATATATATTTTTTTAATAATACTATTGTACTATTTATACGGTAATAGTAATTTATAGTAAGTACGGCGATTTATGAAAATTAATTATTTTGAATAAAATATCTATTTCCTACCCTACAATTTTTTTTTCAACTTGGATTTGTACCAAAACGACACAGTTAATACATAAACCCTCGGAAATTCCAAGCTTAAAGTACATTTTGTTCAATACAAAGCAAACATTTAGTTCCCAAAACTTATAAGAAAGCTGTCAAAAAAACTTTTCCATTTTCGTACAACGCACACACAATTCAATAAGTGCAAGTATAAAGCCGAGTACATACAACTTGGGTACATAAATCTAAGTTAGCACTGCGGGGTGCGCCCTACTCAATTTACTTCGCCTATGGTCACCCTTCTGAGATGAAATTACATCAGATAGTGCTTACAGCCCTTATCTTTTGGTGATTTAGAAGCGATACGTAATTTATGTCATTGTTTAGATAACAGATTTGTATTAAATTATTTACGCTGTTGCACTTTTTACTACCATGCATTTTGAGCAAAGTGTTTTTTGTTGGTGGCAATACTATCATTTTGTTCGTGGAAAATATTTGAGCGTCGCGTCGTAATGTTTGCACTTATTTGGTATTTTCACACGAAACGCTTTTAATTAAATCCTCATTGCATTACCTTCATTAATAAAATAGTTTGCTGTTGGAACAAGAGAATTTACATTGGCAGGAAGTATTTACTATTTCACCGATATTTAAAATATGATACCCGTCGAATCAGTTCATCCATACTGTTTGAACAATAAGAAAATTTATTTACCTGTACGTAATTCGTATGAATACACAACAATGTTTAAATGCAATAAAAATAAACGGGGCCATCCGTCAAATAGTTGAACAGTTGCGAAGCCGTTGCGTCCATAAAATAAATTCAGTCGTTACCGGAGATAATAACTCAATAAAAACTGAAGTATACACAGGAAATACGGATTACCGACTATATATCAACCCTAGTGTTGCCATAAGTGTGTTTATTTTGCGAGAATTCTCGATACTACCGGTTTGAATTTTAGTTTGTGCTCGCTACGAGCCCGTTGTTCGTGTCCGAAAAATCTCTAGTTTACTTTCTACTTTTGTGCTACGTGCAACTTTAGAATTGTTTCCATGAATTTTCATTTTTTTAAAGTCGATTTATTGCTACGTTTTTTGATAATTTATAAATCAGGCTCGTGCTACTATGCGTAGAAAAAAAATGATGTATGTAAAATTTTCCGATTGAATCTCTTTGATTTTCCCTCATATACATTTTGTCTCGATGTATTCCTTCAAACGCTGGCATCAGTAATTACTGCTATACTCAAGTAATTAAAAAGAGCTCGGTGCACTTTGATGTTTTAAAAGTTTGCAAATGGAAAAACGAGTTGTAATGTAATACAGTTTGTTAGTCTTTTGATGCTCGGGGTAGTACCTATATTTGTTAAACTACAGCTTTGAATAGTTGCTGTTTTTTTGCAGTAAGGTTAATTTGTGTTTGTGTTATGTATGGTGTGTCTCTGTCTGTGGCACCATAGCTTGGTGGGTGCACCGATTAGGATGCATTTTAATACTTGAAATTAGGTTTTCTTCAATTGTTTTTGACACTATTTTAACAAAATCGTTTCAGAAGTTTCAAGGTAATCAACTCTTTTGTTTTGCGTTGTTTTTTATAATTTAGTTATTTAATTAATTAATTTGTACAAAAAATGTTTTGCAGATTAATTTCTTCGATTTAGTCGTGATATCCCTTTTTAATCTTAATTAGTACAAATTTTCGCTTAATCGACATAATGATTCCGATGAGGCGATTATAGAGATGAACAAAACGGCTTGGTAAAATAATCTAATCTTATCTGTACATTTGCGCTTTCAAAATAAGAAACAGGTTTTATCACAGTAAAATAGTTTTATATTTTCAGATAGCCGTAGTCTAAATAAAACTAATTTCCTAATTATGATAATAATAATATAATAATAAGTGCCTCTGCCTTGTACCTGTATATTTCTAAACGAGACTGGAAAAACCGTATTATTTTGCAAACACAAATCCCAGTCTTGTTTTTACAAAGAACATAGTAATTATGTTAGTAACAGTTGCATTACCTGACGTTGCAAGATAGAGGTCCTAGAACCAAGCTAATGAAGCGAAGTAAACTTTAATTAAGTATACTTTCTTTGCACACAATGGACTCGCCATTAAGGAAGTTGCCAGCCGAGAAAAATGGCGGTTGTGATGAAAAGTCGGTATTAATAACGGTAGATGGAGAAAAGAATTAAATAAAGAAGGGGTTAATTAAACGGGGTTTAATGATAGACCTATAGTGATTTTACGTGACTTTATGTTTATTACATAAAGGTAAAAAAAAACTGTACTGTATTTACTACGTCGTGTACAACCAGTCTTAATACCGAATTCTATAGAAACATATTTAAGTTAACAAAAGAATAATATTTTTAAGAAAATGAAAGCAATTTATAAAAAAATGCGACATACATACGCCTACACGGACTCCTAAGTCTACCTCAAAATCAAACCCACGTCGGATGGCACGCGGCATTTTCCACCGAGCCGAATTTTACTCAATAATACGAAAAGAAAGATGGTCGACACGCGGCCAAGCGAACCGTGGCGGGAATACGCATTTATCACAGACAACCTATCCTACTGGGTTACCAGGGATTTGAACAAAGACTCCTTGGAATTTGGATAAAAATACCATTCTGTTTTTAAAATGTTTTTTTTTTTTTGGATTTATATTTGTGTGTGGGTTGGCAGTTTTACTTTTTTTTAAGCAGAAAAAAGGCTCGTTATATTTGCCTAAATAAACCGTTTTGCTTAGGAAGATATCGTTGGCGCAACGTCATTGAATTTTTGAACGTTATTTTTTGTCCTTTAGTTCAGTTCGTTTTTATTATTGAACCCTTTCATGGCTCCTTTTCGTGACGTTTTTGTCTTTTAAAAGAAAGAAAATTATTTTTAACAATCGAAATTGCGTCCTAATATTGACTCAATATATTAAGAAAAATAATTACTTAAAGAAACAAAAAAATAATATTTAAGAAACAGCAAATATAAGGACACTTTATCACACTATGCAGCTATGCAAACTATCTGACAGTTTCCACTGATGCTAAGCTATGTAGCTGTGCGAGGAAGATGCGCAGCTCGAGCTATACAATTTTATAGTCGTGTGTAGGCTTCTACATAGATACAACACTCGCGATAGAGAGCCAGCGAGTATATTTTTTATATCAAAACCTAGCTTAGTATCCAAAAGTGCTATGTTGAAGGAATAAGGTTACGGTTATTGGTGGGATATCAAACGCATCCATAGCAACGAAGCATAGCACATATACATACACACGGTTACACATCAAGCTATACAAAACTAGTTTATCGTGGTCTCGCTTTATATCATCATTCCGCGCATACAACGATCAGATTATACTGGTTTAGTATAGCTTGATGTGTACCAGCCTAACTCACTACATATAGGTACAGTAGTAGGTACTATGCTCTAAGTTTAGTAAGCAAAGATATACAATATACATATATGTATACTTAAGTGAATGGTCCAGTTCCATGGTTCAAACGGCCAGCATTGTCCACAAAGAGGACGTACACATTCATCTTTAGAAGCTTGTGAAAAGCTGGTGACTCCTTTGAACAAACCTTGTTCGCATTTATGACGTTGCACTAGACTTTTATTTATAGTGCTAGCGGCGGTACGTGCTTCGCTACTTTGAAAGCAAAATCCCTACTAACAAAATGATCCGCCACTTATTGAAATCACTTGTTACTACTTGTTACCCTTAGGCCCTTCGTACATTAGGAAACTCCAGTATCCGATACTCCAGTCGCATACCCAAGTCGCGCGACTCCAGTCGCGCACGGTTCGTACACAGCGGCGACTCGAGTCGTAAGACTCAAATCGTCTATTCGGCCACCATTCTATATTCAACCTTAATAATACATGGTACAAAACACAAAATGTAATGTTATGTACATCTCATAACAAATGCTCTTATTTTAAAAATGACGAGCGCATTCCTATTTCAAATTTTTGGAATTAAAAATTGGCGCGTATAGAGGAAAAAAATCAATCTAGTAAGAATATGGTTCATAATTTCGCCGCGCCAAACGCCTACAAGGTAGCTCGATTTGTTCAAGCTTTGACTTTCAAGGCGGTGACCATGGGTTCAATCCCCAGGTAAACATAGAATTTTTGTTTTTTTCATGTTTCAGTTGTTTTTTAGAGGTTTATTCAATTTTTTTCTAGGTTTTTTTTTATAGTTTTGTTTTATTTGCACCGGAACGCTGACGCCCTGCTATGATGATGACCGTGGTTTCAAATTTCAGATTTGAATAGGTTTTTTTAAATGTTTTCGTTTACTTAATTACTTTATTTTTGTCGTATGTGCAAGTACATGACGAAGCTGGGTTAAAGTAGTAATGTTTGTAACGAAACCATAATAATTTATAAAAGTGCAAAAAGTTTGACACCATGCTCGATAGATGGCGCTGTCGTCAAGTTAGATCGCGCTATCGTTTTGTTAGGTTCTATCAATGAGGTTTTACCAATAGAGACGTCATACTCATTGTAAAGAAATAAAAACATGGCTATATTTTAGTAACATATTGTTGACGTGTCAATTGTCAACGTCAACCAATGACATTTCATCGGCTGCCAGCTAGGGTGAACTGGGGAAAAATAGGCATATAAGGCAGAATGAAGAAAACAAAGTTTTTTTTTTAAATAAATGTTTATTTGATGTAGGCTAGCAGTAGAAGAAGTAGTAGTAGGTTTATTACAAGGTTAGGTTAGATAGGTTTATGCCAAGGGGGATAGCTAGTTATTTATTTTGTTCTAAACACTTGTACCTTGTACCCATTTTTAGGGTTCCGTAGTCAACAAAGAACCCTTATAGTTTCGCCATGTCCGTCCGTCCGTCCGTCTGTCTGTCCGCAACTTAGTTCAGAAACTCCCAGTTCTAGAAAGCTGTAATTTGGTATAAATTTATACGGATTTGTTGCGCCGAAAAAGTGGTAAAATAAAATCTCGTAAAATATTTTTTTAGGGTACCTCCTCCAAGTAAAGTGAGCATTATTTTTTTTTCTCGCGTAACCCTTAGTGTGAGGTATCATTAAATAGGCCTTTAAAAATATTGATAGTTTCCATTTACAATTTTTTGATAAAAAGATTCGTTTGTGAAATAAGTGCTAATTTATGCTCGACTCGAGTGTCCTCCCCCTCTACCAGCTAAACGGTTATGTTTGAGGGGTCTTGGATAGCAATCATATTTACCTAAACAAAATGTATTAGAGAACATGTTCTTCAACAGCAAATGTAAGTTTGTCAACTTTATTTTTACAGCTATAATAAGTGGGTATATTTTGGGATTGGTAGGTATTTATTGTCAACTATTTTTAAATAACTTCAAAGAAAGGAGGAGGTTCTCAATTAGTCGTAATCTTTTTTTTATGTATTTGCCCCGATTTCTCAAAGACGCTGGACCGATTTTGAAATTCTTCTTTTTAAAATTCAATTCAGCGAATTAGTTTACTTAGTTCGCATAAGTATTTTGAGGGGCAACTACGGAACCCTACACTGTGTGTGACCCGACACGCATTTGACCGTTTTTCCTTCAGTAATCCGTTTTACGGAAATCTAAAACAAAATAAAAATTAATGTTGAAAGTCAAATGTTGTTGATTTTGTTGTTGTTTGTTGTGTTTACCTACTATGGATAATTATTAAATACCAGTGGTGAAAATTATATTGTAGCCCCATACGGCCATACGACCCCAACATCCGCTACCCTTTTTTGTGGTTGTTTTTAAAGGCGGTCACATTTTTTTTGAAAAAGTTTTTATTTTACTCTTTTTAGTTTAAATATTCAACCACAATTCTTGTCAAATACATCATTTTCTTGCACTTACACTAGAATTTTGTAATCCGTAGCACTGGTAATAACATCGTTAACATCTCATTAATTCATTCCCTATCTCAAAAACGACTGAACCGATTTTGATGTTTGCAGTATTCCCTAAGTTGAACGATACCTAGTACAACAAAAAAAGAATTACTTAAATCGGACTTGTAATTCCGGAGACATGCGAACACAAAAAAAAAAATTCTTACTTGAGGAGTTGTACCTTCCATCATCAGCTCAGCTACATGAGATGATGATTTCCATACGCAAGTACTTGAACTACTTCATAAGATTTGCGAAAAACTATGTGTCAGCCAATAAAATTTGAGGGTTGCCCTCGATTTCTCCAAGATCCAATCATCAGATCCTGAAATGGTGACAATGGGACCACACGGGAAGCACCAGCTTTCGAATAAAAAAATAATCATGAAAATCGGTTCACCCAGTCGCAAGTTATGAGGTAACAAACATAAAAAAAAAAAAATACAGTCGAATTGATAACCTCCTCCTTTTTTTGAAGTCGGTTAAAAAAAAAGCTTATTCCATGCTAATTATCTATTAGAATATTCTTTTGAATTTGACAAGCCTGTTGGTCTAGTCGTTAGTGACCCTGACTGCTATGCCGGAGGACGTGGGTTCGATTCCCACCCAGGACAAAATAATGTTTGTTTGATGAGCACGATCATTTGTTCTGTGTCTGGGCAGGCCTGGCTCACTCCGCAGTGTAGGTATAAAACTGCAAGCATTGGCGGGGACCACTTCGGAGTGGACATTTAGTCGGTTGCCGCGAGCCGCCCACTACGCACGCGCTTACTTATATATAATATTTAAGTTTGGTGTTTGGTTTAATTTACGCATGAGTTTAAGAAAAATATATATGATGAGGAAAACAAAATACTGCCTAATGTTTGGTTGTTTAAATAATGACAGTGATAGGAGCCTCACGTTTCACACACTGCCGCGTGATTTCGAAAGGTAAGAAAAAAAGTGAATATTTATCTATGTAGTACATATTTAATAATGATCAAAAAACTATCTACCTGCTTGTGGCGTGCTTATTAATGTCATTCAAGTACCGGCTAGTAATCATGATCAGTTAAACATGATTAGGTAGGTTACAAATTTGGCCTACAAGACGACCAAGATAAATAAAATAGACGATTATCAAACCTGACATCACTCTCACTCACCTAAGCTGAATACGTAGGTAGGTCGAATTATGATCGGTAGAAAGTAGGAAGATGTTTACGTTATTATTTAGACACGTTCAAACTCAGAAAATGGCTACACTACGCATTCAAGGTCAGCGATCGTAATTCTTTTCGCGACTTTTTTTCCTACTTACCTACAAAGACACGCAACACGGGGCCTGTGACAATGAAATGAATGAAATGATAAGGACTAGTTACCTATTTTGCCGTCGTCAATCGATCGTCGACAATCGATCTTTAAAGTTGACAGCTTGACCAGAACGGATTGAAACGGAACTACCCTTTTTGTTTCTGACAACATTTTAAAATCTTTAATATTTGATGTAAACAAAGACCGCAGGTTTTATTTTATTTTATTTTTAAATTTTGAAATCTCTTAAATACATATTTTATATTAAAAACGTGTTTTAGTCATTGGAAACATGAACTGGGCTGCCGTTGTAAGGCGACTAAAAAGTCACGGTGTATATATTATTCCTCACGTTAAGCGCCGTAGGTACCTACTGTTAACATTCTGTGCTACCAATCGATATGAATATGAAGTAATCGATGACGATTATGACGAAACAGAAAAAGATATAGGCTGATGATAATAACAAAATTCCTTGAGGGACATAAGGAGGTAATGAGGAGTGATATATATTTATGTTAATTAATAATGTAATTAAACAATGCATAAAATACGTATTCCTACCTAACTGTGCCCAAACTCGCGAGTCGCAACCCTATTGAGCCTGACCGACAGTAACCTTTTAATGTCGTTGGCGTCAGATAAACTAAAATGAACTCTCGCGCGTCACTATTCAGTTCATTTTTGCTTGCGCACGGGAAGTTTAGGCTATTATAAAAGTAGGTGGGTGATGCGGGTGCAAGTAAAAATGGACTCTATTCTTTCGTGCATAGATTTTACATTTCTTTGTTTTCTTTTTGGGAGTAAGCCTTCTGTGCCTTTAGGTACTATTATATATTCTGTGGTCTGGGTGTAATTTATCTAATAAATTTATGTATTTAGAAATATATGAGTATGTTTATCAGTTGTTTAGTATCCATAACACAAGCTCTGCTTAGCTTTGGACGAGATGGCGTTGTGTGATAGTTGTGGAATATTATTATTATTAATTGTAATGATACAAACAAGGATATTTTTCTACCTCAGATACTTTAATAATAAATTCTAAAATAATAGATACAAATTTTTCGTCGGTTAAAAATCGCGAAGACTTGGGTATCGGCGATCTTGATAGATGAGTAGCGAGCGACTAGAGTCGGCGACGCACGTCGGCGACGCGACCTGTGTACGAGCCTCTATGGATTTGTATTGCGATAGTCGCCTGGAAACCCAAATCGTAAGGTATCGGAAACTTGCGTCGCCTCGTGTACGAGCCTTCGTACACGAGGCGACGCAAGTTTTCGATACTAGAGTTTCGCCACTACTCATGACCTGCGGAAAATTCGAGGTACAAAATTTTTATAATGCAATTTGATGTAACGACATAGACACTAGCGCCGCGTCAAAAGGTCATGATGGGTGGTCAAGAATATGAATTTATAAAATGGCTGACACATGACTGTGACGATCAAAGTATATTTTTTAGGGTTCCGAAGGTTCAAAAAAAAAACGGAATCTTTATAAGATCAATCGTGTGACAGTCCGTCCTTCACAGTTAATTTCCTGGGAACCTAACATTAATCCATACACTATAACATAATACCATAACATAAAAATTTTATTCAATAAAATAGAAAAAAAACCATCTCTCCCAACTTTTTAATAAAACTGCATACAAAATTATGATTTGATAGAGGATTGTAAATATTTTTCTATCGTTTTAAAATAATTACTTTCCAAAAATGATTCAAGAATATGCTACGGAACCCTTTATTTTGTGAATAAAATTAAAAATGGTAAATAAATTGTTCCGCCATCTTGAAAGTCGCGGAAATTCAAGTCGCCGCGATGTCAGCAGATAGGTAGCGCGCGATTGGCGTCGCGCGTCGCGTGCCTGTGTACGAACGTATATGCATTTCTATTGCGAGAGTCGCCTGGATACTGAAGTCGTAAGGTATCGGAAACTTGAGTCTTATAATCGACGAAGGGCCTAACTCTCTATTGTAAATATAACATTGACAAATTATTCCATAATGTGACATTTAAATTTTTGACATTCTATTCATATTTAGCTTTTGCATGATTAAATAATTAATATAATATATTTTTTTCACAACTATTACCATTGACAATAATATCTCCCCCAATTTTGCCTTATTATTAAAATGCCCTTATATTGTTACGTATTTATTTTATTTTAACTTGTTGAACTGGAATTACGTGAAATGAAATGCATACGTATAAAGTAAAAGGAAGACTATAACGTGGTTTTTCAATACAATTTCAAAATGGATTGTAAGCATCTTTGCAATTACTTAATGAAGGAAGAATGGATAGCATGCAAAAGCCGAATCCAATGGTGTATCATAAATATGAAATATTCATTTGCTTTAAAAGGAAATATCTCATTAATCAATTAGTGTGTTTGCAACATATTTTTCTTCAACAAGAATCGACGTTAAATGAGCTAGAAACAATTTTCTTTGTGGTCGAGTGCACAAAATCCTCTCTAAGAGTAAATTCAATTTGAAGAAGTGAGCGCGAGAGTTAGCGAGCTTTAAGAATTGTTGCAAGCCGTAATGTAGTTTAAGTGATGATTAAAGGATTTGTTTTAAAACCTTGTAAACTTTGTCTGTGGTTATAAAACTGTGAAATAGACCGTTCGTCGTCCGTTTGACAGTGGTTTCGCACTGTATATTTTGTGGATAATTATTGTAAAAACTTATTATGTATTGTGTCTTCTTAGTAGGTTAGTGTGTATCACTCGTTCCCTTATCCACCTATATAACAGAGAAAGGCTAGGCAGAAGATGATTGCATAAACAAAGATACAACAACGTATTTTTTTTTTAATTTCATCTGTTAGTGGGACTCGAACCCGCCTCTTCTAGTTCCATTCTAAGTACTCCAGACACCTTACCAATTAGGCCTCCGCAACACACTCGTTTGAAGCTGAATGTTTCATTCCCTTGTTTTTGAACGTTTTTCACGATACGTTTTACATGATACACCAACCATGTTAATAACACTCTTGCAGTTTCATATGTTTGTGATCGCATGCATTTTACAGTAAATACAGTCTTTCATGAAACGTTATATTATAACAGTGCGGTTCTCTTTTGTGTGGTTCATGTCGGGCTTAACGATAATTTCATATAATATTTTTCTCTTTTAATTCGTTGCTATAATATATTTTGTAAGAATAATTATTTTCCACCGACTTCTGTAGTCTGTTGTCGGTTTAATCAGGTGTTTCAATTTGCTCATTGAGATAAATTATATTTATTCGTGGGACTGAAGATTTCGTGGTTGAATTATAAACATAGGTCTGAATTGGGTAGTTACACTGGATTTCATAATTTTCATACATCGAAAAAAAAGGGTGCATATGTCTCAAATCCCGGGATTACTTTTAAAGAGCAGAAAAATCCTGTGATTTAAAAATAAAAAGAGTCATTACTTTTACGTAATTTATTTGTCTATTTTATCTCTGAGGTTTTCATTATTATTGTTTATTTGTAATACTGTTTTATACAGGGGATTGTCTATTCCCTCTATTAGAAATCCCGAGAAGATCAATATTAATATAAACATTTTGTTGCAAGGACTAAAATAACTCTTCCTAACTCGCTGCCCGACCAAGGACCATGCCCGGGTCGACGGCGCGTTGTGTCCCACGCGCGCCTCAAAGAGCGTCAGCATAATGACGGGGCCCCCCTCTCAGAGGGCCAAAGCCTGCCGGGGTCGCGGGATTATTCCCTTACCGTGACCCCGGAACATAACAGGCTATGAAGGACACCGTGGATTTTAGTCAGTAGAAGTCTGACAGTCCCTCCCGCCCTGCCCGGGGTTGGAGGACTCATTTAATGATTTTACCACGCTAAAAAAAAAAAAAAAAAAAGCCGGACCCCTGATTATAACAGAAGCTTGGGTGGATTTCCAAGATCCATGATTGAGAAAATATCAATCCTCCATCTGAAGCGTTCAGGTAAAAAGGTTGAATAGCATTTGTTGATTGTTTTGGGACTGAAGGGTTCTGAAGAAGCAAGTATGTAATGAAATGCAAATAATGCAGCATCGACCAAGTTTCTATACCGTGGACTGATGATCGAGTAAGGATCGTCAAAATTTATTGGATAAATGAGAATCGCTCAATCAATCAAAAAGTTACTACAATATATCCGTTGCTGGACTTACTTTTTGTCTTTTTGGTGATGTTCATTTTTTTATATCGACTTTAATATATTCGTGACAAACAAGCATATATTTTTGACGCCTATACTGCTGTGAGAGGGATATATTTATCATGTACACCATAACTTCAATTTACTTAGGGTCAAATAAACATATCACATAGGGTGTCTCTATACGGATATACATAATTATATTATATTATTTGGACTACAACTAAGTCTCTATCAAGCAACATTTCAAATACAGACGTTCTAGCAACGTAATTTGTCGTCTACAATCTACAAGCTAAATTAGTAATTACACAATCCTGATTCTAGACTAATACGACGACGACGGCTACAAAGCGCTGCAGGCAGTTTCTATCAAACGTTGTGTACACCTAGTTACTGTCTTATTCCTGTCATCACTTTATATCACTGTAAATTTTACTCTGCGCTGTAAATTTTACTCTCTAAATACACGCTAGTATCTATTTGTTTTTGATGTATCAAAAAAAAAGGCAACGTATCTATCTACTTTACTTTTAAAATACCTACTCACCTCACACCACACATAGGCTGCTAGTTTTTAACTCTTATAATTTGTCCTTTTTCAATGATAATTATAATTAACACATTTGGCATTGATGACTCTGCACTGAAGTGTCAATGTGATGGTGCTACACAAAAAAATGGGACACATATTCAGAGTATTCTGTCATTACAGGAACTAGACGCTTCTGAAGGTGCCCAACAGATGCAATCAAAACACAAAAGGTCTCAGTTACCTAATTGATGCTAACTGTCAATATTGCTGAATGCTTTTAACTATTCGTTAGCTTAACTGTATTGGCCCACAGAAGCAATAAGATCGCCATTGTAAACTTAACAATATTGTAAAAAAAGTGGTGTACAATTAAGATTATTCTATCTATCTATCTAAGAATATGAAAACAATACCTAAGGGCGACTTATTGCCAACATTATGCACAGCTTACATTCCCATTCACGCGACAATATCCATTCAAGATCATAGAACAAACTAACGTTAATCTGTTCTAATCTCTTTAATTAAAATATTATTTTGCCAGCACGTGTTCTAATTTTCAGTTTAGAGAATTTGAGTTAGGCCTTTAATGTCCATTAAGGCTCCCCTGTAATTATAAGTGAGGGCCTTATCTTTATTAAGGTGAAGACGGTTAACGACCTACGGATTGCAGACTGCAGGGTAAGTGAGTCACTGGGTGGCATTTACTTGTGCTTGGTTGAAAATAAATGTAAAACAAAAAGCAAGACATTATTGTAAAAAAACTTGATGTGTTTTATGACGATGACGATATCCTCTCGTTTGATGGTTAGCTGTGCGCACTATAAAAGTTCTTTCAAAATACTTTGTACATAAGACTGCCCTTAAGTACAAAATGTTTTGAAAAAACCTACTTTAAAAAAAATTACTCTCACACACAGAACCGGAACAATTACCTTTGGGAGTAGAATCCGCAACACGTAGTGCTGCGCCAATTTTTCAACCACTGCGTCTTTCCTTAAGTTATTCTAATCATAAAAAACAAATACCGTTTCTTCCCTTTACTTATGCCTAGGCTAAGAAACGTTGCCTATCGAATTATCACTTAAAAAAAAAACTGTTTTTATTTTATATTTCTACACTAGTGGTAAGGAATTCTACAAAAACAGCAAATTCTACAGCATACGAAAATAGACGCCCTTCAGAAAATAGAACAGACACACTGTCAAGGTCCCGATAACTTATTTTTAAGACACGTAAAAGAACGTGTTACATACATAATAATAAAAAGTTCAAGTAACTATTTAAAAGTCGTAGCACATAGAAAAGTCGAATAGAATTTCAAAGAAATCGCTGTCATGTCCTTACGTGCCCAGAATTATTCGCCATAAGTTTTCAGACAACTTATTTTGTCTCCAGCAGATTTTGAAGTCGTTTAGTAGAAAAAATACTTGATCCATATTGTAAGGAGAATTTTCTTTACTGAGAATACTTTGAAAGTCTTTGAATTCTTTGAATTGCTGTACTTGTTCACGATTGCAAAAGTCTTGCTATGTCATTTTCGTTAACGCAGTCGTGACTTTAAAAGAGGCAGTTTTTATATTTCTAGCCATCTTTTTAATATTCATTTTCAATTCTATTAACAATCCTAACTTTCCTACTAATAGTATCCTACTAATCCTACAAATATTATATGCGTGAAAATTTGTTTGGATGAAAGGATGTTTGTTACTCTTTCATATAAAAACTACACAGATTTTGATGTAATTTGGTACACATATAGTTTATAATCTGAAAATTAGGTAGTAATATTATATTATGTGAAAATGCGACAGTGAATATCCGATTTGAACAAAAATATTTGATCTTCATTTGTCGCTTGAAAATAACTATCAGCAAAAAAAAATGTGAAAATATATTTTCAGCAATACTTACTAATATTTTAATAAAGTTATTAAAATAAATAGCGTGCGAGTGTTAGCGAAACATGTACGATGTCACAACATGACGACTCCATAATAATTAAAGTTCATGTTGTCTTTGCATAGTACAAATATAGATGGGATCCTAAGTGCGGTTTTAGGCAACTACATTTTATTTTCCTAAAACATGAGGGTGAAGAAATGGGAGACGGGGAAGACAGGAGAACCTGTTAGCAAAAACTAGTCTGACTATTAAGTTTCACCACTGGCAACTGGAAACTTAGGCACTTACCCCCTTATTAATAATCGTGGACTAAAGTTACGCCAAGGTTAATACTTAAAAAATAATAATTCTAATAATAAAATTCTTAAAAAAAAAAAAAATATGGTTAATCCGAGGATTATCCTGGTTGTAACTTAAGTCCACGTTTATTAATAAGGGGTTGATGTCTAACAATACCCACTATGATATAAAATTAATTTTCTACGTATTGACTGGGTCCAATTCGTAATACAGGGTTGTATTTCGCTCGTAAACCGTTGTGCTGGTTGTTAAAATATGCATGTTTTATTGAGTCAGCCATTGTTGAAGTATTGCATTTATCGATTCCCTCCGGCATTCTCATTAATGTTGGTACCTTGGTTACCGTTGAATGCTAGATTAGACGTTTACATATTAGGAGCTACGACTGTGTGACTGAACGCGTTTATTAAAACTTCGCTCAAGAGTTGACAATGTCATCATTGTTATGGAATATTAACACTCACAAGCTCTTAAACTCGGTTTAGACTTGTGTGTGCGTATGTGATAGCGTAAGTTTCATTCGTGGAATCAGATCAATCCTAATATCTGAATAAAAAATCTAAAAACCTATGCGTTTTTTTAGCTTATCGGGAAGTGCCTCAAAATTGAGTTGCAAAAATCCAACCGGAACGAGAAACAAACAAGAAAAGTGAGTGGGAAAAAAAACTGAATTCCTTGTTGGTCTTTAAGTAGTAGATATGACTGTACTAGAGGACCTTTTTGATGTCCAAGTCGGGAATTAGTGTTATGGGCTCAATAGTAGTCAAGAAGTATGGATTAGTGCCCAGTTGGCTCACACCAGTTGGCAACTTGTAATAAGTATCATAATAAGAGTATTGGGGTATTCCTCTGTCCTAGCCCTTCGGTGATTAAAATCGTGATGTTCATAATATTAAAAAAAAAAATTGAAGTTTTCCTTAATTTCGTTTCATACAAATCATACCTCCTTATATTAATAAGACTATCTCTTCTCCCGGTGCAACGTCCGCCATCTTTAATGGACGTTGGGCCGGATGCTGAGAATTGTTTTAGCGAGCCCATCGCGGACTAATAGGAGCCCCCGACCCCATCGCGAACTAATAGGGAACCTCAACAATTGGGTTAGTTCTGTTCTAATGAATTAAAGTGTAACGGAACGAAACGGACGAAGATATTTGATACTATTTTATCTTTGTTGAAAATTGGTGAAAGGCTTTTTGTGTTATTATTGTTAAAATTATTTGAAGGCACTTATGTGCTATATTTTAGATGAAAATAAACGCCCTGTTAAAATGTTTACGTATCAAGCTGTAGATTATACCTACCCAGCGATTTTATAGTTAGGCAGATCATTTCCATTTCCATTTTGTATGAGAGAAGGGTGTTTCTAACTACGCCTTGCGTCATAATAACGACTTAAAATTTTATTTTTTAAGTTTTAGAATCTCATAATTACCTATTTTTTTATTATAAATGTGTACTAGTCATCGGATACATGAACTGGGCTGCCGTTGTAAGATGACTAAAAAGTCACGGTGTAAATCTGTAAACAATCCGTAATATAGGAGGAATAATTAGTGCCAAGCAACGATATGTTATCGACAGAAACCACAAATAACTTACTTAAGATAGACTTAATTTTAAATCGGTTCCACTGATTCTTTTTTATGAAATAAATTCAATAGCTGGTGAGTAACATTTAATCATGTCAAATAAAGGGCATGATACCATTGAACTCGAAATATCGAGACTATATTGCGAAAGCATGTAATTTGCATGTAAACAATAATAGCCGTAATTTTAAAACCATTTATTGTGATAGCTGCCATCCGTAACGTAAATAATACAGTTTTGTACAAATGCTTCAGTGCTGATGTTATCGATTTTAAATAAACAATGTATTATGGCCGTAGCTTACTATCCTTTATATTGGCGGTTTATTTCATTATTATTGGTTTATAGTAAAGGTACAATCGACAAAGTGGAATGGGGATTGTCTTAATTTTTTAAACATTCGATTTTATTTCATTTTCTGCAAATATAGAGCATTTTGAGAAACTAATTTGAATATTTTAATGATTGGCTCAATAGTTTTTTTATTTTTAATATTTTAATTTTTGAGGTAGGTGACGTCACCATTGGCCTAAAAGTTGTGCTGTTTCCTTACTAGAGCAAAATTAAAAAAACTATCAACACAACGTCAACAGTCTAAACGTCACTTACATCCCGCTAGGTTATTGTTTACAAAACAAAATTACTCCTAGATGAACATACAAAGGAATCTAAGGCTTCTGAAATACTAATATCAAAGTGATCTTCGCAACAGTACATTATATAAACCTTGCAACATTCTACGCCGTCATCACGACACTACTTTTCTCGCAAATCTTCTTTAGTACGAACAAAGTGTTGTTTAGATTATTATTAGTATTATTGTTGCAAGTTGGGACAAAGCACTTCTTGTATTCTATTTTATTTGTAGTTTATGTTATATTGCCGATGCCGATTTAACAGATTTAACCGAGATTATGAAGCAATTTGCAGTTACAATAAAAACTTGTTTGTTTACATCTTTGACATTTACAAATTGACACTTGTCAGTGGCCGTTTGACATCCCTGATTTTCTCATCAGGGATGTCAGACGGCCACTGTGATGTACCAATATGAAATATTGGTACATTAGTAAAATGTGTCGAAAATCAAATACGAATGAAAAATCTTTTTTTTTTCTTTTGCTGAAATTGTAACTAAAGAAATAGATAACAGAGTACAGCTAGCGCAGAAGAGATATTGGTCACACAAGGTTGTCAAAAATCCTCGGGTTCCTCCCAAATCTAAGAAAATATTTGATTTCTTCATTTTACCTATATTGACGTGGATATCAAACTTGGAGCATTACTAAACAAAATATGCAAAATCTAGAGCCCTGTCAACATAGCATGGAGCGTAGCATGCTCAACGACAAGTTAAAAGACAAAATCAATCTAGAGACATTACTAAACCAAACTAAAATCAACGAAATCACATATTGCATAAGGAAATTGAAATGGAGATGGGCAGGTCATATGTTGAGGAGTACTAATAATAAATAGGCTAAGGACGTAACCAAATGGTGTCCAAGATATAACAAAAGAAAGAAAGGAAGGCAACGCCTAAGATGGGAAGACGACTTTCGAAAGATGGCTGGTGCTACTTGGAGGAGGATGACCCATAATCGGAAGGAGTGGCAAGCTACAGAGGAGGCCTTTGCGAAATCGAAAGACAATCTCAATATCGGTGTCTCATAATACATATATAGATATATAAAAGAGAGGGGAAAAAATGTAAACTTACTTTTAATATTTTTGTTTTGTAGGATTGTTAAATAAAGGCTATAATAATAATACATAATACTCGATTGCATCCTAAAATTTGTCGTTTATTCTGTATTGTTGGTCAAGGTCCAATCTTGTTTTTTTGTTCTCGAGTAATAATCTTGGTACATGGTACGTGACACTGAAAACTGGTATGTATACCAAGACATTGGTACTTATGCCTGACAACCCTGGAAAATACTTGTCACTTATTTTTTAGGGTTCCGAAGCCAATGGCAGAAAACGGAACCCTTATAGATTCGACATGTCTGTCTGTCTGTCTGTTCGTCCGTCCGTATGTCACAGCCACTTTTTGTCGAAATTATAAGAGATAGCTCTTATAATTTCGACAAAAAGTTGAAACTTTGGAAGTAGATGTATTATGTGAACCGCGTTAGGACTTTCACACAAAAATAAAAAAAAACCAATTTTGGGGGTACCTCCCATACTTAGAATTGAAACTCAAAATATTTTTTTTTCGCCTTACCCATTCGTGTGGGATATCTATGAATAGGTCTAGAAAAATTATATTGAGGTAGTACTATTATTCTGTGATTGAGGTTACAAACATAATTATTTTTTTCTAAACTGAACAGTTTGCTCGAGAGACACTTCCAAAGTGGTAAAATGTGCCCCCCCCCCCTCTGTAACTTCTAAACTAAGAGAATGATAAAACAAAAAAAAAATATTTGATGTGCATTACCATGCAAACTTCAATTGAAAATTGTTTTGAACGAGATCGAGTTACTAGTTTTTTTTTTTTTTTTTTTTTAAATAAATCGTAAACTGCCATTTACCTTGCAAAGTTACAACCAACTACAAGAACTTTACTTGCTGCTACGGAACCCTTTATGGGCGAGTCTGATTCGCACTTGGCCGGTTTTATATTTTTTAAATTTTCTGTTTTCTGAGGCAAAGATACAAAACTGTGTACAGCCAAGGGTTTGAAGAAGGTAATAAACATTTGAAGGGCAAGGAAGGTCAAACGTATTTTATTAAAAATATCAATGAAATATGAATATTTTTCATTTTTAATTAGTACATAATGATCAGTAACGCTATTCCTCGAAATGGTTTTTCAATTACAGCATATTAAAAAAAATGAACAATGCCCATTATGACCCACCGTAAGCTACATTCAAATACAATTAGGTCCACATTTGCGTAGGCATACATATCCATGGTAACGAGTTTTATCTTAGTATTTGACGGATTCTAACGATTCATTCTCAAAATAGGTTATGGGTCCTGTTTGTCGATTGTACATAAAATTATTATCTGTGCATGTCCAGTCAGACGCCATTGCAGTACCTACCCAATGAGTCAAATGTCTTTAATAGATTTTCAACTTTATCACAAAAGCAAAAGGGTCATGTTCGATGGGAAAATTAAAAATTTCGGATACTATGGTCAATGTGCTATGCTGTCTGTACATGATAAGCTTTTGCTATATCATACTTAAATAATTGAAAATCTCAAAAATACTCGTATTGATATAACAAAGGTTTTTCCATAAGTATTTAGAGGCCCTAGCATGTTTCTTTTAGCGTGGTAATATCATCAAACGAGTCCTCTCACTCAGGGCAGGGCAGGAGGGACTATACTGACTAAAATCCACGGTGTCCTTCAATAGCCCTTTACGTTCTGGGGTAACGGTAATCCGGTAGCCCCGTGACCGACCTAGGACGATGGAGTTTACAGCTCGATCCATAACGACAGATCTACGCTTTTGTTGTTATTTTTATACACCAAAAGAATTTTTATACCCTTGAATAATTTTTGCGTAGTGTTACTTTATTATGATGTAAAAAATTCTTGGTTGATGGTTTCACGAAGGGCCAATTTACCTGCGTCTTATAGATCCACACCATAATGTAATACGTGCTAATCGAACATCTATATTGGTAGGCATTTGCCGTTGCGTTGGTACTAAAATACCATAAAACCTCCTCAACAAACCATAAAACTTATACACTTACAAAAACGCATATGGCAAGTAATGGGTGACTCCGACCATGGACCACCACGCCTCTTAATAGGCTCGTCTACCTAGCGCTCGTCCATACTAAAAGAGAAAACGTTTTCCTATCACTAAATGTTATCCTATCTCAATGATTTTTTAGAATGTGAATCCTACACAGTAAAAAACTAGGTTTATAGGTTTTCTTTTTTTCAAAATTTATAATAGTTTAAAAGTTACAGGCGCCAAAGAGGTACAGTCAAATTCCAAATTCCTGGGTCAATTTCTGAAAGCAATGGCCTGATGCTTCGCTGTGACTTACGACCTTTTATTATAAGTTGTTACATATACAAATCAAAGGAATTTACGGTATACTTCATAATTTCAACCTTTTCCTACAAGTAATGCTGGCGCAGTGGTTAACGTGCTCGGATGTTTCCATCACTGCTGGCGAAGGATCGATCCTCACTTTTTTCTAATTACTATTATTTTATTTTATGTTTTTAAATAATTGCTATATTCTTTTTGTTATTTTTCATGCATTTTTTTGTAGAAATTTGATTAATAAAATAGTTTTTTTTTTAATAATTACTAATACTAGTTATTAGTGTTGTGTGTCGACCGTTATCATCATAATAAGTATAATAAAGTTTTGTAGGTAGATCAGGGGCCTTACGCCAAGCGCTTAACGCGATCCAGTTCATGACCTGAACTGAACTGTTCTTCTAATTCGTACCCTGACAACAGCTTAACGTACAATCTAGTAGGTCATGCCATCTGACAGCGATTGTGCCAAACTGAATCGCATGTTTTGGTTTCATTCACTCAATTTTGTACTGGTTTAGTACATTGATGTCATAAAGCAGCTCAACTGAAACGCTCAAACTGTCACTGTTACTATTTTTCTCATATTAACTGAAACGTTTGTTGGATTCTTGACGAATATAAGGTTATTTGGAGCTGTTTTAGTGAATTTCTATCAAAACCAAAGTAAAGTGTACTTTAATCTTGCTGTGACAGTCTGAAATACATAACATAGGTGCCTTTTTTACCGCATGTGTTTTTCTCTAACAGATGTGTGATGATCTACTGTTGTTTGAGTTTTTGGAGGAAGATTCTGCCTCACACTACGCACAAAACTTAAGAGGCTTCAGATACGCGGCCGTTGGACCCTTTCATTAGGCGCTACAGGCTATCCAAAGTATCCGTAGTGCTCAATTTGTGCTCAGAGTTGAGCCCGCTGATCAAGGAGCCTGTCAAGCCAACGGATTTAACCGTATAGAGAACAAGGTAGATAAATAACTTCTTGTCTTTTTCGTATAATTTATTCATAAACCTAACCTATGTATGTCTTTCTTTGTTTGTGAGAAAAGATTTGAGAAACTGCATACCTAAGTCTATCCAATTTTTTCAACTACATTAATGTGTACTATTAGGGTGTACAATCATTGTTGTAATTTGTTCAAGGTTTAGATTGTACTGGCATTCTATGCCACAGGATCTTATCAAAGACTAGTTGGAGACGTAGCTGGTCATTCAGTGGCACAACAAACGGTGTCATCAGTATTGCATGAAATAAACAATGGTTTAAATTCTCCTCAAATGAGAAATAAGTACATTGTTTTCCCAAGCACATTGGAGGAGAGGAATACCATAGGAAAAGAGTAAGCAAAGCAATATTTTTTGGGTTTATATTGTTCAGCACGAAGAATAATAAAGTAAAACCTAAAGATGCTTCCACTTCCACCAGTTGACGCTACTACTTTCCGCAGTACACGTGTATCGTCCCTCTGCATTCAGGCCTGTGCCTTGAATCTTGTAGGCAGCGGGGTGGCGGTGGCGGCGGCGTGGTAACAGCAGGATCTTATGCGTAAAATCAAAATGGACCGGCCCTCGAAAACAGTGGCGCGGCCAGCAGCGGGGCGGGAGCGGGCAGCGAGCAGTGTACTTATGTCAAACGGTGACCGCCCGCTCGTTCTTTTGCCCACAATAAATCGAGCGTTAGGGTGCTTCTACACGGCGCATGCAAGTGCCTCAACATGCTCAAGCTACATGCGCCGTGTACACGCACCCCGCGGGTAGCTTTATCAAGTAGCTTGCACATGTTACTCGCGCGGGTAAACCGCAAACCCCCACCATTACTTGCGCGAGTTGGCAGGTTGGTGCTTATACACGGCGCATGGCCGTGTATAAGCACCCCGCGGTTAGCTTGCGCATGTTACTCGCGGGGGCAACCCGCATCTTTACTTGCGCGGGTTACATGCGCCGTGTACAAGCACCCTTAGGAATAAATTTGAATGAAAAAGATGTTGCCGCCGTTATTCAGACAATTCGTTCGCGAATAAAAACCAATATCTTGATGACACAATCACAACGCTAGGTACGCGGCTATTCGCTGGGTGCGAAGTACTAGGTGGGGGCAGTACTATTCGATTGCAGCGTTCATTGTGGCGAATAGTAGAAGTGCCGACAGCTTTGTCTCAGAGTACATTCAGCTCTGTCAACTTTACATAATTATTTTTTATAATCGCATTATGCCGTGGCGCCGTCGTGCACGGTGCCAATAGTCACGGGCGATCTGCCCACTAGTTTCGAGAACGGGCCTGCGATGCCTGCCCTGCTCCCGCGCCGCCACCGCCCGGCTGCCCGCAAGATTCAAGGCAGAGGATTCTTGGGAATGATTCATGATGAAATATAAATAATTGTTAAATAAAAGTTTCCTTTTCAATTACATTATTTAATAAAATAAAATCAAATACATATTGTTGTTGTATACAAATTGTTACCCTAATTGTTGTTTGTAAATTGTTGTTGGCTACACCTAGGGCGACTTTCACCAAAAGTTAAACATGTTTAAAATTTTATTTAATGTCAAAATTGTATGGAATTTTTACACTAAATAAAATTTTAAACATGTTTAACTTTTGGTATTTAATGTCAAAATTGTATGGAATTTTTACACTAAATAAAATTTTAAACATGTTTAACTTTTGGTGAAAGTCGCCCCTAGTATAGGTGCTGTGTCAACAATTTGTTCTTAAACTAAAAAATATAATTTTACATTCGGGCTTAATTTTCAGTGCCAGAACTGACAGATGAAGAGGTTCACCAAGAAGCTCAAATGCAACATGACTATGTTGATGTTGTGCATAGCAGCCAAGAGCTAGACGTGTTCATCGGCTGTGGGCAATCCGGGAAGCCTGAAAAACAAAGTTATTATAATGTAATAAGCTGTTGTTTCATTTTGTATATATTGTAGACGTTGAGGGTTGGGTTTTAAATAAAACCAGAGATTCATCAAAACAGTGATAATATTAATTAAAAAAATACCTATCAACTCTTTTTTTATTGCGGTTAAATCATCAAATGAGTGCTCCCCACCCAGGCCAGAGCGAGAGGGACTGTCACATCTGTACTGACAAAAATCCACGGTGTTCTTCAATAGCCCTTTACGTTCCAGGGTCACGGTAATTCGGTAAATCCCGTGACCCCGGCAGGCCTTCTAAAGGAGGCCCCGTAATTATGCTGACACTCTTTGAGGCGCGCGTGGAACAAAACGCGCCTATGGACCATGCCCGTGTCGGGTATGGTCCATGTTCGGACAGAGAGTCGCTCATTACTCACCGCCCGATCCTATGGTGGCCGAAGATCGTCTTGCGACATCTGTCGTCGTGGGCGTCTACCACTGCGTCTGGGCTGTGCGGTGGACGCTGTCCTATTTTAAAATAGAAACTTATGTTCTTACCTATTATTTAAAATGCCTTTTATTTCTCCGAGTTCGAGGAATACATTTTCTAAAATTGTGTTTTCGGTCTTCAATCCTAAGTCTTTCTCTAGACATGTTAACCATTGTCTGCCTTGCTGTGGCTGAAGACATGGGTACAACTCGGCGCTGAGTAGACGAGGCGTGTGGCGCCGCTGCTGTGGCTGATGGAGGGGCTGGGGTCTGCGCTAGCGGAGGGGGCGGGGTAGCTTTCTAATAAATCATTAGGTTCTCGAAGGAATTATTTAGTTTCAGTAAATAAACAAAACAATGTTTAATACTTACGACATTCTTTGAATTATGGTATATAAAGTGTTATTTGAAATCAAAACCCACTTCACTTAAATTTTCCACTGAAATCACAACCACAATCACAACTCCACAGATTACATAAAGAATAACTAGACAAACTGACACTAGGGTATTAAACCCTTTTTCAAAAAGTGTCTCAATTGGTGTCTCATTTGAATTAAACTGGATAATAAAGTACTAAAAAATTACAAAAAAAAATCTTAAATCCGTTAGTGCCCTAAAAATATACCTATATTTTATTATTTTGATTATCATATTTCACGCTTAAGTTGACGCAAATGCTTTGAAGCCATTTTGATAACGTCAGAATCAGTTTATGTGGTATTCGATTATCCAATATGCAATGACGGGGGTGCTAAGACAGGAAACCTTCACGTGCGCCCGTGGACTGGAGTCCCCTCTCGGATACGTCGGGGGGAAGACCAGTTTTTCGGGCCGGTGCACCCCGGGATGCGGGCAAAACTCTTCCTTAGGGTGCTCCCACATCTAACGACGCGGATTCGGATTTTTCCCTCGCCCTTTCTCTTTCTGTCGCTTAGAACTGCCATTTGCTAGACCGAGACAAAATGCGATCGCATGCGACGGAATCTTCAAGGCGGCTGCATGCTATCGCATTGTCTCGCTCTAGCAAATGGCATTTCTAAGCGACAGAAAGAGAAAGGGCGACGGAAAAATCCGAATCCCCGTCGTTAGATGTGGGAGCACCCTTAGGCACTGTGTGCCTACGGGGTCTTCGCCTGTATGCGAATAGCTGTCGTGTGGACGCCCCAACGCGTGTCCCTCTGATCAGCAGAGGGCACAGCGGCGGAGCGGGCTTGCGGACGGTGAGTGATGGGTAGCTCGCCGTCCGACGAGGGACCAAGCCCGGGTCGGTGGCGCGTCGTGTTTCGCGCCAAATGCCTGCTTGGGTCGCGGGTTTTTTCTTAACCAAGGATACCGTGGCCCCAGAACGTAAAGGGCATCCGAAGGAACACGAGTGGATTTTAGTCAGTAAGAGTCTGTCAGTACCTTCCGCCCCACCTACCATAGTCTTTCGAACTTACCGCCTTGTCTTCCGTCAACAATGACGCAACATCATCATGGAGGCTACCGTTTTTTTTCTGGAATGGCTTCGAGGTCTTTGTGTCAAAGGCTATTGTCATTTAGTAAATGCGCAAATTAAAAAAATGAAAACTTTGAAATTTAATTCAAAATAAAATATCTTATTTTTTCCCGTTTTTTTCTACTCTAGCAAAATCCTAAATGTAAGGTTTTATTATTGCACGTAGTTTTTTTTTGTATTTAATAGCAAAAGGTAAATAAATAATTATGTACTGTGGCAACTAATAAAAAACGATTAAAAAGGAAGACATCTCAGTTTGAGTTCCTATACTGCATCGCTGAAAGTCGTACCCTGACGTCCAATACGCTCAGCGATATTTCGATTGTTATATGTGAATGAAAGATCGCAATTTTGAGCTGAAACGTTGTTAGTGAGAAAGAGACAACGTTATTATTAAATAGCGTTGTCTCTTTTTCACCAAGAACGTTTCAAAACGACTTTGACAAACTTTGTTTCTTTGGATAGACTAGGTAATGCCTAATGAATTCGGCATCATCGTTATTGAAGGGGTCCAACTGACCGCGAAACTGGAGCCTCTTACGTTCAAAAACTCAATAAAATAAATCATTAGACTATTACAGAAAACCAAATGTGGTTGAAAAAATTTATGTAGGATAGGTATTATAACTTTAAAAGAAAGATTAAAGTACACTCACGTCGGTTTTTGCAAAAATCCTCTAAAAACTTGCTATTCATCAATAACGTTTCAGTTTATCTTAAGAAATAGTAACTTTTATTGGATTGCTTATTTTGACAACTTGAGCGTTTCAGTTGAGCTGCTTTATGACATCAAGGTACCAAAGCGGTACAAAATTGAATGAATGAAACCAAAACTTGCGACTCAGTTTGGCACAATTGCTGTCAGATGGCATGGCCAATTAGATATTAGCGTCGAAAGAGACAATGCTATTATTAAATAGCGTAGTCTCTTTTTCCCCGAAAACGTTTCAGCTTATTGGACGTCAGAGTACGAGTTTTAGCGATGCAGTTTATGAACTCAAACTGAAATGTCTTGCTTTTTAATCGTTTTTAATTAGTTCAGGGTAGGCCTGCAGTACGGCCTCAGAGGAAACAAAACAAAAGTTACAAAAGTAAATTATTTCGATTTGTGAGGTAGACATAACTATGTTAGTTCGTTTTAACTGTTTTAAGTCTCATAATAGAACGTTGTTGATTCCTGGTTATTTTGTGTGACGATTGTTTACATCTATTACGCTGTTTTAATGCTATTGTTTTGCTGTGAAATATTAACAGTGGGAATAATAATTATAATCACTGAGGGTGAATATTATAGCCGTGCATAAATATGGATGAAACAATACAAATATCAAATTAAACCGGACTAAGTGTGAGTATTAACATTTAATTTTTAGTTATTTCACATGTTAATATCTTATTTATTAGATAAGATTTCCTACAATAGGTTTGTTTGAAAGTAATAAGTGTTATTTATAGATTTTTCTTTAGTAAAAAAAATTAACAGTTGCATTTTGCATAAAGATAATAAATAGTATTTCATGTTTTGTTCTAGTGAAATACTGGCAGTCCTGTGGATATGAGATACGAGGAACGACAAGCGCTAATACTAAGTTTGTCGATAGCAAAGTCCAACACCGACGCCGACGGTTGTCAGACATCATAATAAAATGATGGTGAATGAATACGAAGGAAATAGCTTCCCCCAATGAGTAACTAATTCAACACGAAATGAATAACCGTGCACTCAAGACAAAAATTACACCAAATATCAGCCAAAAACCGTTTGTTTTATAGAAATAAAAGAAACGTTTAAAAGCACGACCATATTTTTATATATCTAGCTTTTGTTGTATTCATTGTTATTAGACTGTAAGCGAAAACATCATTTTATTCACAGTTCTTATTAATTTAGGGCTTAGATTTGAGGCTAAGTTTCAATCATTCTTTTCATAAAGAAAACGAAAATTAAACTGATGTCCTCAAAAGGGTATTTCTATGGAGAGCGGTTATTTTTTTTTGTGGTTCTATTTCAGTAATAGAACATATTTCCATATTTTTTTTTTGGTAATTCGCATTTGGTGGAGCGGAAGAAATTTATTTGCTAAAAACAACCTGTTTCTGCACCATGGCCCTGGAACGCAAAGGGCAAATAGCGTTTTGCGTTCCAGGACCGCAGTGCCATGCGACGATTGTTGGAAATAGTAACAAGGCACCGCGGCCTTGGAACGCATAGAGAAGTTAGCCTGCTGAACTATTACTATTTCAAATGGCTTTAATAAATAGTCATATTATCTTTAATATTTCTTTTGTTAACATAAAGACAAAATTACACATAATTTTTTTTATGGGATAACATACTAATAAGGCCGCACTTTATAAAAAAACCCTTTAGGTTCTTAAATATAATTAAACGTAATTTAGTCGTTATAATCAGCTAATGAAATTGGATAATAATTATTGTTTTATCGTCACTTCGAATTTTTTAATTTACTTATTTTATTACTGATAGCTGTTGGGCTAAGTGGAGTTATGATCAATGAGATCTGAGTCTTATAATGTGTTTAGCTATTTTTTAGTTTTTTTTTTTTTTGAAATCATGATAATTATATTAATCAATAACTTGTTAGTTATTCATGTTAATTTACAATTTATTCATGCTTATTATTTCTTAAAAAAAAGTCAAATATTAGTTTTATGTGTTTATGTTTTTTTTTGGTCTTGGTGGAAATAAAGTCATGCTGAATTAAAATGTTAATTTTGTTTTATTTATTTATGATTAACAAACTTATGTTTCATTTGTGATATCAGATTCATACGAATCTGACAACAGTCAACTCATTTGATGAACTTCAACGTGACATTTCAATAAATTTCGTTCTTGCCTCAATATTGATATTCGCCGGCATTTTGAGAATACTCAAATATATCGCTATCTAACATATAATCACACGTCACTAACCAACAACCACAATCTAACGACAACTTGATTTCGATCAAGTTAAATATTCCTAAAACTTCGTCTACCTCACAGAAATTGTGAACAAACGATTATAATCATATTTCTGTCCCATTACAATATTTAACAATTGAGTAAAACTTACAAAAAGAATATCACTGCGAGAGGTTCGAACTCACGCCTTGCCGTTCACCGCATACGTCAGGCGGTACGCTTTACCACTGGGTCAAGTGGACACATACTATACATGTTGAAATTATGAATCCTATACAATCAGTAGTTGATGATGAATGTGTCTCTTAAAAATAGAAGGTCATAAGTCAAACTAAACGTCAAGCTATTGACTTTAAAGCGCGCCTAACCACTTTTGAACGCCTACTGTACTTTGAAA
Organism: Agrotis segetum; assembly: GCA_036375495.1. NCBI lineage: Eukaryota > Metazoa > Arthropoda > Insecta > Lepidoptera > Noctuidae > Agrotis > Agrotis segetum. The sequence continues at coordinate 847,896 of JAQSVV010000209.1, read as the reverse complement.
AAAAGAAAACCAATAAACCTAGTTTTTTACTGTGTAGGAAGCATTCTAAAAAATAATTGAGATAGGTTAGGGGTAGGGAAACGTTGTCTCTTTTAGTATGGACGAGCGCTCGGTAAACGATCTTCTTAAGAGTTGTCAGCAAAATGACGGGGCCCACTGAGAAGGCAAAGCCTGCCAGAGTCGCGGGACTAACGAATACTCGTGGCTTCGAAACGTAGAAGGCTATTGAAGGACATCGTGGATTTTAGTCAGTACAGTCCCTCCCGTCCTGCCCTGGGTGGGAGGTGATAAGGTACCGTGACGTCATCAGTTTTCTTTCTTTCTTTCTAGTAGTTCCACTGTGGAAAAGAGACAGACCTATACACGTCGTCTAGCGTCATCTCATTCCCATACTGTAACTACTCTCGCTATAAGACGTCATAGTAAGCCCCCAGGTCTTTATTTAGCATCTATCGGGTATGCATTTATTCAATGCACTCTATTGAGTGCATTGAATAAATGCATACCCGATAGAGCTAGGCATATTTGCCTAGGGCGTAAACCCATCTCTATACACAAAGAATCAAGAAGTTCGCAGACATATTGTTTCCCGCATTGACCGAGTTCAAGCGGACATTGCACACTCTGAATAATGTAGCAGCGATGGCCCCCAGCCACCGCACACTGGCTAACGCTAAACCAGAAAAATGGAAATTGTAACACTGTTGCATACTCTCGGATTGTAAAGGCGCTTCCTCACTGGGATTCGCGTGTAATGTAACATTATAGATTCGATTTTGAGCATTACATTACAACACTACCTCCCTGACTTAAGAGCATTCGCGTACATTGTATAGATTTGATACAAGGTGCGCATTGTAATGCTCGGTTCTCCGATGAAATGCTCGAATCTGTAACGTTACATTACAGGTAAATGCTCGTGGTGAGGGAGCCCCTTAACTTTCCGAGGTTTGCATTGCAACGTTATTAAGGTGGTATAAAGTGTACTGTGTAGTGTATTATAGAGTTACTCCAGTCAAGCCATGGTTGGTGCAGTCGCCAAGTGATCGGTTGCAGCGCTGCGTGGCGTGGGTTCGGTTCTAGTACGGAATAAATATTTGTATGACCTACAAGTACCGTTTTAAGCTTTCACAGTTTAATATTAACTTTAATCACTTACAAGATATGATCATCATCATCAACATCAGCCTTTAAATGTTCCCACTGCTGGGACACAGGCCTCTTCTCTATGAGGGGGAGTGGGCCATATCCACCAGGCGGGTCCAGTGCGGGTTGGTACAAGATTTCTTCTGTGAATATACTTTTACGCGCTGCGTGCGGGTCGCCCGTCGATGAGATTACTAGAAAACAGCACGCCACGCGGGCGCCCGCGCCGTGCGCACGCCTAACACAGCGCACGGCCTTAGCCTCTGTTCAGACACGGCGGGAACCGCGCGATTCTCGCGCGGGAATCGCGCGGTTATGTCTGAACGATTACTTAATAACTCATACAAATAAGACTCACGCGATTTCCATGCGATTCTGAAATCGCGCGGTTCCCGCCGTGTCTGAACAGAGGCTTAAACTACCAAAATGTCAACGCTGTTGCAAGCGCCATGATCGCAGGTTGACTTCAGGCAGTCAAATAAGAATAATCACAGAAGATATCCCGTAAGTGACTGTCTTATAAGTTGTTGTTCCGGGTCTGGCTGTATGTGTATGTGAATTTAAATGTTTGTTTCACCCACGACACAAGATTTATTTCTAGAGTGGAAGTTTCTTTCAACGTACTTCTTTGATGTAAAAATATCTTTTTTTTTCAAGATATCATCTCAACGTAATAAAAGGTTTTTAATGATTTCTTTCACTTTATGATAAGAACTTTTCTTTTCTATTTTACACTACATTTTAATAAGTGCATAGTTCTATAAACATTCTACAGACCGTAGAAAATAAAAAACAATAAAATTTATTTCACCTTTTATCATAAAAATAGTTTATTTTTGTATGAATAAATAAATGCATTGCAAACAAAAGCTCGTAGCTGCCGCAGGCGCGTAGCTCGTAGGCGCGTAGGCTCGTAGCCGCGTAGCACATATTTAATATTTCAAAGTATACATTCCAACTGTGCTCTTTCCGAAGAAAAATCAAAATACTTACGGTACTTATTTTTTAATATATTTCAACTTATGAACATTTTATGCTGTGGATGATAATGCAAGTTTCCAACTACATAGAATAAAAAAAACATGCAAAAACTCCTAGAAAAATAAGTCATTACAAGAACTGTAGGTAGCGGAAGTCTATTAACTTCAAGAGAGCTCTCAAAGCGTCTTGAAAATAGCCTTGATGAGTCATCAAATTTCGCTGACTAACTTAACGAAGACGAAAGCAACTCGAGTTAATAAAAGGAGTGGAAGTAAATAAAATTATAGGCTTAATTGAGCCAAAAATATGGAGTATCGGCAATAAACAACGTTGATCATGATTATTAAGCGCGAGTGACACAGCGGAAGCTATTAAACGAAGGCGTCTGTTACACCGAATTCCAGCTTTTTCGGCGATTTTCGACTTAATAATGGTCGTTAGTTTTAGGTGTAGGTACATAATACCTTTTGATATACGTACTGGTGCTATGGAATGCTATAGGTACTACATGTTAAACATGTATTACCTACCAATTTGCGTTCATACGAGTATACTGCGTCACATGTGAAATTCGCCATTTTGTATCGGCACAAAAGAAAACGTATATAAACATTTGATAAAGCCATAACCAATACTATAATTGTGATATGGGTATAACTTTGTCTCTAACCTTTATCATTGTGTCCCTATAGGCTATTCAGGTTAAATGGATATGAAGGTCACCATTATTGTTAATGTTCTATTTCTTGTCATGTTAAACTTTCACAAATATTTGCAATTCGAATATCTTAGACTGTACCGCGACTATAATGAAGACACTTTCTTTCAGTTACACAAAAGTGTGAAGACTATAAATAAATCACATCAACAACACACGAACGAGCCCTTATACATCACAAGCTTCGGTGTGCAACACATCCATTAACGGTAAACAAGTTATTAAATAGGACACTGTGGGGCGTGGCGCCGACGTCATTATGAGATGTGGCGACGATGTGGCGCCCATGTGGCGGTGGTTGGTGGTAGATGGTGCAGCGGTTAGCGTGAGAGAGACTCCATTCAATGTTTTACTGGAACTTTGCAACGATTGAGAAGAAGACTGTACGAGTATATGTATAGCCAGGATTTTTTTAAATCACAATTACAAACGGTGAAGGAAAACATCGTGTGTAAGAACCAAAAATTCGAAGACATATTGTGACATCCACCAACCCGCACTGGGCCCAAGTGGTGGATTATGGCCCACTCCCGCTCACAGAGAGGCCTGTGTCCTAGCAGTGGGAACAAATAGGCTGATGACGATCACCATTCATCATCATCATCATTTCAGCCTATTGCAGTCCACTGCTGGACATAGGCCTCTCCCGGGGAGTGCCACAGCACACGATCTCCAGCTTTTTTCATCCAGTCACTGCCAGCCACCTTCTTCAGGTCATCGGTCCATCTTGCCGGGGGGCGTCCCACCCTACGCTTACCTATACGCGGTCTTTATTCGAGAACCTTCCTACTCCACCTATGACCTTGGTCTTGTCCAGGTTCATCCCAAGACCCACACGTCTCGAGGCAGCATTGAGAGTGTTCAGCATTTTTTGCAGGTCCTGCAGCGATTCCGCCATAATAACTATGTCGTCGGCAAAACGAAGGTGCGTTAGGTATTCACCGTTGACATTAATGCCCAGTCCGTTCCAGTCGAGCATCTTGAACAACTGAAAACTGTCTTGAACGGCTGATGACGATGATGAACCATAATTTAACAATACTACCAGAATCTAGGATACCAGAATGAATTCCACAAGGATCAATGACCGATGGAGCCATAGTGGAACGTTCCCCAGCTAAATAGATCGACGGCCTTACATATGACATACTGGATGAAAGGCAGAGGTCAGGGTGATGTGGCGAAGTGAGAGGTCTAGCAGTGAACTTCGATAGGATAAGTTTATTGATTGTTTATATTCCACTTATTATTAAGGTATAACAAAAAAAAATGACCTTAATATTAAATCTTAGTAATACCATTTAACATCCATCATTACCTACCAACTATCAAATAGTTAATCCCAATAATGACGTCCATTTTAATCGTAAATTAGTTGAAATAAATGAAAGCCATTGAACATTTTAGCTTGTTATGCAAATCATTGGCGCTGACCTCATTCCACGAGAGTGCTGATGCTGAAGCTGATGTGACACGTTCCGTCATTGAGCCGGCCGATCACTTTTATTCACATTTTCATTTCAGCCTTTTACGAAATAATTTTAATGAGTTTTTTTGAGCTTACAACCGGTACTTGATTGCTTGGCACGGGTTTGATAGCGGTGATTTTTATGATGAAAATTGAAATACATCAAGATATTCATTTTAATTATAAATATGTTATAATTTGGGCATTTTTTCATAATAAAACCGATATGTTATATAATTTATCATTGTAAAAACTGATGAAAAGGGCATTTTTTGTCTTAAATTTTATTTTTAAGAAAAAAAAATATTTTTTTCTTTTTCCCGTATTAGAAATGTCTTCATTAATTATTATGGGTGCTTTTACGAACATTGAAACTCACATACACAAAAACCCAGACTTGGAATAACTACGTAGGTTATAATATAATTTGTTCTATGCAAGGATGGAACCCGTGACGCGCTGCTAGCATGTCGGTTGCTCAGCCACTGCACCAATCGTGCCGCTATTTTATCATTATATTTATAAAAAGTACCTAAGTGTAAAAATTAATGTCATAAAAAAAACGAAACAATTTTGAAGAGAATCGAAAATAATTGAACTTATCGAAAAATAAAGCTGAACAAACAGGAAAATAATTTCGTACCGGTAAAAAATCTGTTTTTCCGATTTTTTTCAATCCTTTTGAATTTCGTAGTCAGGCGAAATGCGTAGAGGATTATTTTTAATATTTTGGCGAGCGGCACGTTTTGTCAATAAAGGGCAGTCTTCCCTTCCCGATTACTTTTCGTCAATACCTAATGTAAATAAGGGGTGAAGTATGACATTCTTTAAGACTTTTTTACTTGGAATTCGTGATTTTCTTCTTCATCGTGTTTGCTTTCCCATTACGCATTGTTGTATGGAAATGTGAATATTGAGCACCGACATTGTATGAAAGAGTTTCGATTATAATAAAATGTGATGTGTGGTAGTTGATTTTAAAAGAGTTTAGATATTTTATACATTTATTAGTAAAAATTATAGTGAATGGATTCTTTCTAGGTAATACTTAAAGAATTTCGTAAAAATATAAGTAAACAATTCTTCAAAAAAGAACAACTTTCACTTACTGTACTCCCTTATTTAATAATCGCCAAAAACAGCCATGTCTCGCCAAACAAAACCGCAAGCCAGCCGTTGCCCTCCCTTAGATAAAAAGCCTACCCTAGGGATGTACCAAAATTAAAGTTCACACTTACTGCAGTCATAAATAATGTCGGAACCACAACCTGACATTGCCGATAAAGGGGCCAAAGTGAAATTGCCACCAGTTTACCTTCACCCACCTGCGGGGCCCGCGAGCTTAGCTAGACAACGTAATGTATGGAGCCATTTGTTATAATTTGAGACGAACCCCACAGAACAGTATTCACCAGTAGATCAACTTAGCTTACCTAGAGGGGGGTGGGGGTCATCAGTTTTCGCCTAAAGTTTACATTTTACATAGTCTACGCTGAGGTCTACTCTCTAAGTCCGTAAACAGGTCCAGTTGAAAACCAGCGTCGAGTACTAGCTACTCGACATAGTCTACGCTGAGGTCTACTCTCTAAGTCCGTAAACAGGTCCTGTTGAAAACCAGCGTCGAGTACTAGCTACTCGACATAGTCTACGCTGAGGTCTACTCTCTAAGTCCGTAAACAGGTCCAGTTGAAAACCAGCGTCGAGTACTAGCTACTCGACATAGTCTACGCTGAGGTCTACTCTCTAAGTCCGTAAACAGGTCCAGTTGAAAACCAGCGTCGAGTACTAGCTACTCGACATAGTCTACGCTGAGGTCTACACTCTAAGTCCGTAAACAGGTCCAGTTGAAAACCAGCGTCGAGTACTAGCTACTCGACATTTCGCTGAACTGGACCCATTTGACATAGCCGTGGGACACACAATGTTATAATTTTATGTAGGTATATTTTGTTGTATGCGTAATATTTTACACTCTTGTTTTTTTTTTCTCTCTTTGTTCATTTATTTGTTTATAAATTGTGTGTACCACCGCGGTTACCCAAATAAACGTTTTTTCTTTCTTTCTTTCTAAACGAAAATACGGTCCCTTACAAAAGTTAACTCCACAGTTTTGAGTGAACCCCACGTCCTATTATTTTCTCTATAACTTTTGGCAACACGTCGGGAGTGAGCACAACTGTTCAATACGCTTAGTTTATTTCTTCTAGTAGGTTCTTCACTAATCTCAGGTCCGTAAGTGATATGGATTTCATACAGCTCGAAGCTTCGTTCGAAACTACGGGTTTTATGCTTAGAGAGTAGTACCCTTGATACTAGGCTTTTGACAGACGTATTTACATTGCTTCGCAGAATTTCAATTCACTTCTGCTTTGGATTTCAAAGCGCTTCGGATTTTGATGAAACAACTTAATCTGGCAGTTGTTTTAAGGATTCTATGGAATGACAATGGAGGACAGTTATTAAAGCGGAGTTTCTGAAAATGAAGCATTGAAACAGGAAACTCTTCGATGACAGACTGATTACGTTAATCATCTTTGTGTCTGGTTGGTACAAATTGGATTAATGTCCTGGTGATATTGTTTGGAATCGAATTACAGACCAACCAACCTTACATAGTACTGTATCCAACCTATTTTGGTTGGATACAGTCGTTCACCGAAATGCGTCTATCTTTTAATTATTAGTTACATAGGTATTACGATGGTGAGCTGGATGAAAAGCAACAGAATATAAACAGTGCGTTTCTAAACATAGGAACTTTTTTTTACATCTTTTCTACTATATTAAAAATACCAAAATTCCTAGTACGTCATACAAATATTTGTATCGTGTGGGAATCGAACCCGCGACACGCAGCGCGGCATCCTAAGCATGTCATCAGGTTTTTTTTGCTCCGATTGGTGTAATTTCTAAAAGTTTAATGTTAGTGGGAAGATGAACGTGTAAATTAATAAATCATAATTATTGTAGCTTGCAACTGCATCATCATCATCATTGGCAGCCTTTATTCCTACTACTGCTAGTACTGTGTTCTAACTTTAACCCTGAGTGGTAAACTCTTACAGCCTTACTACAAAAACTTAAGTACCTGTTGAACACATGTCTAAAAAAATGTGACTACAAAACGGAACTTATTTCAACGTCATAATCTGACATTTTTTTAGACAAGTGTTCAACAGAGACGTTTAAAAGTTTTTGTGGTACCACGATTAGGGTATACTACGAGTACTTTGAACAATGAAGGGACTTTTTTTCTTTTTTTTTTTGCGTGGTATAATCATCAAATGAGTCCTCCCACCCCGGGCAGGGTGGAAGGGACTGTCAGACTCATACTGACTAAAATCCACGGTGTCCTTCAATAGCCCTTTATGTTCCGTGGTCACGGTAATGAAATAAGTCCCGCGACCTCGGCAGGCTTTGGCCTCTAAGAGGGGGCCCCGTCATTATGCTGACGCTCTTTCGGGCACGCCGCAATTGCGGCGGTAAGACCCCTCTTTGAGGAGAGGCTGGAGAGAAGTCATGGCGTCCTTACCTTCCGCCTGACGCAGGTCCTCACCGGGCACGGGTGCTTCGGGAGGTACCTGTGTCTAATGGGGAAGGAGGAAACGTCTGGGTGTCACCACTGCGAAGATCGCCCGGAGGACACGGTGGAGCATACGGTGCAGGACTTACCACGCTAATAAAAAAAAAATGCTGACGCTCTTTGAGGCGCGCGTGGAACTCGTCGCGCCGTCGACCCGGACATGGTCCATGGTTGGATAGCGAGTTGCCCTTTACTCGCTGTCCGCATATATATAGCCTGCGGTGGCCGGAGATCGTCTTAAGGCAGGGATCTAAGGAGAGGCTTCCACTCTTTTGTGCAATGTATCTGCATAGACTCATATTAATTCTGTTTATTACAAGTAAGATATTCGCATTTACTTTGGTAGGGAAAATAAATTATTCATTTACCTCAGTGGCGAGCAACTGTGTGGACATTGATTTCCACTGCGGCTTAGTGAAAGCCCCGTGAATGAACGAATGAATGAATTACAGAGTCACGTTAATGAACGACTAATGTAAATTAAGTTGGTCTTTGCATTGAATGTCAGTTCAGTGTTAAGAGTACCATGTGCTCATTTTATTACCTACATTTACATACCTACTGGTTTCAAATATCTAAAGATTTAAATAATAATAGTAATAAACCATTTATTTTCAGGTAACAAAGACCCATAGATAAATACCTTAACCACTTCCCTGTCCGATGAATCACTTGTGATCCACGACTATTGTTTAGGTATTGTGTCTGCTGCGCGGACAGTGAAAGTGTTAACCTAAGTATACATACGTTTTATAACAAAACAATTATTATATTATAACATTTATTAAAATATAACTGTTTCCCGCGGATTCATAAATAGAGCCTATTTTGGTTGGTTTTATAAATAAAGCCTATGGACTATCCAATAAAAAATAATTTATGAATTGAACCAAAAGTTTCTGAGATTAGCACGTTCAACCAACTAAACAAACAAACTCTTTATAATATAAGTAAATCTAGCGGTCCTTTCAAAACATATGCCTCATATTTTATTCCTATAAACTTTCCTATAAAATTATTTATTTACGAAAAGCGGGAAAAATAAGTTTCTAAAATATAAAATACAGTTTTGCCCTAAAGACCTTGTTTATAGTTAAAAATATGGCGTCCGAAAAGTTGTAGTCCTGTAAAGCCGTGAAAACTAAAAGCTGGTAGCATTAGGCCATAAACACACGACGCTGGCCGAGTGTAAACTTTCAAACTGTGGGGCCATCGTAAATTTTAAACGACACTAAAATCGGGTCCGAGAGGAGTGGGTCTTTATTTCGCGCAACGGAGTAGTTAGGAAATGAAATAATTATTTGTTTTTATTTTTAAGCTTTTTATTTTCCATGTATGGCAAAATATGAAAGCATAATAATGAAACATGGTAGGTCAAATAGGCAGTCGCTCCATGTAAAATACAAATATTCAGCTGAATGTTACGAATATAGGTACGAAAAAAAAAGCCTTTCAAGCTGGAGTTGGGTGAAGTGACAATCTTCGCAAGGCGGTCTGTAGCAGCTGGTGATTGAGTGAAATGGTGTGCGATTGGAGAGGCGTATGCCCAAAAGTGGATTGCTATAGTATGATGATGATGATACAAAATACAAAACTATTTACTATTGCTAAAGTACTTTAAAAGTGGACACTGCGTACCGCTTTAATACTCCATTTGCTACCTTCTCCATGTCGTAAACAAAAGTCCCGTTAGAGTAATCCGGGCCTACCATGCATAGTTCATGAAGTACCTTTCTGTGTAACATTTAAATCGTACCTGATAGATTTCATTAAACCTTTTTAGACCGCACATTGTTTTTCTCAAAGTTGGCTAAAGTATTCCAATTGGTTTGTTTTGGGGGTACAAACGTAGGTGGATCGGCCCGTGCTTATGAGCACTCCGGGAATTTTATTACGATCTCTCTTCTAATCATGTTCGTGGGTTTGGTTCTGTAAGTATTGATCAAAGGGAGTCTTTAGAACTTTATCTTTTCATGTGAAGTAAGTACATGTATTAAAACAATGTTATAAAATAATATGTAACGGAGGTAGCTTATTTGGAGTTAAAATTTTAAGTCCTTTTCATGTTTAATTTATTTATTTGATTACACGTAAGTATACATCATAGGTACGAAAGTACGATAACGCGCATGACATTATGTATAAATCTAAGCATATTGTACCAACAAAGTTGTATTGCTTTCACAAAAATAAACATAAACGTTTAACAAAACTTTACCCAAACGACGAGATAAAGCCAAAAAGTTGAAATTTGTCGCGGAAATATGACGCCAAATTTGTTCGTCTGTGGCGCAGTTTTTTTAAGGGAACGCTATCTATCGGTTAACCAGCATACCTTGGCATCTCATGAAGGCGCCAGTGCCAAAGTAAAATGTCAAAAGCGAGTCAAATTCAGTATGTTTCAGTTCACTTTTTCACGTCACTCGTGCCAAAATAAACTGGGCACTCGGTAAGTGCGATTTCCGGGACATTAGGCTTGATTCGTATTGAGAGGCGACAAAAACTCAACACAGATTTTCACTCAGCCTCCTAACTATTTGCTGAAGAGAGACGAACCGCGTCAACGTGAAAAAAGTTGGAATTTTCTGTCTTTATTAGTATGTCACCTGTCGGCAGGATTTCAATCTGCTGAATACGGTCGAAAGAAACCTTATAGGTATTTGTGTTAGAGCCATTGATTACATTCTAACTGAAAGGGTTAGTAGACCGTGTAGAAAAGACGCGTAAATATTTATTTACTGTTGACTGTTACACATAGATTGAGGAAAAGCCTTTACCGAATCCTATCTTCCGTGATAGAGAATTTCAACTAGTGCAGTTATTACTCGTAAGTCAACTAAAATTGAGTCATTTGTTTTTTTAGGGTTCCGTAGTCAACAAGGAACCCTTATAGTTTCGCCATGTCCGTCCGTCCGTCCGTCCGTCCGTCCGTCTGTCCGCAGTTTAGCTCAGAGACGCACAGTACTAGAGAGCTGTAATTTGGTGTAAATATACGGATTTGTTGTGCCAAAAAAGTGGTAAAATAAAATCTCGTAAAATATTTTTTTTTAGGGTACCTCCAGTACTTACACGTAAAGTGAGGATTTTTTTTTCTCGCGTACCCCTTAGTGTGGGGTATCATTAAATAGGTCTTTAAAAAATAATGATAGTTTCCATTAACAATTTTTTGATAAAAAAATTCGTTGGTGTAATATTAAGCTTTAAAGTGCTAAATTTTGCTCGATTCGAGTGTCCCCCCCCCTCTACCAGCTAAACGGTTATGTTTGGGGGTGTGAAAAAATTCACAATAGTGGTAAATATAACGAAGTATAAAGGAAAATTATCATGACTAAGTAGGCTTTACAACTTTACGAGTAATAGTCGACCAACTTATAAAATGTACTTGGACATCATATTTTCTAAACAAAATGTATCGGAGACAACTGCAAATGTAAGTTTGTCAATTTTATTTTTACAGCTTTTATAGGTATGTTTTTTGGGGATAGGTAGGTTTTTATCGTCAACTATTTTTAACTAAATTCAAAAAAAGGAGGAGGTTCTAAATTCGTCGTAATCTTTATTCTTATGTATTTTCCCCGATTCCTCAAAGACTCCTGGACCGATTTTGAAAATTCTTCTTTTTAAAATTAAATTCAGCGAATCAGTTTAGTTAGTTCGCATAAGTATTTTGATGGGCAACTACGGAACCCTACACTGTGCGTGGCCCGACACGCACTTGGCCGGTTTTATTTATTCATAAGTTATCATATATAATTACTTTGATCATTTCTTTGGAACAAGATGAGAATAATTTAGTATAAAATTGGAGTTAATTTTAAAATTGGAGGAATTATGTCATGGATTATTATAATATACCTGTATATTGATACAGGTCCATTTTGGCAATTTGATGAGAACGAACGATTGATGATGTAGTGACTACGTGTTGAGCGGGAATGGTGCTTAGCTCATGTTCCGAAGCATACTAATTTAAATACATTTATTATCACACAATTACAAACACAAATTCTAGATGGTAATTTTCAGGACATTGAGCAAGGGAGAGGTTCTCCGGAATCTCCATTTTGTCATTTACTGGGGTGACAAAGCAGACGGTGCAACAACCTGGACATTTGTGACAGTGGCCTCACGTTGAGGACAGCGACTTTGTACAAACATTTGCCCGTAAGTGAGTACGTAGCTTAATTTACAAAGAGCAAGAAAGAGAACTTAAGTTGATTTGGTGTCTCTTAGTTTTTAATTACTGCTGGCAATACAGCGACCATTGCCAAACTACTGGCAATTTAGGATTACGGGTTTGTAACTGCACTTGGTATTAAAACTCTAAAGATATGCGGTGTATTTCAAATAGCTTTTGCTCTCAGATTCATTTGACCCCCTTCTCAATCTTTAAATTGTATGCAAAAAATGCCTATATTTATCTAAGATTTCACCTGTCTCTGTACCAATATTCGGGTGAATTGCCCAAGCAAAAAAATACACGGCAAACCTGAGAATGGTAGTGCAATGTGCTGATTATTAATTTTATATATTTTTTCTCAACAACGTAAGTATTTCTCTACCTTGGCAAAAAAAATCATTGGTATCTACCCTCTAATATACCCAAAAAAAAAATTACAAAGTGTTATTTTATCATCACGGTGACCTGTCCTGAACCCAATTCCGCTCATAACATACCTTCTCCTGCAAATACATTCGTAATATGGATTTAAATTGATTTTGTTATCATTAAATTATAATATATTCGATCAAATAAAACAATTTTTGTTTGTTTATCTTCTTTCTCATGGATTTGACAGGCAGTCAACTTTTGTCTGGAAAAAAGTTATCATTTCAGAGGACAGTAAGTTTTAGTAGAATAGCCACATCAACATTGCGTTGTTACGCCCCTTTCACCTTTTCTCACTCCGGATCAGTCCGGCTTAAGCTCTCGGCGCGAACGCACCGGTCCCAACGTCTTGCGGTTTCCCGCCAAAAAAGTAAGTTTATCATTTCAGTAATATGGGGACAAAAATAGTTTCATTTCGGTGGCTGTTATAACTCGTGCTAGATTTGTTTAATTTGTTTCGAAATTGTGTATTAAATTCGCAGTAAGTACTGTTTTGTTTGAGTAGTGTTCATATTTTTTAAATAATTTTTTTTCGGAGTTAAATGTAGAACTAACCTCTATTTTATCATCTCAGTGTTATCATTTCAGTGGATTCGGTGGACTGTTATACCAATTACAGTCCACCGGAATTAAAAGTATCTCCGAAATGATAAAAACATAAAGTTTTAGAGATCCTGGCGTCAAATACAAAGTCATAGTTTTGTAATGTACCTACTTTTACCTAGAGTGTCGAGTGTGTTATAATGTTTCTTATTCATTTATTGTATTTTAAAAATATAAGAGTTGATTTAATTTTAGAAGTTTTACTGATATACCTGTAGAAACACTATTCTCCTCTCGTTACCAATTTAACTAAATTATACCTAGCATTTTTCTCTTAGTGCAATAGGTAGACATTAGGTATTACTATTAATGGCATAACTTACAAATGCAACCATCATATTAATCAGAAACTTTAAGCTTTCTAATCGCGATACGTTGATTCTTTTGAAAATATATCAAGTAAATTAGTATTAGTACATAAACAAGCAAAAATATTTATTTAAGGTTACCAGCATTTACGATAAAGTTTTCCAACATTTTCACACAACAACAACCACAAAAATTACATTAATATCATTCTTTGAGGTTATTGTAACCTCAAAGAATGATATATGTAATAATACTAACTGTAATATCTGTATATTAATGATGATATTAAAAAAAACTGTGTACTGTCCTGTCTCAGTGTTTATCTAAAATTTGTGGAAATCAAACCTAACAAAGTACGGAACCCTGGCTGGGGGCACGGTTGTTCTTAGCTGTATCATTTCGGTGGATTTATCATTTCGGTGGTAATTTTTATCATTTCGGTGGACACTTTTAATTTCAGTGGACTCTTAAAACTTTATCCTTAAATATTTATGTAAGTTTTGATAATATTTGATGTCCACTCACGCACAATGTTATAAAATAGACTAAAGTATTATTTGTCACTAAAAATAATTAGATTGCATTGAAATAAAAAAATCCCACCGAAATGATACATAAAAATCTCTTGTTGAAATTCACCCATTCATCAGAATCAGTTCAGTGGTTTAGGCATGAAAGCGTAACAAACAAATTCTTAGTTAATGATGTTTGGTTGAAATATTATTTTGTCGATTTTTGACTAGTTTTGGTACTTGTTGTACGTTTCATATCGTAGGCACCTTTAACAACAATAAATTCTCAAACACAGAAAAAAATATAGTTCTACAACAAATCGCCAATTCCCTTTGCAATAACATAAATATAATACACAGGTGAAAAACTAGTTCAATCACCTCTTCGTAACATAGCAACGGATAAGGAAATCTCGTCACATGGATACATACACAGCCCCCCACTGCGAGGCACATCGTATCGCATTTTCCAAGCCATAAAACTAAGTGGATTTGGCGACGTTTCAATAACTTTACTACGGATCTCCAAATTTTCGGGCGGTGTAGGTGTTTTAATAGGAGGCTGGCAACATTGTACGAAGTAAATAATAGCAGTCGTTAAAATCAAAATAGTCGTAAATCGATGTTATGAAGCTGTAAAAGCTGTTTGAGTTCATCTAAAATGTTATTGTGTTCACATACTCGTAGTTCTTCAAAATGAATCGAAGTTCGATTATATCGGGGCGAAAACTAGTTTTAATGGAAATGTCTCGAAATTATGTCAAAATTTCAAGGAAAATTCTCGATTGTTACATGGGTTATTTAAACACTACACACTTGGATTTGTAACTTTTACAAATCCAGCTGTAGTAGATTACTGTGTTTGAATATTTTACGAGTATTATTGCTTTATCTCACGATTTCCTACACGTGGAATTAAAAATAAAGTTTCGTAACAATCGAAAAACTCTCTTGACTATACGAGTATTTCGGATCTTTTCTGAGGTAAAATGGAGCAAACACCATGCAGTAGTTTTTGCGTGATGCGTGTACAAACATTCAGATTAAAATGTAAATATCCTGTTTTGGTTTATGTTGTTCTAATAAAGAGTCATTATACACATACCTATCAGTTTATTTTCTATATACGTGTCGAATTGAAAACATCCTCGAAAAGAAAACAACATGCAAATAAACAAAGTCATCATGAATACACCGATATTTTTCTCA
Organism: Agrotis segetum; assembly: GCA_036375495.1. Lineage (NCBI taxonomy): Eukaryota > Metazoa > Arthropoda > Insecta > Lepidoptera > Noctuidae > Agrotis > Agrotis segetum. The sequence continues at coordinate 832,758 of JAQSVV010000209.1, read as the reverse complement.
GATACACACTCAATTCCATACGCACTTGATCTGTCTCTAATCCGAAGATATAGGGCGCGGCATAGAAAAATCGAGTTCCCCATGTGTGTGAGAACTCTGAATCTTTAAGAGGAAAGAATAACTGCTGCCATTTCAAAAAACAGGTATTTAGAAAAACTCGTACTGTCCCTCTCACGCGTTGAAAAAACCCCGATCGTGCGATAGAGAGCGTTGCAACTCGCGACTGAATGTAAGTATTTTTTATATGAAATTTGTCTATTGGGAGAAAACGTTTTTCACATACTAAATCACGACCAATCTCTTAGATTCTGGTGTCAATCGTTTCAGCATATTATATTCTAGGTTTGTAGGTTTTGTTTTTTTTCTTAAACTTCTTTGTTTTTTAAATACAAAGGTTTTACTTCAATGAAGATTTTGTCATAAAAATAGTAACTTTTAGGCGCCTGTAACTTTCAAACTATTATAAATTTTGAAAAAAAGAAAACCTATAAACCTAGTTTTTTACTGTGTCAGATGCATTGTAAAAAATCATTGAGATAGGATAACATTTAGGGGGAGGAAAACGTTTTCTCTTTTTGTATGGACGAAAGCTCGGTAGACGATAGTCTTAATAAAACTATTCAGTGACACCCTCTACGCTGGGGGTGAACGACACCACACAATTTTATGACGAGACTGCTGCGTGATAATATTCAAGCGGTATCATATTTGAATTTTTATGAAATATAACCACCGTGGTATATTTGTAAGTTGTAAACTGAAGGGTATCGTCGAAGCTGATGTATCTATGAATTGTATTTGATTATTTTTCTTTAGCGTCCTGTCAAATAGTGTTTTCAGCATTTGTGTAGGTGCCATTCATGCCTCGGAAAGCACGTAAAACCGTTGGTCCCGGCTGTCATTTGTAGATCTTTGGCAGTCGTTACTGTTAGTCAGAAGTTCTAAAGTCTGACAACCAGTCTTACCATGGGTTATCGTATTGGCAGATGATGTGTAGTAGGTGCCATTTACAAAACACCTTTTTTAATTTTTGAGTGGTATCATTTCCGAATGAGTCTTTCTGCTGCAGACTCGTGGTGTGGAGGGGACTGTTAGACCCTTACTGGCTAAAAATCTACCTTATTCCTTCAGTTGCCTTTTGCGTTTCAGGGTCACGGTTATCTTTACAGACGGTTTCGCGAATTAAAAAAAATCAGTTTTACCTTTGGTCCTGGAACGCGAACAACAACTGATCAGGTTGGTTTTTAGTCGCCTTTTTTCACGCCTTTTTTGACAGTGTGAAAAAAGTAGGAAAGCAACGTGTGGCAACGTTGCATCGAAGTGAAATGTGTTTACACCTTAACCGTTGTACCTGTACCGTAAGTCTTTGTACCTTCACCGTAAGTCCTTGTACCTGTAATCTTAAGTCCTTAAGTTTTTGGCACGTCAATTTTTTCAAGAATAACTTTACTTGAAAAATTTTGAAGTATTCTTTAAATTGCAAAACTTACTAACAATCCCGATTACTGTTAGTTACATTTCAGGGAGCCGGGAATCCGTGAACCTTCGCGCTACATTCACAGTTGAAACACGATTAAGGCTGATTCAACTTGATTGCATCGGCTATCGTTTACTGTTTCACATTCAATCAGACGTGTTAGAGCTTGAGTTAATACAATTATAGAAATCTAACGTTGCTTGTTAGAACTGCCAATACAAATCAGCTTCCTGTCCATGTATATATAGCCTGGGAGAATATTGACATCAACTAAGTACGTCAGACTCTAAGTTGGTACTAAGAAAATCCCGATAATAAGTCCCATCAACAGTTACTCCAACGTGGGAATTGATTCCATTTGCATGGCTTGAAATGTTTAGGTTAAAATTATTTTAATTACGTACTATCTATAAACAAGTCTAAATAGCTACAACCCAATTCATCACTTTCCCGTTTCATCAACTAAACGAAATAGCAACAAATGTATGACAGTACAACCCACACACGATATAGGAAAATATTCTAGTGTTATTTTGAAATACTTGTCCGTTGGTTTAAAATAACATTGTATATCTACATATAAAACATTGAATCGAAAATTATACCAAATTAAAGTTCTCTATTAACATTTTTCATTTTTATAATTTCAACGTTCTCATTTTTTATTGACGATTCACTTCAGATTCATTTAGCTTTGCAAAATCCTTTCAATAATCTACCCTATACCAAACATACAATTATCAAACACCTGCACAGACCACTCCAAACGAGAGCAAAGCTGCTGGATACTCAAATCCGAACTAATGCGCGAGATAGATTCAAAGTTCGAAGTATTTTCTCAAAGCTAAGCCGATTACCTTTAATATTTCAACTATTCGCCGAATGAAACATCCAGGGGATTTGCATCATATTGGAATGAAATGGGTGCTTCCTTTGCAGATTGCGATTGGAAAGATGATAGAACGGGATAAGTATAAGTACTGAGAATGTTTTCGAGTGGCTTAGAGTTCGTTCTTGATGAGATTATTCCTGTAGTTTTACTTTTTTTTTGGGGCAAACCCAAGCTACTGCTTCCCCTGAGAGGCTGAGAGCCAGAATCAACAGTGGCAACCACCAGAAAAGAAAAGAGACAATGAAGCTCGACATGTCCCGGACAATGAATTTACCTGTCTTGGATCCTGCAACGAAATTAAACAGAAAATAATAGTGGAGGATTAGGAAAAATATGTTTCCACTTCCTTCCATGCAAGCAGGAGACAGAACAAAACAAGTTGTTGACAGTCAATGAGGGATGTAGTAGTATCAAATCTGCTGAATATTACACTCTCCATTTAATTTAAATCTTAGGGTGCTCACACATCTATCGATGCGGAATCGGATTTTTCCGTTGCGGCCGCGTCGAAGATTCCGCCGCGTGCTATCGCATTATGCTTTCTGTCTCGGTCTAGCAAATGGCAGTTCTAAGCGACAGACAGAGAAAGGGTGACGCAAAAAGCCGATTCCGCGTCGATAGATGTGGGAGCACCCTTAGATGGATTTCTGTATCTCAATAGACACAGCGGTATCACCTGTGAGTAATCGTCATTGTAAATGCTAAGTACTTGATGTATGCAGATCGCGTCGACAGTTTCCTCTAATGTGACAGGTGGCGCCATCTGCATGTAATAAATAACAACTATGTAACTGTATAGATTAGAATTTAAATAGGTACAAGTTTAACAATAAAGTTATCATTATTATCTGCCTTGCGATTTATATGCGTATGTTGAGGTGGGTTTGTTTATTTAACCGGAGTCAGCTAAGATCGGTTTATAATAGTAGATTATGCACCGAGGGGCTAAAGTTGTGTCTTATGTCACGGGCGTCATATTGAATCTCGAGCGCAATGAAGGATTCGGGATTTAACTCACGAGCGAAGCGAGGGAGTTAATACAAGAATCCTGAATGCAGCGAGGGATTCAAGCTAGCCCAAGGCAAAGACACCTTTAGCCCAGAGGAGGATACTCTACTTTTTACACCTACTGTGAGAAAATAATAGCCATAGTACGAAAAACAAAGTATTTATTAAATAAAAAAACAGTAAGAATAACATTCTAGGCTGCATGGGCTAGATAGATCCCTTTGTCTTCCCAAAAGGGAAAAGAAAATTTAAAAAAAAAATCTTTCTGGCACCAAAGGGTGTTTGTTGTTTATAAACATATTCCAAATTCAAATCACATTATTGACCAGCGGGTAATAATGAAAACCAGTACAACATTATTGACCGGCTGTGCCCTCGGCCACTAATGACTCACTTTAGGTTAAGGTTGCTTGACATATAATTAGACATTTTCGAGCAGGTGGTGTGAAAAATAATTAAATGACTGAAACTTATGTTCAGAATAATTTAGTTTTTTTTTTGGTACTTTTCTTTTTCCTCTACTAGATTCTGCCCAAGTTCGCGTAAAACTTTAATCCGGCTAAAATGCATAATACAAGTATACATTATGTGTAACGTTTATAGCGCAAAACCTCTCGTGGGGCAAGTCAGCCCATGGTAATGAACAATGTTTTTTCCAAGACTTTTGGAATAAAGTAAAAATAGCTTTTTCTACAAAATGAGAAATTGATCGGGCCCATCAGTATGAAAAATAATTTGCGAATTTCCAAAAGTCTTAGAACAAACATTATTCAATGACATGGGCTGAGTTACCCCACGAGACGTTAGGCGCTATTAAAGTTACACGTTGTATACAAAAACATTTTTTATTTATCCTTTGTATTCGAATAAAAAGCTTTCTAAGAAAAACATTGAATTGGATTATTAGTTCCGGAGATTTAACCCTTTACATACACAAAGTTTTACCTCTATAAAAAGAAGTCTACGTTTCAGTATTTGGAACGTCTGTATTGAATACGTAGTTCAATAAGATAATCTTGATTTACCTACCAACAAAAAAGTATTTTGAGATTTGCCGATTCCACATAACTTTGATCAGACTTTCTTTTACCGAACTCTAATACCCTACATTCCGCCAGCCTGGCTCAATAATACTAAGAAGACCTCTCTGTGTAAAGGCTTCGAAAGCTTCTTTATTAAGCCTTAGATAATGTAGCGGTTGCTTTGTACCGTTCCGCGTAGGATCTACAGTCAGCACCATGTCTTTATTACACTTTGATAGTACCTTTTTTTTTTAGCGTGGTAAAATCATCAAATGAGTTCTCCCACCGTGGGCAGGGCGGGAGGGATTGTCAGACTTGTACTGACTAAAATCCATGGTGTCCTTCAATAGCCCTTTATGTTAAGGGGTCACGGTGAGGAAATAAATCCCGCTAATCTCAGGACCTACAAGTACAAATCTTATGAGACTTATGAGCCGAGCAATGGGTAAAATCGGCGCCGAGAAATCGTCGCAATATTAGGAGTTGCTACTCACATAAGTGTTGTATGTCAATCAACAAAGCCGACCCGAAGCAATTACTGCACTTATTCGGTTTCAATCGGCTTTTTTCCATCGGGTGGTTCATTCGGGCTCGCTCGTCATTTGTCATGCGGAAGCGTACTGCCGACGAAAAATCCGACCGGCATAAGTCGGAAGTTGCCAAGCCAAGTGATTATGTGCGGCAGGCGAGGGATTTGTGATTTTCACTCATCTAATAATGGTGTATTCCGTTATACCGACCGGCTGAACTGATTAATGATTAACTGATGCCGACTTAGCCCCCGTATATTTGAAGTCCCTTATAGGCCTATTCGCACACAACAGTGCCGTCACGTCCGTGACGTGATCTAAGCCGTATCGATCAGTGTCAGTGAAATATGATATTGTACCATACATTTTGTACGACGCTATCCGTACTCATCAGTGTAATTGCCGATCAGTGATTTTCGTTCACTCGTATTATATGGACAGCACGCCACGGAATGGTACGTGTCGGCACTGTTGTTAATATGTGCAAAATCTAAATGAATTAAGACCTTAGGGTTAGAATAGTTAGTATCAACGCCACATTCATCCCTGACAATTAACTTTGGGCGAACTTGTGAGACCTTTAGGAATTTGGATTAGCATAATCAGTCTGTATTTTGACTAAGTTACTGCTAGAACGTAGTCTTCAGATTTAATTTATAGACGTTTGTCTTCGAATTTTATTTCTAGGACATGGCAGTTTCGTAGTCGCGGGTCCGTGGCATTAGATCGAAAACTACTTTCTTTTCCCTTTACATTTCAATATCTACTGCTGTCCATATCTGTCATACTCATACATACAAATAGAGTCCAGAGTTGATGTCACATTATCGCCTCACCACGATTCAATTTAAAAATAAAATAAGTTTATACAATTCTAATACAAAACTCACAAAAGCTATAGTCACTTTTCGCTTAGCACTGATGGTTTCGCTGTTCACAAAAAGGACAATATTGGTTTACCCACAATTGGTCAAGTGGCCCAATTCCGACCACTTGAACGTTCCCAATTCCTAATTCAAGTGAGTGCAATCCATTAGAGTAGTCGTAAATAGAGATGCGAGCAGTCGGCATGCAGATTTAATTTCCAATCATAATAGATGTCTGCACTTCCCCTTTAATGTTGGGATATAATTTATATGGATAGATGTTTCTCCCCTTTGACTCTTGACTGGATAGTATTTGATTGTGAGTGATGTTTAAATTGTTCATGCTGTTATGTAAGTACTATCAGATTAAGGTAGAGCCAGCTAAATTGATGGTTGAAAAGTCTTTGATTATTCCATTTAAAAACCCAGCGAGCTTAATCCAACCACGCAATTATGAAAACGAAACTAGAATTTAAAAAAAAATGGAGGTAAAACCACATATTAGTAAAACTACCGGGTTTTAGTGTCACCAACTATTATATATTCTGTGGTTTCACACGGAAAGATTTTTCTTTTAATATTGGAAATCGGATTATAGGTATAATTGAATGTAATAGAGAGGTACTGCAAAAGAAAAGAACGAAATACATCATGTAACTACTCAGTATATATTCAGAAGTAGGTACCTCCATTACAGCATAAAAGACATAAAATAAAAATAGCAAGTGCCATTAGCCGGTGGTATAATGAAAAATAAATCACCTTCACGAACAAAAAAGTAAAATAAGCTTCACGGAAAAGTTTTCGATCAACGTAATCAAATATCTATTTGCATTTACGATCCCTGTTCAAACGAAAGAGCCGGAACTAACTTTACTTTCAAAGTCAACCAATTACGAGTCTTCAAATGTTTACACGACACAAACTTGAAGAAAGAAAGAATATTTAAGAAAGAAGAATCAATCATTGAGAAAAACCTTGAAACTTTAAGGTCTTCTGTCTACAAACGATGATTTATTCAAAAAAAAAATGTAAAGTGCGAGAAAAAAAAGTAAAAATGTTACGTTTGTCGTATGGGAGCCCCCTTAAATGGGCTCTTGTAAGTTCGCCACTAATTTGAATCCCACGAAAATAGTATTGATCCTGTTCTCCTAATACTTTCTGCTCAGCTTCCACGTTGTGTCCTCGTTTTCGGTATTTTTGTGCTGGATTTTATTATTTTTGTACTCCTACCCATGCGAAAAAAAGAAACGGCTCGAGTTTACAAAAATCTAAATAAAAAAAAATCTTTTTATTTTTATTTTTAACGCAGTCGGGTTTTTTGTTTTTCGTTAAATATTTTTCTTTATTTCATACTTTTTAGTTACTATTTAGAGAATTATTGTTTTGCTAAACAACTTTAAATCGTTATATATCCTAAACTATTATTTAAAATGAATAATGATAAAGGGAACCTAAAGATGTATCTGTAAAATACCTATTCAACGATACCCCACATGACATAGTTCATCGACATTTTTTTTTCATTTTGACAATATGGCGTCTGGTTGTCGCTGTGGTGAATTTTGATTACTGTCATGTCTTTAGTGACACTCGCAAGGTTAAGACGAATCGATTGACGTAAAAATAATCAAAATCGGCCTACGCATTTGGTCTCTAGATGGCCACATAAAAACAAACATACATACATACATAGACTGATAAACACATTACCCTCCTTTGCGTCGCGCAGTCGGGTAAAAAAAAAAACGAAAACCTTTGGCTAATTCATACATACTTTTTTTATTAAGGAATTATATTTGTGGCAAAACAACAACCCCCTTAAATAATTGTTTTGATTTAATAATTAATATCTGGTTGACCGAGCTTCGCTCGGATTTTAAAATGTCTTTATAATACTTACATTTATTATACCTTAATAAATCGTTTCCTTGACCCGAAAAACCCCTAATCTGTAACTTTCATGAAAATCCTTGGAGCCGTTTCCGAGATCCTGATTATATAATTATAAATATACAAGAATTGCTCGTTTAAAGATATTAGATAATTATTTGTTTTGAAATAACTAAATTATTAAATATTCAATGGATATTTCAAGCGGCTACCTGTTGCTGTTATCAATATGAAGAAAAACACGTTTGCTCTATGGAGCCCCTTTGAATATTTATTTTTATTGTTTTTTACGAGTAGTATTTGTTGTTGTAGCGATAAAATTATTTTCTCGTACTTACCAAAACCAACATATTTTTTCCCTTTGTGTTCCAGAGCCACGTTGCCCTTTTACAAAACCGAAGATGAAACGGGATGTGGGGCATATTTTCATATTTTTCAGACAGTACAACTTCGCCCAAGTATGCCATTCATCATCATCATCATCATCATCTCAGCCGTAGGACGTCCACTGCTGGACATAGGCCTCCCCTTTCGATCTCCACATATACCTGTTGGATGCGACCTGCATCCAGCGTCTTCCGGCGACCTTTATAAGGTCGTCTGTCCACCTTGCTGGTGGACGTCCTACGCTGCGCTTGCTAGTCCGTGGTCTCCACTCTAGTACTTTTCGACCCCATCGGCCATCTGCTCTGCGAGCAATATGGCCTGCCCATTGCCACTTCAGCTTGCTAATCCGGTGGACTATATCGGTTACCTTAGTTCGTCTACGGATCTCCTCATTTCGGATTCGATCACGTAGAGAAACACCGAGCATAGCCCTCTCCATAGCTCGCTGAGCGACTTTGAGCTTTGAGATGAGGCCGATAGTGAAAGACCACGTTTCGGTGCCGTAACTCATCACTGGTAACACACATTGGTTAAGGACTTTCGTCTTGAGGCACTGAGGTATGTCGGACGAAAAGACATTGCGTAGTTTCCCGAACGCTGCCCAACCGAGTTGGATTCGGCGGTTGACCTCTTTCTCGAAGTTGGACCTACCTAACTGGACTACTTGTCCTAAGTAGATATATGAGTCAACAACTTCGAGTACCGAGTTTCCAACAGAGACTGGGGTGGGCACAACATTGGCATTTGACATAATTTTCGTCTTGTCCATGTTCATTTTCAAGCCCACCCGTTGTGAAACTCGGTCGAGGCCATCGAGCATCATGCTGAGTTCCTCCATCGACTTTGCCATGACTACGATGTCGTCGGCAAACCGAAGGTGAGTGATGTATTCGCCGTTGATGTTGATGCCAAGTCCTTGCCATTCCAGGAGCTTGAAGGCGTCTTCCATTGCGGCAGTAAACAATTCGGGGAGATAACGTCCCCTTGTCGTACGCCTCTTCTCAATGGAATCGCCTTCGTGCTCTGCTCCTGTACTCGGACCGACATGGTGGCGTTATTATACAAGCACTTCAACACCTCGATGTACCGATAGTCAATACGGCATCGCTGGAGTGACTCAAGTACCGCCCATGTTTCCACCGAATCGAAGGCTTTCTCATAGTCCACAAACGCTAAGCATAATGGCAAGTTATACTCTTCGGTCTTCTGTATAACTTGTCGCAGCGTATGGATGTGGTCTATGGTACTATAGCCTCTTCGGAAACCGGCTTGTTCGGGAGGCTGGAAGTCATCAAGTCTGTGTTCGAGACGGTTCGTGATAACCCTTGAAAATAGCTTATAAACATGACTTAGAAGCGTGATGGGTCTGTAGTTCTTCAAAAGGCTGTTATCACCTTTTTTGAAGAACAGCACCACCTCACCTCTACTCCATGCTTCAGGCGTTTTGCCCTCGAAGAGGACGGAATTAAAAAGCTTCTGGAGGACTTTAAGTACCGGTGTTCCACCCGCTCTCAGAAGCTCTGAAGTGATTCCGTCCTCGCCCGGCGCCTTGTTGTTCTTAAGCTGCTTCAGGGCCATCCTAATCTCGTACAGACGAGAGTATGCCATTCACTTACATAATATTATGACGTATTTGAAAACCATTTTTCTGAATTGGTCTCAGAGCCCTCAAGTAAAATTGAGATTGTCTTCCGTATTAAATTTACCTGAGCAAATAATTTAGCCTCAAGTAACTGATGCCCACTTAAAATACAAACAACCTCAGAATTAAGAACAAACTTTGAAGCAACATTTTCTTCAGAATTTAATTAATAAGGACATCTTCGGAACATGACAGAATTCTTGTGCACCGTACAGTCAACCACACATACAACTATCAGAAAACTGTATTCATTGCTACTGAGAAAACGTATTGTTCACTGAACGTGAACACTAGGTTGCCAGAATTTCGGGAAAAAGGTGCTTTTGGGTTTTTCTAACACATTTTTTCAGTAGAAGCCCGGAGTTTGAAAGCAGGATGGTCCTGAAAGTTACGCCTGAACTTTTTCTGGATTGCCTTCCTGACAGCTGTCTCCTCATTCTAGTAGTCAGAGGTCGGAGTTATCCGACATCCGACAACCGGAAGGAGTAGAAGAGCACCTGTGCCTGCGCAATGCAATAAACCTCTCACGTTAATAGCTTATCTCCACTGAGATAGCCGCCGTACACGGCCAGGATGACTATTAAAGGCATTGTGAAACTTCCTTCTAACTGTGGTTGAGTATACAACCGATATAACTCCGAAACCACTGGCTCATGAAATATTCAACGGACAAACAGATGTCAGGTGGGTCATTTGAGCGTCGTAGTAGCCGCCAAAACGATTACAACGTGACCAAATAAACAAGATATTGGACGTTATAGAACTTTGCTGGTTAATAAAGCAGAGGGGAGGGCGAAGAAAAATATTTAATTATAGGACCTGTATACGCTATGTGCGATGTCGGTGGTAGAGACTATCAAATCGATCACAGCGCGCGATGTGGCAGCTATGTGAATCAAGGGGTAAGTTTTATTATTTTTTGTGAAAAACAAAACGAATTTTTTTATCAAAGTATCAAGTTGGCATAAGTTGACAGATTTTATTATGACTCCCAATAATGTGGTTGCTAGGAGGCTAAGGCATGCCAAATTCAACACATTAGACTTTTGACTGCATAAACAAGATACTGGACGAAAAATAAATGTAGTTATTGCGTGATAAAGATTCCATTATTTAAGGCGCTCTCTCGCCAGGAGCATTCGCGTGTAATGTAACGTTACAAATTCGAACATTCGAAGACAATAGAGCATCAAATTGCGCACTTTTATGTTACATTACAGGTGAATGATCGCGGTTAGGGGCGCCTTAACACGACTGAGTTACCTACTTAAAACGACTGTTAAGGCCTTCCTTACACATTGTACTACATATAAATATAGTACAATGTGTAAGGAAGTATATACTTATACCTCACAGACTGACCTTGGCGTAAAGCGTAGCTTGACCTAGAAAATCAACCTCCTCAGCTCTTATGCTATGACCTTCAATAATTCACCAACATTAATTTTAATTACAAATTACTTACAAACGAAAATGAATGACCCTAAGCTATGATGCCAACCCGAACCAACAGTCAGTAAATCTGTTGGTCGAAGTAAACCTAGGTTACACGGCAAATGACAGGCTAGGCAACTAAGTGTTTACTGGTAGTTCAAAGACGTCAGATTTGGAAACACATCATGAATATACAATCGGCGCTCGACACTGGTTGGATGGTCGGTTGAGTTGGCCAGACATGTTGGGACTTAGTGGAGATAGCGCGTTTGTGGTTATGAAGTTGAGTGAGACTTATGAAGGACTTTCGGCTTAGAGGTAGACGTAAGTACTAACGTTTGATATGACTTAAAGAGAGAGCTGTAGGATTTTGAAATAAATATAATAGAAATCATTAGAGTAAGTCCTTTTAAACTGTTAAAATCAAAGAGCATGAATCATTTAGGGCCAGTTGTTTAGTCAATAGTAAAACTATTTTTGTAATGATTGAGAAGAATTTAACAAGTAGGTTGTCTATTAACTTATGGATCAAACAACGCGGCATTTTCTTTACGTAGTAAAATCATCAAATGAGTCCTCCCACCCAGGGCAGAGTCCCTCCTAGGACTGTCAGACTTGTACTGACTAAAATCCACGGAGTCCTTCAATAGCCCTTTACGTTTCGGGGTTACGGTATTTACTAGTTCCGCGACCCCAGCAGGAAATAACGCGGCCTTAGTAAATAAATCGCGTAATATTTAATCGGTAACTTTATTTACCTACATTGAATTTATAACGAGTAACAACACAAACAGTCATCATCAGCATAATCAGCCTATGCTATGTTCCCACCGCTGGGATTTAGGCTTCCTCTCTGTGAGAGGGAGTGGGCCATAATCCACCACGCGGGCCCGGTGCAGATTGGTGAATGTCAGGTCTTCGAATTTTTAGTTCTAGGACATGTCGGTTTCCTCACGATGTTTTCCTTCGCCGCGCGCCGTTTTGAGAGCAGTGGTTATGAAATAAATTACACATAATATTGCGCTTGGCGGGGTTCGAACCCACGACCTACAACTCGTAAGTCGGGACCGATACCACTGGGCCACCACTGTTCCCATACAAATAGTGCAGTCGTGTAAATAACATGATGTCGCTTTACCTAACTTCTAATTACAGTTGTTTTAGTAACATTCAAAGACGAAATTCCGAGAAAACTATCTTCAACGTCTTGAGACGTATCTTATTCATGTATACTGGGACTGTTTCTCGTAAGGCTATATTCAGACCTTTACTAATCCGTAACTCGACAACTAACGAGATAGATGAAGTGCACCTTAACAAAGAAAGATACACACACTCACATATACAGGGTGACTTTTTCACCACCGTCCAAAATTTTTTTAGGCATTAGGTATCAATCACTTACAGCTTGACATAAAAATTTAGAAAACCGGAAGTCGCCACTGTCTTCGCGCCACCAGCACTTTGAATGTTTTTATTTTTTTCACTTATTACGTTACTTTTATGGCACAATAATAAATCTAACAAACCTGTGGTCTTTGTTTACATCAAATATCAAAGATTTTAAAACGCTGTCAGAAATAAAAAAATTTGTTCCGTTTCAATCCGTTCTGGCCAAGCTGTACACAATTTTTGCCCTGTATATTACAGTCACTCTAGCTTCAGCTTGCGACTTCACTCGTGTGAAATTTCGGTCCATGTCTGTGTTGCATCCCTGCCCGTGCCCGTGTTGTTAATTGACGGCACGGTTGGTGCAGTGGCTGAGCGATTAGACTGCTGCGCTGCGTGTCGCGGGTTCGATTCCCACACGGAACAAATATTTGTATGACCTACAAATAGTTGTTTCGGGTCTGGGCACCAACGACATAGGAGAAATTCCTAGTATGAGACAAATTAAAAAAAAAAACAGGTTGTGCTAGAAAAAAAATGTAATAACTCAGCACTAAGGGATATATAGATTGGTATACGAGCAGCGGTGGCCCAGTGGTATCGGCCTCGACTTACGAGTTGTAGGTCTTGGGTTAAGTATTAAGGTTAAGCATTACTTTGTGTAATTTATTTCATCACCAATGCTCTCAAAACGGTGAAGGAAAACATCGTGAAAAAACCGGCATGTCCTAAAACTAAAAATTCGAAGACATGTGACATCTACCAACCCACACTGGGCCCGCGTGGTAGATTATGGTCCACTGCTTTCCGAAACCCTGAGGAAATTCGCTATGACAGATGGTGTGCCATCCACAGACCAACCTCGTAAAGCGCGTCTCAACCTGGAAGATCGGCTCTTGCAGCTGAATATCGGTGTTTTACATTGACTGACTGCCTATCTGAACTCCACAACCAGATTTGGATAATATGATACACCTCGGTACGACTGGTTGTCAGATTTTCGAGCTTCTCGCTAAAGTCACGAGCTTACAAAGGAACAAATACCTGTTTGTGTTGTTAGTTTATATTAAATTCCAATTACTCGAAAACTAACCGCCCTATCTCACCCCTATTACTTCAACAACTTAACACGAATTATCCCTATCTATTTGCATGTTTATTTATCCGTAATGTAAGCTGTAAACTGATTTGTCAAAGATCGAGTTCGAAGCGTACAAGTTGGCTAGCTTCATGAATATGCAAGTGCGGCTCCGGACTGGCTTGCCAAACTTATATTAAACGAAGCACGGGGACAATGATCGTATCGCCGATGATTGCCGAGCTAGTGTGGTGTGGGTCAGACGTTATTTGTGTGTTTATTGGTGGTCTGTATCTTTTGTCTTATTCTTTTGCAGGGAGAATACATAGGAAGTGGCAGAAAGATGTGTTGTTGGGTGCTAGATTTTATCCCTGTTTCAGAATGTTAGATTCAGATCAGATTATAGGGACAAACGCCTACAGGATCAGTCCAAACGGGAGACTGTAACCCTGGAACTTAAAGGGCAATATTGAAGGAACACGCTACCTTCCAGTCAGTATGCCTCTCTCTTCAGCTCGTCACTGGGTGGGAGGAGTGATTTGATGTTTTGACCATCTAAACAAAACGAGTCAGGTTACTATTCTGGGGTAACCAATATTCATGAAGTTTGTGAATGTTATGTGTCTTCTCGTTAGCCGTTTTTGTTGGAAAAGCATTGATCGCAATGATAACTGAGTAAACTCAAATAAATAACAGATGACAAGTTGATATTTATATTTAACTGCCTACAAGAAACTATTCTATCATTCTGGTATCCGCCTTTTTCAAAGTTAATTCAATTACACAGTGGGTAGACTGGTAGAACAATAGAAAGCGAGCATTTATTCGATTAAATCTGTTCGCTAAATAGTTTCAACTCTATTTTGAAATAAAGTGCAACCAGGATCTTTTTCCGTAAAAGAAATAACATTTCCATGTTCCTAACGTTCCTAACACTGTCTGAGTGGTTCCACATTCGAAATAAACCAATTAAAAATCTAAACCAAAATAGTGGTGCTCTGCAGTGGCCTCGGATAAAAATGAAATTGACACTGTAACGGGCATCTCTAATCCTGTTAGAGGCGAAGAGCCAATCAGAGCGGGACTGACATGGATTTAACAATATTCCTATATTTCACGGTACAGTTATTCGATGGGCTTAATACGATAATTCTATTTTTTACGTCATTGGGTATCGCCCTAACATGACGTGTACAGGGTGCGTGCATTCGTCACGGTGATGCACACACTCATTCATTCGTTCTCGGTCCCCTATTGTGATTGGATATCAAACGGTTATTTTATTGCAACTCTCGTCTATATGTTAAAGTCGATGTCACGACGTTTGACACGTGTTTAGCATTCGACTTAACTGCTATTGTTGTTGACGACAAGGGGATGGTATTGTTAAATTGTTGAGCAAATTAAAGTGTTTTAATTTGCTAAGTACTTCTTTTATAGTTTTAACGGGGTAGCATTTAGGTTTAAAGTAAGAAACAAAACTTTTCAAAATCACGCTGACTAAATACCAATTATTCTAATCTTAACTATTAATCGCGCTCAAACCACTGAACTGGTATCCTGAAATTTTGCATATACGTTGTCAGGTGTACAGAGACGGACGGAAAAACTACTGAGACTTTAGCATAAATTCTACTTAGTATTATTATTTGGTCGTAGCATTACCTACCTAAATTGTATGAAAAATTAAAAAGCTCCTCTCTCCTAAAAGCTTACGAACAACGAACAATTTTTTCGATCATACTTTTTATGTTCTCTCGTAAACTTGAGACAAGGACTCTTTTTCTCGAAAAAAAAAAAAAAGAAAATGAAAAATAGTGCAGTAGCAATTCTAAAGAAACGCAGGTAAAGACGCAGTCAAAACCTAGTATCAACATAATTTGACTCTGTGAAATTACCAAGTCTTCAAATTAAGACAGTATACGATCAAACGCCAATTGTCAGCCAATAAAGGATCAATTGATTCGATTTAATGGATAGAGTTATGTTTAATTCATCCGTGTTATGCAGATCAACTGGAGTAACATGCTCGAATTAGGGAATGTATTAAGTCACATTATATTATGCGTACTTAATTGTGTTTGTGTCCTTGAATAATGTTATTGGTATTCTGTTTAATTAAATGCTGATATTAGATGTAATTATCGTATGGTTATTGTGAGGAGTTTAGTTTGGAATGTTTAGGTGCTATTATGTGTATAAATACTATGTACTATGTTTAAATGAGAAAGATGCAACTAAGGAACAAGTCGAATTCTTGATATTCTTCTGCAGTCTCAACTTTTAAACCTCTAAGGTCTTATCACAGGGGTGCTATGACAGGAAACCTCCACGTGCGCCTGTGGACTGGAGTTCTCGGATACGTCCGGGGGGAAGACCAGTTTTTCGGGCCGGTGCACCCTGGGATGCGGGCAAAAACTCTTCCTAAGGCACTGTGTGCCTAAGTGGTCTCTTTGCCCGAAGGCGAATAGTCTGTCGTGTGGACGCTCCAACGTGTGTCCCTCTGATTAGCAGAAGGCACAGCGGCGGAGCGGGCTTGCGGACGGTGAGTGATGGGTAGCTCGCCGTCCGACCAAGATCCATGCCCGGGTCGGTGGCGCGCCGTGTTTCGCGCCAAATGCCTGCTGGGGTCGCGGGTTTTTTTTCTTAACCCAGGATACCGTGGCCCCGGAACGTAAAGGGTATAGGAAGGAACACGGGTGGATTTTAGTCAGTAAGAGTCTGACAGTCCCTTCCGCCCCACCCAGGGCGGGAGGACTCATTTGATGATTTTACCACCTAAAAAAAAAATATGGTCTTATCACAAGATTTCCGTATAGTATTTACAGCGTACTTAAAATATTTATGGTGTTTTTTGTAGGTATGCTAGTATGCTAGTACGCTACGAGTATGTCAAATTAAAAAGCGCAGGAATATTTATTTTCCCATCCAATATAAAAACTAGGTTCGCATTCACTTTATGTCATAAAAACGTGAGAAGTCGTGATATATCCGGTCATACACTCACACTGGTTTAAATAACAAAATATACTTACCATTTCATCAAAAGAGCTAACCCATCTTCAAATTACAATCAGATAAAATAATAAAGATAGCACTACTGTCTACATAATAATAAACTTTTTAATAATAAAAATAAAGCTGATATGACTCGACCCACGTGCCAGCCGTCGCCGCCTGTCACCCACTATGACATGTGAATGACAGCAGGGAGCCACTGGAATGAAATGACATTGCATTGTCGGGATTTGTATGCATGAGAAAGAACGGCGACGAAGCGGCTGCGGATAAAAGGACAGCCTGTATATAGAAATGTGTTGTGCAGGAATTTCTTTTGTCATAATTATATTTTTGTTTAATTTCTTTTTCGTTTGCGCTGTGGAATTTTCACGTTGTTAATTTTGGATTTTATGTAAATCTGAAATGAGTAGATATTCTTTGAGTTTTCCAGAAAAATATAAATGAGAACGTTTTATTAGGAACTTTTTTAAAGTTCTGTCTTGTAAATAAATTGTTTACCAAAATGGCAGTCCACACTCTTTCTCTTCTGTTTTCGTTATAAAAATTGATATGATATGAGGTTTCTTTTTTATTCTAATAGTTATTTGTGCAACAAGAGAGCAAAGACATTTTTTGCTGCGAGTGGTGATTTTGAATCCTCAGCAAGCGAAGAATTCAATGATTGAATCACAAGCGTAGCGAGTGATTCTAAAGTTGAATCCTGAGTGTGGCGAGGGATTCAAAGGCACGAGATGCAAAAAACTTTGCCCTCGTGTAATACACATATCTTTTCAGTTCAGCAGCGAGAACACTTTAAGAGATAATAAATATCTACTGGTTAAGAATAAGAATAAGAATAAGAATAAGAATAAGAATAGTTTATTTGCAAAAAATACAGGTAATACCAGGTGTTACATTGGTGGTTTAGGCACAATACCATATTTTGCCTGTTTAGGGCATGCAAATTTCTTGACATTATAATATAAAAAGTACATTATGTTTATAAAATGATGAGTTTAACATAAAATTTCTTATGCTAATGTTAATAATTAATTAATTTGTAATTCTTATAAAAGTAGGTAGGTGCATTGTTAATAAATTTTGTGTTGTAAAAATTCCTGTACACTATAGAAACAATTTTCTATCAACCAGATGCGAAGTTTATTTTTAAAATATTTAAAAGGTAGTTCTCTGATGTTTTTGGGTAACTTATTAAAAATAGTAATGCACATATGATATACATTTTTTTTACTTAAAGTGGTATTACAAAATGATACTAAAATCTTAGTTGGATCTCTCGGCCTTTGCTTAGTATAATTGTCACCTTTGAATCTAAAGAACTCACTATGTTTCCTTACAAACACCGATACTTCAAACAAATACATACCTGTTAGTGTTAATAATTTAAGTTTTTTGAATAAAGGCCGGCAAGATTCAAGTGGACCTACACCGCAAATAGCCCTAACACACTTTTTTTGAACAACAAATGCTCTATCGTAATCAGTTGAGTTGCCCCACATTATTAAACCGTATCTTAAGATAGATTCAACGTATCCACTATATGCAATGCGAGCAGTCTTTTCGTCTGATACTATACGAAGTTTTCTTAAGGCATACACAAATCTATTTAGTTTACTACATACGTTGTGAATATGTGGTTTCCAATTACAAAAATTGTCTAGAGTTATACCTAAAAACTTAATACTATCCGTTTCTTCTATAATATTATCTTTTATTTTAATGTTAATAATGTCACTGCTTTTACTTTTGTATGTACTAAATTTAATAAATATTGTTTTGGATATATTTACACATAGGTTATTAGATTCAAGCCATTTTATGACAGACTGTACTGCTTCGCTTATTTTAGTTTCATGGGTTGAATTTTTAATTTTATTGGGTATTATGACGGAAATATCATCAGCGAATAAGATACAATCGTAGTTTATGGAATCGGGTAAATCATTAATATACAGCAAGAATAACAAGGGGCCCAAGACGCTCCCTTGTGGTACACCATACTTATTTAGTGAAGTAGAAGATCTAAAGATAGTGGATTCTAGATTTTCATTTAATTTTGTAACTTCAACACATTGTTGACGGCCTGTTAAAAAACTTTTTATCCAATCTAATGCGATACCCCGAATTCCATATTTTTCACATTTATTTAGTAGTATCTTATGATCCACAAAATCAAAAGCTTTACTCATATCGAAGAATACAACTGCTACCGGATTCTTATCGTCTATGTATTCCGTTATCTTTTTAACTAAAGTGAATGCTGCTAAAGAAGTGGACTTGTTATGCTGAAAACCGTTTTGTTCTTGTTTTAGAATGTTATGTTTATTAAGAAAACCTATTAACCGACTGTGGAATATTTTTTCAAAGATTTTAGAAAGTACCGGAACTAGAGTAATGGGGCGATAATTATTTGGGTCTTTTCGATCTCCCTTTTTGAATAACGGTTTAACTATGGATTGCTTTAGATTCTCTGGAAATATTCCTTGTTCTAGTGAATTATTTATTAAATAATTGAGAACAGGGGCTATGATGACAGCACTAGCCTTTATAACACGTGTGGAGATAGAGTCATATCCTACTGCTTTGGTATCGTTTAAAGATTTTATTATCTTGATAATTTCTTGTTCTGTTGTTGGTGTCAGGAAAATTGATTCATCGTTACTACGGGTTTGAAATTGGCTTTGTGTACGTGGTAAAGTTTTATTTTGATCATTAGCAATATTTATGAAAAAATTATTAAATGTTGATGCAATTTTGTAAGGGTCTTGAATAGTTACCCCATTGTTTTGCAGCGAAGTTATACTATTTAATGTCCTAATACTATCATTTCTATCTTTTATTACGCTCCAAGTAGCTTTACCTTTGTTATTAGCTTGACTGATTATTTTTTTATTTATATTTTTCTTTGACCATACTACGCATTTTTTAAGTATTTTTTCATAATTATTGTATTTATCGTGGGTCTCTTTAGTTTTATATTTATAATATGAAAATCTCAATTTCCTTTTAATATCACTAGATTTTCTCAATCCTTTCGTCATCCATTTCGGTGATTGTAGATTAGAACTCATTTTTATTTTGTTATAGGGAAAACATAGTTTGTAGAACAGTATTAGTTCTTGGTGAAAGTAATTGAAAGCTTTGTTTAAATCGGGCTCTGAGTAAACTTCTTGCCAAGATAGTTGTGATAGGTAATATGTAAATTTTTTTATGTTCTCACTACTTAGATCTTGTTTTTGGCAATACCAATATCGTTCAGTTCTCTTTAGTTTTCCAGGAAATTCTAGTATTTGAGCGGTATTATGATCCGATAAATATAAAGGATGAATTTTACCCGTAACATTGTCAGTGTTATAGTTGCTTGCTATAAGATCTATGCAGTTGTTTTGACGTGTTGGCTCTGTTATATGTAGTGTTAAGTTATAGTTAGCTAAAATATTTTTTAAGTTTATCGTGTTATTGTTGTTTACTAATATGTTAATGTTAAAATCACCTGTAATGATAACTTTTTTATTTAGAATTTTGTATAATAATTTATGTAATAATATTTCTAATTTATTGAAAAAAGAATTTAAGCTTGATGATGGTATTCGGTATATACAAATAACAATGGTGTTCATACTAGGAATTTCAATTCCGCAACATTCAAAAATATTATCACATGAATATTCCTTACAAATTTCAATTTTTTTACACTCGATTCCACTATACGTTAAAATGCAAGTACCTCCACGTTTCTGTTTTTTTCTTGAATAATGACTTCCTAATTTATATCCTTTAATATTGATATTTGTTTCATCTCCTTCTTTGATAAAAGTCTCACTAAAGCATAAAATCAGAATTGGAGACTTATCATTCGCAAGTGAATTTAGACATAATTCAATATTATCTATTTTATTTAATAAACCTGCAATGTTTTGGTGAAGAAGTCTTATTTTTATCGTTTCATCAATAAATTCATTTAATTGCGGCATAAAAAAGAATCCGTATTAGTTTTAGCGTGTGAGGTTTGGAAATAATAGGGGATAGTACCTTTTTTAGGGGTACTTGTACAGGTACTCGTCTTCCCATTTTGGTTTAGCCGAAATTGTGGCGTTTCGTTGTTGTGCCCTTGAGAAATGTATTTAGTCTTATATTGGTGGCCTGCATCTATGGTTGAGTTAATTATTCTGCAAATATGATCCTGAAAGTAACGGTATCTATAATAGTATTCATATAAATTAGTTAAATCCAAAAAATGACAATTATGAAAAGAATGACACGTAAATTTTAGAAGACTATTTAACTTAGCTTCATTAAGATGTAAATGTCTATTAATACTTAATACTATTACATTATTGTTACGCAAATAGTTTAAAACTTTTAACAATTCGAATTGTATTTGGTTTGGGTTTTGGTCATTTTGACCAATACATATAATTAACCAATCATTTTCT
Source organism: Agrotis segetum (assembly GCA_036375495.1). Taxonomy (NCBI): domain Eukaryota; kingdom Metazoa; phylum Arthropoda; class Insecta; order Lepidoptera; family Noctuidae; genus Agrotis; species Agrotis segetum. Next base: position 811,683 of record JAQSVV010000209.1, on the reverse strand, counting down.
TTGAGATCTATACTGTAGCAAGGTTTAAGCGATTCATTACATTTGGCATACGGTTTAATAAATGAAAATATGTTGCTATGCCTATTTATGCTTTCCTCTCTTGAAGAAATTAATTTTCGCGCAAGTCCTATGCATTGTTGTTCTCCTATAACGAATATTCTGTTTTCATTATTTTTCTGAACTCCATTATTGACTTCATTAACATATTCTGTTGTTCCTGTTGAACATCTTGTGTTTTTATTTATAGCGCCCTCTGTTGTTTTATTTTCGTACTTCTGTGATAAACTCCATTTCTTATTTGAATCTTTATTTTCTAGAGTTTCATAGAGTTCAACGCCATCTATGGTTGCGTTGCTAAACTCTTTAGAGACCGTCTTTTTAGTACAATCTTGTTTGTCTATAATTTCTCCCAGGTTTTGAGATAAAAATCCTTCTTTGAATCCCGTTCCAGTTGTGTTACTCAGTTTTGACCATATTTCTTTTAAGTGATCAATTTCTGATTGCTGTTCGTCTTTTTCTTTTTTCAGTGATATTGTTTCGCAAGTAAGTTTTTCAACTTTAGTGAGAGCAATTTCAAGCTGCTGTTTCAGAGTATTAATTTCTTCTTGTAATTCGGATATATACATGTTATGTTCAGTAGATAAATCTGGTAAACTTCTGGCAAATATTTCTGAACTAGTTGAAGTAAATGTTTGGTTCAGAGATTCCATTGACTTTGTTTTTTGTTTTTTATGGGCCATTTTCGTAGAACTTCGAGTTTCCATTATGCTGATTTAAAAATATTTGCAGAAAAAAGGGCAGAATCAATAAGGCTTAGTTGTCAGGAACTGTTAAGAATAATCAAAACTTATGGTTTGAAAACAATTTCAATCTTACAAAAAGAATCTCAGTTCTTCGGGATCGAACTCGGATCACAGATTTCACCTGAGACTGTTTAACAAAACAAGCCAACGGCACTGATAATTTTGAGGTGAAATTTAGCTTCACTTTCTAATACACAAATAATAAGTTCGTTAGGACGCTTAGTTTAAAAAAAAATGTTTTGATGCGCGCGCACTATTTGAAAGCGTTTTTGCACTTTGTTTACACTTTGATAATCTTCTAAAACACTTGTTATTTAGGTTTTCTCGTATTTTATAGATGTATGGGCTTTAATATTTTAAAGAGTTCGTTTTGAATTCAGTGTTTATTTAAATGTATTTAATTTATAGCACTTGGTTAACATTCACTTAGCACTTAATTGTTTTGGTTGAAAATGTCAGTTTTAATTGTAGTAAATACTAATTTTCGTTTAAATAAGTTAAAAATTCAATAAACAACATTAAATCTCAGCGAGAAATAAGATAGCAATATGAGGTAAGGAGGTCGCTTAACCCTCCATTCACGAGGTCTATTCACTGTGGATCTATAAGCATTGTCGCTGTCAGACGGAAACAGGTCAACTGAGAATATTGGAGATGCATGCTGTTACTAGCTGATACGGAAGATATATGAAAAGCTATCAACGAAGAATGGGGAATAGGAAGTTGATGAAATAGAGGTTTTGATATTGTTATGGTGTATATACGCGCACTTCTGCTAATAGCTGGTATCGTGTTTAGCCCGTCCACCGGTGTCTACGCATCGTCATCATCTACGAGTACGAACGAGCCCACTACTACTGACGTCATGAGTGTAGTTCCTAATTTCACCACGCGCGGCGCCTCATTCATTCAACGAATCATTTGTAACGCAAGCACACGACGAACGCAAAATTTATTGTAAAACCCAAAATTTCATCATTAAACGCCTAACTGCTATCGAAGAAGATTTTCATTCATCCATCCAAACATATTTGGTCCTTCGAGCCGGATGCAGCAGAAGAAATCATTGCGACCAGCATAAATCGGACGCATGAGGCCATCAGCGAAGTCATCCACGGTACCAGCATAAAACGGTCAGGTCAGTCTTCATTCCTTACACTTCCTTATCCCTTTTCAATATTCAGTGCTTCATTTGTGTTGATAGTGTGTGAAATCCTAGTGTTTTAATCCCGTTAAAGAATTAAAACTAAAGAAACGCGTAGAACTTTTCGGTTTGTCGATACCCTCAGGCTAGAAAAAATAAATATATTTTCCGTTTATTTAAAATAACTGTTTCCAACTGTCTTCCACAAATTCCAAAATGACTAAAACCCCATCAAAAGAAGGTCGTAGTGGAGAGGATATGATTCGAGACTTGAATAAAAAAAGAGGTGTTGTTCGCGGTAAATTTCGCCTATTCACGAAGTACGTAGACTCTGTAGAAAATGTAATGCCTATTACTGAAATAATTAAAACGGAATTACAAACGCGTTTACAGAAAGCAGATTTATTATTACAGCAGTTTACAGAAATTCAAGACGAAATCGACTTAAGAATACCTGATAGTCAAATAGAAAAGGAATTAACTGAGAGGGAATCTTTTGAAACTCAATATTATGCTTATGTGGCTAAAGTTAAGTGTATTATTGACGCCGATAAAACACAACATTATTCTAAAGTTTCTAGTAAAGTTCAGTTGCCTATAATATCACTTCCTTCCTTTGATGGATCGTATGATCATTGGTTGGAGTACCGCGACACTTACCTATCTCTCATTCATAACGCTAAAGAAATAGACAATGTACAAAAATTCCATTACTTACGGTCTTCTCTTACTGGCAGTGCATTATCGGTTATTAAATCATTACAATTCTCCTCTGAAAATTATAATATAGCTTGGGAGTTATTGGAAGGTAGATTCAATAATAATAATTTACTTGTGCAGAACCACGTAAAAGCTTTATTTTCTATTACGTCACTTAATAAGGAATCATCCAGTCAAATTCGTAAACTTATAGATATCGTTCTCAAAAATCTACGTTCCCTTAAAAACCTCGGTGAACCGACAGAGTCTTGGGACACACTAATTATTTACTTAATAACATCTAAACTTGATCCACTTACCGAGCGTGAATGGGAAACTTATAAAAGTTCAATTATAAATGAATCAAATTCACGTATATCTCTTGATCATTTGATTTCTTTCCTTAAAAAAAGAGCTGATGTATTGGAAACTATTTGTTCAGCACATAGTAAATCTTCCATAGACAATAACGTAAAGAAACCATCACATTCACAACAATCAAATAAATCACACAGTTACACATCAACACAAAATAAACAATCCAATAATAAAAATAGTAAACGTTCTCGTGTTTGCACTATGTGCCAAGCTAATCATCCACTTTATGCTTGCGAATCATTCTTAAAATTAAACGTTAACGAAAAAATTAAATTCGTTAATGAAAAGAAATTATGCTGTAATTGTTTACGCGCTGGTCATTCGGTAAACGAGTGTTGGTTTGGCCCTTGTAAACAATGCAATAAAAAACATAACAATTTAATCCATGATAAATGTGATGATGTCGCGCTTAATTCACAGGCATCGTCGCAGGAAACGACTAGTGGTAGTACTTCAAACACTACCACTACCACATTACATTCTGCTTTTCACACAACACATCAAAGTACTACTCATTCATTATTAGAGACTGTACTGCTGTCAACAGCTTTAGTTGAGGTTGCAGATAAAAGTAATAATTACCACACTGTGCGTTCGTTACTAGATAACGGAAGTCAGCACTGCTTCATTGCAGAATCATTATGCAAACGACTTAAACTTAATTTAATACAGTCCACTGTGCAGGTCTCCGGAGTAGGTAACTCGGTGACTAATTCCACACAATCATGTGAAATCAAATTAAGGTCTAAAACTACTCAATACAATACGCGCTTTAATTGTTTAGTTTTAAATCAAATAACAGCTCAGTTGCCATCATTAGGCACAAACTCAAACATAAATATACCTGATCATGTACAGTTAGCGGATCCTCAATTCCATTCACCGTCTGATATAGAATTATTGATTGGGGCGGACAAATTCTGGGAACTTTTAAATGATGGACTAATTCGCTTAAGTAGTGGTCCATATCTCCAGAATACTAAGTTGGGGTGGGTAATATCTGGCTCATTGTTTATCAATAAAACTTTACGTAACAATCGAGTTCAATGTAATTACTCACAATCTTTAGATATTCAAATTAAAAAATTCTGGGAGTTAGAAGAAATAGTTCCGCAAAATAAATTAACTAAAGACGAGTCTTTGTGTGAAAACCTGTTTGTAAAAACTACGTACCGCGATAAAACAGGTCGATTTTTTGTGCGCATTCCATTAGCTGAGTCCAGTGGCACACTGGGAGATACATACACTCTCGCTTTAAATCGTTTTCACGCACTTGAACGAAAATTAGATAAATCTACACCTGAATATAAAAGGTTATATTGTGACTTTATGAACGAATATTTAAGTCTGGGTCACATGAGTCGGGTCAATCATTATCCATCACCAAATTATTTCCTACCTCATCACGGTGTTTTAAGGATTAATAGTAGTACAACCAAACTTAGAGTAGTTTTTGATGGAAGTGCAAAATCCACATCAGGTAAATCGCTTAACGATATTCAGTATATTGGCCCTACTTTACATAATGACGTTTTCTCAATTCTGTTACGTTTTCGAAAATTTAGATTTGTTGCATGCGCTGACGTTGAGAAAATGTATCGGCAAATTAATATTCAACCAGACCAAAGAAATTTACAGTTAATTCTTTGGCGTGAAAATAAATCGGACGAACTCGGTGTGTACCAACTTAATACCGTGACCTATGGTACCGCGTCCGCTCCGTCATAAAACAAGTCATTGATGAAGATCTGTTTGTAGACGACCTAATAACCGGACATGATGATAAACAATGTTTATCAGATATTTGTACCGAAGTAAACAATGTTTTAAAATCTGGTTGCTTCCATTTACGTAAATGGTTGTTTAATTCGGAGCACTTAGCAGAGGATACAACAGATCAACCAAAAGAATTGGCTTTAGACGAAAGTTGTTTAACTAAAACTCTCGGTCTTGGTTGGTTGAATTATTTAGATTTATTGTATTTTACCACGAAGATTGATCAAACGCCGACTCACGTGACTAAACGCGTTATCTTATCTATTGTGTCACAGGTGTATGACCCATTAGGCTTGTTATCACCTTCAATTATAATTGCAAAAATACTTTTACAAAAACTGTGGCTTTGTAAATTAAGTTGGGACGATCCAGTGCCCAACGATATTTTATTGATGTGGAATAACTTTATAAACACGCTTCAACATTTAAAAAACATTAAAATTCCTCGTCATGTTAGACAAGCAGATACAAGGTACACAGACTTACATATTTTCACAGATGCGTCACAAGATGCATATGGTGCATGCGCATACATAAGTTCATACAACGACAATTCTACTGTCGCCACTGTTAGGTTACTCTGTGCTAAGACCAAAGTCGCACCCATTAAGCCAGTTACAATACCGCGACTTGAACTATGCGGAGCTTTAGTTGGTGCCAAGTTATATAAAAAAATAATTCAGTCATGGAGATCAACGGTTGATAACACATACTTTTGGTCTGACTCCACCATTGTCATAAATTGGATTAAAATTTCACCTAACTTATTAAAATCATTTGTCCAAAACAGAGTAGTGCATATAAATGAATTGACTGGTGAGTTACCCTGGTTACATATTGCTGGGAAAAATAACCCGGCTGACCTTTTATCCCGCGGGCTCACGCTCGACGTGCTTCAGAATTCGGATATTTGGTGGCACGGGCCAGCATTTTTAAAGGAAAATAACATTAATTTTAAACAAAATAATAACGATGAAATTATTAACTCACAAGATTTGCCAGAAATGAAATCAAATATTAATTCTTTATTTACACAATCGACTTTTACTAGCATTTTTACCTTTGAACGTTTTTCAAATTATAATCGCATGAGACGTGCAGCCGCTTACTTGCTACGATTCATTCATAATTCAAGAATTAAAATCAAAACAGAACGTAGCACTGGTCCGCTTACGTCAGATGAGTTAAATAAATCAACATTAGTTCTAGTGAGGTTAGCACAACAAACATCATTTCCAGATGTTTTCAATGCATTAGTAAATAACTTACCTATTAAGTCGATGAGAAACATATCTAGTCTTGATGTGTTCCTAGATTCTGATCGCATTATTAGAGTAGGAGGTAGACTAGTAAACTCACACACCTTTCCATATAGTAAAAAACATCCTATATTGTTATGTTCGAAACATACTTTCACGCGACTTTTGTTTCAATTTGAACATAAACATCTACTTCATGCGGGGCCGCAATTGCTTTTGGCTACTATCAGAGAAAGTTGGTGGCCACTTAAGGGTCGTGATTTAGCCAAGCAGACCGTACATAAGTGCATTACATGTACTCGTCAGAAAGGGAAGGCACTGTCAGTAAAAATGGGTAACTTACCTCATGAAAGATTGGAGCCGGGGTATCCTTTCTTGCGATGCGGTGTAGATTATGCGGGACCTATGTTCATATTGAACCGCAAGGGAAGGGTTCAAAACTTGAAAAATGTTATGTTTGCCTATTCATATGTTTTACTACTCGTGCGATACACTTAGAATTAGTCACAAGTTTAAGTTCAGAGGCGTACTTATTGGCTTTGAAAAGATTCTTATCTCGTCGTGGAAAACCCGCTCAAATATTTTCCGACAACGGGAAAACATTCGTAGGCGCATTAAAAGAATTTTCTCAGTTTTTAATTGCTAGTCAAAATGATATTTTAAATTTCGCTGCCGGTGAAAATATTCAGTTTAAGTTTATCCCTCCTTATTCACCACATTTTGGGGGTTTGTGGGAGGCAGGGGTCAAATCTTTTAAACATCATCTCCGTCGTGTAGGGAACGTCAACCTCACTTATGAGGAATTTTCCACATTATTGACACAAATAGAAGCCCTCCTTAATTCCAGACCTATGTATCCCATGTCTTCTGATCCAAACGACCTACTTCCTCTTACACCAGCCCATTTCCTGATTGGCCGACCGCTCGTCGCACCTACCTACGGAGACCTTACAACTGCAAACACGTCACGATTGGTCCGCTACGAGCGCATTGAACAGATGAGACAAAATTTCTGGAAACGCTGGTCGCAGGAGTACGTTTCGGAGCTGCAGACAAGGAGTAAATGGCAATCCAATACCGACACAATAGCACCCAATACATTAGTGCTCATTAAAGAAGACAATCTGCCACCTTTAAAATGGCGTCTCGGACGAGTCATAAATACTTCACCTGGGAAGGATGGACTAGCACGTGTAGCTGACATTAAAACAGCTAACGGAGTAATCAGAAGATCATACCCCAGATTGTGTCCACTGCTAAAGGAGGAGGAACCCTAACCTCTCTCAACTTCCTTCTTCTACTTCATCTTCGTTGGAGGCTGTTGCTCCAAGGCGGGCGGCATGTCTACGCATCGTCATCATCTACGAGTACGAACGAGCCCACTACTACTGACGTCATGAGTGTAGTTCCTAATTTCACCACGCGCGGCGCCTCATTCATTCAACGAATCATTTGTAACGCAAGCACACGACGAACGCAAAATTTATTGTAAAACCCAAAATTTCATCATTAAACGCCTAACTGCTATCGAAGAAGATTTTCATTCATCCATCCAAACAACCGGCAATCCCATAGTGTAATTTTTACTGAACTAAGTCTAGCAATGAGCGTGCATAAATAACGAGTCCACTTTTCACGTGTGCGCGTACAAATGTGCTGTTCGTGTTTGCTTGAGTGAGTCCATCACACCGAACATGTTTTGGCCCGCACATCAGTGGAAATGGCATCTTTATTATGAACAATTCGGAAGTGATTATAGGTATTTAGAAATGTGAAAGTTAGGTCCTTTGTCTCTTTCTCATGCCTTTGAACGGATTTGTATGTAATTTTGGGCAGGCAGTTTATGAGCTGAGTTACGATTCGATCCTTGTTTAGCAGTAAATGTTTGATACACTTGAACAAAAGTTAGTTTGGGATTAATATCCACTTAGTGTCGTTATAGGTGTGTGAATTTCTATCTCTACACTTTGTCATCAAATTCTCGTTTCAATTAGTTTTTATTAATGGCAAAATTATGGCAAAATAGATAGGACAAAGTATAGTAAGCTTCTTGAAGGTCAAGGCGTTGTCTGATAAAGACTTTTTATAAGACAGAAAGAAAGCTTTCTCATTCAGAAAAGAAAATCCATAATATGACCAATAAATCAACTTAATTCATTTGTTTTGTTCCAAACCATTGGCTAGTTTATTAAAACCAGTATCATCGTGATTAAACAAACTATTAATAAGCGACTGCCGTTCAAAATCCCCGCTGGCTATAATCAGATTACTTGCCAGTATATATCGACGTTTATTCAAATGGCACCGACAGAGGGGCGTCCTATTTAATTACAAAGCTAGACGCAGCTATCAGTGCGTTCATGTGCGCAGTATTGAACTAACTCAGTCCATTTCTCTCTATGCAGATATAAGTCTATGATGGATTGTTGCGTATTTGTTTTGAATTTTTAAATTACTTGGTTAGATAGGAGTTGGTTGGAAAAGCGATGATTTTTTGATACCTTATCTATAATATTGCAAAGCCTAACCGTCTTTTTTTTTTTTTTTTTTTTTTTTTTTAGCGTGGTAAAATCATCAAATGAGTCCTCCAACCCCGGGCAGGGCGGGAGGGACTGTCAGACTTCTACTGACTAAAATCCACGGTGTCCTTCATAGCCTGTTACGTTCCGGGGTTACGGTTAGGGAATAATCCCGCGACCCCGGCAGGCTTTGGCCCTCTGAGAGGGGGGCCCCGTCATTATGCTGACGCTCTTTGAGGCGCGCGTGGGACACAACGCGCCGTCGACCCGGGCATGGTCCTTGGTCGGGCAGCGAGTTGCCCTTTACTCGCTGCCCGCATGCCCGCGCCTACGGTGGCCGGAGATCATCTTGCGACGTCCGTCGCCGTGGGCGCCTACCACTGCGGCTGGGGCGGAGGGAGGACGCTGTCCTCTCTCGCTCGCGGCCTGCCTCCTCCTTTACGAGCATTACTGCCTCGCAGAAGGAGCTGACCGCTTCCCACTCCGTCTCGCCCCGCAGCATGGCCGCAACCAATGCCGGGCGCGAGAGGTCTCCGCCTATCGCAGCCGTGAGGACACGTCGGTGCTCCGCCCAAGCTGGGCAGTCTTGCACCGTATGCTCCACCGTGTCCTCCGGGCGATCTTCGCAGTGGTGGCACCCAGGCGTCTCCTCCTTTCGCATCAGACACAGGTACCTCCCGAAACTTCCGTGTCCGGTGAGGACCTGCGTCAAGCGGTAGGTCAGGACGCCATGACTTCTCTCCAGCCACTCCTCAAAGAGGGGTCTTACCGCCGCAATTGCGGCGTGCCCGGCCGTCGGTCGCGACAGTCGTTCCTTCCATACTGCCCTGAGATCGCGCCGGAGGTCTTCGCGCCGCGCCTCGACTTCGCGAGGCAGCGGGGTCACGCCCCGGCGCTGCGCCTCCACGCGCCACTCATAGACGCGCTGGAGGGCAGTCGCCTCCAGATCCCAAGGCAGCAATCCGGCAAGCAGGTTGGCCGATTCGCTTGCAATCGTGCGGTATCCCCGGATCATTCGGATAGCCATGACCCTCTGGCATGCGACCAGCTTCTGTGGTCGCGTCCGGATGCTCAGGGCCCACACAGGGGCCCCGTAGAGGGCCATGGACCGCACGACGCCAGCGTACAGCCTACGGCAGGAAGCGTTTGGCCCGCTGAGATTGGGCAGCAGTCGCCTGAGGGCGGCTGCTGTACGGTTCAGCTTTGGGGCCAAACTCAGGAAATGCTCCCTGAAGTTCCACCGGCTGTCGAGGACGAGTCCCAGGTACTTCATCGTCCCCTGTACGCCGATTGGAACTCCTTCCACCGTAATGCTGTAACTCGACTGTGGCGCGTTACGGCGGCCATGAAAACACATGGCCTCCGTCTTGTGCAGCGCCACCTCGAGTCCCAACCGCCGGATCCTCTGAACGACTGTCGCGACCGCTTCCGTCGCCACGTCGGCCGCCGCCTGGTGCGACTCTCCCTGTGCAAGGACGAGCGTGTCGTCAGCGTAACAAATTACGCTGACGCCGTCAGGGAGGTCGCTGCGCAGCACCCAGTCGTAACCGATGTTCCACAAGGGCGGTCCCAGGACCGAACCCTGTGGAACACCGCACGACATCTCTCGCCGGTTCCACTCTCCCCGGTGACCGGGGTAGATGACGGCTCTGTCCGTCAGGTAGTCCTCGACTATTCGGCGGAGGTAGGTCGGCACCCGGTGATACCGGAGTGCCTCCCTGATGCAACTCCAGGGCAGGGTGTTGAAGGCATTGGTGATGTCCAGAGACACCGCCAAGACGACCCTGCCCCGGGCCACTGCATCCCCCGTCGTGAGGGCTCTCACGCGCATGATTGCATCCACGGTCGAGCGCCCCCTGCGGAAGCCGAACTGGCTCTCCGACAGGTTCGGACCCACTCGATTCAGGTGCCCGGCGAGGCGGTCTGCAATTACTCTCTCAAAGAGCTTGCCCACCTCGTCGAGCAGCACGATGGGCCGGAATGCGGACGGAGAGTCCGCAGGGCGCCCGGACTTCTGGATCAGGACCAGTTTCCCCGTCTTCCAACGAAGCGGGAACCGGCCCCTCTCCAGGCACGCGCTTAAGAGCCCCCCTAGTCGAGGCCCGAGAGTCCCGAAGGCCAGGACCCAGGCTTTTCCTGGCAGGCCGTCGGGTCCTGGGGCGGTATTTTTGGCTTTGAGCCGTTGTACCGCCACTCTCAGGTCTACCTCGGTCACCTCTGGAGCGTCGTAGACGTCGTCGTCGCTGTGATCCGCGTTTGCGTCAGCTTCCTCCTCAGATTCCGTCGGAGACGGAGCCATGGGCGGGGGAGCATACTCCTCCCCTCGCGAAGGGAACAGGGCGCTCACCACGTCCTCCACGAACTGAGGCCGGAGACTCTGCGTCAACGGGGGGGCCCAGGGGCGGAGCTTTTCTCGCACCCACTTGTAGGGGCGGCCCCATGGGTCCCCGTCCAGAGTCCCCAGCATCTCCTCGCGGGCCAATTCCTTGGCCCGCCAGATCGCGTCGCGGAGGGCGGTCTTCGCTGCCCTGTAGCCCTCATGCAGCTCCGCCTCTACAGTCGCCGCATCCGGAGGTCGGGTGCGGCGCCTGCGGAATCTGGTGTACCGGCGGCGCGCAGCAACGCACGCTTCGCGCAGCGCTGCCAACTCGCTTGACCACCAGTACAGCTGACGCCGGGCGCGTCCTTGCCGGACCCGGGGCATGGCCACGTCACAGATTTCCGACATGGCCTCCCGGAACCACTCAGCCTCGTCGTCTACGTCGGCAGGCCTGTCCGGTGGTGACACCCAGGCCTGCACGATCGAGGCTTCCAGGAATAGCTCCCGGTCCAGCTGCTTCAGCGCCCATCGCGGACCACTCAGGTTCCGTCCACTTGAGACCGGCGCGTCTGAGGTCTGGGTGGAGACGTCGAACCGGATATACCGGTGGTCGGAATAGGTCTCCACCTCCTCCACAACACGCCAGTCGGTGACGCGCGGTGACAGGGCGGCGCTGGCAAACGTTACGTCTACCACCGACTCGCCCGTCCACCGCACGCACGTGGGGACGGAACCCCGGTTCTCGATCACCAGGCCATGCGCACGGGCCCAGCGCTCGAGCCTCCTGCCCCGATAGCAGTCCGTGCTCCGGGAACCCCAAGCCGGACTTTTGGCGTTGAAGTCCCCCAGGACGAGCGCGGGGAGGGAACCGAGGGCGACGACGACGTCTCCCAGCTCCTCTAGGGAGTCTTGGAACTCGGCGATAGATCGGTTCGGGGAGAAGTAAACGCCTACCACGGCGATCTCCCCGAACCGGGCTGCGACAATCCCGTGCCCTCTCTCGACACGATCGAGGGGCGGGGTACCGGCGGCGGCCGACGAAATTAGGGTCACCGAGCCGTCCAGGTCCGCTACCCAGTCATTCCTGGGCAGGACAAAATACGGCTCGGCGACCACGGCGACGTTGATCAACCACTGCGCCATGCTCTGGAGCAAGAGATCCTGAGCAGCGGCGCAGTGGTTGATGTTCGCCTGGAGGAAGCGCAATGGAGACATTAATCTGAATCCATTGAGGCCTCCTCCAGGGCCCTCCTCGAGGGCGTGGCCACGGCGGCGGCGGCGGCGACGGCGGCGGCGGCGGCGGTGGCGGCGGCGGCGGCGGCAGCAGGAGCTGCGGCGGCGGCGGCAGTAGCGGGGACAGCGGCGGCAGAGGGCCTACCTCTGCTCTTGGTCTTGGCGGGCGGGGCGCAGGACTTGCCCCCTGCCCGGTGATCGGCCGGCTTGCCAGCCGCCGCACATAGGAAGCAGTGCGGCGGGGCGTTGCACGAGCCGGCCTTATGACCGGGCCGACCGCAGCGGAAGCAATCGCCGCTGCGGTCCACCTCGGAGGTGCACTTGCATGCCGTGTGGTTACCCACTTGGCAGCGGAAGCACCTCAGAGGTCTGGGTTCCAGCAGTTTCACCTGCGCGGACACCCAGCCGACCAAGAGCCTTCGGCCCTCCCCTATCTTTTTGGCCGCGGACACGGGGCAGCTCACTGTCACCGACAGCAGCCCCGCAAAGTCCGGGCGAAGGGTGCCAGCCTTGATTTGGTCGACAGGGCATTCCCCAACCCTGCCGACGGCGGCCACCACGTCCCCCTCCGTGATCGAGTCGTCCAGGCCCATTATGCGCAGATCTGCGCGCTTTACGGGCCTGGACACCCGAGCCTCCTCCGCATCTAAGGACGCTCTTAGCCGTTCGGCCAGAGCGTCAGCGGTAGGACCACTGGAGGCGCCGGGAATCGACAGCAGCCTGGCCCCCGTCGCGGTGACTTGCACCCGGAGACCCCCGTCGATTCCCAGCTCCCGGAGGTTTACTGCCTCCTTCGCCTTCGCGAACACGTCGCGGTACGTCACGCCCCTCTTGACCGCGTCCGGCTGCAGTGTAATTACTACAGCCGCGGTCTTAGGGGCGCGGAGTTTCGCCGCGACGGTTCGCTTCCGCTGCTTCCGTCGCTGTCGCCGCCTTTGTTTCTTTGCGGCCCTGCTCTCTCCCGCCACCTGCCATTCGGCATCGGCTGGGGGAGGACGCAAGGGCTGCGTAGGCGGGACAGCTCGGGACGGCTGGCTCACCGCCGCCGCCGCCGAAGCTCCCTTCTTCTTCTTGGCAGCCGAGCTCTGCGGGGCCGCCTTCGCCCCAGCCGGTGCCGTCGCCGCCGGAGCCGCTCTCTCCGTGGCCTGTTTGGGCGGTGCTGGCTTCGCATTCGCCTTCGCCGCAGCCCGCTTCTCCGGGGCTGGCCTGGGCGGCGCGGAAGCCGCTACGGCCGCGTAGGAGGAAGCGAGCGGGGGGCGCAAGACACGGTTCTCCAGCGCTGTAAAGCGCTGGTTGAAGGCCGCTAGCTCCTGGCGCACCAGATTTAGGACAGCGTTGCTGTCTTCCACTGGTGCGGACTTCGCCGGCGGCTCCTTCTGCCGCGTCTGCGCCTGCGTCTGTGTTCGCGCCTGCGCCTGCGGGACCTCCTCTCGGCGGCCCCCCTTCCGCAATCCGGCCAGCTCCGCCTTCAGCTGGAGGTTCTCTTTACGGAGAGCCTCCATCGCCGCCGTGAGCTTGGCGACCTCCTCCCGCATTTGGGACATTTCGTCCGGTGTTGTCGATGCGGGCGGAGGCCGGCCGAGGCTATCCGTCGCCGCCGCCAGGATTTTCGCCTTGACCGCAGTTATGGCCCTGTCCTTCGTCGCCTTTTTCCCCGGCTTCGAGCGGGTCAGGGTACGAAGGGCGTCCTCCACGGTCTCTTCGAGGGAGGGCTCAGTCGTGAGCCCTCTACCTCCAGCTCCTCCAGTCCTGCCTCGGCCTTTACCCCGAACACTTGTCGGGATCTTGGGGCCCGAGGGAGGACCCTCCTCAGACGAGGATAGCACTTGTCGGGAGCGCTTGAGGAACTCGGTCCTCCTATTGGCGCTCCCCTCGCTCCTCCTCGTTGCGCTCCCAGAGCCTACGCTCTGGAAGCTCGTGGCGTCTGATCCCGAGTCGGAGTCCGACTCGAGCACCAGCGCCCCCTCCCTCCTCGGAGCGGCACTCTGTGCCCGCTCGTTTGGTACCGGTGACTTGGACGTGCTGGACAAGTCCAGCGACTCCTCGTCACAGGTACGTGAGCCCCCCTGGCTCTTTAACCCTTGATAATGTAATCTACGACTTTTTTATGCGGTAGGGATTCATTAACACCCATTAGCGGGAATATAATATATTTATTTGAGGAAGTAAATTAACGGTACCGACAGATGGTCAGTCGCGTGTAAGGTAAAAAAAAGTTCTACGTATTATACGAGTATTGATCATGTTTGGTTCAGGGTTAAAAACAAAAGTTGTTCGTAATGATAACCCAATTTTTTTCGTCGTGAAATCACACGAGTCTATCACGAATCAAATGAGTCCTGCCAGCCAGGGTACCACGGGAGGGACTTTGAGACTTGTACTGGCTAAATTCCTCGGTGTACCTTCAATAGCCCTTTACGTTCTAGGGTCACGGTTACCTGGTGAGACAGTCCCGCGACCCCGGCAGGCTTTAGACCTCTAAGGGGAGAACAGATTGCGGACAACTCTTTGAGGCGCCACGACCCAGGCCAATGATGATCTCTAAAAATCTTCATGACAAATTAAAAAACAGTTTGTTATACTTATTGAATCAATAATTATGATGATACATTTAATCATTACCTATTTTCCATAGAAACCTTTTACTGAATTTATTAGGACAGATCAATCTTGGTAGGTTGGTGTTCTGCGAACCGCTTTACGAGTTTTTTTTAATCTTTTTCCAATTTAACTAGATCCAACTAAATCTTTCGCGGGACTAACGAATTACCATGACCCCGGAACGTAGAAGGCTATGATGAACACCGTGGATTTTAGTCAGTATAAGTCTGGCAGTCCCTCCTGCCCTGCCCTGGGTGGGAGATTTGATGTATTACCACGCCAAAAAAAAGATATAACTAAAAGTCATTATTCTACACAGAGTAGCCACTGTATCTCTGATCACAACAACGCAGCTACTTCTGGTTCTAATTCTATATAAAAAACAAACGATTTTTTCTGAAATTAAAGTAGCCTAAGTTACTCCTTTTTACATCAGCTATCTACCAACAGAAGTCCCGTCAAAATCGGCCATAGAGGTTAGTTAGCCTTTACAAATAGACAGACAGACAAAAATTGTAAAAAATGTTATTTCAATATTACAAACAGACACTCCAATTTTATTTACGAGTATATTAATAGATGTATAGATAGACTACTGACTACCAATATCGATTGATAGATATCTTCACATGACAGCCGGGACGGCAATGGCTTAGATAACTTGATGAAGCATGTAGGGGTTGGATAATGAATGGTTATATCCACCAATAGATCGACTTCGGTCACTCGAAGCTTAACCTTGAAGATCGACCAGCTATCAATAAAACTCTAGGGTAGGGCAATGGGCATGCAGACGGTGAGTAAGAGGTGACTCGCCGTCCGATCATGCATTATGCCCGGTGTTCCAAGCGCGCTTCAAAGAGTTGCCGGCAATCTTACGGGTAAGAAGGCCGAAGCCTGCCGGGGTCGCGAGATTGTCTCGGCAGGAAACCGTGACCCTGAAACTTAAAGACTATTGAAAAATCACCGTGGATTTTAGTGGGTTGTTGTATGTAAGTTCGCCACAAAAATAATTCCTCACGAAAATTTTTTTTTAAAAATTTTGTATTGTACATTCGACCCATTTTTTTTCCGTACGGGGATAAGAGGACAATTAAATTATAAAATCCAGCACAAACTGCCGAAAAAGAGGACACAATGTGGAATCTGAATGGAAAGTACTAGGAGAAAAGGATCAAAACTTTTTTCGATGGAACTAATTTTTGTGGCGAACTTACAACCAAATCTGACAGTCCCTCCCGCACTGGGTAGGAGGACTCATTTGATGAATAAACAAGATAAAAAAAATACAAAAAGATATGGCAATGAATATTTATCCCTCCTATCACTGCGAATAACGTAACTAATATCTCATTCGTATCATTTTTCTATCGCCACGTCCAATAAGGTAGGCAGTTCAATCGGTCAAAAGGAATTACGTTAGTCCGGCCGTACCTGCTCCATATTCCAACGGTAATGACCTGGTTGTTCATCGATCAACCCTTGTGGTAGGTCGCAACCAACGACATAATACTAGACTCCGCATGCGCGATTTAAGGAACAAAAATAATTCTGTCAACTCGCTGAGGTACTACGTAAGCGAGGGGGACGGGGTACTGCGTTGTGATTGGCTAACTCAAGGTCTGTTCTGTCTCAACGTATGTTTACGGCTCACAGGAGTGGTCGAAATGAGACGAATATAAGACTTTTTTGCCTAATGTGTTGACAGACATCGGTCGCCTGTTATTAGGAGTCTAGTATTATATCGTCGTTGGTCGCAACGTATTGCGTGACAAAACACTATCACGCAAAATATTTCACCCCAAAAACTGGGGTTGTTCTGTTATTTCGACGTTTCCGAGTTGCTTATTGATTAACTTTTTATTTCATTACTTGGGATTGGGAGTTAGTGATTTTTCTAGGTTAATGTTGCCATAATTACACGTGGAAGAAAAGTTTTACGTAAACATTTTGTGCCCAAAGGCTTAGTAAAAGCTGGGTTAAGTAGCTCAGTATTTTGCAAGCACGTGTAACAAAACTTCGTCTAGGCTTTTCTGTTTTGCTTATAAGTTGTAACATGGGATGAGTTACTTACCTGTTCGGTCTCGGGAATTTTCGAGATATCATAAAACAGTAGGTAGTTCGGTAATTTAAAGTAAACCCTCTGATAAGAACGTGGGCATGCGAGCGGCGAGTAAAGGGCGACTCGCTGTCCTACTATGGACCATGCCCGGGTCGACGGCGCGTTGTATTCCACGCACGCCTCAAAGAGCGTCAGCATGATGACGAGGCCCCCCTCTGGAGGGCGAAAGCCTGCCGGGGTCTTATCCCATTACCGTGACCCCGAAACATAAAGAGCTTTTGACACCGTGGATTTTGGTCAGTACAAGTCTGACAGTCCCTCCCGCCTTGCCCGGAGGAAGAGGACTCATTTGATGATTTTACCACGATAAAAAAACCCTCTGAGAAAGTAATTCACCTACCTATAATACTTCAGAACAATTCCTTCTTGATTAATTATAAAAGACCTAGAACTTTCCAGCTAACTTAATATAATCTATCTACCTGCCTTAACTTCGTCAGCACTCCCATTATTCTTTTTCGTTCCAGTTCCAACGGTTTGCACGTAACTGACTTAGATTTAATTGTTTCTACTTGCACCGCAGATTGCAACTGTGTGCCTCACGGAACAGTAACAATACGAAACGAACGCCTGTAGATTTTATGATAGCAACACGTATTAGCAAAGTTTTGCTGTTAAAAGTGTTTAGGCGAATAAAATTTAACTTTTTTGCGTGCTCAAATGCTGGCCAAAGCCGGGTCCAGACTGGTGTAACGCGAATTGTACGATAACGTGTAATATGCGTCAACAGTGTACACAAACTCAAAGCGAATTGAGAACGCGAATGTGCGCTTTTGTGTTCGCGCAAAAACCGACAGCCGAGGGATCAGCTGCGAGTATTACATGTAATGCTCGCGGTGCCGTCCACACCTAGAATTCGCGTTACATTACACGGTGGATTCGCGTTACATTACACCAGTCTGGACCCGGCTTTAGTTCGTAAGTTAGATTGTCCAGGAATGGAGCAGTAGTTAGTACTATTGTAGCGACAATGTAACGTTTATTTGAATTTTGCTATTGTAACTAAGTTTTGATACGCTTTTAATAACCGTATTTCGAGTAGTAACCACGTAAATAAGTTTCCAAAAATTTGAATAATGTTCAATCGAGAAATAACTGTATGAGTAATTTCAATGGTAGGTAACACAAGTAACGATTATTAAATTCTTATAGTAGCTGAATACCAATTAAAACAGGGGAACTATGAATAGGTATTTATATTTAAAACGAAATCAGTTTCCAACAAATAATGATATTTATCGTTTCGTTTAAGCTGGAATCCGCAGAATCCATGTTGATTAAACGTCGAGAGCCGTGGCGAGTCTCGTCGTTCCGCCTGCCTACAGGGAAAGCCGCAAAATCAATCAATTTGTTGATTTATCTGACGCTGTGGAAAGAGTGGGCGACTGCCCCATTTCTAAGAAAATAATTTTAAACTAGACGTGTTTTTTTCTTTCTTTTTTTGTGTTTTTCAACATCAAGTGTGTTTCGACAGTTAGATTTTATATTTTTTCTTTTTATGACAACCCTGAATTAATGCGCCTTTGAAATACACAATACGTCACTTCAAGCTGAATATAATTTTTAATAGTTTTGAAGTCATGAACTTCCACTTTCGAGTTTTGATGCGTTTCATTACAGTCAATTATCATTAATTAAAAAAAAAACAACTAGAAATATATTATTTCCATTAATTTTCAAAAGATTAAATTTCAGAGCAGTGGTGGCCCAGTGGTATCGGCCCCGACTTACGAGTTGTAGGTCGTGGGTTCGAATCCCGGCAGGCGCATTACTTTGTGTAATTTATTTCATCACCACTGCTCTCAAAACGGTGAAGGAAAACATCGTGAGGAAACCGGCATGTCCTAGGACCAAAAATTCGAAGACATGTGACATCCACCAATCCGCACTGGGCCCGCGTGGTGGATTATGGCCCACCCCCTCTCACAGAGAGGAGGCCTGTGTCCCAGTAGTGGGAACATTAATAGGCTGATGATGATGATGAATTTTCAAAACTCTAATGATGGAATATTAGATTTGCAATAAACTGATGCTGTCAACATAGGTATAAAAAACACACACACCATGGAAAAGGGGTTAGAAAAATTTTGTATGGGGAGTTTACAAGGTTTTTGATTTTTTGGCAGCCACGTCTGAAACAGTCATAGGTCGATAGATATCAATAAAAAACATAAAATGTTAGTTTCAAAACCTCGTTAAGTGTCACGTTTCCGAGTTTTGAGCTGTCAAACATGTACAAGTAGCCATTTGTACTTACATGTTTATCAGCAGCAGACAGAAAAATCAAAAGGGTTTTGTGTGTTTCTGCGGTCAAACAAAATGGTCCTCGACACAGATGAAAGGTATACGAGAATTCATATATTTTATTCCAAAGGCCAGTTAATGAAAGCCTGGCTTGTAAACTATGAGGCCTTAAATTTCTTAAACTATTCATTTGACCCCATTCAAATAGGTAATGTAAAGTTAGTCACTTAGCATGAACAAGACAGGCTAGCGAGCTATTTAATATATGAGCTTTAAACACTGCTAAACGCTTGGCTGACTTTGTCTAGACTTTTAGTCGCCGTGTCTTAGTCTGTTCCTACTTATCCGAACTGGGAGACGGCCAATGTCTAGACGAATTGCAAACACTAGATGCATATGCGTACCATGTGCATGGTATGATGAATGAGTCTACTTTAATGAGTTCAAATTGAATAAGTATAATATCTCTCAAAAGTGGTCTGCAGGCGTAGCATGGCGCCAGAGAAAGGGGTTTTGTCAACGCAAGAATAGACAAAATGACAGAACGTAGAAATAATTTCAACGATTTAAGCATGTTTATGTAAAAAATATGGAAAATAAAACGTTCTTTTCTTCAATAGTGTATTTAATGGTATGGCCATAGCTTGGCCAGAACGGGTTGAAACGGAACTAATTTTTTTATTTCTGACAGCGTTCTAAAATCTTTGATATTTGATGTAAACAAAGACCGCAGGTTTGTTAGATTTATTATTGTGCCATAAAAATAACGCAATAAGTGAAAAAATTTTTTTTTAAAAATCATTCAAAGTGCTGGTAGCGCGAAGGCAGTGGCGATTTCCGGTTTTCTACATTTTTATGTCAAGCATTTGTGCAAAAAACAGTCGATTTGTGTAGAAATAACGATGAAATAAGTTTGTCTTTTCTTGGTAGAATAGTGATAGAATCGCCATGCTACGCGTGCTGGATCGCTTCGAACTACACTTCAAACTGCTCTACTTGTCTGGTTTTTTATTGAGATAATAGTACATTACTGCAGCGGTCTAAAATGACTACTTTGCTGGTCGCGCTGATGATGGCCGACAGCGCAGCGTAGCGCAGCTCCAGGCCAACACAGCGCGGTCAGCGTGCAGCACTTGATGGACGAGCTGAGATAAAGGCCGAGGCCCTAGGCCGAGGCCTTTACAGCGAGGACAGCAAGGGCTATAAAGTCTATGGTATACCCATCTGCTAGTACTTCACGTAACTTTTACAAACGAACATGAAACATACTCGTATTACGATCAATCAGTCATAATAATTACCTACATATATAGGTACAGCTTCGCTTTCTCTTCATTATCGTCCAGCTGCAGCATCAGATATTCATGCGCCGAGCCATTAGCACTAATCGGATAACGCAGCTACTTGAACCTGCAAATTGTTAATAGGCTATATCTGAGCAATTTTAGACAGGATCGTGCTATCTCCGTCTTGGGAGAGGCAATCGATTCCAGTAATTGCTTGAGATTATTAGCTGATATATCTAATGCTTATTTCTTGGTTATCCAAATCCTAACTAACACTTTTAAAACCTCTCTTGAGGTAACTCAGCCCGTGTTACTGAACAATGTTTGTTCTAAGACGTTTGGAAATTAACAAAAAAGACTGTTTTTTCATACTGATGGGCCCTGTGGATGGGCCTGATTAATTTCTCTCACTCTTTCTCTCTCTCTCTATTTTGTATGAGTTTTTCTTTTTTTTTTACAGCACATCGAATGGTCTTTCCAAAACTGAACATAACAATTTCAACTTTAAATCCACAGCCACACACTTACTGTTGGTCTAGTGGTTAGTGACCCTGACTGCTATGCCGGAGGTCGTGGGTTCGATTCCCACCCAGGACAAATGTTTGTGTGATGAGCACGATCATTTGTTCTGTGTCTGGGTGTAATTTATCTATAATATGTATGTATTTAGAAATATTTAAGTATGTTTATCAGTTGTCTAGCACCCATAACACAAGCTCTGCTTAGCTTGGGACTAGATGGCGTTGTGTGATAGTCGTGGAATATTATTATTATTATATTATTATTATTATTATTACTTCTCAGATTTTTAAAAATTAGCGTCTGCGCGTGACAACGCTGATCATGAATCGTGTGGCTTCGCTTTAGTTGTAAAGAATTTGACGCTTTGATGCCCTTCGACTCTGTGCTAGTATAAATTGACCCTAACGTTCTTGAGACACTCCACTCCTCAACTTTACTTACCCTCATAACAGGTATCAAGCTATCCAAGTTCAGTGACAATAAAGTTAGCCAATAGCCCCAGACCAACAACTACTTCTAGGTTATATAAATATTTGTTCAATGCGGGAATCGAACCGCGACACGCAGCGCACCCGTCCAATTGCTCAGCCACTGCGCCAACCTTGTCGTCAGTAAAAGTTAGTACCAAATGAAACACGCTAAACAAAAAAAAACAGCACTCGCCAGTTATGTGAGTGACATCCACAGCTGCACGAGTGGCATCAGCCTGTCGCGTTCCACGGCCACTCCACATCCACATGTCACTAACAAATGAAATGTGAATAATGGACTCTGAAACGCCGTACGAATAGCGAATAGCAACCAAACACAGCTTACAGAATTTGAAACTGTTGTTTTCACATGGCGCTCTCAGGAATTTTGTTATTTTACGCGTTGTCTTTTCCATTATCGTACATTTTTTGCCTCTGTTTTAATTTAAGTGACTTGGGCGTGAAAGGAATTGTTCTGTAGCTTTTTTCTAATAAATGGTGAAGGAAAGAGGTTTGGTATTTCTTAGGTATGTTATAAGGCTGTTAGTAAAGGGCTAGGTAGGTCACCTAAGTAGGTCTTAGAACTTCAGCTTAAAAGTTGGCAATTTGGCTTTACACTATTTTGGGGTTATATTAATAATATAACCCCAAAAGAGTGTAAATGAAAAGTAAGTTAAAAATAACTAAAACCCGACAACGACAAAAACGTGCACTGAAAAGTATAAAACAAGAACAATATTAATTTGACCGATATTGTACTAGCCGTGGTCATGTGCCACCTACCTAATGAAGATTGTGTGAGAGAACCGCAGTAGTATATTTTTTTTTAACTTATTTTTCTATCATTTTCGTAAAAAAAAAACATTGTCGAAACAAAATTTACAGAACACCATTTTTGAACCTGCTTTCGCCAACGTCCATACTACGTTGAATACACCGGTTCTCGTCCGATCACCGAAGTTAAGCAACATCGGGCGCGGTCAGTACTTGGATGGGTGACCGCCTGGGAACACCGCGTGACGTTGGCTTTTTGCGTTTTACAGATATGTAGTTGCAGTTATACTTTTTTCATTCATTTTGTTGACATAGTGGCATGAAGCAGTTCTTATTTAATATCACAATAAATGTTGGCACCAAGAAAAATAGTTTCTAATTTCTTTTATGTACCAGATGTTTGTTTAAAAGATTCCGAAGAATTGACGACCTCCTCCTTTTTTCGATGTCGGTTAAACAGTTAAACTAACTGATACTGCTAGCCTCAATCATCCCAGTGCTGGGCAAAGGCCTCTCCCCATGACTTTCAGTTTTCACTGATGAAACACGGGCCTCGATCAAAAGCTTTTTTTTTAATGGCCTATGTTCTCCAACTTCTGGACAAAGGCCGCTACCTATCTTCCATGAACTCTTATCTTGTGCCTCCTTGCGCCAACCCTCGTAGTACGCGTCCAGGTCGACTCTTCACCTGTGTCTGGTACGGCCCCGTCGGCGCCATTTTATGGGCCTACCATACGCACAAGCTTCACCACGTTGGTTGGCAACACTCAACTGAACGCACACACAGGCAAGTACGCGCTGGCCGGGATTGCGCAGGCAAAACTGTGGCGAAGCCGGTGAAGTTTTTTTTTACAACAGTTGTTTTTCAAAACCCAAATAATTCGAAAGGACATTTATCACTTTCGAAGGGACATCTATAAAAAAAAGTAATTAAAACACCAACCAACACGCAATCAACAGCCGAACTCAATGACAGACTGATATCTGTTACTTCGTCAGGTTGCCACAAAGTACTCGCATTTTCGATTTACCCAAATGGTAATAGAGTAAAAAGAGGCCCCGGGTTATTCGGATAAATTAATTGAAAAGGGATCAGAACTGACCCCTGTTTTGACTGCACAAATAGAATTAAAGTACGCCCCACGTACTGATATTGAGAGGTCGATTAACAAAACAAATAAATTTGATACCTATGACTCTGTATAACCAAAGGTTGGGCGCCCCTAGGGTTTCCAGATCTATAAAAATATTCCGGAGGAAATTCCGGACAAACGGAATCATGCTGTGTATTTTAGTACTTTTTTCTTTTTTAGCGAGGTAAAATCATCAATGAATGAATGAATCCTTTTTTTTTTTTCGTGGTAAAATCATCAAATGAGTCCTCCAACCCCGGGCAGGGCGGGAGGGACTGTCAGACTTTATTGACTAAAGACGGTGTACTTCGGTAGCCCTTTGTAAGTCGCGGTTACGTATGTCCCGCAACCCCGGCAGGACTGTGGCCCTCTATAGGGGGGCCCCGTCACTATGCTGACGCTCCTTGAGGCGCGCGTGGGACACAACGCGCCGTCGACCCGGGCATGGTCCTTGGTCGGGCAGCGAGTTGCCCTTTACTCGCTGCCCGCATAGTCACAGGGCGCGCATCGCCTGTGTGTGTGTGACCCGCGCCTACGGTGGCCGGAGATCGTCCCGCGACATCCGTCGCCGTGGGCGTCTACCACTGCGTCTCGGGCGGAGGGAGGACGGTATCCTCTCCCTCAAGCGGCCCGCCTCCTCGCGAGCATGACTACTTCGCAGAAGGAGGCGACCGCCTCCCACTTGAATGAATGAATCCACCCCCCACTGTCAGACTTGTACTGACTAAAATCCACGGTGTTCTTCAATAGCCCTTTATGTTCCGGGTCACGGTAAGGAAATAAGTCCCGCGACCCTGGTTACGGTAAGGAAAAAAGGCCCGCGACGCCTTGTGTATTTTTGTACTGGGATTTTTTTACAGGTAACAGCGAATTACAACGGAGATTCATTGCTTAAAATTGCAAGGCAATTGCTCCATCAATTGGTTAGGCAATACATAATACCAACTGTCTTTGAATCAAAAGTCAATAACTTTAATAGTTTTCGTCCTAACATTTTGTTATAACCCCACAAAATGCCCCACATTCACATTAAACACTGGGCAATATTTCAGGGCTTATCCAGAAAAATCCTGACCCATGAATACGACAACCCTAGACGCACCTCATCAGTCGATGTTCGGAGTTTCGGACAATGGATGCTTTTACTCAAATATTAGCTCAACTATTAAAAACTATGGCTTTTGTTTCATTTTAAAAGGGATGTCAGCTGCTGACAATGATAGTCGTTTTGCTGGAGTGAAATGGGGAAGCCAGTAGGTCCTGTACTAAAATAATCTTATCCTTTTCGGCCAAGTCACTAGTCGGTCAAAATCGTCGATTTAAGGCTATGAAATAGGGTTTACAGTTAAATATTTTCAATATATAGCTCATATTTTTAAGGTTCCTAAAACCTCGCTATATGTATAAACGGAAAAATACAAGTAGTATAGGCAAACTTGATGCCACAAAGGCACTTATCGTTATCCAAAATTGAAAACACGCGTTTCTTCACGATGTTTTGTTTTGAGAGCAGTGGCGATGCAATAAATACCCGTAGATTCAGTGTTAGTCTGAGTAAGCAAAGGTATACTCATTAAGCCAGCTAAATCTCAAAGCTATGTCTGACAAACGTTTCTTTTGTCGCACTATGTACAAATTGTAACTTTGTAACTGTATTTTCTAAAAGAAAAATATTTAACGAACACAAAAAACACACGTGTACAGAATTATGAGTATGTTTTATTAAAAAAAATACATAAGAAAACTCAGATAAAAAAATAATTATGAAAAGTAAAAAAAGCCAACGTCACGCGGTGTTCCCAGGCGGTCACCCATCCAAGTTACTGACAATAGAATGTATGTATGTCTTAATCTTATGTTTTATCGGAATTAGTAGTTGAGCGACCGGTGTCATCTTCAACGTAGTATGGACAATTTTATGAAACTGATCGCTTCTGAGTAATTATCGTTTGCTTCCAAGTAGCCTTTACAACAATGCCTTATCGGCAAAATGTGACGTCACTAACTATGTAGTTGACTCGACCATCTTACGATTTACATTATTTTACTTTTGATTTGAGAGTTATGTACTATTTAAAATGCCAATATAATATCAAAACTTGTGTTTTATTTTAAGTTTGCCTCCAACTCACATTCGTACTATGGCCTGTGACTGAAGATTTTAGTAACACTATCTTGAAACCCAACGATTTTTCATTTTCGTTACTACAATCGATCCCCATTTCTCTGACTTCAAGAAGAATAGAGACGGCTTCATATTTATCGTGATTTATGCGTAAAAATGTAACAACTAAACTCACTATTGCAATTATAATATAAGTTACGATTTGTATGTTGTGTGTAAGGGACACGCACGCCACATAAATGCGTCCAGCAAAGAAAAAAACAACATGTCCTAGCTAGCCAGTCTCCATGACAGCATACGACAGACACAGTGAGGGTAGTAAGACCCCACGAGGATCCCCCTCACCCCCGGACCCCCGCCCCCCCTCCCGTCCCGACGGATTCGCACACTCCACCAACCCATGAGCCCAACATCCCCGTCAAGGTACGAATATTACGAGTATAACAAAATTCTAAATATACCAATATGGTACGGTGATCATGCATGAAATTAGGGATGATAGCATTATGCAGTGAACATGATAAATGGTTGTGAAATTTGATTGAAATGCTTAAACTTGCGAAATGGGTCTCTAGGATGGAGTTTAGGTAAGGATAGGTGAGGATATGTGAAAATATTTTGAAGAAAAAGTACGTTTCTTGGTGGATTTAGGTCTTTATTTTTGTGCTAAAATCAAAGGAGTTCTCCCCACCCAGGGCGGGACGAAAGGGCCTCTCAGACTTGTACTGACTAAAATCCACGCTGGTCCTTTGTTTTGGCTGGTTCAATAGCTCTTCGAGTACCATGGTCGCGGTTACCTGATTAGACATTCCCGCCACCCTGGTGGACTGAGTCACGGTCGGAGTTTGTGCTTACTCAATTAAAAGGAATTACACTTTCAAGATGAAGCTGTCTGTACAGGGCCATGGACATAGTTATTTAAATTCAAGTTTCTCATCTTAATCATTAACTTCATCATCTGCCTAGCCTTTTCCCAACTATATTGGGGTCGGCTTCCAGTCAAACCAGATTCAGCTGGATATCAGTATTTTATATGGAGCGACTGCCTGTCGGACCTCCACAACCCAGTAACTGGGTAATACGATACCCCTTGGTAAGACTGGTTGTCAGACTTTACGAGCTTCTGACTAACAGTAACGACTGTCAAAGATCTACAAATGACAGCCGGGACCAACGGCTTTACGTGCTTTCCGAGGCACGGAGGAAACTCGCTATGATAGATGGTCACCCATCCACAGACCAACCTCGTCAAGCGCGGCTTAACCGGGAAGATTGGCCTGTGCGGCTGTGATTATTTAGCCACGAGCTCCTCGATCTTAATCATTAACTTAAAACTTCAAAATCTCTGTAACTAGAAAGTTACGAGGTTGTAACTGGCCCAAAATGATGACTAGAATTATTGGAATTAGGTACATACGAGTACGCCGTCAGCCCTTTGTAAGGGTTTGTTTACTCTCATATTTGGATTGATCACCCTAATTCGACCGACACACGATTGAGCACGCGTGCCGCAAAAAAATGTTTATGCATACTTGCCTTACAAGGAAATACGTACAAGTACATACATCATTCTCTAGGTAAGAATATTCCCATGGATAGAACTGCACCAGAAATGCAGAAGTAGGTATTCTGTATCAAATACCGGGTAAATACGTCACCATTCAAATTGGTGTCATGAGCCGATTTTCGCAGTATGTACGTTTGATTCGTAAACCGCTTTCAGAGTTGTCCTTGTAAAGAGCTTAGTCCGAACAGCACGCGCGCTATTGGCTAGCGAGATACACAAATTGCTTTAGTCCGTGAAATGTAGGGGCCACACTAACGGGAAATACCGTTAATTATCGGGATAATGGACTTAAATATTCTTACCACTAAAAATTAAACATCTGTTGAACACTTGTCTAAAACAACTGTGAAGTACTGCAAAACGACCTACGACATCTACGTCAAATGCCGTTTTGCAGTTGATAGTTTTTTTAGATAATTAGTGTTCAACAGATGTTTAACCTTATTTGTTGATCGCGAACCATTTGGCCCTGGTGAGGCTTACGTTCAGCTGTTATCACAATCTGATGGTGTCGTTGCCTGGGTGGACTACTAAGCGGTGGATCTGAGGCCTTGACACGAGCTCTTAACGCATCCCAGTTTAGGCTGTGGGAAAGAGACAGAGCTATACAAGTTGCCTAGCGCCATCTCTTTCCCACAGCTTAAACTGGATCGCGTTAAGAGTTCATGGGGGGGGTATTACAACGTCTTAAAACCAGGCTTATTCCAGTGAGCGAACGAGATGGCGCTAGACGACTTATATAGCTCTGTCACTTTCACTCGCCGGAATAAGCGTGGTTTTAAGGCGTTGTAATACCCCCCCTGGTAGGTCAACTGATCTACGGTCAACAAAATAATGGCTAGCCTGCCGGGGTCGCGGGACTGTCTTATCACGTAACCGTGGCCCTAAAACGTAGTGGGCTATTGAATGACAAGATGGATATTGTCAGTACAATTCTGACAGCCATGATGCTCGGAGAACTCATTTGATGATTTATTTTTAGAACTTAAAATAAATAGTAATGCGTATGGCCACAAACCACGTCAGTTATATAACAGTGCCGATATATAGAAAATTGGCGAAAAACCCCCAAATAGTGGGCCTCAGCGCAGATTTATCACAGTCATTATTTTTACGTCTCCGGCGACTTTTTATGTTACAGGTGATAGAAAGAAACTAAAGTTCTTGCTTAGTGGACAATCCCGATATCTTTTAGTTTTTTAGGTGTTCGTATGACTTGCCATAAAATCATGTAGGAAACACGCACTGGGTTCTATTAAATCAAACATTCGTGCTACTTTTTTAATGTGTAATATCTACCAGCTCACACTGGCCCCGCGTCTGTAGATAGCTAATCTATTCTTATCTCACAGAGAGGGGGAAGTGCGATGTCTACTAGATAACCCCGGGTCGCCGAATGCCTTGTGTCCCAACATGCGCGTTTCCTCAAAGATGCGATCAGCATTTTTCACTAGACGGGGCCCCCTCGTCAGAGGGCCTAAGCCTGCCGGGGTCGCGGGATTATTTCCTTACCGTGACCCTGGAACATAAAAAATTACTGAAGGACACCTTGGATTTTAGTCAGTAAAAGTCTGACATGTCCCTCCCGCCCTGCCCAGTGGTGGGAGGAATTATGAAGAAGGAAGGATATAATGATTTTATACCACGTTAAAAAAAAAATGGCCACAAGTGCGTGTCGGGCCACGCACAGTGTAGGGTTCCGTAGTTGCCCATCAAAATACTTATGCGAACTAACTAATCTGATTCGCTGAATTTAATTTTAAAAAGAAGAATTTTCAAAATCGGTCCAGGAGTCTTTGAGAAATCGGTGAAAATACATAAGAAAAAAGATAACAACGAATTTAGAACCTCCTCCTTTTTTTGAATTTAGTCAAAAACAGTTGACGATAAAAACCTACCTATCCCCTAAAAACATACCTATAAAAGCTGTAAAAATAAAGTTGACAAACTTACATTTGCAGTTGTCTCCGATACATTTTGTTTAAGAAAACATGGATATAAGTACATTTTATAAGTTGGTCGACTATTACTCTTAAAGTTGTAAAGCCTACTTAGTCATGATAATTTTCGTTTAAACTTCGTTATATATACTACTATTGTGAATTTTTTCACACCCCCAAACATAACCGTTTAGCTGGTTGAGGGGGGGGACACTCGAATCGAGCAAAATTTAGCACTTTAAAGCTTAATATTTCACAAACGAATTTTTTTATCAAAAAATTGTTAATGGAAACTATCATTATTTTTTAAAGGCCTATTTAATGATACCCCACACTATGGGGTACGCGAGAAAAAAAAATCCTCACTTTACGTGTAAGTACTGGAGGTACCCTAAAAAAAAGAAAGTATTTTACGAGATTTTATTTTACCACTTTTTTGGCACAACAAATCCGTATATTTACACCAAATTACAGCTCTCTAGTACTGTCCGTCTCTGAGCTAAACTGCGGACAGACGGACGGACGGACGGACGGACGGACGGACGTACATGGCGAAACTATAAGGGTTCCTTGTTGACTACGGAACCCTAAAAAAGTAGCACTAATAACATCTAGTCCATTTTCTTCTTACATTTATTTTATGGCAAGTCATACGAACACCTACAAAAATAAAAGATATCGGGATTGTCCGTAATAAGCAAGAACTTTAGTTTCTTTCTATCACCTGTAGCATAAAAAGTCGCCGGAGACGTAAAAATAATGACTATAATAAATCCGCGCTGAGGCCGACTATTTCGGGGTTTTTCACCAATTTTCTTTATATCGGCACTGATAAGTAACTGACGTGGTTTGTGGCCATACGCATTACTCCTTTTTTAAAAATTTCTAAAATCATCTAATGAGTTCTCCGAGCACCATGCCTTCAATAGCCCTCTACGTTTTAGGGCCACGGTAATGAGATAAGTCCCGCGACCCCGGCAGGCTTTGACCCTCTAAAGGGGGGCCCCGTCATGCTGATATGCTGACGCTCTTTGAGCTCGATCTTTAGGCCTCATCTTTGCCTCCCCTCGTCTAGGTTAAAAATAGCCGTATAAACGAAGATTAACCGTCTTACAAAAAAAAGTAAAACATGTGTGTTGAACACTTTGTCAAATGAAAAGACTGTCATCTGTAAAACGGCATTTGACGTCGTCTTGCAGTTATACTATTTTAGACAAGTGTTCAACAGATGTTTAACTTTTAGTAGTAAGAATATTAAAGTCCATTATATTATTTTTAAGTAGATTATAATTAACGGTATTTCTCGTTACCCCTACATTTCACGGAATAAAGCAATTTGTGTATCTCGCTAGCCAATATCGCGCGTGGTGTTCGAACTAAGCTCTTTACAAGGACAACTCTGAAAGCGGTTTACGAATCAAACGTACATACTGCGAAAATCGGTTCAGGACAGCAATTTGAATGGTGACGTGTTTACTCGATATTTGATACAGAATACCTACTTCTGCATTTCTGGTGCAGTTCTATCCATGGGTCTGAATATGACCGATTCTTGAAACATCTACTTAAATTGATTCGGTAGACTACCTGGAGAATGATACCTGGTACATCTTTATGTACTTGTACGTATTTCCTAGTAAGTCAAGTAGGTATGCATGAAGATGTTTTTGTGACCTTTGAAATATTTTTTTACCTCCCGTCCAGCTGATTTCAAAAAAGCCATCAATAAACTGCCACTGCGTTGGCAAAGATGCATTGATTGCATGAGTGATTACTTCTATTAATAAAAATAAAAATACACAAAAAAAAGCTTATATTTTTTATACAAAACGGCAATTTCATGGTAAAGAGGGAGTATGAGGAGAGTAAAAACCCTTATAAAAGGCTGAAGGCATAAAATGTAATTCCAATAATTTAAGTCATCATTTTGGGCCGCTATAACCTCGTAACTTTCTAGTTACCGAGATTTTAAATGGTTAATGATTAAGATGAGAAACTTGAATTTAAATCACTATGTCCATGGCCCTGTATCAGTGTCATCTTGAAAGTGTAGGTCCTTTTAAGGGGAGTTAGCACAAACTCCGACCGTGACTCAGTCCACCAGTGTTGCGGGAATGTCTTATCAGGAAACCGCGAGCCTGGAACGTAAAGAGCTATTGAATCAGCCGAAAAAAAGGACCAGCGTGGATTTTAGTCAGTACAAATCAAAGAGACTTCTGGGTGGGAGGACTCCTTTGATTTTAGCACAAAAATAAAGACCAAGAAATGTACTTTTTCTTCAGAATAATATTTATATCACAATATCCTCACCTATCCTTACCTAAACTCCATCCTAGAGACCCATTTCGCAAGTTTAAGCATTTCAATCAAATTTCACAACCATTTATCATGTTCACACCGTGCACTGAATGCTATCATCCCTTAATTTCATGCATGATCACCGTACCATATTGGTATATTTAGAATTTTGTTATAATATTCGCGTACCTTGACGATGGGATGTTGGGCTCAGGTTGGTGGAGTGTGAGTAATCCGTCGGGACGGGAGGGGGGTCTAGGGGGTCCGGGGGGGTTGGGGGATCCTCGTGGGGTCTTACTACCCTCACTGTGTCTGTCGTATGCTGTCATGGAGACTGGCTAGCTAGGACATGTTGTTTTTTTCTTGCTGGACGCATTTATGTGGCCGTGCGTGTCCCTTAAACACAACAAACAAATTGAAACTAATATTATAATTGCGAAAGTAAGTTTACTTGTTACATTTTTACGCATAAATCGCGATGAATACGAAACCGTCTCTCTTCGAAAGTCAGAGAAATGGGGAACGATTGTAGTAACAAAACATCGTCGAGTTTCAAGATAGTGTTAATAAAATCTTCAAACACAGGCCCTAGCACGAATGTGAGCTGTAAACTTAAAATAAAGACCCTTTTTTTCACGAAAAAAAGAACATGTAACTTTTAATAAATTTTGGCATTTTTAATAATATGTGCCCGTAACATTTAAAAATATTTTATGTGAAACGAAAATTATAATATGTTAAAACCGAATACCTAGTGGACTGTACAATTTTAGGTCTTGTATTCGTGCTAGGAGATTGTAGGATGGCGCTGATTTACTCAGAAGCGAATCCTTTTTTCTTAAAATTATGGTTCGCATGAAAAGTCACAAGATCGTTAAACTACTAATTAAATAAATAAAACATAAGATTAAGACATAATACATTCTATTGTAATAACTTGCAATGTTTAAACCCAACGACAAACCCAATGAAAATCAATCAGTACATTCATCAAAACATGTAAAAACCCGTTCACAAACGGATTATTATTTAAAAAAAATTAAGGATTTTAATTCCATTAATGAGCAAGTTCGAACAAAGCATGCAGTCTCCGGGAATTGAGATAAGCAGAGGCATAGGTTATCAAAATCACAAAAAAATATTTCTGTCGGTAGGTCATGCGAATTCCAAGAACATTATTACATACACGCATATTTTATAGTGGTGGCCGACTGTGAATTTGGCCGACTAGTCGATTGCAAAAAGGCCGAGTAGGCCAAGCCAATGATTCTTGTCAGTAGAGTTTAGGGTATAAGGTGTTGTGAAAATGTTACTGATGTTATGAGGAGTGATTTGGACCCAGGTGCATTACTTTGTGTAATTTATTGCATGGCCACTGCTCTCAAAACAGCAATTCAAAACGTCGTGAGGAAACCAGCATCAATTTTGGATAACGGTAATGCCTTGTGGCATTAAGTCTGCCTTATGTACCACAATTTTATTGCACGTAAACTTTTAAATAAATTAATAGCGTAAGAGAAGAAAAAGTACGGGTTAATTGTTTTTCTATAATACTCGTACATAATTATACGTGTAACGTTAATAACGTAAAACCTCTCTTGGCGTAACTCGGCCCATGTTACAGAACAAATTTTAATACAAAAAGATTTTGTATGAAAAAGCATTTTTTTTTGCGAATTTCCAACTGTCTTTTTCTTGTCGTCAAAAGTCTTTGAACAAAAAAATTTCAGTAACAAGGGCTGAGTTACCCCACGAGAGGTTATGCGCATTTAACGTTACACGTTGTATAACTTTATCTAACCCTATTTTATAGCCCCAATTCGACGATTTTGGCCGACCAGTGACTGTGGCCGAAAAGGATAAGATAATTTATTAAATTATGATTACTGGCTTCCCCATTTCACTTCAGCAAAACGACTATCATTGTCAGCAGCTGACATCCCTTTTAAACAAAAGCCATAGTTTTTAATAGTTGAGCTAATATTTGAGTAAAAGCACCCATTGTCCGAAACTCCGAACATCGACTGATGAGGTGTGTCTAGGGTTGTCGTTTTCATGGGACTGGATTTTTCTGCACAAACCTTGAATTATTGCCCAGTGTTTAATGTGAATGTGGGGCATTGTGGGATCATTGCAAAATCTTAGGACGAAAACTATTAAAGTTATTGGCTTTTGACTCAAAGACAGTTGTTATTATGCCTTGAATGCAAATTTTGATAAAAACGGGTTAGCCAAACCTGGAACCTACTGTACTTCCAATTTTAAGCAATGAATCACTTTTAAAACTACTTGTTACTTGTAAAAAAAAAACAGTACAAAAATACACCCGGAGTCTTGGGACTTATTTCCTTACCGTGACCATGGTCTTGGGACTTATTTCCTTACCGTGACCTCGGAACATAAAGGGCTATTGCAGAACACCGTGGATTTTAGTCAGTACAAGTCTGACACTGAGGGGTGGGAGGACTCATTTGATGATTTTACCTCGCTAAAAAGTACAAAAATACACAGCATAATTTACGTTTTTCCAGAGTTTCCTCCGGAATATTTTTCGACCTGGAAACCCTAGGGGCGCCCAACCTTTGGTTATACACAGTCACAGGTATCAAATTTATTTGTTTTGTTAATCGACCTCTCAATATCAGTACGTGGGGCGTACTTTAATTCTATTTGTGCAGTCAAAACAGGGGTCAGTTCTGATCCCTTTTCAATTAATTTATCCGAATAACCCGGGGCCGCTTTTTACTCTATTACCATTTGGGCAAATCGAAAATGCGAGTACTTTGTGGCAACCTGACGAAGTAACAGATATCTGTCATTGAGTTCGGCTGTTGATTGCGTGTTTGTTTTACATTTTTTTTTATATCTGTCCTTGCGGAAATGATTAATGTCCTCTTGAATTCTTAGGGTATTCGCCACAGTTTTGCCTGCGCAATCCCGGCCTGCCCGTACTTGGCTGTCTGTTTGTGTGTGCGTTCAGTGTTGCCAACCGTGAATTGTTTTTTCATGCGAGAGAGAAGCTTGCTAGCTTTAACTGTGTTGAAGCTTGTGCGTGTGGTAGGCCCATAAAATGACGCTGACGGGGCCGGCCCAGAAACAGGTGAAGAGTCAACCTGGACGCGTACTACGAGGGCTGGCGCAAGGAGGCAGAAGATAGGAGTTCCTGGAAGATAGGAAGCGGCCTTTGCCCAGAAGTGGGAGAAAATAGGTCATTAAAACAACAAGCAATTGATTTGGGGGCCCGTGTTTTATCAGCCTATGTTACCACTGCTGGGATACAAGCTTCCTCTCTGGAAGAGGGGGTGGGCTATAAACCACCACGTAGGCCCAGTGCGGGTTGGTAGATGTCATATGACTTCGAAGTTTTGGTGCTAGGCCTTCGGGTTTTACTCACAATGTTTTCCTTCACCGTTTTAAGAGGAGTGGTGAAAAAGTAAATTACAAAAAGTAATACGGCTGGCTGAATTTGAAGCCACGTCCTACAACTCGTAAGGCCTATACCACCGGGCCACCACTGCTCTCTGACCATAATAGTGTAAAAAGATAACATAAAATAAAGTGAAATTGAAGATAATCTGTTTTTTTTCTCTCAAGTAGCGTACTTGAAAAGCTATAAACGAATTCAAATACAACAATAGTTCAGCCTGAATTTAGTAATAGAGTTTGTAAATGGAAAAATCTCTGTAAGAAGATAAGTAGTATGATAAAAAAACAATCTACGTGATATTATTTCTCAGTACAGAGCATTTTAGAAAAGTTTTTCCAAAATGTATTATTTATTAGCTTCTAAATAATTCGACCCGAGACTAACAGGTAGCCTTGGCCCCGGAACGTAAAGTTCTTTTGAAGGACACCGTGGATTTTAGTCAGTACAACTGTACAAGTCTAACAGTACCTCCCGCCCTGCCCTGGGTGGAGGACTCATTTGATCAATTTATCACGATAAAAAAAAAGTTGTCGCAGGCCAAGGAAATACCTATTTAAATATCGAAGTTGCCAGTCTTTGTTGCAATCCTTTGTTGTAATAAAAGCGATACTAATAATCTTGTCACAATGGAGTTTATTGAAGTTATTAATTCTTATAAAAATATATCGATGCAGACAGTTTATTACTTTATCGTTTTATTGAAGGAATAAATATATATTCACCAGGAGAACTGATGCGTATCAATTGAAGGAGGTATGAGGGAGTTCCTATCATACTTCATATTGTGAGGGGTTACTACGAAGTCGTATTAATTCATACACTTTTATTAGGGTTCTGTACCCAAAAGGTGGAACTTGGACCCCATTACAAAGGATACGGTTAGCCGATACAAAATCTAGGCAGACAATGCTGAACAGTCAGCTATCTCGCTCTGTCGCTCTCGTCTGAACTCAGTATGGTTTCAGCCGATAATTTAGGCAGCATAGCTGACAGTTCCGCATTTTCTGTCCAGATTTTGTATCGGCTAACCGTACTCAAAGACGCCGCCGCTGTCTGTCTGTCTGTTTGTCCGTCTCTCAACAGTCTGTGTCCCGTGAATCGTGATACAGTAAGACAGTTGAAAATTTCACAGGTGATGTATTTTTGTTGCCACTATAGATAGGTAAGAACAACAAAATGATAATAACAAAAAAAATAAAAAAATCTAAAGAGGCTCCCAAACAAGATATTTTTTTTGCCGTTTTTATAGAAAATGGTATTTATAGAACCCTTCGTGCGCAAATCCGACTCGCACTTGGCCAGTTTCTTATTACACCTACATGTTTCGATTGTATTTCGTTTATTGAGATAGTAAATTCAAAGGAAGTTATTATGTTTTATCTGTAAAATAACCGTTGAGTTTACAAACTGGTGAATAATTCAATTTGTACACCAATTAATGATTGGACGTAAACATCGTGTATCAATTGATTAAAAAATAATTAATTGATTGTAATACGGTTCTGTAAATACTCGTATGAGTACTCCTCGGTAATTAATCATCCATACGTATGTGGAAATTGTAATTTTCTTTCGTGGCGTTTCAAAGAGGGCTTTTCTGCAAGTTATTAGCTTCTATTACTTTTAATTGGAATACACGCCTGTAGGTATATTGACTGCTGCTCGCTACACTCGACTATGAAGTCCGATTTCCAGCGAATAGGGAATATTTATGCGGGAAAGGGTTCGCATAAAATGTAGGTACCTACAAATTAGCCAAAGGTTTCTATTTTTTTATTATTGTACATTCAATCCATTTTTTCCGCAGGAATAGCAGAACAATTAAATTATAAACTTCAACACACACCTACCTTAAACGAGGACAAAATGTGCAATCTCAACAGAAATTACTAGGTAGTAGAACAGGATAAAAACTTTTTTCGAGAGGAAAAAATTTTTTGGCGAATTACAATAACCCGCAGGGAATAGTTTGGCGAAACCGACTCCTTTTTATTTATTTATTTTATTTCAAAGAGTTAGGAAGAGGAAGGCCAAAAAAAGATTGTCTAAGGAATGATATGTATGAATGAAAAAGAGTGAATGACGCTGTGACGTCTGATACCCAGAATGGAAGAAGAAAACGTGTTGCACCGACCCCAAGTAAAATGGGATAAGGGCAGGAAGATGATGATGACTTTAAAGAGTTTTCTAAGGATTTTTTGACAAACAGCCACGGTGTCTAGATTTCCACCCGGTTGGTGGCAATAACCTCGACACCCTATTATATTTTGCCACTTTGTATAACTTTCACCTGATTTCTCTGAAATTGCGCGACCGCTTCGCAAATTACCCTAATTATAGATTAATTTTACAAATAAATTTAATGGTGCGTTAAAAGGCATTTTAGTAAATAGGTTTACTCAAAAATGCATGTAATGTGGTCATTATTTTGACAACCTTGTTTGAGCAAAGTCGACTTTGCGGGTCTGTTTCAAGGAGCGGCCAGCAATGTTTTTGCTGGCCGCTCTAACAGGTCGGCAAAACATTGCCGGCCGCTATTCTGACGTTTCAACGTTTTAAAAAAACAAATGCAAAAAGATTTTATTTAAAACACAGCTGTTTGTATTTAAAGAGGTAGGCACAAAAAGATTGCATTCCATATTAAAAAAAAAATTCAATGAAGGAACAAAAGTGCGGTTCAGCGAATTTTTTATTTTTATTTAGTGACTTTTTTGCTTTATGTAAATGAAGTAATAAATGAAATGCAGTCAAACATCGCATTAAAATTATCGCAAACTATTAATAAGTAATATGAAACCGGGAAAGTCGGTGTTGAATTTTAGTAACTGTATTTTTCATAATTGTTATTTTAATTAAATTTCTAGTTAATTAATACATATTTTATTTAAATCACTTGCTGGTTTTATGTAGGTTAGGTACTTGCATTTTTGAGTAAAGCACTATACAAGCCTTGGCCCACTATGTCTGCTTCGCTGGTCACGCTATGATTGCCTCTAGCTAGCTTAGCTACGCTCTAGGCCTTCCAGCTGGGCCATCATGCAGCCCTTGCTGTCCTCGCTGTAAAGGCCTCGGCCTTTATCTCAGCTCGTCCGTCAAGTGGTGCATGCTGACCGCGCTGTGTCGGCCTGGAGCTGCGCTAGGCTGCGCTGTCGGCCATCATCAGTGCGACCAGCAAAGTAGCTATTGTTGAGAGCATTAAAACAGTTTATTCGGTCTTTTTAGTCCGTCAGTTAGCCTATGGTTAAATACTGAATATTGATTAAGATAAGACTGGCTCGTAATGGATGTCAGAAAGCACTACAGCTATTGTCAAACAGACAGACGCGGGCGTGGCGAACGCGAAGCAAAGCGTTTTTGTTTGTAAAGGCGCGTTTCCATTATGCAAGTGCTTGCATACAAGTATGACGTCGTACATGTAAGCAAGTGATTTGAATTGGGAACACGATTTTGTTCAACTTGCAGCTTGCATACAAGTTGTTGTTTCCACTATACAATTTGCATGCAACTTGCAACTTGTATGCAAGTCACTTGCATAATGGAAACGCGCCTTAATGTATGGAATTGTTTGAAGCCAGTCACATAGACTATCGGATTGCTTTCGCTTTCTATGTGACTGGATTCAAACAATTCCGTACATTACGAATAAAAACGCTTCGGCTTCGCCTGTCTGTTTGACAATAGCTTAAAAGTATACTACGACATAGTACTATTATAATTATATTCTATTACTACGGCATGAGTTGTGAATTTAAATCTTTTTCGATTTGGGTAAAAATTTAAATATGACGGACTTATTTGATATTGTCAGCATATTATTATGTGAAATGTAAAAATCCTTTATCTATTTAGAGTTCATATACTTACTCGTAATTTGTTTTGGATAGTTAGGTGGAATTGACGAATACCTGAAAACAGAAAAACTAATTAAATTTTGGAGTTTGAAACTAATAAAGTGATTTTCACACGAATTTACTATGAACAAACTTTGAAAAATACACAAACTTGGCAAAGATAGTGAGAAAAGTGAACAGAAATGTTATTTCAGTAGAATCTCCAAAGGAACGTAGGCGTAGGTAATTGAAGGAAAAGGTTGGTTTTTATTTGATTAAGTCCGACAGTTCCTTTTCACCCACTCAAAGCGGTAGTTACTGTGCTAATTAATAAAATGAATTTAATTGCAAAGCAAAATACTAAAAGTGTCGCTTGCCAGTGCTTGTCTCCATGCCTTGCAGTCGCCATTCTTTGGGTTGAATGACTATAATGCAATCTAAAGATAGTTTGATTGAACAGTGTCAGTGGCAAAGCTAGGTGAGGGGGAGCGAACTATAGTACTTTAATGAACTATGTGATTACCTTTTACGCCGTTTTATTTTGGAACTGCAAGCGATCGGTTTTAAAAAACATCTAAAATTCTCGCGATGTTTTTCGTCCTGAAATAAAGGGTCTCGCAGATGCGTTTTGCCGCTTCCTAGATTCGGTCTTGATACGTCTACGTATCTAACGCAGTACAACCTAACCTCTTTTCTATTAAAACTCTTTCTAAGAAAGTTTAAAGTCCGTGTTAGCATTATATTATTATTTACTAGCTGTTGCCAGGCGGCTTCACCCGCTACAACTCGAAAATTATCCCACGGGAACATAAAATCGGGATAAAAACTATCCTATATGTTAATCCAGGTTATAAACTATCTGTGTACCAAATTTTAGCCAAATCCGTTGGGTGGTTTTTGCGTGAAAGAGTAACAAACATCCATACATCCATACTTACAAACTTTCCCCTTTATAATAGTAGTAGGATTAGGCACTGATATTCCGTCTTTAGTGCCTATTGTCGGCAAAACTTAAAGACCTTTAACCTATTAGTATATTTACGTTCTGCCGATTTTACCCCTTCAAAAGCAACGGTAGTCACTGCTGCACGCAACTAACACCATAGCAAAACAAATATTGTTTAAAAGTTACGGAGAGGCGTGAAATAGCGTGTTGTGGTGCCGTTATCTGAAGCATTGTGCCTTCACTCAATATTATCAATGCATGTGTGTATTCCCGCCTTTTAGCTGAGTGGAGAATATTGGCTGAATATTTTATATGCAAATGTGGAATTTGAATGCGGTATTTCTCGGTGCGACTTTTTGGGTAGGTAATTTAAAACACAGAATGTACGAAGCTTAAAAACAGCTGATATAACGTCTCCGTCTGTATTTTACCTTCATTTTGCAGCTTGCGTCACATTCCAAGTAAAATGTGCTGAGCTGCTGACTCAAATCAAGTGTGAAATGCTGAGAAAAGCGGGACAAATAGTGTTCATGAGAATATGAGATAGTT
This sequence comes from Agrotis segetum, assembly GCA_036375495.1. Classification (NCBI taxonomy): domain Eukaryota; kingdom Metazoa; phylum Arthropoda; class Insecta; order Lepidoptera; family Noctuidae; genus Agrotis; species Agrotis segetum. Next base: position 771,718 of record JAQSVV010000209.1, on the reverse strand, counting down.
TTCCTTGTAGTGCATTTGTTCGGTGTTCAATATTGTGCTTTTCTGGAATTACTTGGATTGTGTGAAAACTTTTCCTTTAACTTTCAATAAGTTCTCTACTAGATTTTTTGGCACAGCTGAGGTTGGCGATATCAAGATCGAGTTGCCGTCAATAATGTATAACTTCCTTTGTCAGTCCAAACGCTGTACACAGGGTCGTTTTTCCCAATAGTCCCAATGGGGCATTGCCCAGGACCCTGCATTCCTAGGGAACCCAGAATTCCTATAAGCAGATAAAATACCCCGAATTTTATTGTAATGTGGCTTTAAAATTTTCGAGCTCGCTGCGCTCGTTTGTAGGATGTTAGTACATCCTTATGTGTTTGGATCCTTAAGTTGATAGTAGATATATTTTTGTTTGATCATTAAAACAAAACTTAACAAGGTCCGAGTTGTAGAGCCCCTTTGCCCTAAAGTGCCCTTGGCTTCAAATTGGTTGAAGACGGCCCTTGAAACCAAACCTCAAAATGGGTTTTCCAAGGACCACTAAAAGCCTTGTCAGAAACATTACGCATTACCTAGGTAACCTAAGTACAGATTCTGGCGACATCACGAAACCGGGAACTTTAGTTCGGATACCTTGGCCATGAATGTGGGATTGTGGTACCGCAAGATGGTTGCTTTCTGCATTATTTACCTTCCACACGTTCTAATCTGGCCTGACGTTTCTGTAATAAGTTGCGGTGTGGAATGTAAGGTGTAAAGGACGTGGGAGTAAAAGGAAAGGGTTGAGAGGTTGGTAACATTGTTTTGTTATTATTTTCTCTATCTTTTACTATCTAGCATATTCATCTATAGAGTGTGTTAGATAAGGTAGTTATCATTCCAGAGCTCCGTTAATATTTATCGTGCCGGTGGTTCCCAAAGATTTTAACTTTCATTCCCAACATCCCACTACTGAGCTTATGTCTTTCCCATAAACTTCCAGTCTTTTGCTTGCCTTATTCGAGTGCGTCTTGTGTTCACGCCAGAGTTTTGTACGTCTTCCTTGGCAACGACCCTTGTCATATGGCATCCTCAGCGTGACGACACTGGCCAATTGATCCTGATGCAATCTACAGACATGGCCTTTCTAAGCCCACTTGCAGGGCTAAGCTGAGTTATGGATATCCTGTTTCAACACACAATAATAAATCAGCGTCTTCTAGTATCAGAAATTCTAAAACGTGTGACATCTAGCAATTCGCATTGGGCTGGCGTGGTGACCTACAGCCTATCTCTCTCACAGAAAGGTCTGATTTAACTAAACCTCTTAGTCCGTCCAGATTTCGCATTATATCTGGTCTATAAGTACAAATTCATATCCCAGACTGCTGCTCGCTAGGCTTAGTTTGATTTCAAGACTGTTATTTGTATTTATTTTCAATCAAGGGCATTTTGTCTCCACATTATGCCATTCGGCGAAAAATGCCAATTTCTATTCAGAAGGCGGATGAAATATTATTTTTGGTATAATCAAAACGTAGGATTACAAAAGCCGTACCTATTTACGACTCAAGGTTCGTGATTCGTGACTGACTGGTGTCGTGGTACCGGGTAGGTATTAGTGTATATACAACATGTAACGTAATTAACGCACATCCTCAGACACCCCAATTAGAATATCATGTTATAATCATAATACATATATTGAATTTTTAATTTAACATGTATCGACGCCATTGCGATTTTTGGTCGCTAATTTTTTTTGGACGGATTTTTTTATTAGACGCACTCGGAATGGTAATTTTTTGGTATCCTTCGGGAGTTTTGAGCGGACGTGTTTCTATGTGAAAATCAGGACGCAATTAGGTTATCTTATTGTTGTGTAGGTAAATAATATTTTTATATTCGTCTTTATTTTACTCATCTCTAATGTTGTTTAGTGGCCCAGTAATCGCCGTCAGCCTTTTCCTAACTTAATTGGGGTCGGCTTCCAGTCGAACCAGATGCAGCTGAATATCTACTGATACCTACTGCAGGACAATAGGGACTGTCAGACTTGTACTGACTAAAATCCACGGTGCCGGCCTTGCATGTATTAGACCTTTAACGTTGTATACAAATTTATTATAGATCGGGTTCGAAGCAAGACTCACGGTTTGAGCTCGTTACTCGTTCCGTGGGAAATCGCAGCAGTATGTTCATACCTAATATATGGATTATGTTCGATGTTTCAATCTAGGTCAGGGGGCCAATGCTCGCAGGACTCTTCACCGGAACGTTCACTGGATTATTTCCAGCCATCCCTCCCGCCCTGCCCGGGGTGGGATCAGCTATTAGCCATGATCCTACCACTTCTCAGTTGTTGACATGACTAACTGTTCCGGGCTCAGTTCGTTAGTAGTATAAAGAGCAAATTAGACACTGTCCATTGATATCGATGTCACGATTTTCAGTACTGCCAGCTATCAGCCATGATTCCACTCCTCGTTGTTCATGACTAACTCCCGTTAGTAGTTTAAAGAGCCTATTGAATTGTCACGATTGCACTACTGCCAGTGCTATCGAAATCTCTCAGCTTGTTACCAAATTAAATGAACCGTAATTTCGAACAGACCATTGCTGAAAGTCAGTTGGATTTCAATCCAATTTACAAATAGAAAATAGCAAAGCCATTGCCTTTTTATTTTTAAAGTTAATCTTACATTCCAGCAATATAAATAAAAAGCGAATGAATGAAAATGAAGTTGGTATGCAAGTATGAATGTAATAAAAGTGCACTGATGCAGGACCGCATTGGTTGGTTAATAACCTAATAAACTATGAGGAGCAACTAGTTTTGATCCTTGCATGTTCTATCTCACGCTGCGAACACAACCGTGGTCTGCGACGAGCGACGCTCCGTAGTTCCACGCACGCCCGTCACAGCGGTGTGTCGCCCCCGTCGCGGCAGTACTGCCTAGCGCTTGACGAGAGTGGACGTACGCTTCTCGCGCTCTGCACCTCTGATCAACGCACGAAACAAGTTTCACAACTTAACTTCGGACAATTCTTATCCTATTCAATTTTCCATCACAATGGACTTGAGTGAACATCTAAAAAGTACTTTTCTAAATGTAATTTCTTAATTTTATTTAACTTTTCTTGTGGAATTTGTGGCTTTATTATCTAGATTGAAAGATACGGTTCGTAAAGGTGGAATAGAAACGCGAGTGAAAATTGTTTATTGTTCTATAAGACAATCCGTTGAGGAGTTTGAATTTTCTGTTGTTTTTTTATTGTTTACGAGGACGCAAACCTTAACGTGTTGAAAAGAGACAAGATGAGGTCCAAACGTGCGAGAGCGACAGGTGTGGTTGCTTTAGCGGTGCTGTTGGCAACTATAACAGGTAAGTTTGTTCACAACTTTATCCCTTGTTTTAAATTAATGAAAAGTTTATGGATTGCAATTTAACTTCTTTTTGGCCAGGTGCAACGATATTTTCCTGGAAAATACTCGTAGTATTTGTATATTAACTAAGTTTATCAAACTTGATAACATTTTTTTTCTGATGTTGGCACTGCATTGAAGTGTGTGTGATTCATTTAAACAAGTTTTGTTTGAGGTTATGTTTTGATAAAAAGGTTTTTTACGTCTTAATTGCACTGTGATCGAACAATGCAGCAACATATTGAAGTTAGATCAATTCTATTATACTTTTAATTTCTTTGTTCACACTACCTATTCATGAATTGATTAACGTCAAAGCATCCACAATTAACTCTGGAATTAAGTATTAATTGGTTTTTTTTTTAATGAGACTCTCACGAGAAAACTGGAGAATTCTAACAAGAAACTACTTAATGAAAATAAGACAGAACTGAAACCATAAATTGAAAAGCCACAAAACTTAAAAATATTGCATTGCGCTAGCAATAAAGATAGTATCTTCTTTTCCTAACCCCATAAATGCAATAAATTACAAAAACTACCAATTAGCCATTGTGCAGTCTTTACTTGAGAAAAAGAACAGTAATCATTCACCTAGATCCGACGCGAAAACAATTAGAAACTTCAGTGGATTGTCGAACGTGACGATTAGCGACAAGCCAAGGCCTAGTTGTGCAAAAACCGTTGTAGTCCGTTATACATTGAGCAGGTGGTGACTACGGAAGCCTGCTTTCCAGGAATAATTGCGAATTATGCCACATTTGTTCAGAGCGTGACCAAGCGTAACTTTCTCACTGAGCCGAATCAATCAATTGGAAATCTATATTTAGACGCCTGTATTTATTATTATCAAGCAATTTTCTTCATATCATCCTGTAGGAATTGTTATTTAAATGTAGTTGCTTTAAGAAGAACTGATGTTGCTAAAGCTTTTCGTTTTTTTCCATTACATAAAATTGGCAGTAATTCCCTCCCTTCTCCGCATATTCCTCAATCAATCTGGATAACTGACCTTGTGGTATAAACACTGGCCCCTCGTATGTGGGAAGGGCGAACATTTTTTATTGTTTTACTGTTTTAGGGCCGACTCATTAGGTAGGTATAACTGTGGTAACGGAATGTTGGCGGACTTACGGGTCGTTGAGCATTTGCAACACCTTATTGCTGCTATTTAGCTTAACAAAAATAAAGGTTTGTTATTTACAGAGTATTCAAAAGGATCAAAATTAATCAGGTTCACTCTAAGGCAAAATTAAAATACTAATTTAATAACAAATACAGTTTGGTCTAAATAAATATAATTATGCTGTAGTCAATAAACTATTCGCAATTAAAGAGGAAAAGCAATAACATCCAAAACCCATTCATTAAAAGTAAAACGAATCCCCTTACTATAATTGGGATATTAATTTTCCAGACTCAGAGAGAGGATTAATCAAGTGAAAATTAACTTGAATTTTCAGTTAATTACCGTTGAAAATGATATTTTTGATACAGTGATAAAATATCGTCAGTATCGTTGTGATCCCCGGATCAATAACCGGGCATCGCCTCACCGATCATGAGAGCTCCCATTACTTATCTGCTGTAATGAGTATTAAGTTGGCAAACTATAGTCTGAAGATATTTTACTACAGATAAACCAGTAACAAGTATATGCTGTTATAGGGAGCTTTTGCTTGCCTTATTCGAGTGCATCTATGTCTTCATGCCAGAGTTTTGTACGTCTTCCTCGGCAACGACCCTTGTCATCTGGCATCCACAGCGTAACGACACTAGCCAATCGATCCGGTTGCATTCTACGGACATGGCCTTTATAAGCCCACTTGCAGGGCTAAGCTGAGTTATGGATATCTCAATTCACAACATTAAATCAGCGTCTCATAGAATGAGAATTTCTAAAACGTGTGACATCTAGCAATTCGCATTGGGCTCGCGCGGTGATTTACAGGCCATTCTCTCTCATAGAAAGGAGGCCTGTATCTCAGCAGTTAGAACATTATAGGCTGATTTAATTAAACCTCTTAATCCGTCCAGACTTATCATACCTCAGCATATCTGGTCTATAAGTGCAAATTCATATCCCAGACTGCTGCCCGCTAGCTTAAGTTTCACGTTTCAAGACTGTTCATTCAACATTGTTAGTAAATTTATTTTCATTCAAGGGCATTTTGTCTCCACATTATGCCATTCGGCGAAAAATGCCAATTTCTATTCACAAGGCGGATGAAATATTATTTTTGGTATAATCAAAACGTAGGATTACAAAAGAGAGGATTAATCAAGTGAAAATTTCGAACTTGAATTTTCCAGTTAATTACCGTTGAAAATTGATAATTCGTTTCGATCACAGCTGATAAAATATCGTCAGTCCATCGTTGGATCCCAATTGGCCTTATCAATAACCGGGCATCGCCTCACCGATCATGAGAGGACGCCCATTTTTTATCTGTATTGTAATGAGTATTAAGGCGGCGCTATATCGGAGAAGCTCGGAACTCAACATGGCAGGCATGGTCAAAAACCATGATAATTCACCTTGAAATTGAGCCATATTTACTTATATGTTCATGGGTAAAGCGCGAAAGCGTCATCCCCCCGTGGAGATTAAACAGGGGAAAACATTATATGCAGTGAGATGCACGATCTTCAGAGCTAAATAGGCGCGGGTTTAAAAAATACGAAAAAGCCTTTGGCTGTTGGGGTTTTTCAAAGTGAAAAAACAAACTGCACCAAAAATAATTTCAAATAAAGTGATTTATTAATTCTTCGATAAATTTGCTGTGTCGGTACGGACTTATGAACGTTTTGGAAAAGCTTCGCTGATGCTTCTTTAGCTTCTAATTTACGCCTCGGAAAGTTGTGTTAAAATCTAGCGCAAAAAACGAATTTTAGAAGCTCGTAACTTTTTAATAAGCTTCATATTTTACAATTCTGCTTCCGTACAGACAAAATTAATAATGAGACAAAACGATACCATGTTTAATCTTTGGATGTAACTTTGTCAAATAGTGGAGTAAAACCCCAACGAAGTTTCTATGGAAAAAATGTTGACTTGTTTGACCTTAAGTTGGCAAACTATAGTCTGAAGATATTTTACTACAGATAAACCAGTAACAAGTATATGCTGTTATAGGGAGGCTGTTATCCCGAAGATTATTAACGAGAACAACTTACCAGCCAACGATATGTTCCATAAAGGCTTAAGTAACTATTGAAACTATTATCGCCTTATCTTCACATGGGATACAATTCATACAAATTCTAAGCATCTGCCGTGTCATTACCCTTAGTCATTTAAGCCTGTTAACGCAGCGAGACCGCTGTAATGGCATGTTGACGGCACTTTCCACGGTCATGACCGTTTGTGATTATGACTAGCAATAAGATGCAGAGATATTACTTTATATTTTAGTTAGTATGGAAATAACGACTCATTGGTCTTAAGGGACGCAGCCGGAGTTGATGGGGTCTTGAATTTATAAGACCTTTCGTTTTTGGGAAATCGAGTTGGAATCGTGCCCAGTCAAGGATAAAAATGTAGCTCCCAATCTCTTAATGTCATCACAAGCCAATCTGATTCTCCAAAAATGTCTAAGTAACGGTAGTCGGATACAGTATGATAATATAGCGGAATTAAAACAATGACTAACCGAAACGACTGAAATAATAATTCATCCCTTTTCCCCGTCAGAATATCCGTCTTAATATTTCTGTCAATGCAAGCATTTATTGGAAGTAGTTTGTTACTTCCTTGGATTATTTTAGTGATGCATTCTGGAGCTAATATTGAATTTAGCTCTCAGGATTATATCGGCTACTGGAGCTTCCTGGACGTGAATAGCAACTTGGGATCTAATGCGTTTCTGATTGTGCAACACTGTTACTGTTGTACTGTTAAGAGATGATATTACTTCATCCACGTCTTTATCTGCTCTCTTATTAACTGTAAACTCATGTCGGCCACATGAAACTGCATTAAGTAAAATGGTCACGTTTGTTAAAACAATTTTCACATCAACATACGTGTTAGTAAATGAAGTTACTTTATATCTAACTGTACGGACGCGTGATGTGGGTCATCTCAATGAATCATGTGAACTCAGAGTAACACGTTAAATTGCCTTAAAGTTACGTGACATCGTAATCTTGTACTAACGAAGATCAGATAGGTTTCTTAGAACGGAACGTTGAAGCTGTCACATAACACAACTTTATTACTTTTCCGTTTATTGTGTAAAGTGGTTTAGCAAATTGAACTGAAATTGCTTTCGATGATTAGAAACACTTTTATGGGAGCAAATATATTACTTCCGTACGCAAGAAAATGGAGACACAAACAAAGGAACTAACAGAGATTCAAAAAACAATTTCGATTATGAAGATAATATCGAAGTTCCAGAAGCTATCGCAAATTCAAGCCCAACAGAATTTCCGTTGAAAGACCGTTGAATTGCAATTCGTGTTCGATCATGAGTACACAAGCTGGTCGTTAAGTAAACAATACACGTTTATGCTCCAACCGGCCAGCACGTTACTGGGCTATGTCATCAATTGATAAGCCTTATCTTATCTAGTACAGGTGCTTCCCTATCGGGGACGCATTCGACGTAAACCGTCCCAGATAAGGACTCGACGAAATTCTATGCAAAAACGGACGCCTGAATTACGCTAGTGTTTTTGTTGACACCTTCTATTGTGAGGCTAATCTTGAGGCTATTGTGAAAGTTATCTAAAAGGAAATATATTTTAAGAGAAGTTTGAATATAATTTAACACGGAACAAGATATGAACATCTCAGGTAAACAGCTAACGATGACAAAGAGGTCTTAAACAAAATGGCGCCAGATTTATGATGAAGTTTATGCTATAATATCTTGAAATTCTTAATGAGTCATCATACATGACACCTTACTTATATGTCAAGGTAATATTTATAATATGTAAAGAAACACGGCAAAGCGGAAGTATAACAGAATTTTGAACTTAAAGACCATTGGACCATTAGAACGAAGAAGTTCAAGGTTAATATGATAGCATTAGTGTCATTGTATCAACTTTCTATATTACATAAAGCTGCCAAGGTTGTTTTTGAACTTAACGTTTCGGAACGATCGTATTACATTGGCGCCAGGCCATATCCCCTGGATGTAATAATAATACACGACCTACGCGAGTATTAAAGCTACCGAACTTTTTATGCAAAAGATTTTTTGTAGACGCCAGATTCTAATAAAGAAAGCGAATATCCGAAAAAAAATTGTAGACGGTTGAATAAAAAATGATAGTGGTCGTCGTAACTGCTCCAATTTTTAGAAGATTTTTTTTTCAATTTCACCGCGATGCCCGGAATTTATTGTCTTCTCTCTTTCTATTTTCCAGGATATGTGTTTCCGTTTCCCTAAGCATCTCGTCGATATCGCTTTCGTGTGGTCGTTGAGTTGATAAAACCGGTAGTCCAGACCGGTTCGGCGACGGGATGTCGGGCCTGACGATTTTCGCAACATTACCTTACGCAGGAATGTCGTATGAAATGTTTTTGTCCGCTGCAACCTATTTCGTATTGTAAAAGAAGATTTTTGGCATTGCAGGAACTTGCCAGATTCTGGATATGGTTCGAGTGCAAAGGAAATTGTGGTTACCACTTTTTTTGCCTGTTTTTACTTTAAGTATTGTTTAAAAATTTCTGTAGATTCTTGATAGCGTCAAATTTTGTTTTAAAGTACTACGTAACTTAAAAGGATGTAATAACTATGTTATTTATATAACTTCATAAGTTTTATAATATCCGTTCTACTTTCGTAATATTTTTTTTTTATATTAACACAATGGTTAGTTACGAATATTGTGCTGATAAGATTCTTGATAAAAATTGAAGGTCTAAGTTAAAATGAGATTGTTTAGTAATCAGTCATTTTCTTCATAATCCTTGATTCCAAGAGATATGGAATGTGTGGGTGTGAATCGATGGAGTAAGCGACGTTTTTTTATCAGTTCATTTTATGGATTGCAATATGTATTTATGTAAGAACCACGTGGAACAGCTGTGAGCTGTGACATGTGTAAAAACATTTACTACTGGAATACTGAGTAATGACATAGTTCCAATGTATGTACAAAAACATAGCCCAAACACAATGCATTCAAATAAAACCAAAAGATACAAATCATCACAGGAACGTCACAGACCGTTACCGACTTACTGTTACGAAAATCTGAACAATTAGTTCTGCCTTTGCTTAAAACATTTTTAATTCGTTATACTTGCATCATAATAATACGAACGAAAGAGGTAAGCATCTAACGGCTCAATTGTGAAGAGTAAAAGTGATGCTTTCTAATTCGTCAATGTTCGCCAAGGTTCAGAGGTCCACCATGAAAGTTGGGAGTATCAGAATTCTACCAATCATTCGTCATACAATTGCAGTTTTTGTCCCGGGTTGCGATAGGTCGTGTTGCAAATAACTCAGTGTACATCAAACTAAAACCGAAATCGTGTATACTATCTACCAGCCACGGCCATGGTTCTCGTTGCCTTTTTTGTTATAGCTGGCGTTTCATGGTAGAACGATTTCCCTTTGTGGAGATCAGAGGTGTGACCAATTTTGATGTCATAATTTTAGATTTCTTTCTAAAAATATCCATTGGTTCATGGTTTGAAGAGTTTTAATTGATGCTCTCGTTTCAAATTTTTTCTAATGTTCAGGCGCCACGGAAGCGAGAACGATTTGTTGTAACGCGTATCTATTTGAAAATGATATACCTTTAAATAGACATTTGAAATTGCTCAATTACTGTTAATCGCCCCTCCTATTTTTGGAAAATAATCGAGCTCTTCTGATAGCGTTATCAAAATAAATTGGATCATTTATATCACCAATGAGAGCTAGTTAGTAATAAAGACTTCAATTGACTATTGAATCGACCAATTTTCAACAAAAAATTGGGCCACTAGTGCTTCTAAGTTTGGCTGAACTGATTGCTGCCAATAATTCGTTTGTGCCACTAGACCAACCATTAAGAGGTCGCCTGGGTTCATTTAAGACTTCACAATGATCTATGTTTTTGAGGAAACTATATCTTTTATTAGTTCCTGCATTTCGTATTAACTTTTATAGTCATATGTATAGTCATTTTCAACTCAGGTCCGAATGTAGCCATCTGTATAATATAAAATTTTTATGTAATAGTAGGTACTGGGTTTATTGTTATGGTAAAGCAAAATATTAAATATAATTATGTGCTAATAAAGATAATAAAGCCATTTCCTGCCATGTGCCTACTCGTATATAGTCACATGGCAGGAACCAGGATTACACAGACCCTAATTCTGGTACAAGATATATTTACTTGTTGTACAATAGGAATAACGCTCAAAATTTGTTTGGAAATATCACCTAGCGAAAGGTTAAAGGATCCTATTTCCATCGTTAGTACATGCATGAAAGCAACATTACGTTCCGTAATAATTGTTCTCTCTACGGTCTTAAGTGGTGACTCAGGGTGTAAGCTAATAAGATGACCAGGCCTGGTTGAATCTTCCTGTGTTAGTTCAACATTACAATATTACAGTCATCGTAAAATTGTCACGACTCGGTCCTTTCCATTCATCGTAGCAGAATAACAAAACCCATACACACAATGATGGTTGGGTAAGGCTGGATGCGAAAGATGGAGGATGATTGGTTGGAGTATTACTAGGGAGTGATCTAAGTCCAGCTGTGTTTGCGATCGACGAGTTCAGACACTTTGAAACCCAATGTTTCTACAGGCTCCTCACAGTAACAAATGGAAGCGTTAAAGGAGTCCTCTTACAATCAGTAATCGATATGTTAGCAGATGACTAATACATAGTAGCAGATGACCAACTCATAAATATAACAGTTTCATTCAAACTAATTGATACTAACACTGTCGGTATCAGTGTAATGCGTCGTATCAATCATTCAACCAATCAGCGTGGATACCTATTACTTATTAATGATTCACTGTTTTGACGGATGTTCGTAATGTGTGAATGTGAATTAGAAGTGTTTGGAACACTCCGGATATAGTATCGTAGAGATAAGTTGTAATTTGAAGATAGAAATGTGAATTTAATTGAGTGTGAAACAGATGTAAACGCATAACAAAACTGGAATGGAATAAAGATTTTATTTAATCTATTTGCAGTGTAGTGAAACCGATAAACTGATTATTTATAAACTTAATATAGTTTCTATCTCAACTCCTTAAACCGCATTGCCTTATCTTGAAATGGATTTGCGTAAAGTAAGCAAGCAAGTAGCTCCAGCAAGGTCTGTTTATTTAATATCTAAATATTTGCCGTGTTAATGCAGCTGTTCTGTAGTAATTTGCCAATATAATAAATGAGTAGTGAGTTATAATAATATCCACGATGTGAAGCCCTGAAAGAGCCAGAAGGTATCGCCGATCCTCGTAGGAGATGGCGGGACGAGCTGAACAATTAACATTTCTAACGATCAGTGGCCTACATCATCCCAAGATCAAAAGACTTGAAAATAATGAAGAAGGCAGTGATTCACATAGACAATAGTAGTAAAAATAATTATTAAAATACTAACTAGGCTTTGAAATAAAACTACAAATATACAAGAGTACAAGACATAAAAACAGTTTAAACTGTCATCATTACTTAACCAATTCATAGTTTAATAGCTTAGAATAGATAGTCGAACAGCGAATCATGTCACGACCATAAAGATGTCACATGCAATGTTATGACTTCGTAAATTGTTTGAAATGGCCAGCACGGGCTTATAGACATAAAATCTCGTTGTTCAATTGGCCCGATGAGACTCGGAAAGTTAGTAGGAGTATACAGGGTCGACTTTTCCAATGGTCAATCTGGGCATTTGCTCGGGGCCCCGATATATCCTTAGGGCCCCGAGTTCTTGTGAGCATTATAGGAATTTTATATATGTATAATTTTTAGTATCCATAACATAATATGTATTATGTTCATGATTTTTTCACTGCTTATTAAAATATTTGTATTTTTGTTTGGACTAATTTTCAATCAACCATAGAAACCTACATTCAGCGAGTAACATCGGCTATATTTTATACATATTTGTCCCGTTGTTTGTGCGAAGGTAGTGTATCGCCGGGTATGTAAATTTTTGAAACGAAAAGCCAAAAGATGATCCAACTTATCCTAGGCGTTGCACGTTGTTCTAAAGTAGCAGAGCAGAGCCGCCAATAGGTTACAGACGGCTCTGGCATTACGCGTGCTTGGTCAACGGTTTAAACATGAAAGACAAGACAACGGGTTTCTGCGGTACAATGTAGCAAACAGAGTGTGTCGGACTGACGGCCGGCGACCAAACGTCCATGGGCCTTGACGGACTGACGGGGTTGCATACCCACGACACGTTATACAAGTTTTTTGCTCCATGCCTTTTAACCAGTCTGCTTTAAACCTTTTTGTTCATACGTCTCCTCGATTGACTTTAAATCAGTTAGTACTTTGCAATCTTCGCACGGTGGTTGCTGCAAGCGAGTCAGACCGTTAAAGATATTTAACGGTTTACTCGTGGAAGACCAGAAAGCGAAACGGCTAGACTGACTTAAGCTGTTTCATTTTATGGATAAAATGTTTAGTTTACCGCTGTTTACGGTGACTGCATTGATTTTGTTGCGCAGTTAGGATACAATGAAATCAATTTGGAAAGGGTTTTGCGACATTTTTAAAGATATTATATTTCATGTCATTTTCAAGGTGGTTGTTAGTTCTGGTGAACTTAATTATGCTGAAACGGAAATCTAAATATATATTTATAACTCAAAGGTGACTGACTGACATAGTGATCTATCAACGCACAGCCCAAACCACTGGACGGATCGGGCTGAAATTTGGCATGCAGGTTGATGTTGTTAAGGGGATAAAATAGGGGATAAAAGATTGTATGAAACTTTGTCAATTTGATAAAAAATAGATCGTTAAGTTCCGACATCCACGCGAACGAAGTCGCGGGCACAGCTAGTATAATTATAAGGCTTAACAGCCAATTAAAGACTATTTATAGTTATTTAATTTTATGTAGTGACAAATTGCGGCCATGTTGAATTGATGGTCCAATTACTGTAATGTCCGGTGAGAAAATCCGTGTACCTACTGACTGGCAGTCAATTTGTTGAATTTCATTTAAAATATTTTTTAATTGGTTTTCATCGGAACACTTTTAACATGAAACTATCTGATTATATTAATTAAATTATTGCTGGTAGGATTCAAATTATATCGGTAGCTGTTGAAATTACTAATTAAATTACGTTATATTACGATTTTTCATGTTTTCCTGATTGAGTATCAAATTACATATTATTTGTTAAATGAGGAATGTAGGTACACATATATATGCCTATATTATTACATACTTTTCATGAATTCGGGTTGTCTTCCTTCATTGATAGTGGTCAATGATAGTCGCCATATTTTGTCATATGAACGTTTTTGTAGTTTTCCTCGGGAACTTGACAAAAATATATTTTAGGATGATCGGTTCAGCTGGTAAGAAACAAACTTACTTTCTTCATTTATTTGCACTTGGCAGCTCAACTAAGATATTAATTTGTGGGTATTAAAGAGGAATTTTGACATTGTTTAAAAGTATTGATAAAAAAATAGGTTGCTCTAACAAAACGTAAAAACAAAGTTCAACTGCAATTACAGTCACAAGCCAAAAAGCAATATTGCAAAGTGAATAAATGTGTTTCTGTCCGTAGACACAACGGGTGACAAATGGTTTATAAAGAAAAGATCCGGCTACCATAGGCTTTCCACGCAACAAAAGATGGCACTCGTAGATAGATACCTAACCAGCGACGCGTATAAGAACAAGTATACGTAACGTATCTATATTTTGTAAGCTCAAGGTGGTACGTTTTTCAACGGGGTCAGCGAAGTTCATTTGAAAAGCGCTGTGATGCCACGTGACAGGGGGGAGGGGGGGGGGGGCTTAAAACACTCCGTGGTCCGAGTCATTTTCCAGCCGCTTCTGGACGGGGAGTCCGGGACCCGTCCGACCAAGGACAGGCCCGAGTCATGGCGCGTCGTGTTTCACGCTTTCCTCAAGAGAACTGATGGAGACTGGACCATAGGGCCATACGCCTGAACTTGACCGGGCGAAACCGCAAGCAGAAGCTAGTTTTATGATAGCAATTCTGTGATTGAAAGTACTCGCATTCAGATTTTTTAAAGCATGTGGGATCCAACGGGAATAGTTTTTGGGATTCAACGGAAATAAAACGTTTTTCTTTTGTTGTGGGATTCAACGGGAATACATTTTAATTTTTTGTGGGATCCAACGGGAAAAATATTCAAGTGGGATTCAAAAGTGGGATCCAACGGGAATAATTCCAAATCGCGACGTGTAACTGTCGGTACAATGCTAGAGCAACTCCAAAATAACTATTCTTCTTAAATTTAAAACTGAGAAGAAATGAATCATGATTTATTGCTATTGTAAATGGAGGCCAATTTAATTTGAAACCTAAATTGTCCCATAAAAATAGAATGTGCAATGTTTAAGGGGTCAAGGCACATCTCAGATTCAAATCGAAGCACATTTGCGAGACTTCGCACGATATTGCGATACCTTCTCGAAGGAATTCTTGGAACTTTCTGAATATTAAATACTATCAAAAAAAGTTTTAGTTACTTTGAGTCAGCGGCTCCGTGCCTTGACCCTAACACTTCCTAATATGTAAATAGTAAATACGTCATATAGAATTGCGTAAATTAAATTTTGTCGGTACAAATGTCTGTGTCATACACACGACATCATTCAATAAACTGCAAAAAAAATGTACTAATAAAATCCATCAACTCCAAGGAATCAGCAGGAAATTGCGCAATTCAGATTGTCAAGCAAAAAGTTCAGAATTGTTTAATAAAGCTTACCATCTGTTTAAAACTATGGCCAGCAAAAAAGAAAAAGAGACCGCGAAAAAAGGGCGCGCGCCAGCCAAGGAGCGAGAGAAATGCAATCATTTGCATTTTATTTCCCACACACAGACACGAATTTCGTTCTCGTAACTGTTTCTCACCATTGTGGTTCCCGTATAATTGTACAATGTTAATGATTCCACGCGATCTTCGCTATCTTTCCACATCTCTGCCTCGCGCCGTGAACACTGGCTGTTATAACTCACTTTACTTTTAAAACAATGTTCATGTATAATATACGTATGTCTCAATTTTTCACACCTTGTTAGGGCGATGTCTCGCATGTCTTTAATTACCATATTTCGTCAAGAATAAGATGACTTCATGTTATATATTGGTGCTAAAAATGAAAGTCTTGCATGCCAGACTCATAAAAGCAACGCTCCAGTTTTCAAAAGGTATTTATGAAGTTTTCACTTGCACTTATGTGCTTTAATCACGTAAAAAATACCCATAGGAATGCCTTTATTTTTAAGTATTATTACTGTTCCCAGCTTCTTAAACTGTATAGAGGTTGTTATTTATTCATATGATATTGTGCGTCCGTAAACTCAAAGGTAAATGCCTCTTGAAGATCCGTAATAAAATCTTATGAACCGCAGAAAGGTCGCTTTATGAATGGAATGGTTTCCGGAGGTCATATCCCAGATGATCCTAAAAAGTAACTACAAAACAAAGTAGAGTGAGAATGATTTATGAACTTCCTTGAAGGTACGAAAGCAATTCGTTCTCTAAACGTTGAGATGGCAGCAGTTAATAGACACGACTTGTTTGCGGTGTTATGTCTTGATAACTTTGAGACAAGCAACTTGGAGTTGGAGAGAACTCGAGACTGTAGTCGGTCATCATAACTTCTCCCTTGTCGTGTCCTTATGTAAATGGACTCGGCAACGAAGCCTAGAATAGATCAAGTTTCATTGCTAGCATTACAGAAAATCGTCCTTGAACATTAAGTATTCACAGACGAATATAACTGAACTGCAAAACCGTTTGCGATCCGAATGCAAAATTGAGTATAGAAATAGACAATTTGATGTACTTATTCATTGTTACCAAGTCAAGCAAGACTCGTGAATCGAATGATAATAATCGTAATTAGCAACTCAATGGTACTATGACTAAGATAAAAAAAAAGACAAGGATTCGCAATCATTGACAATAAAAACCTTTCACAATAAAAAAGAAAGAAGAAATGAATCATTATTTCACAAAGAACAATCCAACGCATACCCCGAGAATGCATTCCGATAAAACAATTCGCTCTCATTGATACAGTAACTGAATTATTCAAGTACTTTCACATTATCTCTCTGTAATGATTCATTGGTATCTTTATGTGGCTATTTTGGATCATACGTAAGTGGAGTGATAACCATGACTGGAGTACCAATCGGAAGAACATTAACCGAGCAGGAAGAGAGGGTCCGTTTAATGTTCGATATTAAACGCCATGCTTTGATATGAGTGGCTAACGTCTTCATCTTGATAAGGAGTTCGGTTGTTTGGGTTCAATGAGGTATTGGATCCTTTGTACTTGTTTTGATTGATATTGGGATGATTATCCTGGCTTGAAGGAGAAAGTTCTAATCAAGATCTTTGTTATCTTAGTAATTTTCCTATTTGATAGGTTTATTTACTTTTATGTTGTCAATAACGATAAAAAGGGAAATTTGCATAACTCAACACAGTAAAATGAGCACTTAATGTCCAGGAAACATCCCAAACATAACTTCCCATTTTTATCAGCCGGAAATCCCGAAAAAGGACAGGAACACACCCATAAAATTTCATGCAAATCTTATCTGGAGAACAAAATCTAATTCAGAAACTGCTGTTGCTTTCCACATTACGCTTTATGAAGCAGGCTATGCAAAAAGGATTCCACATTAGCCACGGTAGATGGAACTCAAAGGTTATGTAAGGAGACCGGTGAACAGGAAACCGGTACAAGGTCAGGGGAACCTTCTCTGTGTACGTTTTATATACTCAGCATATTTACTAAACATATTGGAATATTTATCTGCCTGAATGAAATTGTAAAAGATGTTTCACATGTTATTTTCCCACATTATGAATACGTTACGTCAGATTTTTGTTGAGACATCTACGTTTGTGGAGTTATGTTTTAGTTGTATAGCATTTTTCATGAGTTTAATCCTTTGATGATCTTGAATTCTTTTCATGGCGAGGAAGTCTTTTTAAGATTATGGCTGGCTAGATTATGTTTAGATATGAAATTGACTGCTGTTAATCTTAGAAATTTACGGAAGCGTTAGTAAAGTATCGCCAACTTGTTACTTCCACTACCATCTTCATTACACCATAATACTTCGTAAAAGGCGAGCAACAAGTACTGATTTACATTCATTCTATGTTTCCTCAAGGGATAAGCCATATAGGGAAAATGTAATAAAACAGGTCATTATCTCGTAAGGAAAATAGGACAGAAGACCACATTATTTTCATGCCCAAATTATATGCCCCGCATCGTGTGGTCAAGTGCTTAGGCATTTTATTAGCAGATTCAGTGGTTTTGGTGGCACTGACTCGCCTTTACGACGGTGACGTCACAGAATGAATGCTACTTTGGCCGCATGCCAACTGATAGCCACTCGACCCGGCTTACCCCGATGCTTAATGCCCGGGTAATGACCCACCGTTTCCAGCAGGTTTCCAGAAGTTTCCTCGAGTGGTCATAAGTACTTATGTACTCTCTAAGTAGGTTACACTGAAAGGGTTATAACTTGGACGAGTCATTTGATGTTGCGATAAAGTCGTTACACTTATGAGTTAGCTCGCTTCAAATGCGGTCGCTGAGTCTGAGTTTGATGACCATTTCTGTTGAAACTTACTTAATGGCTTCCTACATTCTATTTTTTAAACAAAACGATTATCATTCTTTATATTTTTCTTAACGATATAATTAGTGTAAAGCGGTTCACTAAATCATGAAGATAAATCTGGGCACTTCAAAGCATCAGTGGACCGAACATAGAACCTTGCGGCAGACAGTTTTCTTCAAGGAAGAGTGGCAGTCGGAAAGCTGGTTCCCTATTCAATCAAGTCAGAATCCGTTTTGTTAGTTAAAGGTAATTAGTCTTACAACAATGGAGGTTAGTCGCGGTCGCGATAAGAGGGTTGTCAGCCTTCATAAATATTAATGGGGCCCACTTGTCTTTGTCTTGTATTAAAATTAATGTGTTCAATTGCTCGTAGCATAACTCGTTCAGTGAGACCCTTTCGCGATGAAATTAAAATTGTTCTCTATGACAGAAAAAAGGCTTGTCATGCTCTTTTGTTTTGACCCCTTGCACTTTTATGTGAATTTGCATTTGATTGTATAGAGAAAATAAATAAATATACAAAGCTAAAAGAATTTGCATTGAGTTTTCGCGATCAATTTATTTTCCGGAACAAATCTAGCATATCAATAACTCTTATACAAGTGAATGATGTAAAAGAAGATGCAATTAATATAAGTTATGGAAGCGCTTTGTTCAGAACATTCACATGACAAAAATACTGCCTGACTCATGTTGAAAATAATAGTCCATAAATCTAAATGAAATGCATTTGTATGGAAAACCGTATATCATCATTAAATATATTAACTACGCTGTTCACGCTTGAAATACAGCAGTGAATAAAACAAGTGTTCAAATTTTACAAATTAACTCCATTTTGCATTTTAGCGTGAAATGCACTCACACGGGTTTGCATTGGATACAAAATTTGGATTTTTTTACGAACATGTAATACTTAATTAAATTTTTGTTGCATGTCACACGTATGGGCATATAATTGGATTTCGGATTTAACAACTTTTTTTAACCCCCATAGAACTAGATATTGACATAGTACGCAGACCAGCAATAAAATACTAACTTTGAGTTGGTAGGTTAGAGTTTCAAAACATAAAAAAACGAGCTAGGAAGTAATGTTTCCACTGACTGGAGGTCTACCACACCGTACATATGTGTGATAACAGTATAAGCGTATCACACACGGCTAAGATACTATAATATTTTATCTTAAAACACCATACACAATGGACCGTCACACACGACGAAGATATATATTTTATATTTTCGCATCATAAGATAGAGAGCGATATTTGTATCTTGAGATATAAAATATATCGTAAGATAACATCTCAAGATAAAATATTATAGTATCTTAGCCGAGTATGATGCTCTTTAAATACAAAAAATATTTAAACTAAAGTCATAAACAACGATAATGAAAATAAAAATAAAACAAGGAACACTTGAAAAAGTCCAGCAAAAACCATTTGTCAATTTTTATAGTAAGCGTGAAAGTCGTGTAATGTTCCACAGATTCCTAGACCGCCTTGAAAAAACCAGTGGCGCCGCAAAAACTAGGTTTCAGCTTCATTCATTCAGTTTTTGTCGGTGAAGTAACTGCTGCCTGTAATCATTGAGTAATTGCAACAATATTGATCGTTTCTATTGCTAGAATTAAACGGTACTTTGTGAGTTTGTCCTTGGTCACATCTACCTTTAATTGCTATATCGAATCGTGTATTTAGTTTTGACCTTTCTTTAATAAATTATTGCTTGCTGTTACAACGCTTATAAGTGTAATATCGTCCTTATGAAACATGTTCAAATCCTGAACCTTCTCACGATGTGGATACAGCCTCTCACAGAGAGGACGCCACGTATAAGTACATGTTGTAAGCCATATAATTCTTATTTCATGGGCTTGTCTCTAATGTAATCGGAATTTTATTCAATTTCGTGACTATCAATAACTTTCAATTATTGAAAGTGATGACTCAGCATCATAACTGCCAAACAATACATTGTTACAACAACTGATCAATACTCACATAAAAAATACTTGCTGCTGCTTTCAATTTATATTTTACTACTGCACTCTCCTCAACCAGAGCGTCTAATAAAACTTATTTACTCCATTAGTACTCATAAAATTTTATACGTTTTTAAGTAAAACTGAGGCGTGCTTAATGTGTCATCAACTGGTTGTTTACGGCGTTTCAACGAGACACCGCAATTAGGAACATCCTGAGAGAGGCGAGTTCCTGAAACTTTAACAGTACTGCAAGATATGCTGGCTAAGCACCTATAAAAATCCCGAGTGGTACACCAAATTTGACGGTCTAGTTGTTGATGATTGTTTACGAAAAACTCAGTTTAAGTGTTCTTAGTAAAACAAGCTTTGTAATCAGTGTTCTGTTTGGAACATCAATAGACTTTTGTCTTATTTTGAGGAGTCTTACTAGCATTGAGTGAGTCTCATCTGCACACAATTTAACTATCTAGGCGTTTTAAAACAGTAATTTCCTTAAATTTAGTTCGTCCATCTTCATAGTCTTCAGTAAGTAGAGTTTTAAATTACACTATCTCGGTTTTAAACGACGGAAATCTTTGTTCAGACGTGAAAGCTTTAAAACTTGTAGTAGTTTGAAGTTATACTTTGTACGTAATGCATACAATTTTATAGTACTCTCTCGATTTTCGGGCAGGTAGGATAGTGGGAAATGTATGCAATTTGGTTCATGATGTGGAAAATATTAAGACACAATTCTAGTACAAAGAGCTACTGTTTCTAGAAGTCGATAAACGCACTCTTTACACTATAAGGGTAGTAAATCAAACAAAGCTTGAAACCATTTTCCCCAAAACGGATATCGACGTTATACAATACATTTTCAAGAAGAAACATATCAAGTAAATACAAATTTTCACTTCCGTGAACATACGTCCTCAGCTTCCTCTCCAGAAATTACACATCCGTTCATCAAAATCAGACCTATTCTGAACAATTACACTGGCGTGACATTTCACACGTCACTGTTGCGTTTGTGTAGTGACTCAGACGTTAATAAGCGTCTGGGCATTATTTGGGCAACGTTTATTGACGTTAACGCATAACGTATCCGGCGGGGACACAGCCAGTGATGTATCGCATTACTTCTGAATAAACAAAGGGGACAATTAGGGTTTCGAAGTTCATGAAGGAAGTGGAACGTTGATTAAGATTGGGCGATCGTTAGGTGCATTCAGCTGGCCCCGTTTATGATTGCTTGGTATTTGAATAGCATATGATGTCAGACGTGATCTGTCTGGGTTTCGGGTTATGTCATGTAGCATCTGCAGAGAAAGTTTTTGAAAGGAAATTTTTACATGTTTTGTGGATATTGCGAGCTAAGCTAGCCAACTCCAACTTTAGAATAAAATCACAGCATAATAGAAAGTAGACAGCAAATTAAAGGGAATGTCTATTTGCCATAGCGAGATTGCTTAAAGCGTCATTCTTGAGTAATTTTACCGTTGTTAGAATATTTGGGATTAAATTGCAAATGGGATTAAATCACAAAAGATACTCAAAGTATACGCAAAATACAGATAATCCTACATATCTCTCATATGGTAAACGGTTATAAAGCTTGCTATCCGATTTTAATTGAAAAATCGCATCATGATTTTTTTTTCCACATTTTCGGCCGAGCAGTGACGAATTTATGATTAAAAAGCGAAACGAAATTTTGCAAATCCATCCAATATTGAATCAGTTTATTAAATCAGAACCCAAATGGTAAAAGTAACTATTTGACGATTCTAACGAAGTGTCCTATGTAAGCTGAAAGTGACGAAAATCAAGATTTCTTTTTGACGAAATTGTATTACTTACTTCCTTGGCGCTAATTTTCGTCTCTTCTTGATCTATTTTTACAACGGGGACTTTAACTAAGTTAGTTGGAATTCTGGATGTTTAAATATGGAGACCCATTCATCTGCCTAGCCTTTTCCCAACTATATTGGGGTCGGCTTCCATTCAAACCGGATTCAGCTGAATATCAGTATTTTACATGCAGCGACTGCCTATCGAACCTCCACAACCCAGTAATCGGGTAATACGATACCCTGGTAAGACTCGTTGTCACTTTAGAGCTTCTGACTAATAGTAAAGACTGTCGAAGATCTACAAATAAAGGACCAACGGATTTACGTGCTTTCCGGGGCACGGAGGAAACTCCCTATGACAGATGGTCACCCATCCACAGACCAACCACGACAAGCGCGGCTTAACCAGGAAGATCGGCATGTGCGGCTGTAATGATTTAGCCACGAGCTCCTCGTAAAATAAGAGACTAAAAAGATAAAAATATTTCTATCAAATATAAAGGTCCATAGGGCTAACGTTTCTTCTCCCAGTCATTCTAAGTTATAAATGAACGAGACATTCAGCTAATTGGTACAATTACGAATGCGCCACGGCCGCATTCCGTGGTTTACCATGATTATCTAAACGACGCCATTTTATAATTTCAAACTGCAAGCTCGATTGTCACTTGTTATGTAGAGCATAAATTATTCCAATTCGTCATTTGTTTTTTACTTTTTATTTTGCTCTGTGCCAAAAGCCGAGGTGTTTAACCCTAGCGGATCAGTGTTGCGAACGCTAAAAAAAGATTACAAGTTACAATAGCTGAATGACTGGAGTTGCCATTAAAATGTTAATTTCCCGTTTTATTTTAATTTGGAAGAGGCATTTCATTTTAAACTTGGTCATGCGTGTGTATTAATTAGACTGCATTAGTCATACAGTTTACCATTTAAAAAATATGCAATATAAATGAGTCATTAAAATGTATGCCACATTAAACTTTTTAACATAATAGTTAGCAAGTTATTGAATGTTACAAGAAGGGTTTAACGATGTCCGCTTGCCAACTGTCTTCTCTCCAAATTTCGAGCAGTTTGCTTGCAATTATTAAAGCACGTAGCTTCATTTTCTACTTGAAGAAATAATGTCTGAACGTGTCTTCGAAATTTCTTTAAAAAATCTTCGAACGGGTGTTATTTATTCAACATTCTTTACTTGTAATAGCTTTTTAAATTGCCACTTTTTTAAATATGAGGCAGAAAAGAAGCTTAGCTCTGTGATTGGAAGTTGTGGTTTCGTAATAAATGGCTTTTTTTTAACACGTTCACTGCGTTAGTCAAATTTGATGACTTTCAGTTGGTGCGGCATTCGATTTATCCGAAGCCCGACTTGTCCCTGGTGCGGTGCTGGGTCGAAAATGTTCGACATCGGTCTGTTTAGAAGGACTGGGATTATGATAAAAGCCCTTTATACCCAAATAAATACTCAATAAAAGGCTGAAGTCGTAGGTAAATGCACTGAATGGTTTGCTTGTAAATAAAGGCTGTCGGATCTTTCCGACCCCATATCCGACTGTTAGTTAAAGTGTCGATACATTTTTAGTGTTGTGGATAACTAAAAAAACTTTGATATCGATAAAATGTACTTACAATATATTTTTGAGAACTATTTAATACAAAAACTTAAAATGTCACTTACGGGATTGTCTTCCGTGATTAAAATATTTCCGTGAGAAGATATCCCGTAAGTGACATTTTAAGTTTAGAAGCAAACTGTGATAGTTAAAAAAAGTATTTAATACAAATAAAAAGAAATTATACAATCATATTTAGTAGTATGGTTTTCTAGATCGTTTCATGACTGCTACATCGTTTTATGTTTCATACACTTTCTATTCTCATTTCGATAAAAAATCATCGAACCAGAAGGACCTCACTAGCTCTACTCACATGTAATCTAGTGCGGCTATGGGGTCATCGGGTATCGGGTCCTTTAGATCCGATAAACGCACTAGACGTAAAAAATTTTGCTCCAGTCGGCATCGGGTCCTTTAGACCCGATGCATTATTCCTTTATTATTTATTTAAAGAGGCAATTCCAAAACACTAACTGTCTCATTCATATTCATAGGGAAACCAAATATATCTGTCCCGCACCAGCGGTTGGGACAACATTTTTTACCCCGCACCAGTGGCAAGATGAGCATCGGATATAATCGACCCGATACCGCACCGAACGTGTTAAGCTTGGTAAAATCATCAAATGAGTTATCCCACCCCGGGCTGGGCGGGAGGGACTGTTAGACCACTGATTAAAATCCACGGTGTCCTTCAATTGCCCTTTATGTTCCGGGGTCACGGTAATGAGATAAGTTCCACGAGCCAGTCAGACTTTGGCCCTCTAGACGCCCCGTCATCATGCTGACGCGCCTGATCTTTGAGGCGCCGGCGCATGGAACACAACGCGCCATCGTCGACCCGGGCATGGTCCATGGTCGGACAGCGAGTTTTTCTTCAGCCCTTTACTCGCCGCCCGCATGCTCGCGCATCACATAGCACTTTGAAGAAATTTCATCAATGATGAATTATCAAATTGAAGGGTAGATAATTACCATTGCAATTCTGTTGCATAATTACCCCGCAAGAGTGCCATCTGCCAATTTCTCCAATTATAAACAAGAGATCTAAAACTGTCGGCAAAATTCGAAAACTACGATATTCTATTTTATAGCTCAAGGAATAGAATCCACAATTACCTAGAAATGAAATTATTATTATTCTGATAAAGCCTTTTTAGACCCCCAGTTTCCAAGAAAATAAGTTTCCACCAATATTTTTTTCTTTTTTTTAGTTCTAAAAATATTTGCTTTTAGCGTCGTGTGAGGAAGAGTGGTAATTATATTTCCGCGATGCATTAGTTCCCACTTCCCACCTGCTGTCGATGGAGAAAAAACGTATTGGCTTTATTTGCAAACGGAAATTGTATCAGTTTGCAAGAAAGTGCCTCGTGATATAAATAGAAGGCAAGGAATAAATATTTATAGATCTAATAAAGGCTGTGTGACTTTTATATCGAGTCTTGATAAAGGAAGAATAAGGTTGAGTTATATTTAGGTTTCATTCGTGTTTTCTTTAGTTTGTATAATGTTTAATTATGTTTCGGTTCAGTCTATTAAAGTAGAATTAAAATATATTCAAAAGTCCCTGCAAAAAGTAACTTGTATTTCTTAATTTTTTTTTTGTTGTTCTCATAGTGGAATTTACTGCTCCAGAATATTTGAATGTACGCAGAAGATGCTTACATTCCTTCGCCACAGAGAAAAATGTAGAAACGCCTGTGAACATTAACGCTAGGTACATTTAACTTAACGTGTTCCCGTGCGCCGTTCCTGGTTCGATATTAATGGTGGAACTCAATTTATCCCAGCAAAAAGCGTCAGTAATAAATAACACGGCATACCAAAGAAAATTCAGCCCTCTAAATAACCAACTCCATCGGAATAAAACTTAAACTACGAACGCGAAGCAATTTACCGAGTTAGCTTACTTTCTTACTTATTTACTTCAATGAAAGCGCTCGCATAAATATCTGAAAACATAATTTGGTGAGTCGCACTTCGGGAAGGAAGTAAGCGACGTTTGTGTTTCTATAAAGCGATTGTGTTGTGTAATATACCTGTGTGGAGTTCGGGGCTAGTCGCGTGCTCGACTTTTTATAAACTTGGGTACTCGTTCCGACTTATTTAACCTTTTGTGTGAGGTGACGGGGGTAACCGCCTGGGGAGGAGCTTCCATGTTGATTGAAGATACGCCATACAATTGCACCGTAATAGTTTCCTATTGTCGTCCTCCTGTTGTGACACATTATTAGACAAGTTCTCTAAATTGTTGTGACTTCATGCCCTGCCATTACATACGCATTATGCATCTAAAATTGTCAGGAAATGAATGCCAGTTCGGTGTCGAATTATATTTAGATTTGTGTCTCATTTCGGCCCTGAGATTTACTAAAATGTCTCTTTAATTTTGACACGGGAGAAGAACCCACAGCTGTGTATTAATTGGGCTGTTAAAATATCTAAAATTGATTGTGGGTAGTGCTTATTTTTGTACGCTTACGCTACCGTTAAGTCAATTAATAATATTGAATAGGCTCATTTAACATCCCTAAAATATGCACCAGCTTCACGCCTATTCTGCTCTCAGCTACCCACCGACCGCCAAATTGCATAACAAAGAAAAAAACAAAAGACGGCTCGAACAATGGCGTGCGTGACGTATAGTGAGTCTCAGGAGCGATCGTCATTGTTCCTCCGATGTGGAGGCACTCGGCAAGGAAGTCGAATTTCTGAGCCCGCTGTAACTATTTTTCTCTTTCCATAAGACTCGCATATTGCGGTAGTGCGAGGTTCATCGTAACAATTACACTGCATGTCTAATAAGTGTGGGCGATGCGACGTCGTCGTGCGGTCACCAACCCCTGCAGAGCTGAGCATCGACTGCGCCATTACAATGCCTTGTGTGTCGTCATAATAAATACCATCACTAAATACCTTGTAGCGTCACCGCTGTGCCCAAGCCCCAACTACTACACCATGAATTATGTGCATCCACACCGAGGGCCCTTTGTTTTGCTTCCTCGTATTCAATCCTCATTAATCCATATTCAATCATACGCGCACGGATGAGCATTGAAATTCATTATTCTTACACCCTACTCCGATTGAAACAACTACTGTCTCTAAGAATATCACGGTGGTAGAACTGATCGGATTTCAAGTGCATCTTGAGATGTAAATCATTTTGTAATCGGAGATAGCATTGAGTTGCATCGGCTCACTGCAAATCCCGTTAAAGAAAGGCTTGATTGTGTCTCTTCTTGCGTACGAGTACCTTATTAGCTTAATTAATTCTAACACGGTTACTCATGATTTATTTCCACTTTTGTTCAACAAGAATTTTATGTGAGAGAAACTGTTTTAGTTTTACACAAAGGCTACAATTGAACATGTTAAGTTGGACTATGAAATGTACGAGTATAGCTCTTTCCCCGCGGCCGTATTTCTATTTTAAGCTCAGGTATCTGGTAGAACCAGGCAATCTCAGCCACCTCCACTATGGCTCGGCTTTAAATAAAATTAAAACCTCTATGAAATTCCTCGCGGCTTGCAACCTTTTTAAATAAATCTTGGTGAAGGAACGACTGACGGAATGTAGAGCGTCTGTGGCGAATTATTTTGAAGATAGAACATAAATTGCATCTGTGCGCTGCCATTATTATTTCGACACCAAAGAGTTCAGGTAAAAAAAGGAATGCCACTTAACCGGGATCCTTTCCATATCGGTGGTCCGTAATCATTCTATTTTCAGTTATAAGAAGAATGTGGAAAGATTTGTCGCATGTGATGGAATCCATGGGCTCGCGGGGGTCGTTCAACGACCGTGTCGACCTAAAAACTACCCGACAATGTGGTCGCGATGCGGAACTATACAGATGAAGGATACGGCTGATTGTTTATTGCTTACGAACGTCTCGGTTGCCGGCGGGTGGCACGAGACGTCGCCGATTGGGCGACTCCTTTTTTGAACTGTGCGAAATTTTATTTATCGATTCCATTCCCCTTTTGTATTTTTCTATTGAGGGAAGAGCTTGCCATGCATTTATAAATATTTCATCATTGTTATCGTGAAAATTGTTCGTTTCTTATTCACCCTTCAAAATATTTTCACCTACAACTTCCCACCAGTCGAAACACACAAACTCCAAAACAACTTACCGTATAACAATTTAAAATCTTAACGAACTCCCTAATTTTTACGGGCATAATTAATTAAATTCTATAACAAACTTTTATTTTAAAACTCATCCGAACCTGAACGTTTCACAAAGGAGGAGGTTTTAACATTTTCACAAAATGAATTCAAGTGTTCTTACTTTAGCTTTAAACGCTTCTTTTCAATGAGGTTGATTCAGAAGCGGGGAATGGCTGGCTGCGGTCCAAAGTGCTTTGTTTTTTATGGCCTTAGGACGCCCCCAGCAACATTGGAGACGAGCGATTCGGTCAAGTGGTTCGGACTTTTTGTTTGTCTGCGCTAAGATTTCTTTAAAACATGAAATCTCATAAATTTTAAGGAACATTTCTCTTAAAAGCACGCTGTGGAACGTGTACAGTGCTTTCGAAACCGATCGCTTCGTTTATTTTATTCAATTTTGAAAACTGTGACCTGAAAATTAAATTGACTTAAAACTCTGGGATCTTGAATTATTCCTGTTCAATATTGTGACAGTGCAGTACACAAAGTGCTTCACAAAATCGACTGTAGAAGTTATTCAAGTTTTGAAGGAGTTAAAGAAGTCTCATAAAAAACTTAATATCTACCTTATCGTATGAATGTGATAGTGTAAAAAAAAATCACCGCCTTATTATCGTTTCAAAATGATAACAATATTACACTACTAACAAAACAATGCCACAGGTTGCTTAATGCTTTCATAAACTTAACCCATTTCTTCCCACTGTCCTATTTTTAGGACACGGTGTTTGGTATTATTTTGGCTGTCCACATAAATACAAAATTATTTTTAGAGAAGCCCAACATCCACGGTAACGTATACCTACTGATCAGCATTAAGTAGTATTGAATTCTTGAACTTTTCTTAAATCATGTAATTCTATACCTTCTCATAATAACCTGCTTTGGAACTTATCATAGTGATTAAAGCCAACGGTAAATCATAAGTTTGTGAGTTACAACCCATTATAAATATGCGCGGGCACTTTTATAGTAGTTATATCTTTATGGTCTCCGTAGTTTAAATTTTTTTATAGTTTTTGGTATAATTATTATAATTATTTAAAAGAAATGTGAGATTTTTTTTTTTATCATGGTACAAAAATTAGATCGAACCCAGGGCTTATTTCGTGAAAGCTGATGTGTGCTCTTAATACTTTTGTGAAAGAACTTACGTTAATGAAATCTTTTGAAGGGTGATTCCGATTGGTCAGATATTATTTGAACTTTAACATAATAATCGGTATATCGCATTCTGAAAAAAACTACCATCTATAAGATCGAATACTTTCTAAAAGCGACTAAAGTTAGTTTATAAATTATAAACCGATATAAAAAGGAACAGCTCAATAAGAGAATTCTTAAGTTCTTGTAGGTAGATCTTAAAATCACGTAAGAGTTTTGCCCTAAAAACATCACATTACTGGTTACTTTTTCTGTTTTCAAGGTATTAGCTACATTTCTGTTGGGCTTGATTACAAATGACTGTACATCTTTGAGTACCGTCACTGCAAGTTAGAAGCTCTAACGTCTGACAACCATCTATTTTATTACCCAGATGTACATGTTAAATACTGGCATTCAGTTCGACTGGAAGCCGACTCAAACATAATTAGGAAAAAGCTAGGCAGATTACGATGATATTTGTATTTCCAATTTCGATTTACGTACATAATTCGTTGTATTATAGGACCTATAGCTGTTTTAAAGCAACCGCAAATATTTTACGTCGTAAATTTGGCACTTTTACACCTACCCTTATCAGTATTTACGATGGCACTTTATTTCAATAACCTTGGAGAAGATACCAAATATTGATGACTCAAACTTTATGTTTTAGAGCACATAAAATATTCAATTTATGAGAAAACGCCTGAAAGCGAATTTGGAGGAGGATCAAAGTAACGTAACCAAATAAGTGATGAACTTTAAACATCAAGACGTTAATTTAATCTGGGATTACATGAGAAACCCCAAATATATTACATTATACGAATACATTTATATAATTCATTCGCATTCACATCAAAAGTAATTCGGACTACTATATAATATTATAAATGCGAAAGTTTGTGCGGAAACTATGTTTGTTACTCTTTCACGCAAAAACCACTGAACGGATTTGGCAAAAATTTGGTACACAGATAGTTTATAACCTGGAATAACAATCCCGATTTTATGTTCCCGTGGGATATTTTCGAGTTGGAGCGGATGAAGCCGCTGACAACAGCTAGTATTTTATAAATACGAAATGGGATTCAACGGGAATTAAAAATGGGATTCATGGGGAATACCAAAAAAATCGGATTCAAAATTGGGATTCAACGGGAATAAATCAATGTTTGGATGGATGAGTGTTTTATATGTCAGAATGACTGACCGAATTTTATGAAAAAATGACTTTAAAACCGAAAGATCAATTTTCAAAAGCAAATTAATACGAACCCATATCGGTTATAGTTTGGAATAAAACACATAGTATGCATTCCTGAATTACGTTTCACTGGGGCAATTTTCGAGATACGCAAGTTTTCGGTCAGTTTGAATGTTTACTCGTCGAGAATCTCTCTCTATGAAACTGGATGAAGTCTCGTTTCTGAATAAAGTATCCAGTCGAATCAAACTCAAATGTCACAGTCTCTTATAAAGTCCAGACAAAATAATGTCTGGACTGGTCAAATCACTTATGGAAATGATTAAATTGATGTACGCATCAGCTACACTTTTAAGTAATTCCTTTGTTCGTGGACAGCAATAAGCCTAAAGTAAGGCAATTGAAGTAATTGTGGAGTGGTCAGATTTATTACACTTTTTATGCATTAAGTCCAAACCTTAGCAATATGATGAGATCCTTTCAATCGCTAAGTGGTTTGCGAGGGGGTGCTATGACAGGAAACCTCCACGTGCGCCCGTGGACTGGAGTTCCCTCTCGGATACGTCCGGGGGGAAGACCAGTTTTTCGGGCCGGTGCACTCTGGGATGCGGGCAAAAACTCTTCCTTAGGCACTGTGTGCCTAAGTGGTCTCTTTGCCCGTATGCGAATAGCCTGTCGTGTGGATGCTCCAATGCGTGTCCCTCTGATCAGCAGAGCGCACAGTGAGTGATGGGTAGCTCGCCGTCCGACCAAGGACCAAGCCCGGGTCGGTGGCGCGTCGTGTTCCGCGCCAAATGCCTGCTGGGGTCGCGGGTTTTTTCTTTACTGTGGCCGCGGAACGTAAAGGGCATAGGAAGGAACACGGGTGGATTTTAGTCAGTAAGAGTCTGACAGTCCCTTCCGCCCCACCCAGGGCGGGAGGACTCATTTGATGATTTTACCACCTAAAAAAAAGTGGTTTGCGAGGATATTGGCGCGTATCTTCTGGAGGTTGATGAACGCGCAAAAAAGCGCAACAGGCTTGCTTATTGTTGCTAACTGGGTCGAATATGAACTCTACAACTACAACCCGGGCGCAATAACTTGACACCTGGCTCCAATCTCGATCCCGCTCCCACTACCCCGAAATGTCTGTAGTGGGAGCGGGATCGACATTCAAGCCAGGTGTCAACTTATTGCGCCCGGGTTGTATTAAGAATTGCTAAACTAGTCACTGAGTTGTGGAGGTCTGAGCTGCAGGTTTATACTGGTATTCAATTGCATCCGCCGGTTAGACTACTAGAACTAGTCTAGAAGCCGACTCCAAAATAGTTAAGAAAATAGACGAATGCTTGCCACGCCAAAAAATCAAACAAATACAACATACCTGTATCTTAAAGTACACGAAGATATTACCAGAAAGGTTTACACCCGAGCATAGACAGGTACATCGCCTGTCATGTTACAAATCAATTACCAACTGAGCGGTGTACCATAGAGATCCGTTCGACATGTGTTCGACATGAAGCCTTCACCGCAAGGATTGGTAGACAGTGATATACGTCAACACACGTTATTGTGCTGGCAACAAGGAAACCAAATACCTTTACCTGCCTGTATTTTCGTTCAGGAAGGCAAATTGAGTAATTCTCATCTGGGATTTCGAAATAAGCTACGAGTACTTTGCTTTCGTTACATTTATTATCAAATCGACATTAGGTTTTGTGTCAAAGAAGGTACGTCTGGTTTTTATTTTAGGTTTTAAGATAATGTATGTTATTAAAGAAAAAAAAAGGTAGGTACGTCCTACTGGGAATTGTGCCTCCGTCATGGTTGCGATCACAAACATTTTCAAGTTTCAACACATCATTCTAAAAGCCAAATCTGGAATGGATGCTAGTTGTAGGTCATTTAAATATTTCTTCAGACGGGAACCTACTCCGCGACACACACCGAATGAGCTCAGTTATTGACTGACTGACACAAGTGTTTGTAAGGACTGAGAGTGATCACTAAAATATTTTTTCAAAATAATTAATTAGGCGTGTAGTATTAAATGCATAATATGACCAGATGTTCGAACGTCGATGAAGTAACGAAAAACATACATAATACCTTTGTGTATGTTACTATCTCATTTTAAGCTGAAATCTAAATGATAATCACAAAATTAAAAGAAAATAAAATAATATTCCAGTAACTTATTTATAAACGACTGCTCTTCAAATAGAGCCTTTTGCAACCAAGTGATTTACAATTCCTGAATGACGAAAAGGATTACCGTATGCTTCACAAAAGTCGCAACTAAGTCACGAATACTTTCTAAAACCATTGCTCATACATCACACATGAAATATGCGATGCACATCTAAATTTAAATGTCCTATTTTAAGACCCCACTTAACAATCAATTGCCACCCAGTGCGGTCATAAATTAATACAATTAAGAACAGGAAAGAATTATAGAGGACAAAATGACAGTAAGACAGTACATTGATCCTAAAGAGTCATAAACTTCTATTACAGTTGTCATTGTATCCTTTACAGTTAGTTATTAAAGCTGCTGGTATAATAACCGTTGTTTGGTTAGAGCCCTTGTGTTCCTGATTAAATTTTATGGTATTAATTAGTTAAACAAAGATGGTGGGATACGGGAGTTGATTTAATTGTTGAGAACTTGCTGTATCATGGCGGAAGAGTTGTGTGCGGTTGCTAATTAGTGGTAGACCGATGATAGGCCTCTAAGTACCGTAGTTATGCGGTGAGAGAATAATGTTTTGAAGATAAGTTTTGTGTTAGAGGTGTATTAGTTGTCAGCTGTCTTTGTCATTTACCGTCGCTCTTTTGTTTCTAATGTGACAATTTAGGTACATTAGATAACATTTAATAACTAACCGCCTTTCCTAAAAACCTTGATTTTCTGTCAGCTGTTATAATAAAAATGATGATTCAACAATACGAGTATCATCACCTGCCTAGCCTTTTTCCCAACTATGTATATTGGGGTCGGCTTCCAATCGAACCAGATGCAGCTGGATATCAGTATTTTACATGGAGCAACTGCCTATCGGACCTCCACAGCCCAGTAATTGGGCAATACGATACGGCATGGTAAGACTGGTTGTCAGACTTTACAGCTTCTGACTAATAGTCACGACTGTTAGAAAGACGAAGAAAAAAGGCAACGTCAAAACGGAGAGCAGTGGTGGCATAGTGGCATCGGTCCCGACTTACAAGTTGTAGGTTGTGGGTTCGAACTCCGCCAGGCGCATTACTATGTGAAATTTATTTCATCACCACTGCTCTCTAAACGGTGAAGGGAAACATCGTGAGGAAACCAGCATGTCCAAGAACCAAAAATTCGTAGATATCTGACATATACCAACTCGCACCGGGCCCGCGTGGTGGATTATGGCCCAATCCCACTCACAAAGAGGAGGCCTGTGTACATTATAGGCTGATGATGAACGTCAAACGTCGTCTACTAGTAAAGAAAAAGAATAATGTACACTTAGCACAAAATATAAGTAGTAATGGTGTGGCATAATTTAAATCTAAAGTAATTCATAAGTTTACGTAACATTATTTTCCGTCACGGTAAACCAAGGTTATTACACACATGTGAAGCCATGTGCAGATTAACTTATTACCCCAAGTTAAAGGTAACATACTCGTAACGTGCCAACCAACTCCCACCTTGAACCACAGTTTGAATGTCAAGACTCAAACAGCAAAGTGCTAACAACTAAGACAAACACAATTTAAGTCTCATTATACACAGACGTTGCTTAAACTTACTGAAATATACATTAAAACTTAGATTTAGTAACCTCTATAAATTATTCACTAATTAGACAGAAATTTTGGCCCTCAATTACACCAATTTCTGATGCTCGTTTAAGTAAGGAAGTATTAAAACTCCGTTTATAGTTAAGTCGTCCGATTAATCAGTTGATTAAAATCTAATGGATGTTTCACACATTTATTGCGTGTAAACATTTTATTAAGATTTTAATCTTCAGTTGATGATATTATTTAGAAAGTTTATGTTTACTCAATGTTTTTTGTAGTTCCGGTTGATTAGGAATTTACTATGCAATTACAAATACTATTAAATGTAGAAATCGAGAGTATGCTAAATCAAATTAGTACCTATCGTTAATTACGTTTAAATAAGCCATTTATTTGTTCAACTGAAAAAGTTTGCGCCAAAAATGTT
This sequence comes from Agrotis segetum, assembly GCA_036375495.1. NCBI lineage: Eukaryota > Metazoa > Arthropoda > Insecta > Lepidoptera > Noctuidae > Agrotis > Agrotis segetum. The sequence goes on along the minus strand of JAQSVV010000209.1, from coordinate 737,338 downwards.
TTCTGCATTTTGAATGCTGAAACTCACCAGCTGAGAACGTCAAAAGGCGGTTAATTTTAAGCCCCAGTTATGTTAATCCGGTAGCATTAAGTATGGGACTTCTGTGTAATAATTATGTATGTTAATCTTGTTGCAGGTACGTGTCCGGGCCATTCGACGGTAAAGTAATTATGAGGAGACCCTTTTTTATTAATTTATGACATTTTTCTTAATACCGCTCTCTTTTAACCTACAAAATGGCATTAATGTTGGCTAAATGTTTTAGAGTTTATGGTCGTACTCGAGGCGAAAGGTTAAAATATGGCTTTGATACGGTTATGAAGCTGAACATAAACTTGTAGAGACGAGACTACAAATTCGTTGTTTAAAAATCATTATACATTTTATGAAGTAAAATGATAGCTTGACGATTGGCAGGGGGAGGAGAAAAATAATTTAAAAAAAGGTGCTTCAACGAAATATAATATGAGACAAAAGGCAGAAAGATGTCAATGTTAAGTTAAACTGAGATTATGCCCATGAAACTATAAAATATAAAATAAAAATCGAAGTGACTTCGAATTTTAGTGTCAGCAAGCGTCGCGGCCGCCCCGCGACGCTTTCTGGCACTCCGTGCTCCACTTTGGCCCTTTATCGAGGAAACTGGAAGTAATGAAGAGAGGCCCTTGCCCAGCAGTGGGATTATGGTATCAGTTTAAGTAAAACCTAAACATAATCCTAACTTCTTTAGAAACAAGCATAAAATTCCATTAACTCAAAATAAAAATAAAGAAAAAAAGCTCCACGATTAACTTTCTTTTGTAACACGGTAGGCCGAGTTTACAACGACGGAACAAAACGAAGTTTTCACAGTATTTGATAAGATCCTAAGGCCGACAACAACCTATTCAGAAAGTTTTCCCTTTAGCGGAGCGATCATCAGTATGTTTTCTTATTAAAACTTTAGGCGGAAACAAGTTACCTGTAGTCTTTGCGTCAGTTATGCGTTAAATATTAGTTAGAATATAATTCGTGGAAGAAAAATGCTTTGTTATGAATGATGAGTTTCTTTTTTTCTTTTGGGATAATTTCGCCAGTCTATTTTCAAACCACAGCATTTTTTGAAAGCTAAAATCTACGGTAACAACCAGTGGCTCACACTAGCCTTAGATCGAAATAGCTGGAATTCATGGGGAGAGGCCTTTGCCCAGCAGTGGGATGATACAGGCTGACAGTAACAGTAACAGTAAAATCTACAGTGGGGAGTCTACTAATGAGATGTATAAAAAGACCAGAACCGAGATTTTATGTAATTTTTTAAACATTTTATACCGAGTTTTTTATGATGATAATTTTATATTTTGATAATTTTTACAACTATATGGTGGGCTAAAAAACTTGAAAAGGGTCTTCCGACATTTTAATCTCGTTTTAGTTCTGAAAAACCATTAGTTAATATTTTAATTTTCCAAACTATTTGTTACTAGTAATGCTAAATTATTTAGTAAAACATGAATTATAATTTTCCGAGATACAAACGTAAATAATTTCAGTCTCCTGTTGTGTCATAATCTTACGTTTGGTACTTACTGCTGTCAAAACTTGAGCTATGGCTGCTTCAGATCAAGATGAACCTTTGAAATATCAAAACGAACGGGTAAAGCCTTTAACCATGTTTGAACAAAGCTAAAGTGGCTTACCATGACATCTTAAAATCGTGAGTGGTTCAGCTGTGGAAAAGAGATAGCGCTAGACGACTTGTATAGCTATGTCTCTTTCCCTCATCGGAACTACTCCCTATAGGCCACCTGATCTTAGCATGCACTTTGGCTGATCTTGAATCTTATATGTATGTAACACAAACTAGAAATCTGTTACACTACTTATGGTCGAATAAGCGCTTGTTCAGGCTGCACGTAAGTTACTCGTAAATATAAGGTGTAGACTACATGCGCGGGTTACACATGCGGTGCAGTCAGTCGACCCGCGCAAATGTGTACACGGTAGCATTTAATCGTTGGTTTTTGAACTGGCACACGGTGAATGCACTGAGTTACTTGAGTCTAAGCACGAGCACTGTGACTGTGACTAGTGTCGTGTCACACGCGCCCACATGTAAGGTGTGCACAGAGTAGCGTCTAGCTTTTGTTCGCCTTGTCCTCAATGTTCATAACATTAGCGTACCTATGACGTCATTAGCGTCAACGATACGCATACGACACAATGATGATGTGTGTACTACACAGACCTGTCATCTCACTGAGAAACCGCCAGTAAGAAACCTTTTAGCAGGATTAAAAGCCGAGCTGGATTAAATTTAAACAGTATTTGCGCAGTCCTCCATACCACGCGGCTTTTATGAAAGATAGATGTAATTTCTCATTTATGTTCCTTTTCTAAATTGTAGATTTTACTTATTACGTAAATGACGAAGTTGTTCCACTTTTTAAATAAGGTTATGTTTTTTAAAATTGCTAATTTAAATACTGTCACGTTCGCTCTTTTGAGGTCTTTAGAATTTAAAAAGTTTTAAGGACTAAGTAGTTTTCAGAATTATGAAGTAGACTTCGTGAGTTGTAATTTGAGTTCCTCTATCTCCATTTAAATTCTTGAATTTACATTTCAAGGACTTTTGATTATTAAAATCCTATTACCACAGAAGTACACAACACACATCCTACTACCTATTATAAATACGAAAGCGAGTTTGTTTGTTACGCCTTGACGCCTAAATTACTAAACAAATTTTGATACAGAAAAGATGGGTTGATCACCCGATAGGCTACTCCATTTTGAGTAAAACACGAAAAGGGAGAAACGACGGTCGAGATTTTTACTATAGGACATGATTGACAAAATAAAATTGTGAAAAGGCTACGCAGATGATGATGATGATGAAAAAAGATGGCAAAAGGCAGGTAGTTATTAAATCAAAGTATTAGCAAATGAAACAAAAGCCCCTATTACGGTCACCTTCCTATTTGCTATCAACTCACAAAGGGCGTCTACTCACATTGGGAAACAAAAGACTACCGACCATGTGTGAGGGGATGTTTCTATAGATAACGATATCGACACACGATACCGTTGTAAAGAAATGTTATGAGGAGCTCATACGAGTATTGTTGCTTGTCTTTTGTATCTTATTTTGCTTTTGATTCATTTTTCATCTCACCTCCATAGTATGTGTAAATTGCGTGGATATAAGGGTAATGTCATTTCATCAATAAAATTGTCACATGTTTGGGATAAGTAATAGCATTATAACAGTATATTTTAAAAGTTCTAAAAATCCTATATAAATTGCAATTACATCAGAATCTTTATTGTATACCTTTTTTTTCAAACATAATATTTCAATCACAATTTTAATTTTCTCGACAGTGCATTTTCTACGAACAAAAATTAAGCTTCACAGAACGCCCTGAAAAATATATCTAAGTTTTTATAACAAAGTGCACCTAGATAGCGGTACGCCCGCTACCATCCAGGTCATCTCCAGCATAATATGAAGCCATAAATTCTCCAGCTGGTCAGGAGAGTGTTATCACCTTCATAGCACCTACCTCCTCACAGAATTCATGAGACACGGACAATGGTTATTGTCGCCTGCCCACCGTGATATAAAGCGGCCATTACTTACATTTTGGGGAATATTATGGAGATATCTTGAATAACGTATGCGATAATTTGGGAATAGATGTAAATCAGGATGATACGGATAGGCCATTCAATATTGACGTGAAGTGTTCAAAAACATTTTAGGATGAAGCAGAAAAGACGAAATAATGAGATGGAACAGATTATAGAAAAACTGCTGATCAATGAATCTTTTGTTCAGGACAATGAATAAAAGGCTGAAAAGAATATGATTGAAAATGACGCAGCAGCAATAGAAAAATGAGAAATTAAAAATCAGTGACAGAATTAATAGTATTTTTAATACCATTTGCATTTTTACTACGCTAAAGAAATTCATCATTTTGGTATACTACATTGAATGCAACAAGTTATAAATAAAAGTAAGTCTGTTAGCGAGTAGATTCTAGTGCTTCGAAGTTTCACTCTACATTCCCAAGTTGAAGGCCAGCTGATTGCTGAGATACGGTCTCCTGCAAAACAGGTTCACGATTCCAGTACTATCTTGAATGCCAAGGCTAAACATTCCTCTCGATCGATCGAGATTTTACCGAGTGATTCATAAATAAACTCCCACAAAATTCCCTTAGCTTGGCGTTTAACGGCTGAAATGTGAGGAATTTTTATCAAAGGTACCTGCAAGGAAGACGGCCCCGTATGAATTTTGCACTTGATGAAACATTACTCGGGCATTCTGACCAGGGTCAATAACCCATCTATATGGACGAGATGACAATATAAAAGTCGTGCGGTTATAAATGTGCGGGCTTCCTCCGCATTGTGCTCCGTGAATGGAGTATGCATATTTTTCTATTCAAGATACTGTTGCTGAATGATTTCATATTTCTCTTTTTAACGTTATTAGGTTTCATCCTTCCGTTTTCAGATTTATATCCGTTGTGTTTCTTTTCTGATAGTAGTTTTTCTATTTGACAGTTCGCTATAAAAATAGGTCTCCGTGTTTCGTCGTTGAATTACGAGAAGATTTTGCGCCACCCATCCATCAGAGTGACCTTAATCCTTGTGCCCTTTTAGTCTAAGAATAAATATATCAGTATCTATATCCCTCAACACTCCAACTCAATAAAGGCGAAAACTCCTATAACGAGATTACTGTTCGGATACGTCAAATGCTAAAAGGATTACGTCATCCATAGCATAGAAAATAAAAATTGATGCGGGGGTGCTTAAAAACGTATCAGTCAAAAACTAGACTGGATAAAAACTGTGTGTAATCCCATAAGTGGGCTGGGAGCTCGGTTATCGTCGTGAATGGAGTCCATGTACTCCTTCTAAGACCCAACGTGACAAATTGCTCTCGTATCGCTTTTCATCGGACACTTTTTATTCCGTGTGAAAATTTTCGCGGGAATATTTTTCTGTAGTGAACGGCCATGATAAATGTTTGTTAGATACGTTGAGTTTTAAAGTTGAATTTGGTTTTCTTTTTTGTAAGAAACATGAAGTAAATACTCACGGAATGAAATCATAATGTTTTGTTTATTCTTTTAGTATTGTGCACGGTATTGTTGTTTTTATGAGTGTTGGTCTAAGATTCAAACTCACACTTAAGCAGTGGTTTTGGACAAGATTCGCCAATGTAGGTTATAAAATTGTACTAAAATATAAAAAGTTAGAATACTGCTCCGTTTTGTTGCCACCATAAACTGAAGAAACTGAACGAATAACATTTTTATTAAAGAATTACATCTTCCTTCTAGGTTGTACACGCATCAACGTCCCTTATTTGTGTAATATTTACGATTTCGTTGAAACATGCTACACGCGATTCCAATAAAACTTTTATTGGTTCCCATTAGAATTCTCTTTTACGATTTTGTTTCAGATTATACCTGTCTACCAACTTACACGAAATGGCACAATATTTTTAGTTCAACTTGTAGCGCTTTTAAGGGCTTATAAGTCCGTAATATGCATTAAAGTGTTTTACATATTCATCACCTGAAAATACAGTTAGGCTACAAAGCCTGGGGGCAATCTCAACACCCACTTACTCAACCCTCCGATCTGCTCAATTCACTTGCCGTTTTATGTTTTACTAAGCCATACAAACACGCCCGAGCCTTTTAGCATCTCGCGCCGATCCATTCCGGTGTATCCCTAATCCAATTCAAATACTGACCACATCATTAATTCTCTACAATATCGCACCCTCAAAAAGCTTCGTCTTCGATATTTCAACGGGAACTATTTATATTTGTGGAGCGGTGTAACAAAGGCGCGGGCCATAAATAAAGGTCCCCGCTCTCTACCCCTGGGGATACCGCCTTACTGCCTTTGATACGGTCCCTTTTCTTATTTTGATGCGGTCTAATGTAACTGACTCCTCTGAGTATCACTTGCTTTGTACGCACTTCATAAATCACCTGATCGCGAGAGTTTTGCGAGATTCTGAGTGGCAGGCTGTCTACTAACATCTGGTAATGCAGTGTTAGGCATTATAGATGAAAGTGAAGTAGATATTTTTAGGTATAGAGAGGATGGAATTGAAGTCAATCATAAAGGAATAGCAGACAGTTCAATTGATTATGATATTTCGATTTAAATAAAATACATATAGAAAAGCATTGTAAACGTAAGAAAACAGAAAACATTTTGAAAATTACTGGATAATAATATACTAAAACAACAAACACTAAAGTTTATTAAATTAGTTATCACCCACACAAATACAATAGAGATACATTTCACCCAGTCGTTTGTAAGGATTCAGTTCCCGTATCAATTACACATGAGGAAACTGCTAAAGGTACGGTTAACTGTTATTAATAGTTAAGTTGTAGCCGACCAAGTCTAGAGACACGTCTGGTGGACCCGGAGTAACTAATTTAACTTTAATTTATTACCAGCGACCAGCAAATCCAAAGCGGTACCAATGTTTATGATTGGGAGCCGTCAATTCAGTTGTATGTTCAACGCGCTCGTCATATCTTAGCAAGCCGTTAGTAAGAACTTCTCTAGGATATCCACATGCGATTTGCAGTACAAGTTCGCGCAAGTTGGATTTAGTTTATCGGGGTCGCAACGTAGGTTTCAGTTTCCACATAAACATTATACTAACATGAGTTAGTGAGTGAATATGTTTGGATATTGATTCTGAGAAACTGTATTTGCATTCTGTTAAACTCGCTTTACATTTTGAAATACATTTGATTTTGTATTATTATCCTGTGATAAGGATTTTACGGCTATTTCCATTGCGTTCACAATTTATAATTTTAAAGCAGCAACCGACACGAACGTTCCAATCCAGATTATTGGTTCACTTAGCTTTGAAGGAGCAGCGTGCAGATAACACGGTACAAAAATAAGTCTGGCTCAAGTTCGTCTTGAGTGTTCTGATAACGGCAGAGATATACAAGACTTGACAGCCAAAGGAAAAGTCAAGGACCTAAAAGAAAAAACTGAACTACCAACGACGGTGCCACTTTTGTGGAGCTACACAAAAACAAATCTCGAAACTGTAACGTTGTTTTGCAGTTACTGCACAGTACTTTGCGTATAAATTAAACTCTGCTTCATTCCCCTGTTTAATGAACAGTGTAGCTTCGCTAAAACTTTGCGAGCGAGATAATACATTATGTCGGCTTGTCGGCGCAAATAGGAGAACCGCTTAACTTTATTCCGTTGTGAACTACATAACATTGAAAATGTGGCCGAAGTTCATTCATTAACTCTTTATAATGACAATATGTGAGGTGGTTTACAGTTTGCTAACTTTAAGTGCACGTCAAATGGATACTAGTTTGAATGTATCGACATTGGCAAAAAACGGAAGTTTTGCATGTTGTTCATTCAGACCATGAACACAATAAAGCTACGCCAACGCTGTAAATGAAGCATGACTTATATTTAGTTCTGCCCTTTGTTTTTTGTCCACAATTAAAGCGAGCAATTTACCCGCTCCCTTTCCCTCAACTAATTAGTGAATCAAACTTTGCATGATCAGCTTAAATAATACTGATTCAGTGGGGACCCCAGACACAGCCGAGTTCTATTTTCACTTTGCAAGTACCATGAATCATGTTTGGGTAAAATTAACTTATAATTACTCAAGTATTACAAGATAATTAGGAAAATTTCGGTAAGATTAGTTGAACCGAGAAACGAAGAGGAAAGTTTTGGCACTCAGCTTTCACTTGAAAGTCTGGAGACCAATTCTGGAAACTATATTTTTAGAATGTTTCTCATGGAATTTATTTTAATCACTTAACCTGCTTACTTCAAATATTGAATCAGTTACTGACGTTAGGTTTCTGAAAATTTAGCCATTTAGCCGTTTTAAATAAAACGAGAAGACGAGAATTAATTTAATTGTTTTTTGTTGCTCTTAGGAATTTTCCCAAGAGCAATAAAAAACAATTAAATTTAAAATTATTGAAAGATGATACGTTACATAACCTAGGAATAAGGAAATTTCACGCTGTTTATAGATATTTTGAGTTCTGCAAACAGTATAGGTACTGAACAGTTGATAAGCTTAGTTAGATAGAGTTCTGAGAATTTCTGAATTTGAAATTCCGAATCCCATACCAACAAATCGGATTTCGCAGAAACAGCGTCAATCCGTTTGTACCGAGCTCGTTGCTAAAATACACATCATTGGATTTCGAAGATTCGTGTATTCGTATTCGTGTGATAAACCCAGAAATGTTCCCTCTCACCTACACAGAATGATTATGTCTTTCATTGCAGCTTAAATACGTAAATGTGTTTCAAGTTTGTGAGTGGTGGTTATAAATTAGGCGTATCGCAAGGATCACTCATACGCCCTGCGCCATTAATATAACACTCAAGCTTATTTGTTTAGAACTGACTCATAAAAAGTTCAAGTAGTTACATTTATATTTACAGGATAAGATTACTTATTACTAACCTTTAACCAACCTTTTTTGCTCAACCTTTATTGTAAACTAGCTTCTGCCCGCGACTTCGTACGCGGATCCTGTTGCTTATGCCAGCGACAACGGGGTCGACAAAATCGATCATCTATAACGTCTGTGTGAAATTCTTAGAGCCTGGGGACGGGAAAACAACGGGACGCGCGTGACGATTCCAGACGTTCCAGATCTTTCATTTTTGTAAGTCAACAGGAAATCCTCATCAGACTAAACAGCTCTTGCTAAGGCGTGATTCCAATACTCGTATAATTATTATGTAATAATGTAGCTAGGCTCTTAGAGTTCCACATCACATGTCTTTGTCTTTGTCAGGTGTTCCAGATCTCAATTTTCATGCGTAAACAGAGAGTGGTCTTTAGGCTGAACAACTCATGCTAAGCCATAATTCCTACATACATATATTATGTTATAGTGTAGCTGGGCTCTTGGAGTTCTACATCAGGTGTTCCAGATCTTCAATTTATATACATCAATAGTGATAATGCTGATCAGATTGAACAACTCTTGCTAAGACGTCATTCCGGTATATGTTATAGTGTAGCTGGGCTCTCGGAGTTCCACAACAGATGTTCCAGATCTTCCATTTTTGTACGTCAACAGAGCATGACTTGCTAAGACTTCATTCCTATATATGTTAGTTATAGTTTAGCTGGGCTTTTGGTGTTCCACAGCAGGTGTTCCAGATCTTCAAATTTTAGAAGTCACCAGAGAGTGCTCGTCAAGCTGAACAACTTTGCAAAGACGTCATTCCTGTATATGTTATTATGTCATATTGTAGCTGGGCTCTTGGTGTTCCACATCAGGTGTTCCAGATCTTAAATTTTTATATGTCAACTAAAAGTGCTCATATGGGTGAACAACTTTGCTGAGACGTCATTCCTCTATATGTTATAGTGTAGCTGGGCTCTTGGAGTTCCACATCAGGTGTTCCAGATCTTCAAATTTATTCTCTCAGCAGAAAATTCTCATGACGTGGACCAATTTTTGCTATCGCACCATTTTTCTATCTCTTATAGTTTAGCTGGTCCGTTGCGGTTCAGCACCAGGTGTTCAAGTTTCCAAGATAAATTATAGCCTATGTGTTGGCCAGACTTAATACCTATACAGCAAAAAAAAATCATTCAAATCCGTCCCGTACTTTTTGAGTTTATCCCGGACATACATACAGACAAACAGACAAACAGACAAAAATTCTAAAAACTATATTTTTGGCTTCGGTATCGATTGTAGATCACACCCCAAGTATTCTTTTAAAAAAATATTCAATGTACAGTTTTGACTTTCCTACTATTTTATTATATGTATAGATATAGATAGTTTTCTGTTTTGCCCAAGAAGAAAAGACCCTAACCATATTTATCGAAAAACTTTTGAGATGAATCTGAGTTGTGATTATTTACAAGTATTTACAGTAAAATGAGTCTCCGCGTCGCATTCAATAAAAAACTAATAAACCAAAATAGAATAGCAGCAATATTTTCCCACCAAGTTATTAACGTTATAGTGTGAACAAGCCAATTTTTGCGAGTAGCCTTCAAAGTGTAGTGCAGTTTCGAAATTCTAACCAGTTAACTTTTAACATTTGGTTGAGCGCGGTAAGTGCTGATAACAGTTACCTAGCTGGCAATTTATTGAGTCGAGCTCGCACCCCTGGGTCCTACTTACGTGAATTTTGGGTTTAGAATTTATATTTGTGAACCAAATATTACAAGAAGATATTTACTGCTACCAACTAAAACCGTGTTCCCATTTCAGTATCAGTGAGATATATTTTAACTACAATGGCAAAACGAAAATAAATCCAAATTCATGAAATGAATTAATGCGGTATATTAAAAACGTTGCCTAAGTATGCTATAAAATTAAAATAATTATACCTGAAATAGGATATGAAAATTCACAGAATATGAAAAGCCGGGAATAGAGAATCAACTCTTGTACTGCAACGGTTTCCCTTACCGCTCGTTTGTGAATATTTTAGTGTTCCTTGTTAGTTAGAAACATGGTCACTTAGTCGCGTTTTAAATACCATTCTACATGATTGTCGGGAACGTGGCCACCCTGTGTCGTCGTCTGTCATCAGTACTCGACGTTTCATGCCACTTTGAACGCGTAAACGACTCGGCTCATTTTCAATTTATGACTTAACGCCAGTTAATTTTGAAGCCGACTGCATTTGTGTCCATTGACTTTGTTGTTGCAGTTTTAGAATTCCCGTTTTTATTTGCATCGTTTAGTTCCTTTGATAGAACATTGCTTTAACGTTGAGCTTCTAATTGGTTTTACAAAATAGTAGACGTTTCAACTGGTAATTTTGCTTACAGAGTTACAGTCGACTTTAACATAAAACATTTGATATGTCTTTCATCATCTTTTAGTTTCAAGTGCTAGCCATTTGTTTTCAGATACCTTTTTTTGCGAATTCAAAAGCGTTTACGACATATGGTAACAATTTTGTGGTCGACTTGTCTCTTAAATTTTGAACATGTGGCTGAGTTGTATCCATATAGATAAGTATACTAACCAGTCAGTACGGTATGGTGGCGCATTGAGTGTTTTATTTTCAGATGTTCGTTTTATTATTTGATCAATTTCGTTTCAATTTACAAATTGCTCAGCTCATGTTTTGCTCTTTGAACGCTCTCATTCTTTTGTACCTTTCGCGTAATTGCTATTGAATTGGATCTATGGAAATGGCGAAAACTGATTCCCCACTAGTGTCGAACGTATAGTTTTCCGTTATTGGATTTTTCTGCGAAAAGTTGCGACATAGGATCCCCGTTGTTTGCACAATTAGTGTCCCCCTATCAGCCATTCTTCTTTATTGCAATATCAGCAGCCTGTCTTGTACAGATCAAAACATTTTTCCTTGGTACACATCTTGTTTCGCCGGGATCCTGTCGCCGCGTGCAGGTAATAGCGTCTTACAACTTACACTCGACAATTGATGTTGTAACTTTCTAAGGTATTTATGTATGTTACTTCTACTTTACTTTGCAGAATTAATGTTTGCTTAGGTAGTGAAGTGAATACATATATGAACGCGATCCCTGTTTTTTTTGATTTTTCTCCTTGCGAAACGTGTATAAATAATTTGTTATTGGAACTACGCGAATGGTCGCGAGTTACGAGCTGCAGAAATGAAAAAAGCTTGCTCACTTGCTGGTAAAGTGAAGCAAATTATATCATAAATCAAGCATTCAGTGCTGCGGTTGCAGGCACAGGTAAGTTCCGCGAATTTAGCTAACAATAAGCTCTTAATCCTTATTCGAAGGAACTTGACACGTCGGCATCCAATCATGGAGCTTTTATTTCCAATTCACTTCGATTAGGCACGTTTTTGCCCATTCCCTGTAGAGCGCGCTTGTTCCCCAATGTTTGTTATTGTAACAAATGCCCAAACACAACGTTTGTTTTGGCTGGTGAGAACAAAGACCTTTAGCTTTTTCTTGGCACGAGGAACTTTAGTTCGCTTGAAGTTTTTACGGCGCAAGCACTTGCAAGCGATCGTTTATTAGTATTACACAACATTATGAATTTATATGCTCTTTAATGTCGCTGAGTATATGAAAAGAAATTATTTCAGTCCAAGAATAAGTTTTCTTTGTGTAAAGTTAAGAAGGCAATATGAGTTTTGAACGTTTTGCCGAGTCACCATAAAATTGCTGACTTTATCATAATCTTCTGGGCGTAAAAGAGTTCATTTCAAGCCGGGTTCCTCGGTTCTGTGGCAATTTAGGTCATTCTTGGGATCTCTGCGATGTCGTCTTTCGATTTAATCCTTTTTATCAGCGCTATCAGCGCTATTTGAATTTTGCTCGTGCCAAACGCTTAAGATCAGATAAGTTTGTTCCAGAAAATTCAAATGCGGAGCATTTTCTTAGATAAAATATGCGTTTTGCTCTCATTTAATATAAAATTAAAATTCTTTTCCTACTTAACTAAACAATGAGACTGCATAACAGCATTTCCAAATCGATTAATTGAGACCAGTCGTCCGCACACTCTGCGATTTGTGCGAAATCATGGTTCTATGCTTCGACAGCAGATCGACAATTTATGAGGCTCGGCGTTACTTACCTTGATTATGAAGGTAGATAGACCATTTAACAAAGGTGCCAAAGCTTTATTAATGTTCAATGAAAACAAATTTAAACTCCTAGTGAATAGATCAAACAAAAAGAAGGGAAACAGCTTTGGAACATTTTCAAAGATTCAAAACGACATTTTCTTTACCGAAGTGAGCGGGGGCGGATTGTCCGAAACTTTTGATTTATGCGCATTTTGACGGTACGACGGGGTTGGAATGTAAAGACATACCATTTTACTTATGAAAGTTATTAATATACAAACTTGTATAAGCATTATTATCCTTAGTTTTTTTTTTTTAAATTAGCGTTTATCCTTACATCATCAACATTTACTGCATATCATTTTACAAATTCATTTATCCCTTCACGTAATTTTTTTACAAATCAGCGCAACACGTCCCATTGTTCTTTATTAATAGTACAAGTCTGTCCCATTTTGCGATCTCATCTGCAGGTTGTTGTACACAAATAGACTGATGTAAACAGAATCCTTAAAATACACCTAAAATTAATTTATGCTTCTATTATTACACCCTTGATACCAATAAATAAAATGGTAAAAATAACATCATAAAATTAAAGAGGGACCGCGCATCCATATGAGTGCGTTCATTGTGAGATTGACCTTAGTATGGTTTCACAATGTCGGCGTCCCTTTGTTCTTTTCATGTGATATAATAATGTGATTTACTAAATCACAGTAGCCGAGTTTATTTATTTTACTAAATTTTACATGAAGAACCTAAAGAAGGCTTATTTCGTAATTAACTGATGATGACGATAGTGTAGAAGTAGAACGTATATAGAGAACGTTATGATGAGCTCGTCGTCGAGACAGCCTTGAGATAGTGTTACGTTTTTGAATACCAAACTGTAGTTTCAATACTTCCGCAGCGTTGTACAAGGCTGTATCTTTAGAGGATAGCAGTTCCCATCGGGCTAGGAGTTATAGAGTCCTTTGCTAAGAATTTGGTTGTATTTGTATTCTTGAAGCAGCCCGGTTTTTGAACTTTGACAATAGCTCCAGATTAATTACATAATATCATCAACAGCCAGGTGACGTCCACTACTAACCATAGGCCTCCCCCTTAGACCTTAGATCCCTTCTTTCTTTTCTTTCTTTCATGGGACTTCAAAATATGTGCAATTGACGTGAACTGACGTACAGCTTTGCAAAATACTTCCGGAAAAATAATCGTGAAATGATGTTTCAACGTTAATATTGGTACTTTGATACTCATCCGTTTAAATTGAATTCATGTTATGCAAATTAATGGTGATGGTATGACACTATTTCACTAGCCAAAGCTTTGAACTAATTTAGATAATTCAGTTCATCACAAATTAATTTTCTGCCTATCCGTTAGGTAATTAGGATTTAATAAGTAGCTCATATTACGAACCGCTATTTAATCGCCATTAAACGGTGCTAATTAGAACCCGCTTGTATAATACAATGATTGACATACTGTTTCGATAGGCTAGGGTAGGCTTCCGAATTTTGCAAAGACAGCTCATCTGCCTAGCCTTTTCCCAACTATATTGGGGTCGGCTTCCAGTAGGGTAGGCTTCCGAATTTTGCAAAGACAGTCTTGGAATTTAATGATAAAAAAATAATTGCCAAAACGGCAACTTTCTATGTAACAGAAGTAAAATTATATCAGAGTTTATGTGCTATCTAAAATCTTTATGGTTTCATATCTCTCTCAAAATAACTATGAGAGATGGACTCATTACTTAAAAAACAACATAATGGCACAGCTTAAATCTTTCTGAGTAGAAATTTTCCTGAAGATGAAGATAAGAACTAAGAGCTTTCACCGAACAGTGGTTTTAATACACTTTCTCTAAAAAATCAATTTGTATCGTTGAACGGAATTAAGACAATGAAAGGGTAGCTTTTGTAGATCACGCCGAAGCTTGCCTTCATCTTGATAACTTATCGGAGACTAACCTAGAAAGTTTACAACACAGTTGGAGTTTCAACTCTAAGCGCTGGGCTGACCGGTTAAAATCGCAGTGCTCTTTTATTTAGGCATTCATTTATGTGCTGCTTAAAGTGTTACTGAAACCGGGCAAGAGTCTTTTGTTTTAAAAGAGATGTGCAGAGTGGATTAGATGTTGTTTTGTTTAAAGCTGTTAATGAAGAGGTTTTAGTGACTCTTATCATTGAAGGCATCGATGAAATTTTTGATTAGTACGCCAATACTAAAAACAGTTAAAAAAAATACTGTTAAAATTTCTTTCAACTTTAAAATGCTTTCATGTCGGATACGATAGTCCTAATTTCATTCAATTCGTACAACGAACTTGTGTTTGTGCTGAGTGCCCCAGATTTAATTCAATTATTCCAAACCCGATGAAAACCAACTTTTCGTATTCAATAGTTCGCTCACTATTATACATGCTGACTGTTACAAATTTTATTACAACTGAATGTGTGTCAGGTTTGAATTGCGAAAGTAATGTTTTGATATTAAAAAATGAAATTACTGAATGAATTCCTATTGGTAGACACAAAATTACGCGAGTACTCCGAAAAGAGTTGGGCAGAAGTGTGTACCTAGTAGTACACCTATATTTCTCCGTAATATATCAGCCACATTTGTTTCGGTAATAATTCAAAGGCCAAATCATTTATGTAATGAAGTGTGTTCAATGCTGAATAGTTAGTAATCACTAATTGGGTTCCACGGGGCTCATTTAGCGCACACCCGATGCTTTTGAACGCTCAAATCCGTACATTGTCCGTTCATTTCGTCAAAATAGTAGGGGCTACGTGATTTGCGTTACAATGTCGGATGACAAAGGCTGGTCTTTGTTAGAAATTGAGGAAATTGCATCTCTCAAAACGTATTTGAATGCCACGCGACGTTAACGTGGGACCTCCTCTTCTAGTTCATTTGGCTTGTCACAGTAGTCACATTGGCTATCGGATAATGTTCCCATTGCTGGAAAACAGATCTTTACTCTATCAGGACTAAGTTGATCGTGATTGACTTTCATATTACGCTACATAGTGTTTTCTTTCACCATTTTTAAGCAGTGATGATGAAATGATGCTCTGGGATACCACAGCTCCTTCACTCCACGGCTGATCTGATAAAATCATCCGATGCCTTTTATAAAGTCTATGAGATACATTATTCGAACTGTCCTAAAAAGTTTACGGTCCATCAGATGTCCGGAATCTCAAATTGGATTAAGATTGCCTCAAGATTGGGTAGCATCGTTTGTCAAAGTTAATTGATCTTCTGGAGAAAGGCATGTTTTCGATTGTGCGTCCGCTAATAATGCGATTTATCTACTCTTTCATCTGTTACGTTATAAAGTTAATTATAATTTTCTTTATAATTACTTTCTACTGTAATATAACTTTAGAAGATGATTGCTCACATTAGCAAGAGTTGCGGAATCTTTCACGATATCTTTAATGCTCTAAATTTAACTATTATTTTTTTGCTTCATCTAAATGATTAGCTTGGTATTCACAAAATCCGAAACATAACACATAATGATATTATTATTTCCGCATTATCTGGATTATAAATTCAAAAGGAGTAAAGATATCTACAGTAGAAGGAAAATGGACTTCTTATTCATTCATTAATATACTTCATTTTTTGTAGCTTCTAAGTTGAATAAGAAAGCTTAATGTAATGAAAATCTCAGCGTACCAAACTATTTTATTGTAAGTCCTTTTATTACGGTCAGTCTTTGTTGAATCTGTGACCAATTTTGATGTCTTCATTAAAGATTAATTTGACGGAGTTGATTCCCATGTTGTCAGATGCACAGATGGGACAAAAACATAATGCATTTGTCTATTAAGGACATCTTGGGTGGTTCATGACGAAAGCGGTCTGTTTTCCATAACCGGCTTTCCTGTCCCTCTTGTGTTCCCGTATTGACGTCTTTCCCGTGTCATGTACACTCACGAACAAAAGTATTCATGTATTTGGTAAAATATTTTAAGATAATATATTTTTTAAATTAAAGATATTGAGACAAATGATTACAAAATTCGGTAAAGATTTGCTTACTATGCAGTCTCTAGATAAATAATTCAGTAAAAAATCGATGCTGAAGTTCATTCAGAGCATACAAATTTTTCCTCTTCACTGTACCATCTCCCCTTGCGGTGACACATGCAGAATTTTGATGAGGCAATGACAAATGAGCAATAAATCAACATGAAAGTTAAGATTTTGTTTATTTTAACTTTTATTGAGGGTTGTGGTTATGAATATTTGTGGGTTCTTGTTTGTTTATCTTATTGAGAAGATTTTCGCAAATGGTGCTTATTAATAAATCATTTGGATAGTTTGGGGTAGCTGACTGGAATCAAGTTGACCCGAATATGGTGTGTAATATGTCCTTTATGGTATTCTGTACAAAGATAATTTCTTATTTGATTTAAATTCAGATGATTTTTTTAAATTGATACGACAAAATGGAACACGTACGACGCAATCGTTAAGCCAAAGTACTTCATATTCTTTTTTATGACATGAAGAGTTCATTAAGTCATTATGATTAATGCATGCACGGGACTTTGTGCCACAGCATCCTATAATATATTACGGGGGGTCCACACACTCATCACGCCACAAATATTAAAACCTCCATCGGTTTTAATTACTTGCCGCACAAATATGCAAAATAAATCCTGAAACGCAAATATGAACGCATGTGCGCTTTCGAGCTTCGGAATTATTTACACCCACTCATAAGAAATGTGTGTAAATAACAATATAGGTAACGGAGGGTGCCCGGACATGGTGATCTATATGCAAATGTTATAACCCGCTTATTATATTTTCCGGACGGAGAAGAGAAAGCCGTGTTAGAACACCCAGCCGTGTTAGATACTCCATCAAAATTTATTGAGGGTTCCGTCTGGCCTCAGCTTTACAATATATTCGTACCCCGGTGTGTGTTTTTTATGAAAAACATGTTTTTCCTCCGATGTCCCAATTTGTTTATACTGATTGATGGTGACCCTATTCCTGTTTAGATTATAAAGCTTCTTCTTTTGTGGTTTTTGACACGTGTTTTGCAAGCCTAGAAAACATTTGTTTAGTTTTATGAAATCGGTCTAAAAATATTTTTAGCTACGCGTGTGGTCTTATGAATATTCGTTGTCTATCGCAAATGTTCTCAATTAATAAAAATAATTAAGTATTTATATGCCAAACATACTTGACTTGCTTAATACTTGGAATCATACTTAATTATTTATCAAGCACTTTCCAAAATATAAAATACTAGCTGTTGCCAGCGGCTTCACCCGCTACAACTCGAAAAATATCCCACGGGAACATAAAATCGGGATAAAAACTATCTTATGTGTTAATCCAGGTTATAAACTATCTATGTACCAAATTTTAGCCAAATCCGTTCAGTGGTTTTTGCGTGAAAGAGTAACAAACATCCATACATCCATACTTACAAACTTTCGCCTTTATAATAGTAGTAGGATTCTACCATTTTTATTACGAAATCATCCAATTATCCTCTAAAAGTAATGTTCTCAAGAAATATATAAGAAAAATAAACTTATTTATTACCTTCCTAATGGAAAGTTTATTCGGTTCTTGGTCGTATCGATTATTTCGATTCACGAACATCATTCTGATGCGCGATTTCCCCTCACTACTTACACACAAAGGTACTTATTTGTTGTGCGAATTCCATATTCAAATTAAATACACTTGAACATCAAAGAGTCTTCATGCGGTTGCGGAAAAGCGATTATACGTTTGACTTGGTAGAAATTACATGCGGAAATGTGCCATTTCATTTCGTTCTTCTACGTCATTTGCACAGATATTATCAATTAATTGGGTGTACGTCATTACTGTGAAGTTCGTTACCGCGATGTACGTTACGTAATGTCAGCCAAAAATGATTGCATTTTTAAGATTTTTATTTGGGTAAGTACTAAGAATAGACGTTATTAATCTTATATTAAAAGAATTACTGCTTTAAATGAAAAGATAATATGTAAGTATATCCCGGTAGATGTAATGCTTTCATAAAGTTATCAGAACATTCAATAAACACAGCTACTGCATTAACCAAAACAATTCGTTTAGAAAACATGCAATTATATGCAAAATAGTAGGCAGTATACAATAATTACGCTATTGTAAAATCAAATAGGATATTGAAAAAAATAACCGCGAAGTTTTGAATGGGCTTCGAAAGTAACAATGGGAGAAAGCAAATTGCCGAGGGTAGGACAAAAGCTGGCCAGTCTATTTTTATGTCTCGCTGTGAAATCGTCTTAACCAATTAATCAACCAATTTACGTTCGTACTTCTTCTGTTTCGCGCTATCTTACAAATTGCGTACGACTTTTAGCACCGATTTTCAGATACAAGTTTGTAAAAAAAAACATCGATATATTTTTAGTCGCGTAATGGGATTTCACCTCACTATTTCAATTTCACGCACCGATTTCGATGAACCTTGTCTATCTTCGAGGATTTCTATAAGAAATCGGACCATGTTATTACGCGAAATTAATACGTGCACGATTCTACTTTATTATCTAGCTTTGAACGTCGGAATAATATAAATTGCGAATTTGTTCTGCCCAACAATTTAGTCGGGTAATCGCAAACGTGCGCTATTCCTTAAATTCCCCCTAGTTTGGTACGCCCCTACCGGAATTCCTTATTCATTTGTGGCATTACATTAGGCGTATTGTCCCAAAATGAGACGTTGATAGAAAATACAAATGGCGTCTTTTATTGTGTTTCCGGAATGTGTTGCGTTATAAAATTGTTTGAGACGCTCCTTTTATGGCCTTTAAATGGAGCTCTGGTAATTAAAAGTTCCAATGAGGTTTTCCTTTGGTAAGACAAGAGTATTTACACATCTAAAGGATTTCAGTCCTTAACACCTTACATGTTGTATGCAAAGTATACCCTATTTTCTATCAACTAACATTGAGATTTGTAGACGAGCACTGAATAAAATTGAAATATCAAGAAAACGCTTTTGATTTGGCAACTGCGGTCTTTTACAATGAAAACAGTCGATTTAAACCTGCAAAGAATAATCTTAGGTAACCCTAGATTCATTAAAGCATTATTATTTATTTCCTTCTCAATCTTTTCTCAATGATATTTTAGTGCAGTTTTCCTGAAAAACGGTTAACAAACATCTTTAACACGCAGTGCTTTCTATATTTAGAAACGTTCTAGTTTGTATTGCATTTTTGAGAAAAATAATATTGGACCTTTTATTATATACATGCAACATACATATTGTAAAGAATAAAGTGCTCGATTCAATAACAAATAATTTTGTTATTTTTTACTGTTACAATCATCATCATCTGCTTGTCTTTTTTCCATTTCTGCTGCATAATGAGTACTTTACATGAAGTGATTGCCTGCCTGTCCTCTAAAACCCAGTTACAGTAATATACCCCGTGGCAATACTGGTTGACCGACTGATTACGTTAAATCCGAGTTTCCATGAAAACTAATTTCCATCAAACAATGCTACGTATAAAAATTACATTTTCATTCCACCTGCTCCTTTTTTAATTCTGAACAAAAGTCAACCTGATTAAAATGACTTCATCGTCTGATTAAATATTCTGAATAACTCGGCTTTGATTTCGCACGGGGGTTGAAAAATATTTTCCGGAAATTTTCCGATGAGATTCAACGGCATTCTCGAAATATTTTTTCCTCGAAGTGCGTTCGTAGATTCGTACATATCTATACGATTTAAATACTGATGGTGCTGATTGTAGACGAAAATTTAAATAAAATAAAATGTAGTAAAGCTTTAAGATTAATTATCGTGTCGGAAATTAAAACAGTTTTCATCGAAAACACGACAATCTCTTACTAATTGGTAAGTAAGTAATTTTCGTGTCATATAGAAACTTATTTTTCGTGTAATTTGATTTAATCTATTTATAAAAAAGTCCGTAACACTGTTGTAGGGAACAACGCCTACAAGTAATTTGAGAGGCTTTCAATTGAAAACTGATAGATAATGGAACCTAATTAATATTTTGATACTCGTGGAAGCCACAAAACGTTATTAATTGAATACATTATGTCAGTAATAGTTTACACGACCCTCGTCGATTATGTTTCACGTACTTACGTTCAATAACCCGTATTTAATATTTTATTTCTATAGAAGAAAAATCTTTTTACTCTGAGAGAGTAGAAAGAAAAGAAAGAGATAAAAAGTTATCTCTTTCTTTTCTTTCTACTCTCTCTTATCTAGTTAATAAAAAAGCGACTTCCTATCAGCGAAAACAAAGGCTTCTTTTTTTAAATTGGTTATAAATTAAAATATAAATTGAAATTCATTTACACTGATACCGAAAACGCTTTGAAAACCATAGATATACCGATGTTAAGCATACGAGTATGATCCAGGAGGATGATTGGTTACTTAACAGTATATTATATTTTTTTCGTTTTTGGGTTGTAATAACATCAAACGATTCCTCAACTCTTGGTGGAGCGAAAGGAACTTTCTGCACGTGTAGCATGGCGATTCTATCTCTAGTCTACGAAGTATAGATAAAGTAATTTTATCGTTATTTCTATACAAATCGACTGTTTTTTTGCACAAATATGACACCATTTTTACATTATTGAAGAATAGAACGTTTATTCGTTACATTACCATGCTTAAAACGCTAAAAATATTTCTACGTTCTGTCATTTTGTCTATTCTTCCGTTGACAAAACTCCTTTCTACGGCGCCATGCTACGCCTGCAGATTTGACTGCCTAAGAACTACCTTGTTTCTTTAGTTGCCTTTTGACTTCTGAATAAATACAAAGCCAGAAGGACATCAGTCTGTGTATACAGATTCATTGGCAAATAAAAAAACACTCGTTTGAATAACACCAGTTGATTGTGAAGTGTCCATATTGAAATCTAAATATTGCTGTATTTGTTTCCGTCATTTTATTTTATTTTTATGTTTCAATTGAAAGTGAAAACGATTTCAAACGGTAACCAATATCGTTATTTTTAAATATTTTTTCAGTCATTGATTTTAACTATACTGTGTGTCTAAAGGTCTTCGCACATTATAACAACTCCACGCCAACGCGGCAGCAACTCTACTCACACTCTCGATGAGTAGTCAACTAGTTGATCCACCCAATGGTCACTAGTGGACAACGCGGTGTCAACGAGTGGCCAACGCGGTGCCAACGAGTGGGTTATTCAACAGACAACTCGTCTAACCTCAGTTTTCCCGTCACGCGTCAGTCGCAAACGCATAGTCGTTACGTGGACAACGTGTGGTCGTTGCGTGGACGACGTATGGTCATTGCGTGACAAACGTGTCGGGGTTGACCTCTAGTGTACGATGCGTAGGCCACTCGTTGTACACTACTTTATAATCATTTTTTGAAATTGAACCTTGAACATATGATACAGGGCTTAAATTTCAATGTCTAGCATAGAGTCGAGTCGCCGTTGAGTTGTTATAATGTGCGAAGACCCTAAACGGTTTACTACGTATGAATGCGTGATGGAAGCATATTCAATAATGTTGCTGGAAATTGAAGAAGTGAATCATTAGAGATGTTGATTAAATATAGCGGCCGTATTAGAGCCGCTGTAGTTTAAAAATAAAATAGTTTATCATTCATTTTATTTAATTACATTAATATTGTGTAAAATGTATTAAAAAAACAAAGATTTAATGGTTTATTTTATGTAATTCTTGTATGTGTTAATTTTTACCGTTTCTTTCTCTTCTCAGTATTCAAATAAAGAACAATCGTATATCTGAAATACCATCATGTTAACTGTTATTTACAACGTACAGAATTATTCAATATCTTTTTTTGTGGTAAAATCGTCCATTGGTTATGTTTACCCAATCTTGGCCCAGATGTGAATGGACGATTTGTAAGTTATATGTATAAATACGGCACGGGCACGATTTGCGTAGTGACTGAGCGATGGATTGCTGCGTAGCGTATCGCGGATTCGATTGACGCACGTAACAAAATTTTTATGACCTACAAGTTGTTCTGGATGTTTGTGTATGTGACTTAAAATTTTTGTAAACGCATCCACGATACAGGAAAAAATCTTAGTGTGGTGATAGTTAAAAATAAAACAAGATAAAAAATTTTATATGTTCAAATGTTTCGAGTTCATCGTCCAATTTCGAGTTCAGTCTTTTCACAACTTCGGTTCACTTCACTTTAGTTAAAATTATTTCTCCACGAAAACACGAAAATCGAGCCAGATACATGAAAAAATATTGTACCCATTTATCATCTACCCGTTACCAAATAAGAAAGAACCCCCATATGTTCCCCCTGGCTAGAGCTAATTTACCATCCTTGGATAAATCAACTGGAAAATTGAAAACCGGGGAATCCTCGGATATACCCGGTGCAAAACTTAAGACTAACTTTGATTAACCGGATCCCGGATATGCCTGATTAAAATTCGTGCCAGTTGCAATTCGATTTAAATTTTTAATTTACTGTGTTTTGTATTTGTATTTGTAATTTTTGATCGAAGTTTCGGTTGCTTTTGGGTATGCTCCTGAATTTCCGATTTCGGAATTTGTAACAGTGGTTGTTTTTGTACAAAATCTAGAGACTAGCAATCTCCGAAGGACATATTTCGGCTGTTATATTTTTAAGTCTCATTTTATCAGTCAGGCGAGTTCTGTTGTTCCCATTACAGGAGTATTAATACGTAGAATCTGTCTACTGAGAATTCCCAACAGCTTAATACTCGTAATACATTAGATCCTAAATCCGATATCTAGATCTCGAATACTTGATGAAATACTAGAAATACGTCCTTTTAATATAAAAAATAAACAGTCACGACAAGGGTATTGTAACAAGATTGATACTCAACGTTAGTTTTGTTTTTATTGCGAGACCAAATTGCTTACTCGACTCTTAGATAACATACGGAACTTTTCTCATACAATGGAAAGGTACGCTTGACTTAACAGACCTACTAAGAGACTTGTACTCTTTGAAGCGATTTATTGACTAAGGAAAACATAGTCTCGTAAATCAATGTGTTTTCTAAGTGCACGAACAATGAAACTGTTATTCTATACGCTGAGTATCCTAGAGATTACATTATTTCGGGACATTAGATTTGTCAGTTCTTTGTAAACGATCTAGTTGCCTTCCACCGAAGCTAAGAGTAGAGGAGATGTGGATTTCTGATTGGTTATTCAAACACATATCCACTCATCTCCGCTTTGGTGGAGTTAGTTCACGTCTCTGTCACATCGCGCGCTGCGATCGATTTGATAGTATCCACCACCAACTTCGCACAATAAAAGTACGACAACATTTTCCATTATAAGTCAACACAATTGTATGAATAGATAACATCGCTGCCTTATCTAAGTATACGTGTCGATATAAAATAGAATTGCGATGTTTCTATCTCCATACAATCGCATGAAAGGGCAAGCGGCTTGATTCTGCGACTTCTTCAGATGAAATTTAGATAAGGATGCGTCCTCACGCAGCTTCGTATACTGTAAGTAATTGGATGGGGCGGGCGTGGGGCCGGACTTATCGGCACTCGTCAATCGCAATAAAACTCAGCAAATCGCATGTGTGGACGGTTACTTATTCGATTTATAGATAGAGGCGTAATGACTGGCTTGCTGGTCTAACGCTCGCAAGTGAATCCAAGAGTGTTATTGGATTTCTTCTTCAGGAATTTCTCAGTACGTAACTACGCATTCTTGTGGTATCAGCCTTGACTTACGAGATTTAGGTAGGCCACGCGAATTATTTCATTTAGTTTATTTCATCGTCCCTGCTCTGAAAACGGTGAAGAAAAACATCATGAGGAAGCGGCATGTCTTAAAACCAAAAATTCGTAGACATGTGACATTTACCAAGCCGCACTGGCACATGGTGGAATCTGACTGATATCCCTGCAAGAGTAGAGGTATATAAATGAACAGGATTAGGATTCAGTAGAAGTCTGACAGTCACTTCCATTCCACCTAGGACGGGAGGACTGATTTGATGAACATTCCACCCCAAATTTAAAATGTCACTTACGGCATATTTTCCGCGATAAAATATTACTTGCAGTTCCCGATATTTCGATGCTGTTGCAAGCGCCAAGATAACGATGACTATAAAAATTGTTAGGAGCAGATAAATCTGTCTACCCTCCTTCTTTGTCTCTTACTACGTGCACTGCTGGAACTCGAACTAGATATCCCCTAAAGTGACATTTTAAATTTAGAAACAAACCGTGAAAGCTTAAAAAAGTTTTTTTTAAGCTTCCACGGTTAAAAAAAAAAAAAAAGGTTGCACTCCAGGAGTGCCGGTAGAAGTGAAAACTTTTTTGTTACTATGTTTTATTTTTAATTTGAATGACGTCTTACTCATTTTCGATCAGGGTCACGTGACCCTGACGCGAGTTTTGGTCACGTGACCCTGACGCGAGTTTTAAATTTTTTACCCATTACAGAAAAAGTGTACAACGCCGCTAAAGAAGTTTTCACTTCAAAAACACGGTTAAAAAAAGCTTAAAAATTTTTGAAGTGAAAACTTCTTTAGCGGCGTTGTACACTTTTTCTGTAATGGGTAAAAAATTTAAAACTCGCGTCAGGGTCACGTGACCCTGATCGAAAATGAGTAAGACGTCATTCAAATTAAAAATAAAACATAGTAACAAAAAAGTTTTCACTTCTACCGGCACTCCTGGAGTGCAACCTTTTTTTTTTTAAGCTTTCACGGCCGCGGCAAGTAAGATCCTCGGTGGCTCGGTTGGGAAATGAGCGTCGGATCTACTGAATCCGAAGGCCGCAGGTTCGAATCCTGCCCGCGAATTTAATTTGCTAAGGAAATCTTTGAAATTCGCTACCTACGCATGCGTTAATGCGTTTAATATTAAAAAAAAAGCTTAAAAAAGTGTTCACCAACCTAAAAAAGGTTGATGGCAATAAATTAAGAACCGTATTACTTAGAATTTATGGAAAAATAACTACAAAAATAAGTACTTCTCTACCAAACTATTCAGGGGTCATGTTCAAGACGTAATGACTACAGTACCTATTTCTACTTACTGCTGTTATTACAGTATTCTTGAAATCAAATGCAGGAACGGATTTGTGGTTGAATTCCAGCTAAAGCTTGTTCGAAATGTCGTTTTGTGCTAAATTGCTAAGTAATATGCTAAGCTTGTAGTATTACGATTGCATTAATTTATATGGAGCTAAGTCTGTATTTCTTATTGTTGCAATAATTATATTATTTAGATTTAACGTACATTTTCCGCTTTCTAATTTATTACTGGGCTGCATTTAATAAAATATTCTAAAAGTGTCACGATCGCAGGACTAACGAAGTACCGTGACCCCGAAACGTAAAGGGCTATTGAAAGATACCGTGGTGCTCTGGATTTCTCGCCCTGCCCGGGGCTTATTTGATGATTTTACCACGCTAAAAAATAGCTATGCTAATAGTAATAGCTATATTATATTGTCAAAATAGGTACGGTACAAATTTGGACAGTCAGAAGTTCGAAAATTCACCAACTATCCGTGGTAAGGTAACCTGAGGGATCAGTATTTCCCAGTAATTGGGTTGTGGGATTCCATTGGAGCTCGCTTCAAAAATGTACTGGAATATTTGGTTACCCTAACACCCACACTCAGTTTAAATAGTGGTTTAGTCTTGGTATAAAATGGAAGAGAATATATGCTGTGCATTCTCTACACGTCGATTCTATACATTGAATAAATTAATTAGAATAACATCATAATAGAATTGATATAACAAGTATATAGCTATGGAACTTATACAATATTGATTCAAAATTAACACTGATGCAAAATAAAATACTAATATTTTCAAATGTTATTATTTAAAACATGACTGAAACTAATTTAATTATAAGAGTAATCTTAATTTATTTTCGCTTTCACATTAAGTTATGCGAAGATGAATGATTACAAAGTTATTGTTGTTTTAATTAACTTCGCACTTTGTTTTTCTGTAATTATTTTTGTTCGCTTTTCTAAAACTGTTTAACTTCTATTGTTACAGGTATGTACAACAAACATAGTGGAACTTAATATCCGAAAACAGGTAAAAACAAAATAACTTATGTTAGATTTTTTCGGTTAATCTCAAGAGTTCTGCAATTAAGATAAGATTAGCTCCACACTGTGCTACAAATTAGTCCTATCGCGCAGTCGTAAAGCTTGGCGCACACTCACGATAACCTCCGTTGGAGTTTTAGCGCCCGACTATAAATAGTTGGTAATAAATTTGTCGTTACACAAGAGTATCTAACGTGCTGGAAATTACTGGTTCACTTGATGACCCTTATATTTACTTCATTCAAATTGAGAACTCACTCGGTTTTAATTAACATTTCCTAATGAATCCTCATTCCACATTGGCACAGCTTCATTAATTTTTACTTTCGGGACCGCAGAATACAGACCCACTAAATAAGGTTGTGTACAGTGTAAAAGAGAACGTGTGTTCATAAAAATGTAAAGAATAATTTATGAACCATAATTTTTCAGAGCAACTTTGAAGACCACAAAACGGGAACGAAACACAACCGAATGTTTTATAAAATGCATGCGTAAAGTCCCCGTCAATATAATTTTATTACAACATTCGACAATCAACAAAAGAAGTCGAGACAAAGGACCTTTTTTGACGGCTCATAAAACTTAATTTGAACTCCCCCTAAATATAAATAACCACAAACATAGTTTTGCTAGAGCACTCAAAGAGTCAAAGTTCTATTATTACAAATGTGTTCGAAAATTGAAGTCCGTTAACGGATTTTTACCATTTTGAACAAAGAACGTTTCGTTCTATTTTCTAATTTCGGTTCCGATTACGTCACAGGGGAACAAAGAGTTGTTGATGCAACTCGTAAACATATGAAAGCAATGAATGAAATGCACATTTTGTTAAACTACCCACATGTTTTTGTGAAAGGATTAAAATTAAAATGGTTGTGTCAATTGATAAGGATATTTATCGGTTTGTTAATGGAAGTATGAGAAGAGTTAAGATTAATTGTTGGAATTTATAATTTCCTGTTGGCGCCCGTTTCCGTTTTAACGGAGCTATTTATCTATATATATAAAAGAACAGGGGTTTTTCTTTTGACACGACTACAGCCGAAACCGCTAAACGCAGAAACTCGAATTTTGGACAGCATTTGCAGTCTACCATGTAGATTGGCAATAAGACGGGATTTTCCGAAAATCCTCCTCCAAGGGGGTGAAAAGGGGTGAAAACGTTTGTATGAAAAATCTTATTCCTTGGGTTTATAAACTTGAAACTTACCACGAATGAGAACACAAGTAAGTAAATAAGATTAGCACCATTATTTTTTTTAAACTACCCTCCATTGGTAATCTAGGGGTTGTTAAAGTTTGTATGGAAAAATCATAACGCGTGACCTGATGAATTTGAAAATTAGTATTTATATACTAGATAAGAATTAACCAAACACGTGTTTTTGGATTTTTCGAAAATCACCCCTCAAGTTGGTGAAAAGGGGTATTCAAGTTTTAAGGGGAGGATATTAAACCACTAAATGTAGAAACCTGAATTTTTGGATGGTAGTTGCAGGGTATAATGTAGGTGAGCATAAAGAAAGGATTTTGCAAAAATCTACCTCTAAGGGGGTGAAAGGGGTGAAAACCTATGAATGTAAAATCTTATTCCTTGGGTTTATAAACTTGAAACTCGGTACCAATACGAGTATATGTAAATAAAAAAGATGAGCATTATTAGTTTCTTAAAACTATCCTCCATTGGTAATCTAGGGGTTGTTAAAGTTTGTATGGGAAAATCATAACGCGTGAGTTGATTAATGTGAAAATCAGTATATAGATACAAGTTCAGAAATAATTAAACACGTGTTTTTGGATTTTTTGAAAGTTGGTGAAAAGGGTATTCAAGTTTTAAGGGAGGATTTTTCAGCTTGCTTCAATAAACTCGAAACTTGGCCTAAATAATCTCTCAATCAAATTTAGGATGCGTATTCATCTATATTTAAAAAATCAACCTCTAACGGGGTGAACATAGCAAAATCAGGACTGGACCACTTTTAGATTTTCCAAAAGTATCCTATAACGTGGGTGACCGGGCATTTAAATTCACTGAGTTTGAATTTAGAAACACGCGCAGACGAAGTCGCGGGCAAAGTGCTAGTACAGAATAAAATAAGAAATGAAAAATTGAAATACACAAAGGTATGTCAACATAATTATAGCAAAGATTTTATTATCAGTAATCAAAATTCCATCACATTCCACATTAATATTGGCATACAACAAAAACAATGCATTCCGGATCGCCCGAACAAAAAAAAAAAAGAAAATCGATATTTTCCTTTCATTCACGAAGTAATAAAACTCCGCATGAACGCACGACTGTATTACGTTTTCTTGTTAACGACAATTATGTCGCACATTTCAGGCCCAACAAAATATATGTGGAGGGCATTAAAATGATTTTATTGTTCATCGTAACGGCGGGACCACGTGTAAGTTCCTCCGTACGAATCGTACGATTACTTAATACCGTGCAGATGTACGATTTCGTAATATCGGATTAAATGTTCGTACGTTGATGGCCGTGTGAACACGTGTTTGGATTGTTATTAGATAATTATGTCACTTTGGAGACGGTTGGATGTTTTATTACGCTCTAGAAGCGATTAATTAGGGCGTCATATGGGCTTTGATGTTGTAAGGATACTCAACTGTTTTATTTTCTTTTGTTCTTATTACGAAAGTTTAATTAAAATTGTTAAATTAAATTATGACAATATAAAACGGTTCTCCTTAATTGGTTGTCAAAAAGGGTAGGAATGGAAATAAGTAATCTGCTGTTGTGTTTACCGGATTCAATTTAGTTGTGACTTCTTGCAAACTGAAAGCCAAATGTCATCCGTGTCATTCCGGCGCATCTAATTCTAGCGGCACATTTACATAATTATTACGTTATCATTGCTACAATAGCACTATGATTTAATACCGGAATTGCAACCGATTACCAAAACTTTTACGAAGGCTGATAAAAAATCAAAAGAGTACGCTAGCCTTGGATGGAGGGAAAAAAAAGTTCAGATTGTTATTGACTAAAAATTCACCCTATTCCATCACTTACCCTTTGCATTTCAGGGTCATGGTTACTTTTGCAGATGGTCCCGCTAATATAATCGATAATAAACAGATGTCACAATTATTACCAATGGAATTAAGACAAAAAAGGTCGCACTATGATCGGATAAGAAAGAAAATGCCCTGGAAAATACCATAAAATCGCATGATTACAACAGAACAATGTTTGATAAAAACCGAAAAAACTACGAATGTAAATTTAAACGTTACTCTTCTTTTTATGGTTAAAAAAACTCTTTTTCTTTCACCTAATTGTAAATAAAATGATTCATCGCTTCCAACACTTAACATGAATATTCCAAGATGGGTCTATATTTCTTGAAGATCACAAAAAATGTATGACGTAACGCTCTTGATATTAAACGCCATACTTTCACATTGTCGTCGCTTTGAAAGAAAGATTGCTTTTTACGAGTGGATGCGTACCAGATGATTACATTTTCTGTCGGCGGTCGAATGTACTCTTTTCGGATTATATGATTTACATGGGAAGTTTAATCAAGAGGAGTATAGATAGACTGGTTTGGTTGTAACTGTTAACGTGATAAATGATGTTCAGGGTTCGATTTTCGGGTCGGTCAAAGTGTTACTGCATTTTTTATATCCGTAATTTCGTTGTAGGATCCTTGCAAATGGACTTGTGTTCAGTTTGATGGCTTATAACCCACTCTTTGAACCATAACTGGGAAGTGTGTCTTAGGTTTTAGTATATCGTATAAAGGGCTTCACATACATCTCATTACATCGTTCCATAGAAATCGTCAGGAGACCACACTGCAGCTATAATGTATATTTTTACATCTTCGAATCTCTATGGAAAGATCTAATGAGATGTATCTTGCTATAATGTACATTTTTACATTATAGCTGCTGTGTGTGAAGCCCTTCACACTTCAAATAAATTGCTCGATATTTAGTAAGTAAGTCGCTAGGAAAGTTCACCACTTTCAATAGAAAATTACTCTTGCAACCTCAAACGGTAACAGAATCAGAAGAACAATACATCAATAAGTAAGTCACTGTAGAGTGGATTTTAATCTAATATCCGTCGTCGTGATCATAAACTTACATTATGGAACTTTAAAGCTATAATTTTATATAAAAACTTTTACTTACGTCGTAAAATATCTCGGTTAGTAGAAAGGTTTCCTTGATTACCTTCATTAAATTATTAACTACTACTTTTTCAATCAATATAATTCTAGAACAAAAGGAAGTGGTATATGCCGCTTCCACTTCTAAAATTCATGTAATTATATCGCTGATCGAACAGAAAATTTGATCGAAAGAAAAAGTGAGTTTGTGCAAATGATATCTAGCAAAAACTTGATAAAATGGTATAAAAAGTTCTCCAATCTTTTCGATTTCAAAAGGCTTACGAATCTTACGAGTTTCTTTTGTAAGTTTTGTATAGGAAACCATAATAAAATGTAGTATCAGTGGGTACTCGTTGAATTACCCTGCAGGGGGCGCTTCTTCCCTACGGGGAGCCTGACTCATTCGGGGTAAGGGAACTTTGTTAATGCACTTTACGTCACTGGAGTTTATTTGTTTAGTTATACGATTCCATATAGAATAACTTTATTACTGTGCTATTAAGTTGGTGAATGCGGGGACAGTGGTTATGAATTGTGTGGCGACAAATTAGAACTTTAGACTTGAGTGTATATTATTATCATTAAACTATCTACTATGTGTTTCAACTTATAATTATGATGCGCCTGGCGCCATCTTATGACGACAACTTCGTTAAACAGAAAAAATAAAATTTGTAGTAATGGGCAAAAATGTATGGAACTTGGTCCAAGATCCTCCACTGATGACACTTATGGGAAATGAAAGTATATGGTTGTGATATCATTCTGGCAAGAGATTATCAAAATCCGTCCGAGAGTTCTTTTTTTATGTCCATTTAAGTGACTACTAACCTAACCTAACCTTACCTATCCAAACCCAACCTAACCTTACTTCTTTTGTTAAGCTGTAAATGATGCCCGACGCACATTGAAACATCTAGGAAGGTGGTTAGCTTGTGCATGCCTTAGACCCACTAGAAATACCAACGAGATCTTAAATAGCTAACCTAACCTAACTTTTTCTGTTCCGCTAAAAATGATGCCCAACGTATATTGAACCATCTGGGAAGACGGTTGACTTATGTTTGACTTGGACCCACTAAAAATACGAACGAAACCTCAAATAGCTAACCTAACCTAACTTTTTTTGTTCAGCTAAAAATGATGCCCGCCGCACATTGAACCATCTGGGAAGACGGTTGGCTTATGTGTGACTTGGACCCACTAAAAATACCAATGAGACCTTAAATAGCTAACCTAACCTAACTTTTTTTTCAGCTAAAATGATGCCCGCCGCACATTGAACCATCTGGGAAGGCGGTTGGCGTATGTTTGACTTACAACGACTAAAAATACCAATGAGACCTTAAATAGCTAACCTAACCTAACTTTTTTTTCAGCTAAAAATGATGCCCGCCGCACATTGAACCATCTGGGAAGACGGTTGGCTTATGTGTGACTTGGACCCACTAAAAATACCAACGAAACCTTAAATAGCTAACCTAACCTAACTTTTTTGTTCAGCTAAAAATGATGCCCGACGTAAACTGAACCATCTAGGAAGGCGGTTGGCTTATGTGTGACTTACAACGACTAAAAATACCAATGAGACCTTAAATAGCTAACCTAACCTAACTTTTTTTGTTCAGCTAAAAATGATGCACGACGTATACTGAACCATCTGGGAAGGCGGTTGGCATATGTTTGACTTACAACGACTAAAAATACCAATAAGACCTTATATAGCTAACCTAACCCAACTTTTTTTCAGCTAAAAATGATGCCCGACGCACAGTGAACCATCTGGAAAGACGGTTGGCTTAGGTGTGACTATTGGACCCACTAAAAATACCAATGAGACCTTTAATACCTAACCTAACCTAATTGTTTTGTTAAGCTGCAAATGATGCCCAACTCATATTGAACCATCTGGGAAGGCGGTTGGCTTATGTGTGACTTCGACCCACTAAAATACCAACAAAACCTTAAATAGCTAACCTAACCTAACTTTTTCTGTACAGCTAAAAATAATGCCCGACTTATACTGAACCATCTGGGAAGGCGGTTGGCTTATGTGTGACTTCGACCCACTAAAAATACCAACGAGACCTTAAATAGCTAACCTAACCTAACTTTTTTTATTCAGCTAAAAATGATGCCCGACGTATACTGCACCATCTGGGAAGGCGGTTGGCGTATGTTTGACTTACAACGACTAAAAATACCAATAAGACCTTAAATAGCTAACCTAACCTAACTTTTTTTCAGCTAAAAATGATGCCCGACGCACAGTGAACCATCTGGAAAGGCGGTTGGCTTATGTGTGACTTCGACCCACTAAAAATACCAACGAGACCTTAAATAGCTAACCTAACCTAACTTTTTTTATTCAGCTGTAAATGATGCCCGACGCATACTGAACCATCTGGGAAGGAGGTTGGCTTATGTTTGACTAACACCGACTAAAAATACCTTAAGGCCTTAATGTCTGCTGAAGCTGAACAAAAAAAGTTAGATTAAGTTAGCTATTTGAATAGGTTTCGTTGGTATTTTCAGTGGGCCCAAGACACACATATGCCAACCGTCTTCCCAGATGGTTCACTGTGCGTCGGGCATCATTTTCAGCTTAATTAAAAAAGTGAGGTTAGGTAAGCTATTTAAGGTTTCTTGGTATTTTTAGTGGGTCCAAGTCATACATAAGCCAACCGTCTTCCCAGATGGTTCACTGTGCGTCGGGCATCATTTTTAGCTGAAAAAAAAGTTAGGTTAGGTTAGCTATTTAAGGTCTCATTGGTATTTTTAGTCGTTGTAAGTCAAACATACGCCAACCGCCTTCCCAGGTGGTTCAGTATGCGTCAGGCATCATTTACAGCTGAATTAAAAAGTTAGGTTAGGTTAGCTATTTAAGGTTTCGTTGGTATTTTTAGTGGGTCCAAGTCATACATAAGCCAACCGTCTTCCCAGATGGTTCACTGTGCGTCGGGCATCATTTTTAGCTGAAAAAAAAGTTAGGTTAGGTTAGCTATTTAAGGTCTCATTGGTATTTTTAGTCGTTGTAAGTCAAACATACGCCAACCGCCTTCCCAGGTGGTTCAGTATGCGTCAGGCATCATTTACAGCTGAATTAGAAAAGTTAGGTTAGGTTAGCTATTTAAGGTTTCGTTGGTATTTTTAGTGGGTCCAAGTCACACATAAGCCAACCGTCTTCCCAGATGGTTCACTGTGCGTCGGGCATCATTTTTAGCTGAAAAAAAGTTAGGTTAAGTTAGCTATTTAAGGTCTCATTGGTATTTTTAGTCGTTGTAAGTCAAACATACGCCAACCGTCTTCCCAGATGGTTCAGTATGCGTGGGGGGGCATCATTTACAGCTGAATTAAAAAAGTTAGGTTAGGTTAGCTATTTTAGGTTTCGTTGGTATTTTTAGTGAGTCCAGGTCACACATAAGCCAACCGTCTTCCAAGATGGTTCACTTTGCGTCGGGCATCATTTTTAGCTGAAAAAAAAAGTTAGGTTAGGTTAGCTATTTAAGGTCTCATTGGTATTTTTAGTCGGTGTAAGTCAAACATAAGCCAACCGCCTTCCCAGATGGTTCAGTATGCATCGGGCATCATTTACAGCTGATTGAAAAAAGTTGGGTTAGGTTAGATTAGGTAGTCACTTAAACGGAAATAAAAAAAGAACCCCAGGACAGATTTCGATAATATTTTGCCAGAATGATGTCACAACTATGTTCTTTCATTTCCAATAAGTGTTATAAGTGGAGGATCTTGGACCGCTTTTGCCCATTGTCATTTATTAGCTTGTTAATGCTATTTTCATAAGATTTTTATTTATTAAGATCATAAAATTACCAGATAAATTGTGGATATATTCAAAATAAAGACACCAACCACCGTCCTTGGTTTAAAACGCATAATACAAGATACAATTTTTCTTTCGCTAAAGATTAAATGCCATGGATATTTCAGCTGCCCGTTATGTCCACCGAAAGTAATGATCAGCATACTAGTTAACTGTTTGTTAAGTAAATAAAGTAGGCCAAAGGCATAGTTGCCGTTTCTATATTTCATCCCTTAAATAAAATATAAACCCACATTTTCCTTTAAATCTCGATTCTTTGACATAACTTTCCTTCACCATCCCTGTGATAATAATATATGTATGTATGTTGTTACCTAAAAAACGTCCTTATAACCAGATTCTGTCGTATCTACAGAAATCAGATCCTTTTGAAAACGCACTTATTTCCATACGTTGGCATGTTATTGAGGAGTGCTTCTTTGAATTGCAAATAGGCTGGTCCTCCGGCGAGTTCCATTGAAATGTCAATTTGTTTTCTATTGGGGTGGCTTGTTTGGTAACCTCCAGACATATCGTCTTACAATTGTATGTTTTTGCCTCAGGTTCTTACACTTTTCGCCGTGTGCCGTGGGTATGTTTGTCGTGAATGCGTGAGATACATTTTTTATTTTAATATTTCATCTAGGGGAGATTTTGCATAGTGGGACTGTTTGAACCGGGTACTGCGGCCCTGGAGCGTCAAGGGCAATCGAAGGAACGGGATGGAAGGAATTAATTCTGTAACGTCATGCCATCCATTTTATGATATTTTTTCACGTTACGTTACCTTTAAAGACTCATCGGGTCATATCAGCCAGTTGCTGTTCTACTTCTGTAACATCTATGTACACATGAATGCAATAAAGAATTTGGGTTTGAGTTTGAGTTTGACCTCCACTGCTGAACGTTAACTTCACCCAAAAGAGGACCTTAGGGTCTTCGACAGTCCGTATCCCTCTTTTAAGTACTACTTGCCATTTATTGCAAAAGAGACTTAACATAAATCTACACAAAAATATAAAACGTTCCTGATAGTCTTCATAAGCTAAAATCAACATATATTTTATTAGAAGTAAATACTTTATAAAGATTTCAATCATGTTAGAATAACTTACTTAAATATATATAACCCTTATCTGTGTCACGAAGTTAAGAAGTAAAGACCATTGAACCTAAATCAATAAAACAAACACAGTGTTTCTAGGGAATTATTTCGTGATGGGCGGCAGATAAACATTAACAATGCTTTTCTTTCACTTTCTTTGCAATAAAATAGGTACCAACAGATTTATGCAAGTTTTCTGTTTTCTACTACTATAATAGAATACCTTATGCGCATACAGGCCGTTCAAACACCCACTCAACCGTAGCCAACCCTCAAACGATAAAGCGAACAAAAATTCTCGAAAATTTAAAACTTCGTACTTTATGAAGTGGGCTCTAAATTTTGGGGGTTTCTCTTTTTTTGCGGACAAAAAGTAGTCCCCGTGTTCGGTATCGCGGTATCCGGAATCCGGTTTTTATTAGTGGCGGATAT
Source organism: Agrotis segetum (assembly GCA_036375495.1). NCBI lineage: Eukaryota > Metazoa > Arthropoda > Insecta > Lepidoptera > Noctuidae > Agrotis > Agrotis segetum. The sequence goes on along the minus strand of JAQSVV010000209.1, from coordinate 701,069 downwards.
CGAGTGGCTTCCGAGGGTTTTGTGGGACGATTTGGTACCGAACGGCCCATTGTGGACGGTACGTTGTGGTACAGAACGCCCTATTGTCAGCAAGATGTCGCTGGCTTTGTCACTCAATGGCTCGAACGTTTAGCACAATGAACTGTGCTTAACTGCAAATCGTTATTGATTGTTTGATTTTTTGTCAAGTGACAGTTTTTGTTGGGCTTAATTTTGGGGTGGTATTGTTTTTTGTTTTCATTGATGTTGAAGCCTTATTGTGGCTTAATAGAACCCTCAAATTTTTTTCCGTTTTCAAAGTTAATATGGCTGTAAAAAATATCATGCGTTCCAGTCGAGTAATTCTCTCTCATGAAGTTCTCAGTAAAAAAAAAACTTAACGAAAACATTTCAACAAAGTGTTTCTTAATTCTGTTCAAACTTTGAAATTCTCGATTGTTCGAAGATTTACTGCGATCTTATCGCAACTTATCGCTTCTATTTGTTGTTAAAAGCACGTCCAGTTGTTTCTCGACACATGTTTGTTATATCAAACAATAAAACAATGATGATTAATGGACGCAATAACAATACAATACGAATTAATAGCAGTACGAAAATAATACCGAATGGCGATTGGGAAACGATTTTTTTCACTCGTACATTGAACGAATGCTGACAATGGCTTTACAATAGATTAAAACCGGCAATGAATTTTTACTGCGAAAAAATGTGGACAACATAAAAAACAGAAAGAAAAAAAAACATTTAAACTACGATTATTAATTCCAGTCAGTAAAATGACATTTGTACATGAATGAAATGTACTAAATTTCTTTGTATCAGTGACAGTTGCACTTGTCATTTTACTGACTGGAATCAATAATCCTATTTTAATAAGCGTCTACTGTATTTTTGCTAAATATTACTTCTACAATTTACTTGAGTTAAAATACTTTTAAAAATGTTATTCAACGTGCAAGAAAATGAAATTATCACGTTCTATAAATACCTATATATACGAGTATCCACTCAGAATAGTAATCTGGCAATTATTTCGTTCGAGGAAGTAAAATTGTTGATCGCAAAACTGTCGATTCGATTCAAACGGTATAATTATTTATGTTATCGGAAACGTTTTGCAGAATTCCAATCCAATCCCACAGAACGAATTAAAAAAACTACTTATTCAACCTATTTTATTCGTTAACTGTAAATACGTTTACAGAGTATAAAATACTGTAAACAGCAAAATAGGTAACGAGTTGAATCGTTTACTTTTGGCGCCATCAATTTTACTACCAGGGTTGGGCATAAGTAACCTTAAAATCTTGCATATTTCGAATAATTTGTACCGTATTTATGCGACCGACTAAGTTTGAAACAGGCAATGTCCAGCAGAAATGGGAAATGCTGGGAAAGCGAAATGAAACAAAATGTAAAGGATTTGTTTTAAAAAAGACGCGGAGCGATTTGCAGTTGGGTCGCTCAAAGCTACAAAGTTGATTGATGGAAACCAATTCTGTTTGTATTGTTCTCTTTTGAAATACAAGAAAATGTGACTTCCTAAAATTGACAAAGACTTTGTAAATAGTAGATGTATGTGCTCATAGTAACAGTCCATACAAAAACTTCATATGGTTTATATAAAGCCATTATTTTAGGGTAGAAAATATTAATTTAGCACGAATTATTGCTTACCTTTTACTAAGGGATCAAGTGCAGGCTGGCTACTGACAACCCTATTTCAGATCCATTGAAATTTAGATTAACGTGCATTAAGATTCAGTCCGGAACGCGGAGTCAGTTAAAATGTTTTTGTTGTTCATTGCTGCCATCGAATTAATGACCCGCCTTTGTGTTGCTTGATTACACCGATTACTATCGCATAAAAAATCAGTTTATTCGATTATTCGAATTCCCATTTAAGGAAAAATTCGCAATTATTGAATCTGCAACAGCTCATCCATATCAATTGAAGTGTTGGCCAGAATAACTTTAAATTAGTTGCAAAAGAAATTCTGAACTTGGACGTAACGTTAAACGCGTGCGCGTTGTTTTTAATAAAACTGCCGAAGAAAACTGCATAAGTAATAGGGAAGGAAAAGTTGTCTTTTTAAAAGTTTAAATTTTTTTACACTTAATCCAAAGCCTTTTTTATTTTAGATTAAATAACCTGCCAGTATTTTAAATTAGTGTTCTTTTCATTTTTATCATTCAGTTCTTTCTGTTTTCACAGCAAAACTAGCTTCTGGCTATAAGAGCCAATGAACTTGCAATCCAACTAGGAATGTTTACGTTGCCCATGGTACTCGGCTGTGGGAAACAGCCGGTTATTTTTGCTCAAACGCTATTTTGAACACAGTACTACCGCTTGTGTTGGCATAATTTTATCCTTGTTTGTAGCTCAAATTAAATCTACCAGTTTTATTTTAACACCAAAAACCCGGGTTAGATTTGGATAAAGTATTAAACAAACAAAAACCTTCAATGAAAATTCTGTATTTCTCATTTTTCTTCATTACCTACATTTGTGTTAATGCTGCTCATTTTAACAAGAGGACTACATAAATGTTCTTTTTGTGTTACCACAAGATGAAAAGAAAATATTGTGTGTTAAATACGAGCGTTTAAAACAGAACGCTTGTCATTCTTAATGAAACTGGGATAAGGAGAAAAATAATGTGTAAACGTAAAACGAATTGCGTAAGTGGGCTTAACCACGCAATATGGAAAACTTTTTGCAAAATGTACTAGGAGAGCAGGATGAATAGGTAGTGGTAAAATCGAAAACGTTGGTCGAAATGTAAGAGCAGTTCCAAGTTAAACATCCAAGCCACAAGGGACTTCGCTTTTAAAGCTCATTGTTAGTGGGTTAGTGATTCGTACGGAACCCTGTTCCCTCTGGGATTCTCGAATAATACGGGAGCCATTGGAATCTTGCGAATAAACCTCTACTCTGTTTAGAGAAACGTTCAATGTTTATGTTCGCACACGCTGTAGAGCTTAAAGTACAATGTTTACGATTCTTTTGTAGGACAACACTTTATTTGTTCAAAAGGTTCTTGTTTGATACATGTTTTACTGGGTCAAAGTATTTACACTTTACAGTGTCGTGCCATAAAAACGGTTCATCGAGCTTTAGATACAGGCAGTTATTTGATATATTTTCATTTCAATAACGTTCACATGATGTGAGATATACCAACGATGAGACAACATAATGTTTTGTTACTCTAAAACTCATTTCATATAATTTTATTTGTTTTTTAAATGAGCGAAAATCATTAATATAACGTTTGAAATGTATAATTTACCGTTTAAACTATTTTTTTTGATGACTTTGGTTTATCCTTTGAACTTACTGATTGTTTGCCTTCACGAATGCTATTGTTATTAGAAAAATTTAGTATCCAAGAGCGAGCGAAGCGAGCTCGTGACTTGGGACACGGACAGGTTAGGTTCGAAAGGGATGGCGGGATCTGAAAGACCCCGCCATCCCCTTGTTAGGTTACTTTAAACCTTGCACCCAAAATAGGAGCCCCGCGAAGCGGGGCTTATGAGGAAATCAGCTGTAAGCGAAGTTTTGAAATGTGATTGATGAGTCTGCTTGGCGGAAGATTCACGGGATGACCAGGTACACTTGCCAAAAAAAAAATGAGACTTTTGAGTGATTTATATTCGACTTATAGAAATTAGTCTTAAAGAGTATGCGCAAATAAAATTATATATTCAGTTGTTATTCCGAGTGTGAGTGACTGAGACAATGTTTTAAAAACAATAAAGCGTGTACTCGTACTACAAGTTTATGAGTAAAGTTTTGAAATGTGATCGATGAGTCTGCCTTGCGGATGGGTGACCAACCCAAATGAGACGTGACGACCTTAAAGAGTATGCGCCTTGATTCCGGTTGCATAAACGTTACTACACTGGTATTGTTCTGGCATTGACTTTCCTTCTTTATTTTTTTTATTAAATGCGTGTGTAAGTGCTTTGCCCGCCTCGCTATTAATAGTTACTTTAGATTTCCTTTGATTTCTAAGTCCGAGTAGCTATTTCAGTTTTCTCTCATCAATAAACTGTTTTCTAGATACAATCTTAGATCGTTTAGTGTAGCAGGTAACAGCCGATAGGTGTTATGTGCTATTTAAGATAACAAAATGTCACAGTTGCGTTTTTCACGTTACGTTTTTCATACAAAGAGCTTGAGTTTGCCGCAACACGTAGTCTTTATAGAAAAGGCTAAAAAGATATCGCTTTTACTAAGCTCGTAAAAACTCATGGTTAACTATCAAATCGTGATACACAGTAGTAAAGCGTACGCCATAACGAAAATCGTGCGTCAATCAACGTAACGGCTTCAAGTGCGATTTTCTCATAACTTTTCACACGTACGTTCACAAAAGAAATTATTCATGTAGTATATTGTGCGTGCTTCTCCCCTTCACGTGGTGTCAGTCAACTGTCCACTGCTCATCGTGGATTAATGACTCTAAAACCAGAGATTACTAATGCACCCGGGATAGATCAGCCGAAGTCACTTAAAGAAAGTGATGCTTTCGCCTGAATGGCATCAATTTTGAAGAAGGAAAAGTGTGGGGTCGTCAATATAAAGTGAAATTCAACAAAGACCGTATTACTATTAAGTATTATGTGCAAAGGCTATAATATTAACAGTATACGTACGAAATTCAATTGGAGTCAATGCAAGCATTTTTATTGCGAACAAAGGTGTCCATATTTTTTCATAAAGGTTGAATTAATGTTTTAATTCGGACAGTAATGCTTTCATGTAGCCATTACTTGGCAGAATTGTACCTGAAATATTACAAACATTAAAAGAGAGAAATTCGGTTAAAATATTTTCATGACTGTAATGAAAATAATCATCCAAAATGTAAACATTTTCATTTAGTCCACTGAAAGATAACAGAGAAGCTCGAATGTGAAATATAATAAACAAAATGCATTTAACCCGAACATGTTACGAATTCCCAAAGCGCTGTGGCTATCAGCCGTCAGTCGCAGGACAAACTGACAAACTTTAATATCAGGACATGTCTGATACACGATGACGCGTGGTTTACATTAATACTGTTTTATTTACACATAGCCGGTTTTATGTGTGTACAGGTGAATATTTACTGGTAAATATTCGAACAGTTTTAATTAAAACTCTGGGGAGTATGTTTTTTTTTACATTTTTGTTTGCTTCATTACGATAGATAAATAAAACGTAAAAGCGGATACCTACTTAAGTACTGAACGTGCCAAGATCCTTATCCGTTAGCTAAGTGCAATGATTAAGGCTATTAGCGACACGGTCCATGGGGAGAACCGTATAGAGCAGACGTCAAGGCAGATAATGTCTGATGTTGCTAATTGTGAAAAATTAAGATTGACTCCGATCCCTTGACTGGTTTGCGTCCAATTACCGTATCACGGTAATGATAATGGACAAGTGAGACTAAATCTAAGACAAACTGATGAAGCTGGTTTGAAGACAGAGGATAATACTGACAAAATATGACAATGTACATCTTGAAAATGCTAAATCTATACCACATTTATAAGAAGCCCCTCTCATTGTACCACAACATCCAACAACAACACTTGAAGATGACACGTGCAAATGACACAATTAATCAACAAATACAATAGAAACAGATTAAATTAAAGTAGTTCGCAATTCAGCGTGGTTGTCCTACTTAAGCGGGCTCTCTACGATCCGTCATGTCGTACGAAACATCGCATGATGTATGGGCAACGGAAGTTTCAATTGCGATGTTAAGCCCTTCATACTCAAATCATTATTAATTTATTTACTGTCTTTGTTTGTTGTTACGTATATCCGTTGCTTTGTCTGATTATTCTGTGCTATGAACTTGAACCAGTTTTGTAATGAAAATATTTTCATTTCTGTTATCCTCATCAAGATCATAAATACTGCTTTTGTTATTGAAAACTGATTCTGTAATGTAATATTTAATTACTTTTACCTGAATCGATTATTTGATTAAATTCTTTGATTATATCGATATTCTTCAAGTTAACAATCGTTAAAGCTATTTATAAGTATTTCTATTAGACTTCATTGATCGGATAGTATAGACAGCATTGAATCTAGCTAGTTTACAGTTACAAATGTCACGCTGGTACGAATTGCAAATCACTTTCGCGTTTTGACATAACATTCAAATGAGTTTAAAAAATAACAATAAGTCCAATGTCGCTAAGTGCTCGCTCGCGGTCCCCTATTCTGAATAATGGCGTAACGAAACGGCTTTCGAGGGAGGACTTTCCGTAAAATGATTCTGTAGTACTCCTCCCTTATTAAATGTAAATAGTTATTGATCCTATAAAGATAAAATGTGATGGGTGTTGGTAAGCAAAATGGAGGAAAAGATAAGAATAATATCATGTAATATTTTGTTCATGGTAAAATATTGAGGCCGTAATTATTCAAAATGAATCATAAAACAATCCTACAGCCATTTAGCCTTAATTATGTTGCATGTTGCATAAAAGAAGAGAAAGATGTTAAAAACATTATTTAAAAACACACAATTTTGAATATTGAAATTAATATTACGAATTTACGACATGAATCACAGGCATTTTGGAAATGTAAATATACGAAATAATTTACCTTTCTCGCCTCACAATGCGATACGTTTATTTTTCATAATAAAGATATATGAAGCGTGGAAATAAATAAAATATTCCGCGCCGTTGAACAGAAGTCACGTATAGACGCCGCTGTATGGGGCGTGAGAAGGCCTCAAGAAATTGAATGTCAGTGACTTGCGTGCTTTCAAAATGTTGGCTTTATTGGTTAGGCCTGGAAAGCCGCAAATAAAAAGCTGCGTAAAACTATACGAGTATGCATGTGAATGAATTCTTCTCATAATATCATGCAGGGAGATAGAATGACAATCTCAAAATGGCTGGGTCAGACTTCTCATCTACACCCAGCTGGGTGTTCTCTGAGATAATTATATCTGTGTAGAGATGGATGAGTATCATATGAGACTGTGAGATTTTTAGCGTTGGATCAAATCTGATAAAAAAAAATATTTCTAGTAAGGCAGACTAATTCGTAATGAACTTCATGAATACTGAAACACTCTCATACTTTTTGCTGTTTGGCTTTACCATTTTCTCATAATTCGCACTTCTGTCGTGGAAAATCAGCTATAAGAAAGACAGATGGATTTTATACTCCTTCATAAAACCATGTAAAGGTCCGTACATTTTATAATAGAGCGATAAAGTAACTACTCTATGAATAAAACATATAGCATACACTCCAAATATTAAAGTCTAAATGTAGGTGTCATACTAAGAGATCATATATCTTACGTTATTGTCTTATCAACCATCCACTTCAAGGAAATGGATTACATTTTTGATCGTTTCCATTCCATCGCGTTCTTGTCTAAGGGTTGGTGTTATATGAATGATGATATCCCATTTACTGTTGTTTCTTTGATTAATATTTACGCTTTTTATTCCGTACATAAATCTTCAGATAATCTTATTTAAAAATAAGGAAATTTTATGGAAATTACAATAACTATATTCCTGAATATTTATTTTGTAAGACGATGAAAAACAATTTGTGAAACGATTTGAACTGTATAAGTAACAAATTCGTTAAAGTGAGTTGGCAAATTGGATTTGGATTGCTTTGACACTGTTTTTCGGTGTCACTGCCTTCTCATTCCAGCAGGAAAATGACTATAATTTCCTGTTATAATGAAGAAACGAAAATATTTCTAAAATGCGACTTACCTATTAAAGAGAACCGAAACAAAAGCCTTCCTCTTATTTTAAAATTAAAATGTACAAAGTAAACAATAAGCTATAAAAGCAATGGCAAACATTACCCCGCTAAATTAAAACATCCGGAAAAAATCTTGTTAGAGTGCCCACACTTTTGTTACCGTCTTAATTTATTGTACCCAACTGGGACTTTCTGTAATCTTCATGATCGCTGCGAAAAATCCGACAATCATCGCGTACCCAAACTTATGTCATTAAAAGATTGAAAGATTACTTGTTCACTTGCTTGGGGTAAAAATCTACCCCAAGCTTGTAGATTTATCTCATTAGTTAAATGGCCCGTTGCCTAGACGCGAGATCAAGTTTTGGTACCCTGACAACTGGAATAAGGATATTCCTACCAATTTCTTTGTTACCCAGGGATAATTTAAACGGAATTAGTGAACAATTCTGTTAAACATAGTAGCTGAATTATGTCTACGTTAGTATGGATACTAACAACAAAGATTAACGATTGTTATTTTTATGTATTTATGCGAAGTAATGGTATTAAAACATGCTAGTTGCTGTTATGAAATTACTCTAGTTATTATAATATTATAATATTATTATAATATTATAATTGGTGTTGTGGTAAGTTATAATTTACATATTAATAAATCTTTTTTATACAGCAAATTGATTGAATGAACTAACAATCTCGTTACAAAACGCTAAAATCAATGGGCCAAAGATAGTTCCCTGAGGAACTCTTATGCGAAGAACTTGCGGAGTATATTGCATGGTCAAGGATTATCAATAGTGCCCTAAGGCTTACATATCCACGAGGAAACCTGTTAGTAAGTAGACGATACTTGTACATTTAAGTCCGTGAGTCATTCTGCTAACATTTACGGCGGTGGTGAAGGAATGCAATAAGCTTATAAAAACTAATTAGATTAATTAGAACTCCCTGTCAATGGCTTGTAAGTAAGTTAGCTAATTTCAACTTTAGATGATATTTTTTTAATGTCATGGCAGTCACGGAGTATATTTGGTATGTTTAACGATGCACGTTTGCCATAATTTTTGTTATGTACAGTAGCGGTTCAAAAGCGGTAAGACACACTTATAAGGCAATAGCTTGACGTTTAGTTTGACTTACGACCTTCTATTTTTAAGAAACACATTCATCATTAACTTCTGATTGTATAGGATTCATAATTTCGACGTATATAATACTTGTTCAGTTGGCCTAATGGTTAAGCGTTCCAACATAATATGCGGTGAACAGCAAGGCATGAGTTCGATCCCCTCGCAGTGATATTCTTTTTGTAAGTTTTACTCATTGTTAAATAGTAATGGTGAAATATTATAATCGTTTGTTCACAATTTCTGTGAGGTAGACCAAGTTTTAGGAATATTTAACTTGATCGAAATCAAGTTGTCGTTAGATTGTGGTTGTTGGTTAGTGACGTGTGAATATATAGATAGCGATATATTTAAGTATTCTCATAATGCCGGCGAATATCAATATGGAGGAAAGAACGAATATTATTGCAATGTCATGTTGAAGTTCATCAAATGAGTTGACTGTTGACTGAGGGATTCTCAGATTCGTATGAATGTGATATCAAAAATATAATTTATAAGTTTGTTAATTACATAAATAAATAAAACAAAATAAACATTTTAATTCAGCAACTTTTTTGTTTCCACCAAGACCAAAAAAAAAAACATAAAACTAATATTAAAAGAATGAATAAATAATAAGCATGAATAAATTGTAAATTAACATGAATGACTAACAACATTGATTAATAAGATCATGATTTAAAAAAAACTAAACAATAGTAAACACATTATAAGACTAGATCTCATTGAATAGCTCCACTTAGCCCAACAGCTATCAGTAATAAAATAAGTAAATAAAAAATTAGAAGTGAAGGTAAAACAATATTATCCAATTTAATTAGCTGATTATAAGACTAAATAACGTTTAATTATTTAAGAAATTATAGGGTTTATTTTATAAAGTGCGGCCATTTTAGTATGTTATCCCATAAAAAAATTAATGTGTATTTTTGTCTTTATGTTAACAAAAGAAATATTAAAGATATGACTATATAATAAAGCCATTTGAAAAAGTAATAATTCAGCAGGCCAATTTCTATGCGTTCCAAGGCCGCGGTGCCTTGTTACTATTTCAAACAAATGTCCCATGGCACTTCGGTCCTGGAACGCAAAACGCTAGTTGCTGCGTTCCAGGGCCACGGTCCAAAACAGTTGTTTAAGAAAAGTAAGGTATTTAAGGATGAATGTTCTTTTACTGAAATACTCGTAGAAGCACGCAAATTAACATTAGCACTACATAAAAAATACTGCTACATATGATTGTGAAGGCACCACGGTCCTGGAAGCAAAGGGCCAGTTGCTCTTTGCGTTCCGGGGCTGCGGTGCCAACTATTTTGTTTCTATGAAATCAAGTTTTTAGCGTTCACTAGGTGCGATTTAACAAAAAAAATAGTAATATGGAAATCAAAATTTATTTTATTATTTCTTAACCATAAAAAAATAACCGGAGGAAATCAGTTTAATTTTCGTTTTCTTTATGATGATTGAAACTTAGCCCAAGGAACTGTGAATAAAATGATGTTTTCGCTAACTAAGAATGAATCAACAAAAGCCTAAGTATAAAAAATATGGTCGTGCAAACGTTTCTTTTATTTCTATAAAACAAAAGGGTTTTTGGCTGATTGGTGAAGTTTTCTGTCTTGAGTGCACGGTGATGAACGGTTATTCATTTCGTGTTGAATTAGTTACTCATTGGGGGAAGCATTTCCTTCAAGGATTCACAATGATGTCCCAACCGTTGTTGGACTTTGCTCTCGACAAGCTTAAGCTAAGTCGTTCCTTATTCCACTTACAGGACGTATTTCACTAGAACAAAACATGGAATACTATTATTATCTTTATGCAAAATACAACGTGAGTCATTCTGCTAACATTTACGGCGGTGGTGAAGGAATGCATCTGTGGGGGAAGCTTATTGGAAAAGTTTTAACTGGATTAGATTTGATTAGAGCGTTCGAGTCTCCCTGTCACTTTGCTTTATGGCTTGTAAGTAAGTTGTTAGCTAATTTCAACTTTTGATGATATTTTTTTTAATGTCATGGCAGTCACGGATTATATTTAGTATGTTTAACGATGCACGTTTGCCATCATTTTTGTTATGTACTTTTATATGACGAGTGTCGTTGATATGCGCTGGTGTAATTGTCATTAATTTATGGTGTGTTGTAAAAGGAATATGATACAAATTGAAGTCGAGTTTTAATTAATTCAAATGGAGATTATCATCTAGATGGAGGTTCTTCAACAGTTTATGTATTTAGAATAAGGCGTTTCTTGGTAGTGAGATAACTGGTATTGTCTATTTAATTGCTAGGGTTTATTTTTAGGTCTGATTCATAAGTAAACAGTTTCGTGAAGATTGTCTGAGCTAATACCTACTGTAATTCAGAATACGATTTATTATTTTCTGGAGATCGTAAATCTATCTTTAGAATGTGCTTGAACGAAAGGTTCAATAAAAACATACTCAACGCTAGCCTAAGAGTTATATAAGTGGACGTCTATATTTCCATAAATCGATCACTATATTAAACATAAGTATGTATTTGTTTATCTTTATTGTTTATATTGTGGAAAATTTCGTATAAATTTACATAAAAATTGTTTTCAATTGCCTTAGCCTGAGTATAATTTGGCTGTATCACGTTTACATTACCGTCTGATCGCTGGGCCGTAAAGCAAGCGATTGAAGGCGTCGATTACTGACACAATGAGTCTCAAGCGAGACACAGACAGGTTAATGAGGCGTCACTCTAACTTTACTAACATTACTTTACAGTTTGACGAGTTACTCATAACTGTTACGTTACTGTTAATCATAGTTTGTAGACTTTGGATTGCTATTTTGGTAACTGCTTCTTTGTACTGGCGAAATAATTGCTAAGTTTAATTAACAAGTGTAATGTGGTTTTGTTATGGTTTACTGTTATTTTTTAATTATATCGTGTTCACACCGAAGTGTAACTCCAGTTGGAACGGAATTTAAAAATACCTCTGTCAAATAGTAGTTTAGTCAAAATCATAGAAAAAGTCTAATAACGAGTCCACCAATTTTAGTGTGTGTCAACTCATTTTTTCCCCACAATATAAAAACATTTTAATACCTTATTCTGTGGTGCTCTACGGAAGAATCCTTTTCATAATTCACTTGAAATATTCTCAAGTTGGCAAACATACACTTTAAAGTTATTGCATAACTTACTCGCAAATGTTACCTCTATATTTAAAATGTTCAAAGTAGGTACTCAGAGAAGCCTCATAACTCACGAATACCATTTGTGCAAGCGCACCAAAATGTCACAAAAGAATCAGGCCAGAAAGAAAAGAAAAGAGAAAAACAGTAGGAATTACTCTAAAAATCCTCTGTAAATATCAAACAGAAAGAAAATGCATTTGGAATCCATATTCCCGGGCATCCAGCAGTCTAGGAAGGCAAACATTCCTAGTCCAAATAACAATAACAGTAAAAGTCCTTAAGTCCACCAGCCGTCTCACCGTTTGTCTTACGGAGATTCAAGTTAGAAGCGGAAAAAAATGGTGGAAAATAAAAACTCAAAAATTGTATAAATTCACAATTTTAAAAATCTATCGAACCTACATCAGTGGGAATATTTTGACTTTGCCAGCTATATGTAGTACGGAGTTTTAATAGAAAAACCAGCTTAAATACTGATTTTGTTTCAACTGAAGTATGGCTTACCGCTCAAAGGTCATAGACAAATAATATAATAAATTAATGACGAGTAATGAAAAAATTATGAATAAAAAGTTCAAAGAATACAATGGACAAACTATATTAAATATTAATCAATATCTGAAAACTTTAAATCCGCAATAACTGCTTTTTGTATGACACCTATTATTTAAAAACACTTGAATAAGTTAAGACATGGAATGTATGTGTATATCTTTTTAGTCGATCACACAGCGAGCGAACACCAAAGGAGTTTATATAACGTCTCTCATTAAACAGAATATTTGAAGTACTGCATCTCCTTTTACGTTAACAAACAAACATAAATGCGAGTAAAAGTAAACATTTGCCACCCGCTCGCCGCCGATACTTTGCGCCAGCTTGGAAACTAGCTTTACAAAGGAAAAGTAAACATTTTGTACGTGTTCACACCATTCTCTAGCATTCTCACGGCTACCACGGAGTTTACTTGCGGCACCCGCTTTTAAATTCGGGGCTTTGCAGTCCACTCTGCCAACTTGGGGAGCAAAAGTTTCAAGTAAATTAAACCTACTGTCTCCGGTAATTAACGGAATACGAATTATATTATTGAGGCCGCATTTTTTTGTGTCTTTGAATGTCTGTGAATTAACATTGCATCATGTTTACTTTTGATGTGTAATTAAAATTTTACGTTGGATTTCATTACATTATCATCATACTCTGTTAAATTAAATATTTTCAACTTTATTGGGGTCAGTAGCGAATCTACCAAAATCTAAACCATATCAATGTAAAAATCCCCGTAGTCGCAACTTCCAATGGAATCTACAATAGTCCAAGAAGCGAGACTTAAAAAAGCAATTTTAACTAAAGTTGCTCCTGAGTTCAAACTGACACCTGTTTTTATTCGAATGGTCGTCACGACTTGCTGAAAATCTTATTTGGGTTTGGATTTTATGGGCATGACATTGTTTTAGTATTATTTGGATATTTTCTAGTTTCTCCTTACACCGTGAAGATTGTTATAATCATTGCTTTGCGGTTTTCCCTAAACGATATAAAATATTCTTATTCAACAGTTGCGATGAGTTTCAATAGCAAAGGTCATAGGTATTCAGTTTCTGTATCTGTGTTAATTGTAAGATGAGACAAATCAATGCGGTTTGTACATTCAATACCCATCAACAGGTCAGGCTCATTGGGGACAGCTCTATTCACAATAATTGCATTCGTATTTATTTATATATCGTCATGAGCATCATTTTAATGTTTATTGGTATCTGCTTTTCCATCATGGATTATTTCATTGTTTTCAACCCACGGCGGCGCTAGTCGCGAGCTCGAACTCACTGGCAGGCATGGTCAAAAACCATGATATTTCACGGGAAATCGAGCCATATTGTTCATGTGTGCGCGAGCGTCATCCCCCCGTGGAGAAAACAGGGGAAAACTTATTCAGTGAGATGCACGATCATTCAGAGTAAAAGGCGCGCGTAAAAAAATACGAAAAAGCCTTTGGCTGATGAGGTTTTAAGAAAAAACTACTGCACCAATTAATTGCAAACAAAAATTAAATTCTTCGATAAATTTGCTGTGACGGTACGGACTTCGTTTTGGAAATTTGTTGCTTCTTTAGCTTCTAATTTACACCTAAAGTTGTGTTAAAATTAGCAAAAAATCTTTAGAAGCTCGTAACTTTTTAATAGCTTCATATTTTACAATTCTGCTTCCGTACAGACAAAATTAATAATGAGACAAAACGATACCATGTTTAATTTTCGATGTACTTTGTCAAATAGTGGAGTAAAACCCCAACGAAGTTTCTATGGAAAAAATGTTGACTTGTTTGACCTTAATTTCCATTAGTATTTTCAAAATTTCAGCTTAAATTTGTAGCAGATTTCATTGTACAGTTAGATACTCGGCTTTGAAATCTTTTCACTAATTCCGTTAAATTCTAATGATTTTGACGGAATTGAGAACAAGTATTTTCAAGATTTTAGAAGCAATTTATCTCAGATAAATTACTTCTAGGATTGGATAGAAATTTCGCGTTTTGACATTTATGTTACCACATTGTTTTGATCTGAACTCAATTTTTAATAAGCAGATAGCAAAATGTATAAAACTATAGAGCTTTGCAATCGGTTCTATATTGCTCGAATATGAATAAACATAAAAACAGGAATTAATGGGTCTATCAATTTGAGCAGAACTGACTTGTATTAATGTGCAAAACATTTATAAAACAAAACATAGATTTTGAAAAACTACTTATTCATGTAAAATATCGTTCTCTCTAATTCGACCTCTTGCAGTTGCCTTACGAATACGACTACCAAATTATTTAATGGTATACGGTAAATTCAAACATAAATGGCCTTTAAAAATAGCTCAAAGCCTATTCGCCTCTCAGACATGTATTCAAGCCAGAATGAGGTAAATGGGTCACTGTTGAACCCAAGCGGCATGAGGTGACAAGACAACCTCTTATATGAGCAACACAACATATACCTTTACATGTCGCCTTTTCGCTACATGACGGAGCTACGAAAATATTTACGAAACATATTTTTACCAAAATTATTCTACAAGCTTCAAAATATTAAAGCTCGTTGTCATGCGCTGTATTTTGCATTTGCGACATCTACCCTCTTATTACAACACAGCATCCCGCTCCATCTGTATTGCCCATAATTTTCGGGCCAAATATCACGCAGGTGCACCGGTTATCATTAGTCGAGGATTATATTTCTCTTGCTTTTGTCTCCTTTACTCTTCCCTATTCCTTTTGACCTTCTCATTCGCACGAATGGTCGCCGACAAAATTATCGCGGGGAAAAAATATGGTCGGTTTACTTTTTTTTGTTTTTGCTTAAGAAGCCATATTAATGCCAGATTGGGTTACCGCTTACCCCTTTCGTTTGTGGTTGGAAGTGCTTGCTTTGCTGGCCAGTTGTATGTTGTTAACTTTTAAGTTAAGCACGTAATTGTAAGCTTAACTTATTTATTTCGTTTGTATAATAAGATTCCTAACTTCGAACTTAATATAATGAAAGTTAAGTTACAGTAAATAAAAAAAGCAAAAGAGTTCATACGAGTATTATAATTATTATAATATTATGATAGATGGCGCCACATTTTCTTTCAGAATTGACTGCCATTATTTTTTACGTGATCTAAGCCGCGGGTAAAAGCTAGTTAAGAATAAGCAACCTACGTATTTTTTTGTTTTGTGAAATGTTTATTATGTGTTCATTTGGCAAAATTGTGGAAAAACTCTTTAACCAAAAATATTTTACACAACAACACGAAAGTATTTGTCGTATACATCCTAGCCAAAATAATGGAGCAATCAGACTAGCCTTGTCTAAAGCGTCCTCATCTGTTTGTATAGCTGTTTTCTACTCAAAAAAATGTTTGCATAGCTGAGTCACGTAGAGAGCAACTTTATCTTATTTTCCTTTGACGCTCAAAGCGGGGCGAGGGGGTCCTAACTTTTTCGCCTTTTAATTTGGGGAGGTAAATTTTGACGGAGATAATACCGTTGTACAGCTTAATTAAGTTTATTAGAATTTATTTTGGCGAGACGTGCCAACGTTATCCAAGCCCTTTATACTGATTATGTTGAACGACCAAAACGTTTCGGTCATCGAGTTTGATAAATTTTAAAGTAATCTCATTTATACTATGAAGCCAGCAATATTATGATAGCATCATTTTGATGATTTATTAAGCACGCTTTTACTCAAACATGATAAAATATAAACAGTAGATGAATTTACTTCCGCTAGAGCAACTTATCGAATCATCTATGTATACTACATACATCTTGATTAAAAATTAATTCTAAGCAACAGTTATTATCTGCTCCACTTCCATGGGTTATTCTAATTTTTCATCGAGCATTAGTTCTAATGTTATAATATTAATGCAAGTTAAAAGTAGTTCGACCCGGATGCATTAGGAGCCAAACAAATACATTTACACTGATGCATGGTTAACAGCTGATGTGTTGTTTCTTGTAAATCAAAGAGCACAATTACTTTGCTGATCAAGCATTGCTCTAATTTAAGATGTATTTGTTGTATATGATGAACTGTTTTTATAACACACTTTTTTTTACTTAAAGACTAATATTAAAATGTGAAAGTTTGTTTGTTTCATGCTCAAATCTAAATCGATAATTCAGAAATTATCTACGTACGTTGACAGGTGTACACTGTACAACGGTTGTATGTTGGACACTTTTAATCCCAAAAAACGCACTGTTACCGAGAAAAACAATAATGAAGTTCACACATATGGTGCCACATGTATGATCCGATTTATTGTCTAATTCTAAAATAATGTGAGCCAAGCCGTGTGTAAAAGCTAGTCTAAGGTAAAGTTAAACCTTTTATATAAATTGATTCCACAGACGAGAGTAAATTAAATGCAGGTACTTGACGTAAAATGAGCAGGGGGTTTCTTTGTAAGTGAGCGTATAATATTACTTCCCTGATTGTTTAAACGTTTTCCCCTTTGCAGACATAACGTTTAATGGAAAATTTATTCTGTTTGTTATAGCAACGAGCAGGTAGAGTGGTAAATTCTGTTAAGGTATCTTGTTGATTCTGGGTGTCTTAAAATAGGTTAATTTTGTCATTATCATTGACTATCTAATAAATGTTTCTAGGGGAAATATGCAATGCAATGGACGCACTGTGAAAAGGACTTCAAAATATTAGGAGGGTTTTAAAATTCACAATACGTTATGCTGTGGTGTAATTTTTGGGTGTCCAGATGTCACAAACCCTCACTTTAGAGTTTCGATGCGTCTGATCTTTTTGACTCATTAGAATTGCAATTAATTGATGCGGGAAACTAGCCTAAAATAACAGCTGACAAATGACATGAATCTGTGAATTTTGAATACGTTCAAAATTTAAATTTCATTAGTGTCCGTTTCACACAGCGTCCGTTTCATTGCGTATTCCCCTACCACCTGTATGTAACTTCACCCGAATTGAATCAACACAACCGTATTGTCACAATAGTCATGAACTACGCATCAACAGACAACATCGTCAGTAATCCCCAAAGACAAAATCAATAAGCTATCAGTCAACAAAGGAGACGAGTAATCCCTGACTATAGACAGACTCTGGCTAGCCGGCAGCCGCATATTTTATTCAAAGGACCACGCACGCTCCATCTGACCGACCAGGTCTAAGACAAAGCCCGTGATTTAATATGGACGTGTAAGAGGCACCGATGTTTGCCAAGCCTGCCGACATCTCCCATTAGTCAGTGCCCTGCCCGTGTGCCTACGGTTTGTTCCCCTTGACAACCGAATTATTTGACCATCATTTTGCATTCTGTGCATGGCGGTCTACCACTTTTATTTACCCGTCATTTGGGTTTTGGAGTCTGAGGAGGATTTTTGTTGGGGTGTTCTTTTTTTCGAGTACAGCGAAGCCAAAAGAAACGGTAACTAATGAATTTAGTAGACTATTCATCTATGTTGCTCCGTAGCGCCTCAACTACTGAACCGATTTTGATGAATGAGGTGTCAGATCCGTATTATTACCCCGGGTAACATGGGTCATTTAGTAGTTTTGTTGTAATCCGAAGTCAAGCTTATCATGGTAGTTTTAAAGCTCGATTTATTTTAACTGATTGGCTTTAGAGTAAGGCAGGATAGCCTTTTAAAACACACTTTCTAAAATTAAGTGCATCATCGACAAGATTTTCTTCGTAAAAGGTGAATCATTGTATTTGTATTTGACTTTTAGTGATTGTGATTTAAAATAAAACAGAGCTACGGATTCTGTCTTTTTTTATTTTTTCGAGTGATTGATGACTCACGATGACCGATTTAAGAAGGAGTATGCAAATGCATACCGTTATATTTTATGTATTGTCCAGAGCTTAAGCGAAAGTCGTTTGGGTGCGGAATTGCAGTAAAAGATTGTATATGGAGTTGACATTTACGAGTAGTATTTACGATTGTTTTACCGCTAATCTGAATTCAACTAACGGATTGTTTTCTCTTTCCAGGTAAACAATGATCTCTGGAGAAATAGCTGCCGTTATCGACAATAAATTTAAGTACTTTACCTCCATAAATTAGCAAATTTAACTTATACTTACACTTTATCAAGTGGTGGATTACGTTATATTCTCACATATAGAGTGGACGCCTGACTCCCAACAGTGGAAATATTAAAGGCCGATTATGCTTGTTATGCTATGGATCAATGACCGCAAAAGCAGTAGCCAGAAATAATTAAGTCATCAAAATCGATTGAGGTTTGGTCGACCTATCCTCGCCTTTATTAAGAATATGAAATTTTACGCTTTTTTCAAGAATGTTCTTAGGTAAATGTAAGCTCACCCGCAGGTATAAATTTTATGGGAATCGTTGTTTAATTTGTTTTGGTGGTAAAATCATCGAATGAGTCCTACCCGTGTGAGTGGAAGGAACTATGAGGCTCATACTGACAAAACTAGCGTTCCTTTTCGTACCGTTCCTTCAATAGCCTGGACTGGGACTGGAATTGGGACTGTCTAACAGGTAACCGTAATTACCTGTTTAGACAGTCCCGCGACCTCAGCAGACATTTGGCCCCCTGTGCCCCCTTCAGAATGCTGACAGCTCTTTGTAAGCTACTTTCATGTGTACTCCTTCCTTGAACGTCAGCATAATTTTACGTCAAATACATTAAGCAATACGCCTAATCTCTAAATCAGAATACGTGATATGCTGCCAAAATCAGCGATTATTCTCACACCGCCTGAAGTAATTCCTTTTACAAATATATACCGTGACGTCATTCTCAACCCTCGTAAAGGCTCCATTGCTGTAAGGAAGATTATGTAAACTGAAGTAACCCTTTGTTGTTTTAAGCAGGTTTCGGTAAGTATTTGGATGGTTAAGAATTCAGTTGCGAAATCCCAAGTTGCATCTTATTTCGTTTTTACTTGACTTTTTGGAGTGTTTATTATTTGATCATTCTTAGACTAAAAATATACTATAGGACTATTCTATCGGAGGAAGATTTGATGGAAATATTATAAAAAGGTTTATGAATGGAAAAAAAAAATACCAATCTGTTGAATTTCTTATGTCAATAATTGACAATTACCTTTTGAATTTCTATTGCATTTCTCGCCCTAGTATGATTCTAATGGTCTGGTAATGACTGGCTCGGCCCGGGCACGGTGGACGTGCCCCAGTCGGGGCACGGCTCGGTGTAGCGTGAATCATCTTTAAGGCTGTCCACTGGAACCTGTAACGGAGATATTAACCAAAAGGATTGCACCACTTACCTAAGAGAAGCGGAGATGTGAAATCCTTTTAGTAATATATTTTATCTCCGCTTTGCTCCTGTGGATAGGCAGCTTTAACCACGTCAGTTCTAAAAATAAACAAAGCATTATAATGGTACGATTGTCAATAATTGCCACAACCGGGATTTTAAGAGAATTAGCGGCAATCGTTGATGAGTTATACGCTAATGATGTTCGCTTTGTATCACGATAAATTAATTATTATTTATCATCGATATTAAACTACTTTCAAAGTGACTGAACATTGTCAACCACAGCAGTTAAACTTCGTTAAAAACAGCTATAATATTACATTAATTATTCAAAAAGCGTTCATTGGCGGTAAATAAATTATTTATTGGATAATTATTAATTATTTAAACAGCCGTTCACGCCTGTACGAAAACGAATGATATCAACACACGTGGAATTTCAAAATGATTAAAGTATATTATGTGTTTTTAAAGTAGGTAATACCTACCACACTACCTACTTTAAAAACACATTAGTAGTATTTTTTGTATACTTTGAGTATGCTTCACAGCGAATGGGGTGCTATGACAGGAAACCTCCACGTGCGCCCGTGGACTGGAGTTCCCTCTCGGATACGTCCAGGGGGAAGACCAGTTTTTCGGGCCGGTGCACCCTGGGATGCGGGCAAAAACTCTTCCTTAGGCACTGTGTGCCCAAGTAGTCTCTTTGCCCGTATGCAAATAGCCTGTCGTGTGGATGCTCTAACGCGTGTCCCTCTGATCAGCAGAGGGCACAGCGGCGGAGCGGGCTTGCGGACGGTGAGTGATGGGTAGCTCGCCGTCCGACCAAGGACCAAGCCCGGGTCGGTGGCGCGTCGTGTTTCGCGCCAAATGCCTGCTGGGGTCGCGGGTTTTTTCTTAACCCAGGTTACCGTGGCCCCGGAACGTAAAGGGCATAGGAAGGAACACGGGTGGATTTTAGTCAGTAAGAGTCTGACAGTCCCTTCCGCCCCACCCAGGGCGGGAGGACTCATTTGATGATTTTACCACCAAAAAAAAAAAAAAAAAAAAAATGCTTCACAGCGAATAAATTTGGAAACAAATACACGTATAAATGTGTTTGGAATATTTTTATAAAACCATCGACTTGTACTATACACAGTTTGTAATCATTTTTACGTAGTGATGAATTAGAGTATCATCAACAGTTTAGCACACAATCACCCAATAAAGCCAATCTTTACTAAAATACCCCTAATGATCAGAAAATGAGGATTGATCGAAAAAGGTCGAAATTGAGTCGCCGGGGCCGGCAACCTTCGACATACCTGCAATATTTCTACGCACCCTTATCCCGGTGAAACGCTAATAAAACGTTAATAAATTGCAACTGATAGGTACAGTCGGGGTTTTGCACCGAAGGTTGACCAAACCTGCTATAAATCTGGATTAGTCGGTGCTGATACGTTTAAAACAAAGGTAAACAAATTGTTGTTTGTGGTATAGTTTCTATTAAAGCTGGGTTTTAGTGTGACTATCGGGACCTAACGAGCTGTAGCGAAATGCTGATTATACTAACGTGTGTGATTTATTTTACTGTGGGATTAGTATTTCATTACAGAACTAAATCCAGATTATACATCGTAATATACTAGTTCATTCTGCAATTTTGAATCCATTCGAGCATTTTGAGATCATTTTAGATTCTATAAATAACTGGGCTTTACGTTATTTGGAACTTTTATTGAAAGACCGTATTGACTAAATTCCTGATTCCAACTTTCGCAGAAATTCTATGTTCACATTCTACAAACATGCTTCTTCTGGGTAAAGTTCGCTCCATTGTCGACTTTGTCTCTATCATCCCTGACATAGACTAGAGTCAACAGCAATCTTACAATGCTGACAAAAAAAAAACTTATCAAGAAGACTTGTCTTAACACTTTCACTGTCCGCGCAGCAGACACAATACCTAAACAATAGTCGTGAGTCACATGTGATTCATCGGACAGGGAAGTGGTTAAACAAGGGATAGATTATGTCATTATGAGAGATGAGATAGTAGATTATGTCAGTTCCAAACGACGTGTTTTCGACACGTCAGAAAGTCACTTGCGGGGGGCGGGGGGCATGTTTTGCGAAAAAAAGACCCTACATGCAAATCTTAAAACTGCACTTCAAAACCAGAATTCGGATCGCTTGTCAAGCGTCACTAGTTCTATTCCTTCTTGACGACATATTTGCAATCCCAGAGGAAACAGGTGTGCGCCTGAATCTGACAGTTCACAGATGTCGTGGGAATAGACTGTTTAATGTTTGTTCTGCCTTTTTTATGTAGACAACGATGTTCGGGTTCCGCTTCTGTTTTTGTGGCAGATGACAAGTTGTACAAAAATAGTAGAGAGCGTGTGGTTTTTATTGAGTGTCAAAAACAAGTAAAAGTAATAGTAGAATATCATGTACCCATAATTGTCGAACGGTTACACATAAATAGATATGTATAGAAATATTGAATGAGAAATATCGATGGTTAAAAATAATAGGGCGTAAGCGAAATTCGCGTTGAAAATTAGTTATGCCATCCTACTTAATTTTTACAATTACTCCCATGATTATACAACGTTGCATTATAACATATTATGTCCCTAAATATTCTGATATTTCAAACTGCTCTCCTGAACATTTTGTTTCTCGTCGCATGTACTTTTTCATCTTCAATAGGTAATATACCCATTTTTGCCATTTTTGGTGAGAAAAATCATTAAATAAGACTTTAAAAAAACTGTTCGTTATTGGTATTTGGGTGTCAAACTGTTACATTTCGCCATTTTTCTAAGCTTTATTGAAAAAGGCATTCGATTTCATTTATAAATACGACATTCCCTTTGACGGCCTCTCTATATATTTTTAATCTATTTGTGTCCTGTCTAGTCTTTGAGGTCTATTCACACCACAACAAGTCCGTAATCGAAATTCTTCCTTAACAAGAAAATCCATAAACTCCTTTCATAATCCTCTCAAACTTTGCTAATAACTTTATTATAAGCCTTTAACAACCCTTCCGAATATAACTTAAAGTTCTAACCGACCCAAAGACATTTAACTATATACGAGCAGTAGACGGGACATCACGAAGAAATTTGTGATCCAAAATTTTTTACCAATAGGTAAAAATTCCCTCAGTCTAGTAGTCGCGTTGCTATGCAACGCTTAGATAGTGCTACTGACGCACGGCATCAATAATTTTGTATGACAATTTTCCCAATGCCCGCTCTATTGGTTCTTTGAACCGACCACATGATCCACTGTAGAGGTGGTGGAGTTATCTCTCTTGACGAATTAAGCGAACATGCACCTGAGCTAGTAGGGGTCTTGTCTTGGGGACATATGCGATGCTCAGGGGGATGACACGACAGTACATCACCATTGTACGTCTGGTACTGAGGCAGAGACCGACTCCCTAACAATGGCAGGTGAGAAACATGACGTATAAACACTGGTTACGGTACACGTGAAATAGAATATTCTGGAACTAGAACGCAGATTGTTAGCGGTTTAAAATGAGTGCGCATTTGGTACATAATTGTTTTCGAGTTTATTTATTTCAAAATGGAAAAGATTGTTGTCAAATGAAAAGAAAGTAATAAGTATTCAGACTTCTAAAATATAATTTAGCAAAGCTTTAGATTTATTGTTTATTCAGGATATTAAGATCAATCGTAATTCAAAATTAAATTACGAAGAAGAGATTATTGAGCAACTTAAATACGTACGTATTTTATTGGATTCCTTTTAGATTTAAAATATACAGCTGGGTGGTCCCATCCATCCATCCACCCATCATTTGGGTGTCCATGTCGAAAATTATTTTTTGCTAAATTTATCCAGGTTCCTAAACCTCCAAAATTGTAGGCTAAACATACGGCGTAACTTTCGTCTACACGATTCGTAAAGTTTACTCACCAAAAAAAAAAATTAAAACCATGGAGTTTCTTGCCGATTCTTCTCCAAGGAAACATCTATCCCAAACCGAGCACCTGTTTGAAGACATTTGACAAGTGGCCTTAGGCGCATAGACGAAATAAGAATGACTTTGATTTCGAACATCAGTATGTATAGATTGTAATGTTACTAAATAATCTTCTGGTACACACCACACAATTTCGTGCCTTTAATCATGTAGCAAAGTAATTCATTACTATCGTATTACATTCGCTACAGTTCCAATGCAATGTCTGTTTGGATAACGATTGTTAGCGGGAAATGTATTTCGGTTTATACATCGTTGTTGCCTAATACGTTAATTTGCGTCCATGTAACTGTGCTGCGTAAATTATTGTGTTCCTAAATGAAGCCGGATCGGTTTACTTGGAAGCTGCGTTGAACATAGTGATCAATAGGCCTGACATGAACGAACGACGTGAAAGTAAAACGCAACTTTCAATTGAAGAAGAAAGAAAATATAAGTATTTTGTCGCAAGGGTATGTCATTATATAAAACCTAGGTATCTAAAAAACGTATCACAACGGATACATATTTATAAAATGAGAATTTTGGATATATTTTTTTAGAACATACATAAATAGAATTTCATAACATTAAAGATATAATAATTATATGTAAAACTATCATGTTCGGAAAACATGCATAGAATTTAGACTAGTTGCGATACAGATGAGCTGTAACTAAAGAAAACCACGTGCATGCTCCGCTCATTCGTGGTAGGGCCACAGTAATAAAATACTCAGTACAGTAAAAAAGTTAAACGTTGCAGTTGCAATTTTGAATTAGTTAAACGTTTTCTTTTTACTACAGAAGACTTTCTTTCTCACGGTACAGACGTTACAATGCGACAGACAGACAAACTCGGATTCTTGAATAGCCGGGGTTTCCAACGTAAAAAACCTTTACAGAAAAAATATCAACATCCATTTTCAAGACGGGCCTTAAAATATTCGTAGATATTTTCATAATGAAAGGTATAAATCCTCGCTGAAATATTTAATCCGTTTGTCTCGGATTTTTGAAGTAATCGTGTTTATTTAACACCTAGACGACGGCTTTCAGCGTCTGAGAACAAAGAATAAATCCTTATCGTATTTCGCTGTTGGAAATAAAAGATGAAAATATCAAGAGATTTTTATGTTAGGCTGATATATTGGAAAATTTTCAACGCCTGCTGCCTCGTGATACGATACCTACACTCTCAAGAACTAACAGGCTTTAATATTGCCAACTTTTTGCCCTTCTTCTTTATTTTTTGCTTCTAAACTGGATTTTATTGTACGGTGTTGTTTCTTGCAGAGTTGATACTTTTGTTTTCTGCTTGAGTTTTTGTTTGCTTTCTTCTGAAATGTAATCCAGGTGTCTTTATGTGTTTACCTTTGTGTTAAACATTTTTTCTGTTACTCCGAGAACTTTTGCTAATGTAGGTTTACTCTTATATGGTTTCAAAATTACGATATTATAAGAGCACCTTACATCCTTTTCTTTGTCTTGCGTCTTTTTCTGTAAGTTTCCTACCTTCTTTCGTTGTATAGTTGCATCAAGCTTAAGTTGCAAAGAGATTGAATGGAATATGCTGTAGTAGGTAGTACATACAAGCAAGGATCTAAGCCTTGCATCCCATCACTCATGTACTACGATGTAAGCCTCACACGTTCTACGAAAGTAGGTAGCTCGGAGAAGGAACATTTTGGCACACACCCAAAGGCTCCAGCCGTACACTATTTATTCCTTGGAAAGAAAATATTGCGATGCATATAAAATATTGCAATAACTGCGTCGAAAGTCGAATGGTGAAATGGAATTTATTTTACTCTCTTTCTTCTCATGCGATTTACTGAACTCTTTATTTAGAGAAATAAGTAAGATGCATTAGAATATGTCAATACCTAGGGTTAACAATACCAAAATCCCTATCACTGTATTTTTAAGTACCTACGTAAATTAGATTTTGACCCTATTCAAAGTGGCTTATGCTTAAATAGTACCTCCCTTTCCTATGCTTTTAAAACTAACTTATAAATTACTCGTACATATGTACAGTCACGAGCAATAACATGTTAACACTTAGGAAAATTCAAACGCAATTTACTCGTAAAATACTGGTTTCCACTTAGAAATAAGACCTATTTCTTAATATGTTTGGCTTCCAAAATAGAAGTCTAGTGAAAAGGCAAAAAAATAATCATTATGGTAGCAGAAAATCGCTTTTGAATACTGCTTAGTGTATACATACTATTACTCGTGACTGTACAACATCCCATGATTATATTTTTTTTTACTTTTCATTTTCACTTCTACGGCCCTCTTCAGATCATTAAGCCCAGTAGGTGGCTACGTCAATAGAAAATCGTCAAGTCATAGAAACGTGACGCTGCGGACATTCAAACAATAAATTGCAAACGATCCATATCGAAAGATCACGCAGTTCAATGCCCAGTGTTCTCGTCATAACAATGAACTGAATTCGTAGATATTTATTAGTGCAGCGGTTCCAACCTTGGCTCTTATTTAGTACATTAGTTTCGTAAGCAAATCATTTAGCACTAGGCCTGAAACTAGGTTCCTAATTTATTGGTGGACGGACAATCTTAATGTGCCTGTTATTGACTGGTAAACGGTTGTTGGTACAGATAGTGTTTGGTCTACAATAGTTTCGATAGGTTTGGAGTATCACAGTTTGATGTGGGTTAACTACATTTGATGAATGTTCTGGTTTTCATTTTCATAACGGTCGTTAAATTTGCATTAGGTATGTAATTTGCGATTCGAGTCAAGTGCCTCGTTCCTATTTATATTTTGTACGGTTCCTATGTATTATATTTTGCGGTAACGCAGTTTATTTTCTTCATGGAAATTCGTAAATTATTAACCCGTTAATACATAGTTAAATAAAATAATAACCATGTAATTCATTGTCAAATAAAATAAGAAGCTACTTGTTTTTCTAATAGTTTATTTCTGTATCTTTCTTCAATATAGACAATGCAACATCCAATAGCATCCTTGCCGAAAAAACGCAATTATAATCGTCTATCCATACGTAATACGTCCAATACATGTGTCGCGAACGTGCGGAGTAAAGTACTGTCCACAGAACAGTTTAGTTCCAATAAAAGTAATCATCGAGTTTTATACTCAATGCCTCGCCTCGACAGCAGCGCAGTAATTTAACCTCTTCTTGACACTGTCAAAATGACAGTGGTCTTTACCGTCGTAATTATAAAGATAGATTTGACTTGCTTCCCCTGACATGTTTTACAAGATGACATTGGATTCAGTTAGCCGATACAAAATCTGAACAGAAATCGAATATGCTGACTAAATTATCAGCTGAAAACATGCTGCGTTCAGACGAGAGTGAAGCATTTTGACAGCTGGCTCAGCCTATGCTACTCAGCATTCGCCATTTTTCTTTTAGTGCTGCTCAGATATTGTATCGGCTAACCGTACCCATTGATCTCATTACGATGTGGAACGGTTAGATGCAGCGTTAGGTAAAAAGATTACATTCTCGTTAAGGCAAAGCCCAGACCAGTCATAGAATGCACAAACTGGATTAAAGCGAGTTGTTGTTGTCCATTTTGAGACTTATCTCTTTTGTTGTCTGTACCTACATAAAGTTCCGCGTCGTCACGCGTGTGGGGGCGCCACCGTCGCGCCGCCTCGTTATGGCGGTCTACGTGACGAGACGGAACGTGGTCTCTGTTTTGGTTACTGTGTGCTATCGTGTTAGACTAAAATAGCAGTTTTTTAATTTATGGATATTTGGATAAACACGGGTAATCATTGTTCAGTTTAACAGTTTTAAGAATTGTATACACGCAGAGAAATGTCTAGCTACCTTTACGAGAACTTCTGGTTGCAACCGTGACAGCAAAACTCAATAGTTGACTTTACAACATTTCTAGTAATAAATACTAAGTAATTAGTAGAGATAACAAAGACTTAGTAATAAATACTAAGCAAGTAGTAAAGATAACAAGGATTCAATATTTATAACTAGAAATATTTTAAAGTCAACTAGTGAGTCTTGTTGTCCCGTTTGCAGTCAGAAGTTCTCGTATACATTTCTCTGCGTGTAATTTTAATTGTAACAGAAGATTTCAAGGTCTAATAATCCTGACAGAATTCAGAGAAATTAAAAACTTAATTCCACAATGTTTCAAAAAAAATTGAGATTTTTCTACAGGGTGGAATTTTGTAATGCCACCTGGAGGGAAAGTACCCTTAATACTGCAGGTAGAAAATTTTACTCAAAGGAAACATTCCTTTATTTTTGAATAGAAAGCAAACTGCATTCAAAGATTTTCGAAAATTCTCTTCTCCCACCCAGGAATCGAACCGGCTAAAATCTGAAAAAATTATACCCGTACTTTTATTGCACCGATCGTTAGGGTCAATTATAACAATGATGTCTCTCTAACAAACATGATAAATTAAATGAAAGGAAAACCAGGAAATCTTAAATTAAAGCTCTCGAAATATGTAACATGGTTTCTTGGTTCAATTCCCGGGTGTGGGAGAAGAGAATTTTCGAAAATCTTTGAATGCAGTTTGCTTTCTATTCAAAAATAAAGGAATGTTTCCTTTGAGTAAAATTTTCTATCTGCAGTATTAAGGGCACTTTCCCTCCAGGTGGCATTACAAAATTCCACCCTGTATAATCCTACTAAACTTCTTACAATACAATTTGTGAATGAAACTGCTAACCGTTTTTTTCCCGCAAAGAATGCTCACTTTACCGACAAAAGAGCGTGAAAATACATTTCCCCGACCCGCTTTTTCTATTTGTCCGGGATTATCATTAATATTATATGAACGAATGTGTATTACATCGGCTCATATTATATGATCGTTGATATTTATTATATTATCTCTTCGGACACAAAACGAGAGATTTTACGAAACATACTTAAGAAACCGTTCGAGATTAAAAAGAGGCCAAAGAAAAGTGAAAAATTGCCGGATAACAAGGAGGCGTGTTTTCTTTTTGTTCTTATTTATTACCAAACCCACATTTTATTATGATTTATTCGGAGAGTTATCCAATATTTATGTGTTATTCGAGTAGAAATAAATATACTTCCCGAGAGATGAGGAAAAATTCAGTTGGAAAACGAAAGAAAACAAGAGGACGGAACTTGTAAGTAATAATAAAATATAAAGCAACACAGTTTTAGAAACAGTAAAGTGGGTAGTCGACCTTTTTTTCGAACTTTCATGAATTAAAAAACCGTCAAGTGCGAGTCGGACTCGCCCATAAAAGGTTCCGTAGCAGCAAGTTATATAATAAATAAAATGTTATGTAGTTGGTTGTACCTTTGAAAGGTAAATTGCGGTTAACAATTTATGACGTTTTAAAAAATAACTAATAACTTGATCTCTTTCAAACCAATTTTCAATTGAAGTTTGCATGGTAATGTACATCACATATATTTTTTTAGTTTCATCATTCTCTTATTTTAGAAGTTACAGGGGGGACCAACATTTTACCACTTTGGAAGTTTCTCTCGCGAAAACAGTTCAGTTTAAAAAGGGGCGTGCTTGCGATTAACTTTATTAGAATTCATTTGGACGTTGGGAGCTTGCTAATGAGCCCTTAATCCCTTTTTAAACGAAACATTGGAGGAGGTACTACAAAAAAGTACTTTAGTACTCACATTTAAACTTTCCAAAGTAGACAGTACAACTTTAAGCTCAAATGTAGGTGCACCGTCGAAGTTGAAAATGTGTAACTTCCAACTTATACTTTTGGTTGAAACTGCGCACTATTGACTTTCTGAGGGAACTGGTTTGGTGAAATTTAAACCTGAATTTATGTGTTTGTGTACTTAAGGGAAAACTTAAGATTTGCGGGACTGTATAAACAGGTAACCATGACCCTGGAACGTAAAGGGCAATTGAATAAATATGGCACATTTTTGTCAGTACCAGTCTGATGGTGCCTTCCGTGGTGCCTGCTCTTTAGGGCGGAAGGACTCATTTTATGATTTGACCTCTAAATATCAGGTAATTAATAAAAGTAATTAATAATTAGTAATGCCTAATGTCGTATCGTATTTATTTGATTTCTAAGAAAGTTTCTTCATTACTCGGAAAGTCGGAATTACTCACTTATAAAGATCGGTATTCAGTAAATTTTTTGTTTGTTTCTTGAAGACTAGTATTAATTCTGGCGATGATGTTAAGGCAAGAATAGACCCTAGTTTTTGGAAAAAGTGAAAATGGCATAATATAGAAAGTGGCATTCATCAGCGATATTGTTGATAGAACAATCAAAATTGAATAAGATTCAGTTAGTAATAAGCTACCGACGGACTTATAAAATATCAGAACCGATGATGGATGTTAAAAGACACGAAAATCTATGGGAAAGATTGTTTCATTTTTTTTAAAGTTCCCGTGACTAAAGTGGAACTCATACAACATAATATACTTTATAATGTTCGTGTAAACAGTCTCTTACACTTACACAGCCATTTGTGTAAATCGTGAGTGACATCTTGTTGTCCAAGTCTCCCAGACGAAGCCATCCCAATTTGCAAGGGATGACAAGCAACAAAAATAAACTCTAATGGTAGCCATACACCATACTGCCTATTTGTCAATTCGGCATAAAAATGCCAATTTGCTCAAATAGAATTGAACGTGTATGGGTGGAATGCCAATTTGATGGCATGACATGCCAATTTTGATAGGTCATCAAATCGTTTTTGACACAACGTCAAATCGGCAGCAGTGATGCCATCTTAGCAACTTCATAGATAGTTAGCTAATTTTATAAAGGTGCTAGAAAAAAAGCTAAAAAGTGTAACTTGTGGCTAAACTTTTTAGCTACTTTTCTACAGGGACGGTTAGGCCACGTTCACACGGCGATTATTTTCCCGTATACCGTACACGAGATTTTATCGAATAGAGTTGACCAGTTTTAGGACAACTTTGCACGGTACACGGTAAAATATTATATTTCTCAAACACGGGATTTTCCCGTATGAACGCCGTTTAAACTATTTTTAAGTTTTCATTTGTGAACTGTTATTACTGCTCTATTCTATAAAATCTTGTATACAGTATACGGGAAAATAATCGCCATGTGAACGTGGCCTTACCAGGAAAACTGAGGCTTTTCGCACATGGATCGCATGTACACTCGTAAAAAAAAGAGTTATTCATTTTATTTCAAACCAAAATACGATTGAAAACTTGAGAGGTGTCAAGGGACCACGAAAGCAAGTTAAAAAAAGGTTCATGCTATTTTCGACCTTAACCAAGACATTTATACAAACACCTGATTTTAATGAAGGAGCAATGTTAACGAATGAGAATGTGAGAAAAACAAACTAAATTTTAAATGTCGATAAGGTCGAAAATCGCTTGCACCACTTTTTTTAACTTGCAATCCTTAAGCAAATGTTTTCCGACCTTCAAGCGATTTTCGACCTTATTGACAACGATGCAAACACCGGATTTTAATGAAGAAGCAATGTTAACGAATAAGAATGTGAGAAAAACAAACTAAATTTTTAATGTCGATAAGGTCGAAAATCGCTTGCACCACTTTTTTAAATCTAATTCGATAGTCTCATGATGAAATGAAAAGGTGCTAGAAATTGTAGCTGTCGTCACCGAATAATAGCCAGATCTAGTTGCTGAGCTGGCATCACTGGTGCAGATTTGAAGTTGTGACAAATCTATCGTATCGATAGGCAGGATGGTGTATGGTGTATATGGACGAACTGCCGATTTGAAACAATTGCAAGCGTGAAATCTATCGTATCGATAGGCAGGATGGTGTATGCCTACTATAAGAACATTATTCTTGCTCGTCCTTTACCGTATCAGTTTCTTAGAAGTTGTTACGAGAAAAATTATTGTTGGGACTGTTTTTATTGAAATCAACTATTAGGTTATTGTTTACTTATTTTATTTGTGGACAAGGCAACTGATGGAGGTAGGTGTGGTGGACTCTAAGGTAAGATTCACACCAACCAGCCGGACGGCGGCGTTTTACAATGCGGTAAAGAACATTAAAATCTATCAACAGTAAATTCAGTTCATATTTGCATCCAACTTACGGGACACGTCGCTACGTGTCGCGGAATTCCGACGGAGATAACTTTGCAAGCAAATATGAACTGTATTTACTCTTGATGGATTTCAATGTTCTTTACCGCATTGTAAAATGCCGCCGGATCCGGCCGGTTGGTGTGAATCTTACCTAAGGGTCAATCGACACCACGACGCGACGCTACGCGCTCATTTCTATAGAGCGATTCAAAATCTAACTTTGTTCACTACATGAAAAGATACACAGTAATTCCAGTATGTTCGCGTCGCATTTCAGTGTGAATTGATCCTAAGAAGGCTTTTGTTCAGCAGTGGACGTCTTTCGACGTTAGTAAAACTTCAAATTGAAGCTCGTAACTGAAAAGATGTAGTACTCGGTCGCCATGAGCATGTGATCATGTGATGGGTAGGAATAAGAACAATCTGGTCAGGATACTTTTGAATTTGAATATGGATGGCTACAATAGCAAATAAAGACCAATGAAATAGACAGTCTGAAAGGATAACACAGAAAAGAGTAATATGAAGAAGAAAACATGCTACGCCAACCCCAAAACAACCAGCCAACGCGTTTAATAATTGGCATGACAAGTTGGTGTCATGGTTCTCAACAATTAGGCCACCTGCTATCGATTCTGGCCTGTTTATCACTGTCCCCTATGGTTCAAAGGGGATACAAGCAAATAATGATTTAGAAACCCTTTTGCCTAGACTGTTTTATTGAAATATCCGTGTCTTCGTAATGGTCCTTGTCTAAATGTTAATAGAGTTGTAACTGTTGACTTACACTTACAATAAGAAAAGTAACCAAAAAACCAGCAAATAAGACATTTCTGTTATTTCTCCATTCTCTAATCTCACGAATTTAAACAGACGTTTTATCACTGCTCCTCAAGGGAAAATATTAATTCCGTGAAAGCGGATTGTGGGCCCGATTCCCGTCGGCAAGCCGAGACGGGCTTATTTAACTTATTTTATTATTATACGTCTTCCCTAGTGCGTGGCAACTCATTTGCATGTGATATGGGCATACTTTAAATTAATAACAGTAGGGATTATGGTTTACCGTCTACCTACAACTTTTCAATTAGCTGTTTCGTTGGTACGTGTAAAGACGTCGTTCATTTATACTCCGATCCGATTAAGGTAGCTTTCGAGCATATCATATAATGAAATAACAGTTTTGAGCTTTATACTCCTATTTTGACGTTTAAAGGTTTGGGTTTAGTTTTTGATGACCCATAAAATTCCCTTTTGAACCTCGCTCTATATTTTACGACTGATATCATACAGTAGGTACTTACATGAAAATACCAATTTGTTAGAACTTAAGTCCTCTCATAAAGTGTAACCATTCGCTGTTATAGAAAGAACCAGATAGGGACAATGAAGCTTGGTCTTAAACTCTTCAATAGTTATAAGCTCCTTGCGTTCCTGCTCTCCTAGTACTTTCCAGTGAGCGATAAAAGTCCAGTTTCTAGGAAAAGAACCGTTCATTCTGTAATTAAGGGTAAAAAACTAAAAAAAATACAATGTTACCAGAAGCTAATACTTCTCATCCATTAGTATGTTAATGATTATTTACGACCAGTATAAAACGAGATGAACCGGCAACAAAAAAGGACCATACATTAATTTTGATTGAGGCTTACGATGGATGAGTATAAATACCTGTTATTCGGTCCCGTCAACACGCGATTTTATTTATTTAGATGCCTTTATAATTATTAGAACAGTGGGTGGTCTACACATTGCTGGATAAAAGTATACTCGGAATTAGGACAGAAGCTAGAAGATGAAAGATTATGATCACGTAACTGATGAATACTGGAATGAGTGATAAAAGGCATTTATGAAGGCTAAAAATGAGAACATAATAAAAAATGTTTTCTTCTGGTGAAAATAAGAAAGTTACGTTAAACTAATTAATTTTTAGGCCTATCCAACATAGGCCTAAAAAGACGGATCATCATCAGCCGGAAGACGTCCACTGCTGAATATAGGCTATGTTCAGCAGTGGATGTCTTCCGGCTGATGATGATGATGAATTATTTTTTATAGATATCACCTTCTCCCGGGCCAATTAACATTTAACCAGCATTCATAATGAATGACATACAAATCTAACCCTCGTTTGATTTCTAAAAGCGCTAAGCGTCATCAATACTTCGAATAAATGACGATGCTAACTGATGGAATGTCAGCGGATGATCGCAATTTGCAATGTTCTAACTCGAGTTAAGAAAGTACTCCGTACTTTGTATATTATGGCGTTCATTCTATACAAACTTGTGTCCATATTTTTGGAAATGACAGAGACGATTTTAATAAAATAAAATTTCACAAATAAAAGCAAGATACATAGGTTTAAAAGTTTTGTAGGAAAATGGGTACTTTAGAAATGTAAGAGATTTAATAAACATAATAAATTATAATTGAATTGTTTATAAAGAAAATTATAAGTGATCTTATTAAAATCAAACACCACTACCAGAAATCATTTTCTTCTAAAATTTGACCTATATCCTGCTTGCACCATTATAAGTTTCATTATAATTATATGTCATTTGGAAAAATAAGGACTTGCTTAAGTTTGTATGAAATATCTTGCGGCAAACGAACTCTTAATTGCTTTTTTATTGTATACCCATTAATGCTCATTTCCTGTGCTTCCGTTTCAAAGCCTAAGAGCAGAATTTGATTAATCTGTTGATCTGTAAATTCGTGATGTACCTATTTAATCATCGGTCGTCTATGGGAACTAGAAAAGAGATCATTTCTCAAGCTCTTCTAGAGGTCAGTTCATTTGTTAGCTAGGTGTTTTTTTTTACAAGTGGTGGCGCTAATAACGGAAATCGACAATTGATTTTATGGCGTGAAATTTTATCATAAAATTATAATGATTTTCCAACGGTCTTTATATAATTTAATTTTTAATAGATGATTAATAAAGCTTTATAGCCTTCTGTTTTGAGATTGGCTTCGACGCGCTTTTTACATTATTAAAAAAAAACGCTAATTGATAAAACCCTACTCTAGAATTTTTATAGGAATTCCTTCACATTGTAAATCGAGCCTTTATGGCGCGATTTACATTGATATAAATTACAGTGGCGAGCATCGGATTGCCCTATCGGTTTACATTTCTGTTATACTTGACCAACGTAAGTCGGGCTAATAGCTAAACCCGTAATAACTTTTCAACCCAAACCTCCATAGAAACAACCTTCCGTAACACATCAAGTTAATTGTACAAATAATCCCAATCAAAACATAACCCTCAATCGCTCAGCACAACAAACAAGTACCCAGAGCGTTAATTTGCAAAGTGCGATAACTCCGGATAGGAATTTTCGGGGTGTTGAGCCCTACCCGCAGTAGACGGGTTGGTTTTCACGCGCCAAGATACACGGGGTGCGAGACAGTGCAAGCAACAACTAACAACTAATTTTGTTGCTGAGATTTACCCGGATAGGAATTAATGTTGTGCTGAGCTAGGATTTCTAGGAACTACCGGGATTATTTTGCAGGTTAACGTTCAAAGTTCTACCGGAGTTTTGTTATTTATTCGCTTCTAGAGCTACTTTTGAAAGTTATAATTAACACTTTCACTGTCCGCGCAGCAGACACAATACTTAAACAATAGTCGTGAGTCACATATGATTCATCGGACAGGGAAGTGGTTAAATTATTATACTATTTATGTTTCTTTGCACTACTTTTTTCCTAGCTAGAGTGAGCTTCGTCAGCATAATGACGGGGCCCCCTCTCAGAGGGCCAAAGCCTGCCGGAGTCGTGGGATTATTTCCTTACCGTGACCACGGAACATAAAGGGCTACTGAAGGACACCGTGGATTTTAGTCAGTACAAGTCTGAGAGTCCCTCCCGCCCTGCCCGGGGTGGGAGGACTCTAACTCGAAAAACATTGATGATAATAAGCATGAAAGATACACTGGTTTTAAAATCAGCAGCTAAAAAAATGGGTATAAATCAAAAACGATCCTTATCCTTTTTATTATGACATCATTTCATCTTTCTCTATGAAAGCAAAAAAGTTATTCTTTGCTCACAACCGTAAGCTAATGTTTGCTAGAAAAGCTAAAGTGAAGATACACTGTCTACTATATAGTAGCTTTAGAACTAATTTTGTACCAAGTGCAAGCGAGGCGAAAATTAATATAGTGCAGTTATATTTATTAACTTTGCATCTTACTCATGCGTGTTACAAACTAGTTTGCTCTGTGACTAATAAAGTTTTATGAAGAGAATATTATACTCGAATATTACAAATTAGTTTGAGCTCGGTCCTAGCTATTTTTTTTTTAAATTGTTTGTAGCAGCTGGTATTCGGAACTGTACGACCAAACGCCACGAGTAGAAAAATAAACTTTCGATCCACTGTAACTACTTGTATAGAATATATAATATTTTTCCAGGATTTTTCTGATGCGCATTAATCCGTCTTTGTTATTACAATTAGACCAGGAGTCCATAGCATAGGTTAGCCTAGTTTAGATTCCTGACTCCACAAAATTTTCTGTCTCCAATATATGTTTATAAGTTTATTTTAATTTATTTCGTGGCAGGAAAGAAAAATCACTCGTTCATTTTTTATTACTAGCCTATTCTGTCCCACTCCCGAGAAAAGGCCTATCCCATTATTTCCACTTATCTCGATGGTGTGCCTCTTCTTGTCTTGTTATCTTGTCCTTAAAATTTGAATAAAAATACCTACAAGTTCCAAATCTACCAATTAAAACATGGGCACTGTTTGTTAACGCACGAAGTCGTTTCAGAAAACAGGGATACCTATCTATGCAGTTTCTTTTTTAACGCCACCTCTCAATTAGTTTGTATCCCACAAATTGCTATGAAAGCGTAAAGCCGTCAAAATGCTCTGTAGTTGCGGTTCGTCGACGCACTAACTCAAACAAACACGGGCTTCAATAATCTTTCCAGTTGAATTTATCCCTTCGGCGTTGAAATGTATGCACAACCATGCCCCCTGTTTGCGGAGCCGTGATACTGCTAAAATTAGCTGTTCTCACATCCCCAGTGTTTTGCCAGTTTACGCCTCGTTGGATGATGCTGTCTGTCAACATGAATGTTCACCGTCAACGGTACTGGGAGTTTATTACGTTCCAGATTGGCTTATTTTTTTTATACAAGTGGGTTGCACCAGGCACTTAATAGGTTTAGTTGAATGGATAGGTTTTGGGATCTGAAAATGATTAATTGGAGTACGCTCTTTACTCAATTGTAGGGATTTTTTGTACGTCTATCTCATCTATTAGTACTATTTTAATTTTAATAAAATTGTTGCTCTAAAAATCGTTACGTTTTTGCATCTTGTTTCTTAGCGTGGTAGGCCGAGGGGGTGGGACTGTCAGACTCATACTGACTAAAATTCATGGTAATTTGTGAGTCCGACCCCGGCAGGCTTTGGCCCTCTAATAAGCCCGGCCCCTCAGACGTTTTTGCATTGGAAGAATTTTACCTATTTAAAACAAAGTTTTGACTTGTTTTACGTTACAATCGTATTTTCCGTTTTCGATTAAAATATCCACTCAAAAGGACCTTACACATCGTATCAATACGCTATCATAGTTACGCTGCTCTTACGAAAACATATTAACGCACCAACTAAAAGTTGGTAATTGGTGTTCACCTGACTTCTGCAGTATAATAAATAGATCCTGTGTTAGGGGAGAGGTATTGTAGGGCTGCATTTGACGAGAGCCGTGGGCGACATGACGGAAAATTGGACGGGAAATATAATTGGAAAATTATAAGGGTTCGCCACTTCCCTGCTAGTGCACCTACTTGTACGACCCTGGGGCGGATGACTTTTCTTACGTACTGCCCCTTGGCGTGTTGAAATTGGAAAATAATTGCATTTTAACCGAAAAACCACGAGACAGACGGATCGGGACTATTGACAAATAGTTCATGTAAACTTTTTAAAGAAATGTCAAAAGCCTCATTTCTAAAAGGTTTTTGCATTTTTTTTATATATTGAACCCACCACGGGAACATAAAATTCTGGTTATAAACTATTTCTTTTTTATGTACAACACCCAGATATACCTAATACAGGAAATTATTTTAAAAGGAAAAACGGTACCAAGGCATTGCTTATTTCTAAATGAAATTTCTTCCAGCAGACCTGAGAGAGGACAATTTGAGTTTCTAATTAATTTGAGGAATCTGTACTTTCATCCAAATCCGTGAATAAGTTTTTACGTGAACAACAATCATACCCTCTATTCTCATAAACTTTCGAATTCATAACATTAATATTATTAATAATTTACTTGAGTTTCGGATAAGTTAATAATTTTCGTATCATTAAAATATTTTCCATCTACATTCTAATTTCAAATACTAGTACAACTCATTCCATAGCCAAGAATCCACAGCAATAAGGCTACGTTCACACCGCACTACGAACCGCCACGGCGCGGCGGTACGCGATGAAGCGGATTTACTGTTTCACTAGTTTGATAGGGATCCGTGGTGGCTTAATAAACGTTACACGGCGTAAACTGTGTTGTCGCGCGTAAAGTCGGCTGATTGCTTAGCTTCGAGAAATGAAGCATGTAGATTGTCGTAGTTTTTAGTATGTTGTGGAAAGTGTATAAACTAGAATAGAATAGAAAATAATTATTTGAGTTTGAATATACAAGCAATAACAAAAAAAAAAAAATACTACAAGCAATTGTGCTGAGAGATGGCGTCGAGATGACGGTATCTCACTCTTACTAAGAGGAGGTCTGTGTCCCAGCAGTGGGAACATTATAGACTGATGATGATGTCGACGCTTTTGTTATGTACATATTGACAGATATTTCCAGATTGCCCCAAAAAAGTGAGTGTCATGATTTTTGGTTCTGTTATTTAACTCTTGGATTCGGGAATTTGGATGCCAGAATTTATCTCAAATAATAAAATTATAGCAATAAAAAATCCGTCAAGGTAACAAACCGATAGATACTCGAAGACAAAAACATTGTTGTTTTTGATTGCTTAATTACTGTCTCATAAAACAACCAAAATCATTCAAAAACAAGTCTTCTGCAAAATATTGGCCCCTCTAAAATCTGTCACGATAGTCATTCCTCTCGTTTACGCACCTACTCCATAGCGGATGTTCATCCTTCCAATATAAATGCGTAGTAATTTGAGGGCACCCACGAGGAGTGCGCTACATACCGGGATTCATGACTAATTTGTCTGTAACAGATAGGAACAAGGTTTGATTCGTTTAGAAAAACCATTAAAATATGTGGAAGATTAATTTATTTCGATAACATTGTTAAAAAAAATCGTTTAAGTTTTGCAAAATTGAGACCTGTCTTTAGTAAATCGTCATCAATATCATTTTGGGATCGAGGAAACATGATTTTCTTCTTCTTCCCTTCTCTATCACTCATCCTCCACCTCTATAATAGTCAAATCATCTTTCGATACAGAGTCGATCGATCGGTTTCAATATTCTTCTGCACTCTTGCATATGCAAGCATTTTTGTAACTTTAATAACTCCCAAATTTTCCTATCTGACTGTATATTTGGAATTGCCACAGGGTTCCACCGTTCCACATCTCACTTTTTTTGGCACGCACGTCACTATTTCCAATTTTCTGGTAGTGCGATTGTCACACAACGTAACGGAGAATTTTC
Source organism: Agrotis segetum (assembly GCA_036375495.1). Lineage (NCBI taxonomy): Eukaryota > Metazoa > Arthropoda > Insecta > Lepidoptera > Noctuidae > Agrotis > Agrotis segetum. Next base: position 661,473 of record JAQSVV010000209.1, on the reverse strand, counting down.
TAATAAAGTTGTTCCATACAAATGGTTGTGTGGTTCCATTTTGCTGGAGTTGACTGCGACTATAGCTCCGTATATTCAACATGTAGGGTTTCAACTAAAGGAGTCTCTTTAACTTGTTCCGTTGTTTTCTTATCCTTTGTTATAGCGGTCCTTTCTTGAAGATGATATTGTTTCATCTTTTATTATATTTTTTGTTGCTTCAATCGAGAAAAATGATAAAAAAAATTGTACGAAGTACAGAGACACCGTCTGCAATCGAAATGATTCGCTCATTTATAATACCGTCTTTCAGTTCTGTTTTTGCAATCTAATTTAAAATATATTGTCTTAAAACTCGCAAGTAATTGGTAAAACAGCTCAAGAATGACACAAAATTTTCGTAATTTCATGCTATTTAAGTACTTGTCTCCTAAAACGCTTAGCGGCTTGTGTTTACGCGTGCAGCAACATTTGTTAATTGAATTCCCTTAACGCAACGAATCCTACTTCAAGGACGGCCGCGAAGGATTCCAAATATAATTACTAACCGGAATAGTCTCCAGAGATACGCGGTGTCTTATGATAGAAACGGATAATAAATCTACAAGTACCGCGCTTCGGGTACAGTTTGTACACGTCAACATACCGTGTTGAATCCGTTAAAAGCTCCAATTTGTCTTTATAATCCACTATGCTAGCGTGTAAACAGCGTGGTGGAACTTTGCTTTCCTCCACTGATATTTTAAGTGACGTGTATTGCTCTCGTGGTGCTCTTAATTTTGAACGATCGACAAACAATGCGTGATCATATACGTTAGCAGCTGATCTATGGGAGGAACTTACAGTATCATGTAATTCTTGAGTAATGTTTGGTTTAGGGATTTGCGAACGTTGCAAGCTTATTAGTTATTGTGTATGGAAGCGTATAAAGTAAATGTTTGGTTTCGCACGCAGATGCGTCATGTTTTTCTACTTCACTTTCGTTCTCTCAACAGCATCATGAAGTAACATGAAACTTAACATTTTGGTTTGTTTAAAGATAAGCTCAAACTGGGTTGAACTACAATTCCCAGTGTGGTCAATTTGCTGCCACACTGAAGGATTTTAAGTAGACCGCAAACTTAGTGCCGCATTTACTCAAACATTTAACGGGCAATTCATATTTTATGAGGAACAGTCAAAAGTACTGTGCACACAGCGGGATCGTTTCGCCGGAAATTATGAATTTTGTGAAAATTTTCCACGTTCCATCAAAGTTTAAATTACTCTTGCCTTATTGAGATTTAGGTATCTTCTGGTTGTTCGTTATAATCAGTAAGGCGTATCACGGGTGAACAAATTGTGTGATGTCAAAGATTTATAGTGAAAAGTCAGGGTTGGTTGGCTTATTGGCAAACATGGGAGGGTGGTGGATAATTAATCTGGCCAGACGGATGGGCGAGAGGTGCGGAATACAAATCGGCGGTGACGCGACGAGCTGTTGTTATTCATGGGGATACTTGTTATATATTTGGCTGGAATTTTAATTTATCAAACATGGGATGGAACGGTTTTTGGTGTAGTTGAATTTTGTAGGCCATATTTTGTGAGTAATGATAATGGATCGACTATGTAAGGATGATATGGCTGATAAAGAATCGACTGTTGTTGAGATGTAGGTAATCATCATCACCTCAATTCGAAAATGGAAAGGAAGAAGAAGACACACTGATGATTGAACTCTAAGCCATGAATTTATTTGCTAGATCAAGACATGTTACTACTATTATAAAGGCGAAAGTTTGTAAGTATGAATGTTTGTTACTCTTTCACGCAAAAACCACTGAACGGATTTGGCTAAAATTTGGTACACACATAGTTTATAATCTGGATTAACACATAGGATAGTTTTTATCCCGATTTTATGTTCCCGTGGGATAACTTTCGAGTAGTAGCGGGTGAAGCCGCTGGCAACAGCTAGTGTTACAATATGCATGTATTTTAAGAGAAAAAATACTTAAACCAAATTGATAAATTCATAACTAACCGCATTATTTTTTCCCTCAACACAGCTAAATAAAATCTCCCATATTAACTTGAAAATATAAACCGTTTCCAACGTTTACGCGCGGTCGGTTTTCGCGATTCCACTCTACGTACCTTTTTGTCCGTTTGTGTGAGTTTCTGATATTGCGGCGTAGATTAAAACACGCTCCAGAATCCTTTTGTTCAACTTGAATGTACAGCAAGTGTCCGACTTGTAAAAAGCGGAGTTAGCGCTGGATACAGCCGCTTTGTGAGCATTTGAAGCTGATCAACAATCAGCTTCAAATGCCATCCAGAAAGTTTTTCGGTGGTTTTAACTTTTGAGAAGTGAAATAACTTAATCATTTCTAAGTTTTGTTGATTTTTCATATGGCAGAAACTACGAAACACAACCTACTATTTTTTTATGGGGATGGAAAAATCATCAAATGAATCCTCCCGCTCTGGTTGGAGTCGAAGGAACTATTAGACTCTTACTGACTTACGTAAGGTCTTGCGACCCCATTCTCCTTTCGCCTTGTTGATACATTGATACATCTTTACAAGCATTATTATTATTAGCCTGTTTCGTCCCACAGCTGGGCAAATGCTTCCCTCCATTCATTCCAATTCTTCCTGCTTTACCAGCATACTAAAACATGATTATAACTATTAAATTAACATTGCAAAAATGATTTATCTAAATGTTCAGTTGCTACTAAATCCTACTAATATAGTTTAGTTATGTTTGTTACTCTTTCACGCAAAAACCACTGAACGGATTTGGCTAAAATTTGGTATACAGATAGTTTATAACCTGAATTAACACATAGGATAGTTTTAAACCGATGTTATGTTCCCGTGGGATAATTTTCGAGTTGTAGCGGGTGCAGCCGCTGGCAACAGCTAGTCAACTATAATTGTCGCGTTATTGGTTCCGTAAAATCTTTAAGTAAATTCGTTAGGACTGAAATTCAGAGGCTAAAATTTGCTGAATATTTTTTTAAATAAACAAGTTTACGGATCTGAAGAACATTCTCAATAATACTTGATTTCAAATGAAGTATCTTTTCGAGATAAAGGTAGACCGCTATCCACAAATAAAATTAAATGGTGAAGTACGTTTCAAACGAAATTGGCATTCCTTCAGGCTTGGTATTTGCTCTTTGAAAACTTTTATATACATTGAGCCTGTTTACTCTTGATGGCGAATGTTGCTTTGTATCAAAAGATGGACTTTCATTACTTTAACATTATGACTTCTTAGGTCTTTCTCTTGTATTCTATTGGTGACCTATGTATGTAGATAAATTAACGTAGTTTATTCTGTGTTAAATCTTATGGCCATTTTGTACTCGTAATAAGTTTTCTTCAGTCAGTGACGTGACTAAACTAAAACGGTGTTAATGGCTTGGTGCTCTTGACTAATTAATGGCAAAAATAAAGCTTTAACTCGATGTTAGAATAAAATAGACTTTTTATTTTATTCTAACATCATTCTGGTGAAAAACAAGCATGCGGTCCACCTGAGAAGAAGCGTTTTTTTTTTCGTGGGTTCAAATCCAACTCGCAGCTGAATTTTTCTTTCCTTAAAATATTTCTTTACGATACGCGACGCACACGTTAATGCGTATAAATAATTAATTATATTTTTAATAATAATTAACAACAATACTTTTCATGCCTGGTTGAAGAGCATTTTCTTTTGTAAGGTTTACTAATAAATGAATGATTCTAAAATTATTATGATGTATTTAAATACATTTACATATACATAATGCAATTTTTCACCTTCCCATCATTTATACGAGTATTCATTCGTGACCCATTTATTCTTTTGTTTCTGCCATGTTCTTTTCTCCAGTTTATTCATGAGAACTCCGGGACCTGGGATTATAGTTCTAAATGAGTGCCCATAGTAAGACCATTTTGCAGCTAAGTCGTTGTTTGAGGTAAGATGAAATTTTCAAGCAATTTTGCGACGACAGCTTAGCGTAAAAGGCTGCCACTGTCCACAACAGGACTACATAGTCTTGTATAAGAACTCATCCTGTGAAAATCCTTTTTATAAAGGAAATTCAGTTTTTGCAACAGTTCTTTATCCTTTTTTAATAGGGCAAGACTTTGTTACTATGGTAATAAAATTATTAGCTAAATGCAAAGCCTGACGGGGTTGCCGGACTAACGAATTACCATGACCCCGGAACGTACTCGCGTAAGTAAGTAATTGAAGGACATCGTCGATTTTAGTCAGTACGAGTTTAACAGTCCCTCCCGCTCTGCCCTGGGAGGACTCATTTGATGATTTTACCACGCTAAAAAAAATTATACAAAGAAAAATTAGGTAAAATGCTTTTAACCTCCTAATCATTAAACAATCTCAAACATTATAAAGCTGAAGAATTTGTTGGTTTGATTGGCTGGACGTGCTAACTGTTGGAACTACTGGTTAGGTAGAAAATTTTACGTTGGATAGCCTATTTATCTAAGAAGGCTATAATAGGCTAACATCACGTATTTGAGTAGAGTACACCTAGGAGTCGAGCAGTGGGGTTTGAAACCACGGGAAATGCTAGTTTAATAAATATGAATCACGTATTCCTTGTTTTTAAACATAATTATGTATACTTTAACTGCCCATTTATCCTAGTAGGTACGTAGGTGTGAATGGGTATGTGCCCATTCACACCTACGTACTGATATGTATCAGTAAACACATTTACATCGACGTCGCGACCAGTGTAACCGGTTCCAAATAGCGAGTATCGTGAATTGAATCTAATAGTGCGCGTAGGCAGACCACTTGCTCATCGTTATGTGAAGTTACGTCAGCGAACCGGACAATGATCTTGAACAGACAGAGACTGCTCTACTTACAAACTTTTCATTGAATATTCCTCCTTTGAATTTAAAATGCACCAGGAAACTGAGAAAAAAATCTTAAAGAATATTAAATAACTCTCTGTGTTATTAATGAACTGAATCGTACCTCTTATTTACCTATCCGTTCAAAGATTTTCATTATGAATTGCAACCGTTTGCCTCTAAAATGAAAGATATTCAAAACTTTCCGGTGAAGTCAATTAAAGATGAAATGAAAACTTTACAAGAGGTAATAAACAACGCGGGGTGAAATGATGTCGGTTTGTTTGTGGGCTATAAAATGAGGAGCAGGCTTCAAGGGGCATAGCAGGCACCGACTAGTAATTAATGCTTAGCCGAGGGGCGACGCGGGAGGAATCGGATCAATTTTCTGGCTATTCTTCGTTCCAAAGGGTGGGCTATTGGCAAATAAACATTGATTAGGCTAAGGAATTCTTTTATCTACAGCTTTTTATCTTTGTTTAGTAACTTCAAAGTCGGTTTTTAAAGAATTTTTTTTTTTACTTACTGTGGGGTTGTCGTTATTTTCAAAATTCAACCCGAATTTACTGAGCCCATGGGACGCCATAAATATCCAACGCAATAAAGGAGTCCAAAAACTCTCCATAAAAATTGTACAAATTCAGCACATATTGAGTGGTCTCGAACAGTTTTAAGTATGGGAAGCGCGGTGTAGGTAGCATCCGACCCTCGTATTTAGCTATTGTTTTAAGTGGGCTACACTTCGTTACGCCCCTGCCGTTAGGCGAATTTTTGAGATCGGCTTTTTATATTCCTTCTTTTTTTAGCAGAAGAGCCCTCACGCTAAACTGATAATGACGCCGACCTCGGGGGGAATTCGAATGTACGCGGAGTTTAGCAAGGCTTTAACGATGAAAATTTATTGTAATGGTTGTAATGCTTTTCTTTACTCGTAATAGCACCGTTAACGGTAATCCTAAGAACTGAAACACCTGGGTCAGCGTCTTTAGAAGTTCCGAATAAATACGATGACTTATAAACGACCTTATAAAAGAGTGGCGTTAGCATAACCCTTGGAAATAACATCAAGAAATCAAAACATGAAAAGAACTGTTTCTTTTTAGGAGTTGTTAGAGGAAAAACTTACTGTGATAACTTTATCGGTGTGTGTAATATTTTGTCGCGGAAGTTTTGTCGTTTCCGCGCGACATTGGGTTTCATCAAATGTTTTGCTACATGAGTCACAAACGAGTGTTTCCTCGGGCTGTTCGTCTCCCCTTTCGGAGCTCAAACAATCCGCAAGAGTAATTTATCTCATTTCCCTCAATTACGTGCTTTTCAATAGCGATGGAGTCACATGTCAAATGGGGTGAACTTGTTCGTCGAAGTGTACATACATATTTTATGTGTACGCGGATAGAATGATTATGTTATAGGTGTTCCTTTCCCGTAATCAGATCGTGTTCATATCAATATTGGGTTTGGTGGGATATTCACTCAATTATAGCCACAAACGTGTTCCCAAATGCACCCCTTTGAGCCGTCTCAGATAATTTGCAGCATGGATTACATTTCTAAGTTATTTGAACAGGCATTCTATCTCCTATTTGTTATAGAAATAACTCTACCCTTCTAATTTGCGTTCAGCGTTAATTCAACAGATTTTCCGATTTTCTCGGCTGAAGTCGGCCCATTTGTATTTGTTTCAAGTTCGCAGACACTCCCTCGGGCGACGCATTCATCGTGAGGGGAAGGTGAGCTTAATTAGGAAATAATGCCTAAGCGATTAATCACAATACCCCTACGAAGGTTGTACCTACGTAGACAGTCTTTTGTTTCTAAATTGTGAACCCGACCCGGTCTTGAAGTTGATTTCCAATGGGAAGTAGAGACGGAGGGACGTCTCCGCCAGACCTGAAACTGTGACGGTTCGTTTCACATCCCCGTATTGCTGTTTGCCTATTATTCTAAAAGTCAGAGGTGAAATTGAGGGACGGCCATGGGTGAAAATATGTTTCCAACTTTTAAATTTACGGTCTGAGAGGTTTCATGGCGGAAATAATTTGTGCACGTTTATTTATTTCACTGACCAAGAAGATGACAGTGTTTGGGTGCATTTGTAATGTAATGTTTGTTATTATTTTTAAATAATGAAAAATATTCAACGCGTCTTTATAGCGTTAAGATTTCATATAATTTATTGAATAGGGTTTTACTTGACGAGTAAAGCTTAAGTTTAAGATATTTAAGCCTAACTCTTTGTTATTAATGAATTTTGTGGTACAAACAAATTCATCCAAACAGCTTGTTATGAATTAAATGAAAATAATTGGTAATACAAAACCGCTTGGGGACGCGGGGTTGTTATGAAGCACACAAATTTTCCACAAACCCTTTAATCCCGAGCTCGCTTATTTCACTTGGCCCCTCGTTGTCGAATGTCCCCTGTCTCCCCTATGCTAGTTGATGAAATTTTGGGTGATGCCTCAAAGGTATAAACTGTAAAATTCATGGTAAGTATTTGATGCGGAAGTTTCTGCATTATGCGATACAGGTAGAATGGGACCTAGGGGAACAAAGAATAATGTGGCATTGTTATTTTAATGTAATTCACTTTTGTGATATTTTTATGTAAATTTTGAAACTACAAAACGTAATGCCACAGAGCCATGTTGCATGCACAGATACTAAGTACTTTTAGTTTTTCCGGGTTCATGAAAAAAGGAGCAGAATGTAGCAGCTGTTCCCGTTGTGAAAGTTTCAGAGGCAGTCGAAAGTTGCATACTTATTGCAGTAGTGGGGGAAATGAGGCAACTGCTATCTGTTTTTGTATGTTTTAATTAGCAGTATGTCTGTCTTACAGTGGAAATTTTGTGTTACTATTTTAGTTTTTGACTTAAATTAGAATTCTTGACTGCTATGGTATCATATCTGCAAAATTACGTAACGAATTTCGGAGAATATGAACTAAATAAGTAAGTAAAATGTTCGCATCTTACGTACCTAACATTCATTTTCAATGTCACTTTGACAAAAGAAAGTTTATAGTGTATGCAAAGTAACGAGCTTTTTTCTCAAAAGAAACGTGTTATAGAATAGGTTCATGTTGACGCAGCTTCCCTCGCAATGACTCAGATATTCACATGGGACTCAATACAAATTCCCTCAACCAATCTACATGAGGTCGCGTAACCGATTTTTGTACAAAAAATATAAAAAAAAATTCAACCCACCGAGAATATCTTTATGATATAATGCTCAAATCTACTCAGATTTTCCCTTTTATTTTTATATATTTTTGGGTAACAGTGTCAGCTTTTTTTAGTAAGATGAATGAGCATAAAAAACGAATTTTGTTAGAACATAACCGAGATAAGGACAGTAAAATTTGCTTTGGTAAACAATTGGATGGATTATTTAAATGAGCCATTTATCCCGTTCCAATGGTTCAAAAAATTGGATAAAACGTTTTTCGTTCGGGATGAAAGGTAATAAACTGAATCCACTGAAAGTTTCAAAGAAAACATTGGCTCCCATTTTTGTACCATACATAGACATCGGCTGAACTACAGAAGAATAAGTTATAGATGGTGTATAGACACGGGCATAAGCTATTAATAAGACTGCGGTTAAACTGAAGCGGAGCGGAGCAGAGCGGAGAGCGATTCACCAATCACATGGCTTGAGTGAAGAAGAGATATGGATTTCAAGCCATGTGATTGGTAAATCGCTCTCCGCTCCGCCTCAGTGGAACTGCAGCCTTATACTCGCGGTTTCGCATGCATTAACTTTGGTAATTGTTTCCCGGGATCGTAATACCGGGATAAAAGGTTTCCTATGTGTTAATACGAGTGCTAAACTATCTCTGATCCGATTTGATCCGAATCCGTTACAGAGTTTTTACGTGAAAGAGTAAGAAAAGTCCATTCACCCTCTCAAACTTTCTCACTTATTATTATTAGCAGTAAAACACAGTGATCTAGTACTTACTTACTCCTTACGCTTCGTATCGTTCTCACATAGGTTCTTGTCTACCATTAATGTAGTAGTGAAAATTATACCAGCAGTAAATTGACAGTAGAACCGGTTACAACGTACATAATCATAATGTCTTGGTTGAAATTACCTCTAGGTACACTAATAGGTACCTATTTGTTATGACCACCTGTATCAAATTAGTGGTAAGTGTGCTGCTAAGTCAGTGCTACTAACATTAGCAAGCGGTTGACCAAGTACAAACGCACGTTCATATCCATGGTGCAATTTCATATCTATATGTATGGTGGATAGTACAAACTTTATTTAAAAAAACATCTTCGCCAAAAAAAAGCACAATAAAGCCTATATTGTTTTTTTTTTTTAAATTTAAATCAAGATTGGTTTCATTCCATAATTACGAGGGTTTTTAGGAGCAATTTAATTAATATTTTATACAAGATGGAGAAAGTAACTCGAGTCATGATTTTTTGAAATAATTATGCTCTAATTGTATTTTGATAAAAATTCGAACAAAAATCGTTTAAAACTATCTATTTACTTTGTGTGTTCTTGTCTGAGTCCACAGATTTAGGCCCTAAGTACACTATTTATTATGCTTTCAGCTTGAAAACCTAGAAAATGCAATAGAAATTCAACGTAGTATCGTATAAAATGCAACCGACGCAGTTGTTGGCAAACTCAGGGATGAAACGAAGGGTAGGCGCGTGGCCTGCATACCTAAAAACTTACTAAAAAATTCTGTGCGTCTCCCGACTCCCGACTACCAAGATAATATATAGGTATACGTATCTCACTGCGAATTTTATTGAGAACGGATCAGCCTTTTCAGACGTGGTGATGATCGTACATGTCTTATTCATTTGACTTATGTATGCGAAGAAAAGGATCAGGAAATATATCGGGTTGAAAAAGACATCTCTGGAAAAAAATTACTGTTCTGACTTGCAGACATTATGTAGCTATATTTTTCAGCTGAAGTGTTGGTTAGATTTATTCAAAATTAATTTCGTTGAATTATGACAGATTTCCACCAATGCCGTTACAAAACAATCGGTGATTGATTAGTGGATACGAGTATTACGAAGCCAGAATTAGCTAATTTCATTAGGAACTGAGCTAACTAAAACCTAATTTTAATGGAGTGAGTAGGCCAACAAATAATTAATATTTTGACAGGTAATATTTACCTCCGAAAACCAAGCATATCAGTGTTCAAACGTTAACAAATATTAATGAAATCCAGCCTACAACATACCACGTAAAATTTAATTTTAGTAACTTTTAATTAATTTCTAATGTACTCTTACGTGAAGGTTTTTGTTCTAAAACTTTGTACGTGTTGCTCTCCGTTCGTGTAATTTATATTGTTATTTACGGGTATGATAGAATCTAATCTGTTGTGTTCGAAACTTTTGAAATTAGTAGTCTAACTAATACATCATCAGCTTTCGCGTGTTTTGGGGTCGGTTTCCAATTTCAATGATGAATATCTGTTATAAGTTTGTATAAAGCTGAATTTATATTTTAACGGTCTAGTATCTGTTTTTCTAATCAATAAGGAATTACTTCGGGTCAATAGCATAAAAAGTAAACTAAGCCAACTCCAAAATAACTCAATATGTCGCACGCCAAAAGAAACCTCCCTTACCCATTTTTCGAGATGACCCTAAAAAATAAATTGTGAGCGGGAAGCGAAAGGCGACGCGCTACGGCTCGAAATCCCTGCAATAACGAGACGTGCCCACATGAATAGACTTGACAACACTCGAGTTGATGCCTCAGATATACGACGTGGAAGATAACGTAGCACATGACTATACCATGATCTATAAAGACGCAGATGGCACGGAAAAACTGTGGAGCTGTGTTTCGACAACGTTTGCACGCAATATACTCGTACCTAGTAAATCAATGATTCAATCTGTCGTAACGCATTGGAAAATGTTAATGATTATTGACTTTTCCCTTCAAGTAAACGATAAATATAAAATATTAATCATCAATTGCTAAACCACCAAGATTAAACTTTCCATTCCCTTTCTCTGCAGCTTCATTAGTACCATCATCTTCATTATCAAACTTGTTATTAACTTCAGGGTTTTGGTCATGCACGACTTATATGCACATCGTGTAATTAACAGCGCGGTCACTGAGGGACATATAAAGACCTCTAATAAGCCTCATGGTCACGTGCCACCGAATAAATTGCGGTAAACTTAATTAAAGAGTTATGCTTCTGCACCAAGCCGGGACCACAGCCTACGTGTGTTTATTTTGCATTAGATGAAGTTAATTCTGTATTTAGCATTGCTAATTTTCCTTCTACGTGTACATTTTGGAATAGAACACGAAAATTACTTTGGTGGAGTTTTTACAACGTCCGGCGAACATGATTGTGGACAGTTAACAACTTTTTAATTAACGAACATGGAGACTCTTAATATTTTGTATCTTAGAGAAATAAAAGTAAAAGACATGTAGATCTTATCGAAAGTAAGTAAGAATAAGTTCAAGATGATGATGATAACACGTCTATAAATTTCCTTAATTTCTTTCGCAGGATGTTCAGCACAGAACCTGAGGATATTCCCGATGCAGAAGCAGCAGACGGTCGCTGTGGGCAAGTCAGTGGTACTGACGTGTCAAGTGGATGCCCCAGACCCAGCGCTCGTGACGCAACCGCAGTGGAAGGACCCCAAAGGATTCGTTATCAATGAAGCCGCGTAAGTACTGAAGGATTGGATGAACATAGATGATTTTTAGGTGGTGTTAAACAATGTATGGATTAGAGATAATATAATATTTGTACTTGAAGCTGTACACACATACAGGCCTATGCTCAGCAGTGGACGTCTTACGGCTGAGACGATGATGATGATGATGATGAAGCTTTACACAATGAAGAAGTGAGATTTATAGTTAAAGTTAGAAAGAACGTTGTTTTTTGGCAGATCGACATCTATCCAAATCCGTACCCATATTCAAATAAAACTCTGTCGTTGTAACTTATTTTGGGAAATAGCTAAATTATTGTGTCTAGAAAAAGTGTGTCAAATCTATATTCCTCAATTTACATTAATTAATACAGCACTGTTTCTACATTGGCTAAAATCATACACACTTTTTTACTGAAAGTGTTACGGGACACGTTTAGTAACTCAATCCTACAAAATTGACAAAATTATTCGTAATACATTAACATCCATTCTTAATGTGGCCCTGGATGACCGAGCGTGGCTTCAAGCCACACTTCCAATTCGTTTTGGTGGGCTCGGTATCCGCAAAATTTCCAGTGTTAGCTTACCGGCGTTCCTGTCTTCTGTCCACAGCACTGAAGGGCTGACCAGGAAAATTTTATCTTTTTCCATGGTCGACCCTGAGGTGCCGTGTTTGACGGATGCCGAGAACGCCTGGAAAATGGCTTGCCCAGATACGGATCGGCCCGTGAACCCGTTTTCCCAGAGACAGTGGGATGAGCCGCTCTGCAGGTTGGTACGGAATAATCTCCTTAATACGTCCACCAATACTGCGGAGCGTGCCCGTCTGCTGGCTGTGGGTGAATGGGAGTCGGGCCTTTGGCTTCAGGCGCTACCTTCACCCAACATAGGTACTATGTTGGGTGACACAACATTCCGGGTCGCTACTTGCCTGCGTTTGGGCGCTCCTTGTGGTGCTCCACACCGCTGTCAATGTGGTGAAGTAGTCGACTGCCTCGGGCACCATGGCCTTTCCTGCGGCAGGAGTGCAGGTCGGTTAGCACGACACGCTAGCTTAAATGACATAATCCGTCGTGCTCTTGTCACCGCCGGGGTGCCAGCCGTCCTAGAACCCAGTGGCTTGGCACGCGACGATGGGAAGAGACCAGATGGTATGACTATAATGCCATGGAAGCTGGGTAGGCCTTTGGTGTGGGATGCAACATGTGTCGATACCCTTGCGCCATCTCATCTTCCTAGTTCAGCGTGTTGTGCTGGCGCTGCTGCTGCAGGTGCTGAAAACTCCAAGCGGCGCAAATACATTGGCTTAGCTAGTAGTTATGTGTTTGAGCCGTTTGGGGTTGAAACTCTGGGGCCATGGGGTCCGAGTGCCCACAACGTTTTTAAGGATATCGCCAGGCGTTTAGTCGACTCTTCAGGTGACCAGAGGGCTGGCCTATTCCTAGGCCAACGAATCAGCATTGCCATACAACGTGGCAATGCTGCCAGCGTTCTGGGCACCGTTCCCGTTGACAGCGATGTGGACGTATTCTTTGACGCCCTTTGAATGTTTTTTTTTTTATCTATTTTTTTTTTTGTACATATTACTAGTAAGTTTTTATTTATAGTTTGTACATAATTTTAGAAATGAAAGTTAGATTTAAAATAAATAAGTTTTGAGTAGAAAAAAAAAAAATCCTACAAAATCAACTCCTCGTCAATCAAACTCAACATCCTTCCCAACAGGACGGGTACCCGACCTGAGATATACACGGAGCCAATGCCGGCGAAGCAGCTGCAACTGTTGTACATATCGTCGATCACGCCGGCCATGGCTGGCAACTACACCTGCGTCGCCACTTACACTAACATGCCACTGAGCGCCAGCGTCGTACTTGATACGTTCAGTAAGTACTTTATTGGATAATTTATTGGACTGTTTTATTGATGTAGCATCTAGAATGGGTAAAAGAATGGTAGAATGTGTTATTTCGTTGTTCTGCTTAATAAGTGTTCAATTTTATCACGACTGTTTCTGATAAAATGAAATGAATACAGAATTCATTAAAATAATAATAAAAATTATATTCTGTAAATTATACTCAAGGAAAACAAAAATAAAATTCTCAGGAAAAGAATTCATTAGTCATTTCCTAGAGGCGTGTTTTCATAATTAGAGTGCTCGTGGTGTTGATACCTTGTTGTTACAGAACACAATTGGATATTTTATAGATAACTACCTATCGCCTCTGATCTTAACCTACATCTATCTCAGTACCAAAATGAGCCGTTTTGAAGTTAAAACGAAACATACATATAAACAAAAACTAAATACTTTCACAGTAAAAAAAATGCAATAATAATGGTAATAGTATTTATATCAATGAGAAACTTTCCATTTATTAAAATGTATTTTTAATTTTAGTTGCAATTACCTGGACAAATGCCAATGAGAATCAATACGCTACAAAAGGAAAAGACTTTAAGATTATGTGTGAAGTAACTGCGGAACCTGCACCGTCAGTTGATTGGTTCAAGGAAGGGAATCCTGTAAGTAGCAACAATACTTTTACACTTAATATTTTTCATAAAGAAAAACAATATAAAACTGATGTTGTAATATTCTTCAAGGTGGCAACTGGTGACAGATACGTCATTCACGCAAATGGACTGATGATCAAAGGTGTGGAAGAAAGTGATGATGGAACATACACTTGCCGTGCTGTGGTCATCCAAACTGGTGAACTAGCTGAAAGAAACATCAAACTTGAAGTAAGTGGAGTACAAACGCCTTTTAAACCTAATAAAGCTTATTTTACAAGCGGATTTAGGACGCGTTTTTAACAAATATTTGCTTCTTCAGGTATATACAGCACCAGAAATGGAAGAAAGAGAATCTAGAGTTGAAATCAAGGAAGGTGAAAGTGCTGCGATCTCATGCAAAGCTAGAGGAAAGCCACCGCCTACTTACTCTTGGATCAAGGCTTCGACTCGGGAGGTAAATAATAAAAGTGTTTACAATTAATATTCAGCAATAAATAAAAACAAAATAGTGCCGATTATAACGAAATAGTCGTCTATAATATAAAAGAATAATACTTAATTAGATTTAATCTTTTTTAGAATTTAGCAAGCACATCCCGCTTCAGTGTTAACGAAAACAGTGGTCTCTTGAAAATCGATCGTGTAGAAGCTGGTGATTATGGCAAATACATCTGCAGCGCTGTCAACCAAGCCGGTCAAAACGAAACCGAAATCGAAGTGGAAGTACTAGTCAAGCCTAGAATATTCGAACTGTTTAATAAAACAGCTGATGAGAAGCAAGAGGGTAGATTAGAGTGTAAGGCAACGGGAAGGCCTGCTCCTCGCATTAGTTTCCGCAAATTGAGCAACCCTGACCGCTTCCTAAATGGACCTAACGACGACGGCAGGTAAGACAATTGCCAATAACAATGGTGTTTTACTGCCTTAATTGACACAGGTACCGCATTAGGGTTGGCAAGTTATGTTTGAACGTTATTTAGTTACTTGATTACTGGCTGGAAAACAAGGTCAAATAGATCTTTTGAAATTGAAGGAATTCAATCATGATAAGTCGTTTACGTTTAATTAAGCTGTTCATCGTCTATGATAGGATATTACATGAAATCTTTTTGCGAGTTGCCAAGCCGAAAAATGAAAGCAACTTAAGATACAATTTGTTTCTAGAGATTGTTAGAAACTTTTTAACATAATTACTTTTTTAAAGGATTACGATCGAAACGAGCAGTCGACAGACTGGTGACCAAATGGAGTCTAGCGGAGTTATCACTATCTCTAAACTGAACAGGACTGATGATGGTCTCTACGAGTGTTTTGCTGAGAATGCTGGTAAGTAAAACTAGTCATAAAACCTTGCAATATTACATCTCTATATGTATTGTCTTGATTTATTAAGATGCTAATTCAGTTTTCATATTTGTTGCTCTACAACTCTTCTCTTAAGTGATCATTATAACATAACTAAAGATTATATTCCATTTGATATGTCACTTACCTTTCTCATGTATGAAATAACTTTGTCCAAACCTATAATAAAAATGGCTGTGTTATTTGCAACCTATAATAATATAATAATAATAATATATTCTACAACTATCACACAACGCCATCTAGTCCCAAGCTAAGCAGAGCTTGTGTTATGGGTACTAGACAACTGATAAACATACTTATATATTTCTAAGTACATACATATTATAGATAAATTACACCCAGACACAGAACAAATGATCGTGCTCATCACACAAACATTTGTCCTGGGTGGGAATCGAACCCACGACCTCCGGCATAGCAGTCAGGGTCACTAACCACTAGACCAACAGGCCAGTCTATCTTTTTTTCCAAGATTCTGTGTTTTAACTTTTCAATATTTTTGTAGGTGGTGAAGCAAGAAAGAATGGACATTTAACAGTGAATTTCAAGCCAACATTCGAGCACATGCCGACAATCCCTGTCTGGAGTTGGAACAGTCGTCCCGCCAATTTAAGTTGTACGGCCGAGAGTATCCCCAACGCGACCATTAAATGGAGGTAAGAGCGTTAAAACAAAGGAAAGGCACTAATGCAGTCATTTCACTTTGGTCTTCACTGTGAGGAGAATTTATGACGTGACTTAATGTAAGATTAGGATTATTTTTTCTTTGACACTCATGGTGAACATCACTGATGCATTTTTTTAATGAGATGTTTTGTTAGAGGTTCCTGATTATTTATATAGAAACAGACCATGTTCTATAAGCAGCAATAAACTTCCTGGCAAAATGTAATACTGTAGAATTCTGATAGGCTTATGCATCAACAAGTACTGAAAAAGCTATATATCTATACATAAAATATCTTCCAATTTTTAGATTCCGCGACCTGGACTTAGTAGAAACTCCTCAAGTGAAGATCTACGGCTCTGGACCCTCAAGCTACGTTATCGTCACACCAACAGACAAAGCCCTGTACGGTATCTATAAATGTATCGCTACCAACACTCTGGGTGAGGCTGAACACATCATTCAGTTCAGAGAAGCATTCCCACCGGGACCTGTCGTACAAGTAAGTGAAACAGTAATATTTATACGATAAATTGGGGCCTATAGATATCTCAATCCCAAAAAAAAATATAAAAATGGTCCCCGAAAAATAAGGCAGAGAGGAGTACCCAATAGTACACCTTTCGCTAATTATGTTTTTAAGATCAATGAAATAGAGGGAAAGTCTATTGTCATTAAAGAGGTACTAATCCAGACTTTAGAGAAATCCCTAAAAGAAAAATATTGCCTAAAATAGGATTCGAATTCGATAAGATCTCACGTTCAAAAGTAGCGTTTGTGATCACTACACAAATTATGCAGTTACTATAGCTGTATTACTTGCTGCATAACGTAACCGGGTGGTAAAAATGGAGCAGAATAAATATCACACTGACGTCAGATTCCAGGCTGAGGGACAAATCTGAATTGGGGTAGTGTCTAAATTCGGAATCAACTCGACTGGTCAGTGCTGACCTAGTTCTTGACAGTTATAAAATAGAAAACCTTTATTTTTAGTATCTTGACCTATTGTCAGTGTTTCACAGAACAGTTGTTTTCTTTTTAATCCTGCAATATCTAACTTTCTTGATTACTTTAACAATAACTTAGTTGTACTCAACATATCAAAGGTTATTTATTACAGCCTACAACTTTATCATGTTTCAATACTGTCGTCCCAATAATAAACTTGGAGATCAAAACTTTTCCTTGATTCTTGTTCCACATAAAGTTACACCAAATCCCTTTTATTTCGTAGGCCCGACAAGAAACAATAACGGCAACATCAGTATCATTCAATATCGTGGGACCGGCAGAAGAAATGGGACCACCAATATTGGCCTACACAGCCCAATACAAAGAAAACGGCAATTTCGATTGGAATCTCGCCCAGAACAGGACTTGGTCGGCCAATTCGCCGTACATTGTGGAGAATTTGAGGCCGATGTTCACTTATGATTTTCGATTCGCTGCCATCAATAGGGTCGGGCCTGGCAGCTGGGGGGCGCCTATTACCGTCATTATGCCTAGGAGGTAAGGTTTCGTTTCCTTTAGTACATGTACGAGTTTATCTTTAGTATGTGTAAGTCTGAGTTTATCTAGATGCTCAGATGTTGCCTAACAGTTTAGTAACTATATGTATATTTGTACTTACATTATTATTGCTTTTCACACATTTTGTTCAAAAAACAAGTTGATAATTATGACAAGTTAATATTAACGTCCAAGAAAGTAAATGAAAATAAAAATAAAGAAAGATATAAAAGAAAATCACAACATCATCATATTTCATGACTATTCATGTGTCACTTTTTAGATCGCCACCGGAGCAACCAAAATGGTGGGAAAACGAAAGCCCAGAATCGCTTATTCACGGTAAATACGCAGATAGATACGAGCTGAGATGGCGCGTACCCGCCAACAATGGCGAACCCATCGATATGTATGAGATCAGCTACTGCATCGTAAGTTTTTTATTGTGTTGTACTATCTCATAATATTCGCATTTCCACACACAATACACACGCATTTCAATAGATTTGTTTGGATGATTTATTTCGCTTTCCGCACCTACTACGTACATAGAATTCGACAAACTTATTACTTATCGTAGTCTTTTGTATTTTTATAAGATTGCTTGAAGATCATTTTTCTTATTCCTGGAAGAATTTTTTCAATATTTTCGGAGACGATAAAAGATTACGAGTATCTATCTTCAAATCTGTAGTAGTAAGCAAAATTTTAATGTAAGTTCACGAATTTATTTAGGTGCAGAAAGTAAGTGGAGAATGGCGCATCGAATCTGAATCTAAATGCATCGTGGAGGAGCTGAAATCCCTAGAGGCAATCAGTTACGAAGTACGTGGTCTCCATCCAGACACGCGGTACAGGATGCACGTTCGGGCCCACAACGTCCTTGGATATTCCCTGCCTGCACAACTTTACGTCCAAACGGCTCTTGGTGAGTACAATCAGGAGACTAATGAAGTACCCGTAAGGGCTGGCTTCTATGACGTTTACACCGCCTCAGAATCAATATACAATTCGAAAGCAACGACCATCTATTCCTTCAGCCTGTTCACCTTTGTTTTGTGTTTGGTTTTGTGAATTCAGACCTCGAACTAGTGTTTGTGCGCCTTTATTTATTTTGTCGTGCTCCTGTAAAATATTATTTTTACAACGAATTTATTTACCTGTCATGTGTTTCCAGTGCAGTGGTTCTATGTTTTTTTTTGCTTTTCTTTGATCAAGTACAATTAGTATTCATAGTTTAAGTCATCCGCTTGTTAACCATTATTTTTGTGTTATTTATTTTCTTCATATTTTTCTGAATGGTTTTTTTTATGATACTAATTTATCATTCACTTTTTTATTGTAAAATCTTGCCTATACAAAATAAAATTAACATTAATACCTTTTAAAATGTACAAATATCAATTGTGAGGAGTGTGTGAACCTGTTGTATTTTGGCATGCGTTTTATATAATTTTATATTATTTTGAAAGTTACTTTTAGAATTTGAGTACAATTATGATTTGAAGTTAGTTATGATGTACTTTTATAGTTTTATAAAATTTCGTATTGACGATTTTATATTATGTTGGTGTTAATTTATTACCAGTGGTAAGTTTGGATTGCCTATCATTTATTTATTGATTTCTTATGTAGAACATTTTATTTGCCTTATTAACTATACGTATTTATCATTATCAAATATTTTCTAGGTAACCCAAATGGATGTTCAAGTCATTTCCGATGGGCTCACACTAAAATGGAAGTCTTAGCGTCGATATTAATAATGTTTTACATAATATAAACTATAGTTAAAATCTAAATAATCTTCTAAATTAAGCAAGTCCAAAGACGACTGTTGTTATTTAGGGAAAATACTTGTTGTGATAATGCAATTTGTTGAAGTGTAAATAAGTGTAAATGTTATTTGTGTTTGAAAATATCATCAAATGATTTTTGAACTTTAGTGATTCCAATTGTGTGTCTTTACTATTAAATAATTAAAAGTTTAATATGATTTGATCGAATTTCGGAATGGCGTTTTGAATTATACTGAAAACTTATTCCACTCTTGTTTTAAAAACTAAATATAATCGTATGTAGGTAATTAACGGCTAATAAATTAACACTGCCAAATTATAAAATCGTATTTTAGTGTTAATTAAGAAAAAAATGCCAAAAATTAAGGCATCCCTTACATTTTATCATAGAACGTTGTATAAGAATTCATAAGATTTGTGTACGAATTTTTGATGACTATTTTGTCTTTTTAATATAGAATAAAAAGGTGGGAAAAGAAATCGTCCATCTTAATGATAAAATGGTGTTCGAAGGGAATATGAATGTTGAATATTGAGGGTTGAAAATATAATGTAGTTAGCCAAAAGTTCTATTATAATTGCAAGGAGTTCGAATTGTGATCTGTTAGGAGAAAAAAAATATGACCAATGTGAAAAATAATAAATGTTTTCAAAACAAAGTCTGCCATTTGTAGTTTTCTGTATAGTGCATAAAATGAATGAAGTTCTGATCACTAGTTGTAAATAGAAATTAAAATTCTGTTGGTATAAGGTACTGGTACATTTCCAAACTTCATTCATTTACAAAATGTAACAACCATCACCAAATTCCATGAAATTAGAATAACCCTCATCCCTAAATGTACCCCATGAAACTAATGATTAACTGTAATAAGAGATCAAAAAGAAAGCTGTCAAGATGCTTATCAAGATGTCCATAACCTAACCCTTTGAATGTTGATCCGTTACACAAGTGTGTATGTGTCGCCCTGACTGAAATTTGGGTAAATATAATTTTACTTAATATGATATTTTTAATAGTTAATAATCCTGCTGCTAGTTTCCTTTGGAATGTACTAATTTACTTGCATGATCTTCATGTACACCCTTCAAACGCTGATTAATTCACATTGTCCCGATAGCATGGTCCAACATTGACGACTAAACATTATATCAATCCCTATTTCGAATATATTTTCAGTCTTTATCATTTTTATTATAATTATCTTAGTAGTCATGATAGATGACAATGTTTATAGAATTTTATATTTTGGATTTTAAAGTTATCCCTAGTCGTACCGGTTTATTTTTTCCAAGCATGGATGGTGTAATCTATGAAACTGCCAAAACGATTCTGATCAATAGATTGTTTTGCTACCGAAGCTACATGTCCACCTGCTGCTTCAATTGGCAGTTTCACCAGGTTTTAGGATTTCTTACTAGAATTATAGAAAAATTGTTGCTTGAAAAATATGCAAGAATTCAACGTTTTAATGTCTCTTGGGAATTACACAAACGTTTTTCAAACAGCAATTAATGTGTTCCTATAATTAAAACTATATGTGTACTGAGGTGATGGTTAATAGAGTTCCATCCAATATTTAGTTTTTTTAAAACATTATTATTGTTCCAAATTATTATTCTTGTTATACGTTTACATTAGATTCCAATACCGCTTCAATAGAAAAAAAAACTTGTCATGGGGTTTGAACATTTATTTTGCGATAAAGAGAATCATTTGGAATGTTTGCATCTTGACAACTTTTCTTTCTTATGATTATTATATTGTTATCATTAATTTTAAGGTCTTCGATTTGTGCATCATCATCTTTCGTTTCTGTCATTCGTCATCTTTCATTTTTCATTCAAACCCCATTTCATTCTAGCGGAGAGCTTTCTTCCAAAACCGTTTGAAGAGTCTTTATTAATAGAATAGTTGCCGGTGATTGGGTGCACGATTTCTTTGTCTGAAAGCACTCCCTGTTTGTCACCAATTTGCTGATTGCATTCAATGTCTGTAGTTTCTGTGTACAATTCAAACTAAACTCTCTTTTATTACTTTTAATACACCAAATCTGCATTGATTACAATCAGTTCCATGTCATCTAACATCTTCAGCTTCTGTGACATGATACATAAAACTAACAATAACAAGAGCAGTAGATTCATTTACCACGTAATTTGAAGATCACACTTTGGCTTTATCCTTTATTGTAACTGGTACCCTGCTTCTACTGCTCTTAAATGTGAGGCAAAGAATATATCGAAACAATATTATTCCAACAGGCGTCGAACGATCCGGATTTGCTCCACCACAACTTATGTCAAGTGGTTCCATTATTGGTCTGGCGTTGGCTGGAGTATTCATCTGTCTCCTCATCGTGGACCTCCTTCTCCTGTGCTTTAGACGGCAGGGCGTCATTGCCACTATCTGCGGGAAACGTGGGAAAAAACATAACGACGATGAAGCAAAGTTGGGAAGGTAAAGCTTTTACAATTTTTTGATGTTCCTCGGATGAGTCGTAACTATGTTATTAAAATTCTCTAAAACAAACAGTTCATCCGAAAGCACTTCATCGACATCATAACCGTTACACTCCAGTCTTCCATTGACTATGATAATTACCTATATATGTATTTTCCTTATGTTTAATTGTGTCAGAGCCTATCCTTTTGTGTCCCGTGTTCCAAGTTAAGTGTTAGTGTCGATGAGAGATGTTTCTGCCCGCTAGTCTGTACGGTTGGCGCTTCCCGCTCCCTTATTGCAGCACGAAGCCGCGCGCGCCGCCCTCCCCCGCGCCCCTGCCGCCGCCGGTCAAGCTCGTGCCGACCCCTACGTAAGGCACCACACAATAGCCATACCAAACCTTGAGACTGCCTGCATGCTTTGTTTGTGCGGATGATATGGTTCGGCCCTTGTGAGGAGGAACGTATCCTGAACCGAACAACAATTTGGTTTGGACGGACAATTAAGTTTTTAATAAAGGGGATGATGTATGTATAAGACTTTTCGCTGGGGCTGAGCAGTTTGTACATATCAAAGACGTAAAGCTTCGCGATTTGCCTTATGTATATAGCTATGGAAATGATTATAGAAAACCGTAATGCTTTGGATTGAAAACTGTAAAAGTGTTGTAGTTGTGAAGTAGTGTACAGTGCCGCTTTTTGAAGGTAACTAATTTAACAGCAGCAGAAATTTGTATATTTTATAATTGGAAGCAGGTGCCACGTCTTTTGTATTCGAAAACTTTTCGACAAGTTCTGTAAACTGGAACATCTCTTACGACAATTTTTCGTTCTTGTTTCTTTTGGAATTTATTTGTTTTTTAATCCTGTTATTACCTTGTGTTTAACTCTTCCCCAAGCACTTATGTCACGGGTTTTCATAGTTTGTCTTTTAGATGATTACTATTTGCACAATCCACTAACAAGCATTATTTGTCTCTCTCCCTATGCTGCCCATTTCAACCACGTGTAGCTATGTACCGACCACGCCAGTGTAAGACATTCAAATATATCATACAACTTTTCCTTTTACCGATTTTTGTTTGTGCCTTGTGTTCTGTGACTGCAGTGTCTGCCAAATTATAATCTGCATTAATTCCTTGGCTTTATGTTGTGTTCGCTTTATTTACCTTCAATCATCTTTCATCACATCTGTGTAACTTATATACCTCACATCAAACAAACATCCATTCATGCGCGTAGTCTTGTTTGGTCATTGTTTAAAGTTGCATATTATCAAATAATACTTAGACGATTGTCACAATTTTGCTTCAGTAGACAGAATTTGTATTGATTTCCGTGCGTGTACAAGAAGTCCGTAGAAGTTCGGGTGAACCTAAAGGTGTTCCTATATCGAGAAATTCGTCTGTAATCTAATGTTACGGAATCGAGAAATCCATCAGTAAGGCAATTAAATTGATCATTATAATGCGCACCTTGTAATAATACTATGTGTGCTACCTTGATACAACTTTTGACATCAATGAACTCCACTTGTGTCACATTACACTAAAATGCTCGTCGTCAGTAATGCTCAGATTCGAATTTGTAATGTTACATTATACGTGAATGCTCCTGGTGAGAGAACAACGCTAGGAACTTAAATTGCAACTATAAACATTTGACATGCTGTAAATAAAGCCTGAGTACCATCTGAACTTTAAACAAGATCTAATTTAAACTTACATCACAGGGACGAAAAGGAGCCCCTGAAGGACACCAACGATGACGCCATCAAGAGAAACTCTTCAGTAGAATTCGATGGACACCGAGTGTATGCTACCAGTGGCGGACCAATCATTGGCAAGAATTCCGCCGTGTAAAAGCCGAGTAGTACCTTAAAAAGGAGATTAAAATGATCATGAATGTTTAATCGTCAAAACTTGGTGTTACATTCGATATGCTTGTGTATATGTGAGCGCGACCAGTATTTAAACTGCCAAAAGTTTACTTAAGTATTCAGCTTTACTATCTCAACCTTCTTCATCATCACATTATATTCTCTATTTATATTTTTATAAGGTCTAAAATCCTAAATATAATCATGCAAAACATATTTTATACGATTTTCTAGAGTTTCATTGTCAGAGTCAATCAAGCCTTTATCAATGGAACTTTAATGCACTCTATATTTCTTGAAAGAAACAGCCGCTTCAAGAGGTACTAAATGTGCCTTTTAGTATATTTCTTATAATGAGGGTATTATATTTTAGTGTATATAGGATAATGTATATGTAACGATACACGTCACAATATTATTTTTATCAGCAAATTTTTTATCAATGAGTGTTTAAAAGACAATTATTTTTATATTTTTCTCTATTTCTATTTCTTGTTCATATATTTTTAAGTACTCGCTGTTTTCAAATGATATCATTAAAACTCTTGACCATCATGATATTAACATAAGAGTGAAATGAATGGAAGGAACTTGACACTACATTTTGCCGAATTGTTTTTGTTTTAGTTTAGTGAGAGATGCCTTTAATTTAAGTGAAGAAATCTGAAACTATAGTTTTGTAAGTTAACGTTAGACTTTGTAAATAAATAGTTAAGACTGTAAATACTTTCTATTCTGTTTTATAGTCTCATTTTCGACAAAATCTCAGTGAAAGTTGAATAAATATAAAAGCCAGAGTACTTTAAATCATTTTTCCAAATAAATGAGACTTAGTAAGACGCTTGCTTATCTCGATATAAGCTATCTAGGTGTCATGTTTAATTTTATAAACAAAATCGTTAGTTAGGTAATGTATACCTGTTAGATGATTTAAGACTATTTAGATATTCCTAATTATTGTAATGATTTAGGTATCATAAAGCACAATACATGTAAAGAATAGAAGTTTAGTTAATTATACAATTTTTATAACTGCATATTATCACAATGCAATAAACATTAGTACTTAAAAACACTTTGATACACTTCAATTTTCGATGTACTTATCTACACGTATTTTTATACTTCTGATCTCGATATTAGTTTTAATATACTACTTCTTAGCATTAAGAATTTATTATACTTCTGTTCCTTACGTGGATTGTGTGGGCTCATTAGAATTAGACTGCTGATTTAAATCAAAATATTATCATTATTCACAGTCATCAAAGAATTTAGCAGTCTCTTCTAATAGAGCCCAAAACGTTTTTATAACCGCTTACTATATATTTAAGATGTTTTTATCATAGTATTTATCTACATCTTGTACCTAAACTTTCTCAATTTTTATGTTTTTAAAATTTCATGCAGCGCCTTTGATAAAAACAAAGAATTTATGGAGTAATCGTAGGCATATTGTGGGAGTAAATGTTAAAAATCTTACTTGAATATTGAGTGTCAGTTACTGAAACTTTTGTCGTAACGTTGCTAATAGTTCGAGAAGTTTCCAAAACTCGCAGACTAGGCATGACTCAGAACTAAGTCTTGAGTCGTCTTGAAACTATAATAACAGTCATGAAACTTGTCTCGTTGTAAATCCAACAATCGATTTCAATTTATCCATCAAACAGCAACTAAGTCCGCCTCAATAGATACAATTCAGGCCAATCGAATTACGTGTTTCATTGGACAAATTGCAAATTGAAGAGCTACAAAAACTTCAGCATAGTTATTTGCTTCCTCATGTACCAAGCTTAAATGTTATTCGTATGTAAGGTATGACTGTCTGCTTCTAGTGGCCAGGTAATTGATGGGAGGGAAAGCGCATTTTTATATGAAAATAAATGTATTGAAAATATTCCTGCGTATCATTTTTGGACATCCTAATTAGGTGATTTCCTGGGGTGGCAACACTAGGGGTCTACTTATTACTAAGGAAATGACTGTAATAAAAAAAGCCATTCGTGATTCAGATTTGTAAAGAAATTGTAAAGGTGAAAATACATCTTATTTTACGGTTCATTAATATTAATTTGCGTTATAAATAGAGGTTTACCAAATAGGGACGCCCAAAAAATTTGTCGACAAAAAGACATGATTTATTCTTGTTACTGTAACGTTTTAAATTGGTATGCTTTTTAATCGTTATTGTACTGACAATGTAATCTTTAGTGAGGGGATGTAGTGAACAGACGGGGCTCGCAGCCCGCAGTTTGTGAACAATGAAGCAAATGTTGTGCAACAACACTTAGTAGCGTATTAACTGTAGTGATGTTAGTGATGCGCTTAGTTACGCTAGTCGATTTGGCTGATTCGAAGTAAAATAGATTAGTTTCAAATGAGCACACAAACATTGCATGAACAAAATAGCAGTAGATAGTTTTTTTTTATAGTGATTTGTAGAAAGGTATCGAAACAATAATTCAATTACATACTTAAAAATGCTTTTTCTCCAATAAATGTTGATTTAATTATAATAGTGTTTAGTTTTAAAGTACGATAACAGTTGCCTTGCCGAAAACCATAAAAATAGTTTAGTCTTTTATCGCCATATTCACTGAAATTCCCACGATCCAAAAAGATAAAAATATATTTGTTCAATTTCTATAATACCCCAGAAATTTGTTATCTGGTGTATTCTGGCAAGAACACAAAGCAGATTCTCGCCGAAAAAAAAATAATATGAAATATGTAGGACCCACCTAGTCAACTAGAACAAAATTTATTGAATGCCATGGAACTATCGACTTTACATGAGCCGTGACGCAGTTAACAGCACTATTTCGCGAAAGCAATGCGTCACGCTTGATCCACAGGGTGCAGTCAATCTCTGCGGTCGATGCGTGAGGTGGAGGACACAATGACGCACCCTGTTTCTCTGTTATAATTTATTTTTCACTGACATTTACTATAGGGGGGCCATGCGTGCTTTATCTAGCGGGACAGTGACAAGAAAAATGGACTGTTGTAAATATGGTAACAATTCTGATTCTGTAAATTGTAAATATACATAATTATATGTAAATGAAAGTTCATTAATGTATGCTTATTATTTGTTAAAATATAGGGAAACATTATAACTCTTGTTTTTTTATCAAAACATTTTTGGCTGATTTTGACGTAAAACGAATTAAAATACTAACTATTCATAATAATAATTATGAAACTGTTCTATAAAGCTCTAGAAATATTATTCAGATTAGAAAAAATACGTTGTTTTTGCACTACATATCTGATTTTTGAGGAACACTAGGATACGATTCAAAGTAGCTCAGCATAAAGTCAAAGTATGGATGAAACCGCGGGGTATAGTAAGTGATATAAAGCTAGCATAATAAATAAAGAGGAAAACGTTAATTGTGTAGATATTTTATCGCCATAGACATCGACATTAATCATCCAACTTGACAGGTCTGTCATCAACGGATATTGTACTGTCCTAAATGAGGAAAATGACCAAATGAACGTGCGAACGTCGGGTAAACATTTTATAATGAGGCTTTGACGTACTTTTCTTAGAAGTTACGAATCTGCCTTGAAGAGGCACGATGATCGATATTAGAACTTTATCTGTGTGAAAAGAGATAGTATTTTGTTTTTTTTTAATAGAAAGTTAATCATCGCGAATCATGAGCGAGGAGGACTCATTATGTCATCAAATGAGTCCTCTGGTCCTTTTGTTCTGTATGGAGGATTAACACTAGCTGCCAGCCTCTTACTGGTTACAGATCATCCTGTTCCATCAATACATTCGCGAAGCCCTCGCAGAGCTAAAAAAACGAATTATTTTTTCAATATGTCTGATCCACTTATTCCCAATCCTCGGGAAATTCGATCCGTTTCCCAGAAATTTAATTAAATTATTGCAGCAAATCTCTGATAATTCGACCTAATAATAACAATTTCAATTTCATCTCGTAGTCACCCTACTCTAAGCCCATATTGGTTATCGCAGGCAACAATTAGGGCCGTCCACGCGGCCAGCTTATGTTCGCTCCGAATAACTTCCCTTTCAAATAATTGCCCCAGTAGCAGATGATACGGATTACTAACAGGGCAAGCCCTAATCACAATAAAAAGTAGTATTCAACCTTATGACACCGAGAATAAAGGTCACTGTACTGGAAACTACAATGAATGGATATTAATACAGGTCGACTCATTTCCGATACAAGTTGTCATTACGAAAAAATACACCCCTAAAAAGTGCCCGATGCCCCTTTTTTAATTAGGGGTCGTATTAAAAGGATATATTTAATATTACTTTGAAAGTGATCCCCGTTTGAAATTAGTTTGCAAAAGTAGTTTTGGAGTAGGAAACTGATACCGGTGATTCGATTGGGGAGTAAATTAAAAAAAAATGGAAATGTCAAACTTCGATAAACTTTAATCATTTACGTAGGTACCTAACTAAAAACTTAAAGAAGTTAAACAAAGATAATTAGTTATAATTGACGTAAGAAGAAAATAATGCTGAAGGTAAGGTAAATATAAAAAAAAAAATTGTGCTATAGGAAAAATAAGTAGAAAACACAAATATGTATAACATTATCAAAAATGAACCCACCCTGGGAAGAGTGAACGGGACAGTCAGAGTCTCGTTGACCAAAACCCACGTTGTGTCTTCGGTTACCTTTTTAAAATAGTCCCACGATTAAAACCATTGATCCCTAATGGCTACTACACACCTTACGATAAATCGTTACGATTAGTCGGTACAGTTCAAACTGCAACGATAAATCGACAAGTGTGTATGAGAAATACTGTACAGTTTGTTCGGATTTTCTCATAACATACATAATTATAAATTATTGCCGATCAACGGCGTGCAAGAGCGGCGCTCACTGCTTTTCCGCGAGGAGCGTTGCCAAAACATCCGCATCGCCAACCTCGTCCCTAGACGAGTAGTATCGGTTCACTTCGGTTGAGGAGTTTAAAGAAAAATGAATTTTAAAGACATATTATGTAGGTAGCTAAGGTAACCGCCTAATGACTAAATAGTCTCCTAAAGCTGTTACTACAATCTTCCCTGTAATTAAATACAATGTATCCTCGGAAACAGCAGATCTCATTTAGTAAATAGCTGCTCTCCGCTAATTGCTGCAGATTAGTTCGGATTTAGTACGTAAATGGACGATTAGACTCGGCCGTAGGGCTCTTATTTAGTGTTGAATTCAGTGATCTAATAACTCATACAAGAACAAATAATAATGGAAACTATAAATCGGTCTTTTTCTGGACATATTATGAGATCTGTACCCTTAGCACGAATTTTCAATAGTTTACTTTAGGTACTAAAAATGGAACAGCGCCTCTGGTGTGCGGAAAGAGAACTAATTTTTTCCTTGAAAATTGTCAATTTGAAATTGTCAAAATTCCAGCTTACTTTAAGTCTCAAATAGTGAAAATTCGTGCTAAGGGTACTGTTCAAAACCGCCCATAGTTTTTTTTTTATATTTTCTAAATCCTACAAACATTAGCAATATGTGTATTAATGATTGACTGAATACTTACAGGATACGTACTGATATACAATGATCATGCAATTAACGAAATATCATACTGTATATGAACTCATGTAGATGCTTCTAGAACCGGTAGATTGGTAACAACCTACCAAATAATCTAAGCACGTAGGTAAATATCCAATTTTAGCTTAAACCTTAATTACAACGCCACCGCGAAATCAACAAGCAATTGACACAGGTACTATAAGGCTCAATACACAGCCTCAAGCGTTTCGACTAGCGACAAGCCACATCGCGCGTCTCTACGTGTCTATTACTTACAAGACAGTCACGTTAATCCACAGTAATGCGTGCCATTGTGCCGTTTTTCTTTTGTTTTCTGGCAGTCAGAGCCGCTTGAACGAGAAGGTCGTGGCCGGGTAACCGCTAAACCCATGCTAATTACTTTCAGCACTAATAAAGCCACTATTACAATGTAATCAGATTGTGTATTCAAGCGAAAGGTAATATAATTATAATTGGTGAGTGCAGCATACGTGCTCTATCAATTTAGCTCGAATATTGACAAGGAACAACGGCGTGCCATCCATCAATGTGCCATGCTTCCCCTCTGAGTGGCGAGGGTGATAAAACAACCTTGATGCAAGGGCTTTTGTGAGTTAACAGAAAAAAACAAAGCATAAAAAAAAAATTGAAAGTAGGAAAAAATACGGAAAATATTGAGGCTTTCTCCGCCGCCGAAAGTTGTTTGGATTCCTGAACGGCGAAAATATGTGTATTCGAAGTATCCTCCTTTCTTGCAGGTAGGTATTTGCAAATTTAGGCTTATGTTTTTTGACGAATATAAAGCCTGTGACCCAGCAGTGGGAACTTTAATAGGCTGATGATGATGACTTAATCTTTTGTTTCGAGATAGCCGACTCTTTGATTTTAGTCACTAGTAAAACTAAAAAAAAAGACATTCAACGAAATATGTATAAGAAGAGGAGGATAATGCATCGTATCTACAAATATCCCACATTCATGACAACGCTGAAAGCTAAATTTTCTAAAAGAAAATTCTAAGTATTTAAAAAAGAAACTAAATATTTCGAGGCAGTCGAAAGTTGACGGCACGGTTAGCGTAGTGGTTGAGTGATTGGATTTTTGCGCTGGGTATCGCGGGTTCGATTCCCGCACGGAGCAAATACCTATTTGCATGATCTACTAAGTCACAGTCGGGTCTGGGCTTTTTATTATACATCTATTTTTTTATTCTTAGCTAAGAATCTAAGGGTTGTAAGGTGTTATTTTTGTAAGGGATTAATCCCGCGACCCCGAAAGGTTGTAAGGTGTTACAAGAAGTTTCAAATATAGTAAGACGAAAATTTATCATTTTCAAAAGTAATGTTATCAGCTCAGCAAGAGAACGTTCTCAAAGGAGGTTTATAAAAAGGATACACCATCAGTTTTCCAAGATAGCAGATCGCTGGAAAACTACACTCCTGTGGCATTTCATACGGTGCTGAAAATGACAAAGGTTTTTCTAGAAAATGTTATGAAAGTATGACGGAGGATTATTTTGTAAGAAGGTTCTGAGAATAACGTGGTTATTCCTGTCATGAAAAATGTCAATTTAATTTCATTCAGACCACAATTAATTTACTACGACTCAGTCCAATTGGTTACCAACATTTCGACATTTTTCTTTTCGCGGTGTAAAAAAACATCAAATGAATCCTCTCGCATAGGGATAATCTTTTTATGGATTTTTACCCAAAGCTGTTCCGATTTTTCGTATATATTTCAAAATAATTGTTTATTTTTGTACGCTCATTATTACTCGTGTAATATTTACACACGTCAACCTGTTCTAATGACCGAAAGCCTAACTATGTACACACCGTTGTCGGTTATTATAAGCTTCTTTTTTTATAATGAGTATAACGACCAACGGCCATGTTATGCCACCCACTTGTTCATGTTTCGGCGTCGAAAATACCTCAAAATTATTGAATTTCTGTCACCACAACACTAAGTATTTTCAATCATCTAGACCGCATTTCTTTCAATTTTATCGGTCCCATAATCCCTCAAAACCAGGGTCTTGGACTGGCCTGTTGGTCTAGTGGTTAGTGACCCTGACTGCTATGCCGGGGGTCGTTGGTTCGATTCCCACCCAGGACAAATGTTTGTGTGATGAGCATGATCATTTGTTCTTACTTTAATTTGTTTTTACTTTATTTGCACTGTAAGTAAATTACAAAAATTTTGGGATAAGGCCTCTGAGGCCTAATTTTCATCAGAATCTAATTAATGTCAAAATTCCAGTTTACGTCACACTTTGTTGATACTCGTACTAACACTATGGGCTCATGACCGAAATCTGAATTAAAGAATTTGAATTTGAATAAAATGTGAAAAGTCGTGGTAGGGAAATTGTACCTCTACAATCCAGTAACTGGGTACTATACTAATAATATAGTACCGGTTACACAAATAGCTCCCATTTTTAAATTTAAAGTATTTTCTTGTAATTTTACCTCGCTTGTAATTTTTAAAATAACAATGACATAATATTACAAACTGTGGCACGTTCACCTTCACAAAGAAAGCTTAGAATTTTTAATTTCAAATTCTTGTGTACACACAAGCGAGTAAAGCATACATGTTGATATGAATAAAAAGCTTTTCACAATTCAAAAATTCTTCATCGTAGCGATTTCAAGGGAGATAATATCTTACCTGGCTGAAAGTCATTTGGAACTAGGTAATTAAAATCCTTTCGACGAGCGGAACTCCTGAAGAGTTTCATTTTCACAGTTTATTTTACTTTTAGAACAATATCCTGAAGGAGATAAACTGTTATGATGAAAAATAGAGATTTGCTACGGATTTATTTGCATAGCTGAATTATGAATATTCCTGCTGTTTATTTTTAGTCCGTTAAATTGTATATCTTGAGAAAATCTTTATGGAAATTATCAAGAACTTGGCTATGGATTAGGGTTTTACGGTTTATTTTTTCTAGGATAGCAATTTATACTTGTTTTAATTAAGGTACTATGCAACCACTACAGACCGGAAGACGCAGCGTAGGCAGACCTCCCACTAGGTGGACCGACGACATCGTGAGGGTCGCGGGCAACTGATGGATGCAAGTGGCGAATTGTCGTTCGGCGTGGCGGTCTAAGGGGGAGGCCTATGTTCAGCAATGGACATCTTCCGGCTGATGATGATGATGCAACCACTATAACGGTGAAGCTGTTAGTAGGTATGAACGCTATTCTATATTTAGGTGATGTATTTCTGTTGCAGCTTTATAAAAATACTAAAACACAAAATAAAATAACTGTTTAACGTTGTTCCCTAATAACATAGATATTTTTTTGGCATTTTATAGATAACTAGTGTTTGCCCGCGGCTTCGCTTGCGTTATTTTAGAATTTGAGAAACAATACGGATCGCGTGGCGCCATCTGGAATATGAACGTAATTGTTTTCTCGGAAACAGCTTCTGTTATTCGGGATGTAAGATACCTTATATCCGTGTCTATACTCCTGACAACGTATATGCTAAATTTTGGGACGATCGATTCAGTAGGTAGTAATGCGTGAAAAGGTAAAAACAAACATAATTGCATTTTTATTATTAGTTTAGATCAATAATGTTATATCTAGGTACATAGTTTGCATAAGAAACGTCCTTATTTGAGCGACATTAATTTCAAAGAACCGTGTTTATACATTAGACTATCATTTTTGGGTCGATTTACAGTATCGCTGCAAATTGAACGTACAGACGCCAGCACATTAAGCTACCACAATCTGTCAAATTTCTTTAATAAAATTTCAACCTTACCACAAGAGTAGAAGGTTAAGGTTTGAATGGTAAAATCTGACAGATTCGGGTAGGTTGACCTGCTGGCGTCTGTACGGTAGCATTGCTCTTCTCCCTTTAGCATACCGCGTGATACCTAAAAAATAACTAATTCTCTGACTCGATGAGTACAACTTGTCATCGATTAAAACAGAATCTATGCACTGGTTTGAGCACCAATTCAAACATAAATAAACACAAATTATAGAAACCCTGATTTTTTTCTAATCTTTAATATTCCACACCTCGAAACAATTACAATTAAAAAAAATATCCAACTTACTACGTCTACAATTTAAATCGGTGTAGATTTATATCCTAGAGAAGTATTGAAAAAAATAGTAATTATTTTAAATCGCGAATGATATTGAAACAAAAGTATGCACATTTTTTTTTAATTATTTAAAACTCTCAGGACAAATAAAAAAAAAACTCAAAAAGAGAAAAACAAAACTGCGAGATTCGATCCAGAGACCCCTTGCACGAAAGTCAAGCAGGTTACCGACCGGCCTGGCTAGTACGTTGACAGTGATTTTCAAATAGCGGTTCTTGTACAAATGTCAACAATGACTGAAAATCAACATATTATAAAATTGCTAATCCCCCAAGGGGAATAGCGTAATTATACATATCCTATTAATAGAACAGCAGTTTAAGGAATATTTGAGAAAAAATTGACTAAATAATATCCAGTGGTTTAGCTTCCAACTATCAACAAACATCTAAAAACAACAAAATTCAAAATTGCTTATCTCTCAGGAAAAATAGCGTAATATGCTATGTATTAGCATATAAACAGAAGCATATTATTAGGAATATTTGAGGAAAATTTGATCGACAACTTTACAGTAGTTTCGGAGATAGATCAAATCAAAAAAACATAAAAATTTCGAAAAAAAATAAAAGTTGATCTGGCATCAGAATCGATCCCTTATCTCGAAAAAAATACATAAAGAAAAAAATATTCAATGTACAGGAATGACATCTCTACGATTTTATTATAGGCGAGGAGCCACCAATCCTGAAAGCTCCGTGATCACGGATTCTAATATTTTTAATAAAAAATATAAGTTAACGTTTAGACGAATAAGATTTGCTTGGTCGGCGTGGATTTGATTGGCCGGAAATATTTTAATTAAATTTTTTTATTATTAAATTTCCATTATTTTTTTCCGTCATCACGGATTTTGATTAATCTTATATGTATAGAATTGTGTGAAATATTCTGTTCAACAAGAAAAAATCCGGCCGACCAATGATTTTTAGCCGGAAAGGTCACGCATACCTATTTGAATGGTGTGTTAAGGGGTAAAATTTATCCATTATCACGGAAACCTTTTTTTTTTTAATTCACGCGTTTTAATGTCACATTTATGATTATCTTGGTATGCGTATATATATATATATATATATATAAACTTGAATTGAACATATTTTTTGTATCAACCTTCATTTCTTATATAATCAACCCAAATAAAAATTTTCCTGTGTTTCCTCTTTTCCATATTAATTAGTATAATAAATAGTTAAAAACTTGAAGAAGAGACCAGAGGTAGAAGAAAGACTAAAAGAAATGTCATCAAGTAAGTGAAATCTATAATAGTATGATCCTCACTCACACAATAAAATTTGGTATGCGCGATACTTTCGGCAGTTTGTAAGCACGCATACCAAGATAATCATAAA
This sequence comes from Agrotis segetum, assembly GCA_036375495.1. Lineage (NCBI taxonomy): Eukaryota > Metazoa > Arthropoda > Insecta > Lepidoptera > Noctuidae > Agrotis > Agrotis segetum. Next base: position 626,686 of record JAQSVV010000209.1, on the reverse strand, counting down.
TGTGACATTAAAACGCGTGAATTAAAAAAAAAAAAGGTTTCCGTGATAATGGATAAATTTTACCCCTTATCACACCATTCAAATAGGTATGCGTGACCTTTCCGGCTAAAAATCATTGGTCGGCCGGATTTTTTCTTGTTGAACAGAATATTTCACACAATTCTATATAAGATTAATCAAAATCCGTGATGACGGAAAAAAATTATGGAAATTTAATAATAAAAAAATTAAATTAAAATATTTCTGGCCAATCAAATCCACGCCGACCAAGCAAATCTTGTTCGTCTAAACGTTAACTTATATTTTTTATTAAAAATATTAGAATCCGTGATCACGGAGCTTTCAGGATTGGTGGCTCGGGCTATTATATGTAAAGATGGTACGGAACACTTCATGCGCGAGTCCGAATCGCACTTGACCAGCTTTTATTTACCTAATTACACATTATATCGGTGAAAATAAACTCGGTAACCAATCTAACAACCGTAGCCCTACCAAATATTTCCTACCCTGTGTACAGTCACGAGCAATAGTATGTATACACTAAGAAGTATTCAAAAGCGATGTTCTGCTACCATATTGATTGAACTTTTCCCTTTTCATTTGAACTATATTTTGGAAGCCATACTATTACGAAATAGGTCTTATTTCAAAGTGGAAACCAGTATTTTACGATAAATTGCGTTTAAATTGTGATATGTGTTAACATGTTATTGCTCGTGACTCTAACTTATAAAGTGGGTCCGAACGACCAATTCAAAAACGCAATTGGGCCGTTTGGACCCGGGCGGGGTCAAACGACCAAAGAGCCATAGAATCTACCCTTTCTAAAACAAGTGCTTGTATGACTAACGTCAAAATAAACTGGTGCGTCATCACTCAAAAGAGATTAAACATTTTTCTCCGCTGCAGAGTTATTGCAGCATTCAATAATTGGCAGTATGGGGAGGTAGGGAGCGTCTAGTCACTCGTCTAGACACTTTCGTTTATGAAAATATAAAGGGAAATGTCAAAAACAACGCAAAGTTCGAAGTGGGAAACAACGTTGACGCACCCCGTAAATGTTCTTTTCCTGTAAAACTTTCGAGCTCCGAAAATAAAAATGATATAAGTTGAAATCATAACAAATCGGCGGCTCTACCGCACGTTTTATTCTCTGATATCTGTTTTCATTTTTCCGGGAAAATGAAATAAAAATGTAACTAATGGGTTTCCTAGAGTGGCTTCGGTTTCAAGATCTAGCCTTTTTATTGAATTTGTGTTGAAGTGTCTTAAGTTATCATATCAGTCAACTTCCATTTGATTTACTGAGGACAGGAGGTATCGATTTCGCCTTATGGGTTTTCAATGTTCTCGGGACCGACCCTGAACGCAAAGAGCAACTGCAGGAACAAAGTGGGTGTTTTGTCAGTAAGAGCCTGATACTCCCTCTCCACTCAGGGCGAGAGGACTCATTTGATGATTTTACCAGTAAAAAAAGCTGGTTGTCAAGGTGCGGACGACAGCACATCAATCTACCTCAATCTATCAAATTGAATTAAACGATTTTCTACATTACCGCAAAAGGAGAAAATTTATGTTCGGTTGGGAAAAGACAGGGTAGGTTGATAAAAATTCTAAGTATTAAGTAATCATTATTTAAATTGCTTCGAAAACAGTATTCTGATGTTTTAGAAGAAAAGAAAAATGTTGTTTGGTAATTGTAGTATTGGATGAAATGATTAAATGATATTTATTTTTGCAAGTAGGTTAATATTAACACTTTTACACGTCATCTTTTTACAAACTACTCGTAGATGAAGCCAGTGTTTCGTACCTGACTACTCTGAGAAGAAACAGCCGAAACAAACTCAGAGGTCACAGTCTCTTTTAAAGTCTCGACATTAAATTGGTAGTCATACGAGGGCCATGTAGATTAACGTTTGAGATGGTCTTTTGAAGAAAGAACCACACAGATTTGAGTGGACCTGTCCAGTCGATTTAATTTGGAGTTAAGCTGACTATGAAGGCGATGAATAAATAGGTAAGTAAGTGTGTCGCGAGGTTTATTCCCGCAAGAAATAAATAGGTATTTGTAAGTTCTAGGAGTAAGTAGTTGTTCCGGGTATTTGCAAATATGAGTGTAAATGTTTGTAAATGCACCCACGATACAGGAATATCCTAGAGCGTGCTCTAGGATATTCCTGTATCGCAAAAGGTCTGAAAAAATCACGTTGTACGGAACCCAAATTAATTATAATAATGGCAGTGGCGTTATCTAATATCTTTAAACGAGCAATTCTTGTATATTTATATATAATCAGGATCTCGGAAACGGCTCCAAGGATTTTCATGAAAGTTACAGATTAGGGGTTTTTCGGCTCAAGGAATCGATTGATCTCGGAAACGGCTCCAAGGATTTTCATGAAAGTTACAGATTAGGGGTTTTTCGGCTCAAGGAATCGATTTATCAAGGTCCCAAGTTCGAAAAAAGCTTGGTTCCCAAGATATAGATATTTTAAAAACCGAGCAAAGCTCGGTCAACCAGATATTGTGTGATTATGAGAAAAATAATTAAAAAATAAAACGTTCTGTTCTACGAAGAAATCATACAATTTCACATTTAATTAAATGACGTATTTAACCAAAAAGTATATGAACAGTAAAATAAATGAGAAAAAGAATTACATTACTCATCGTAGGGAAATAAACTAGAATATCGTCCTACTCCGGCTCGCCTCGGTTCGAGCTGTAAAACTTTCAAAGCCCATTACTCCCGGTTGAATTCCAACATATTTTTTCCAAACGTTGAAATGGTTAATTTGATTTTATAATTGAAGAAATTATTACATTTTTAAATTAGGATTACTTACGCTAGAAGTTAATATTCCATCTCGGTCGCAATCTTGATCCCGATCTTTGTTTTTAACCAATCAACGGCCATTTTGCCAAACGAGTCACAGACTACTTGCTTTGCACTTATTCCGTAGTGTCGTTCAAAGTTCGGGCCCTCCAGCTTATTTGGCCGAACCTAAAATGAATAACAACTCCATTGGACAGTTTTTCTAACTGTTTGTGTGTTTCTAAAACTTATGAACTCGGAAATATTAAGTTCTGAGCTACTTACGTGCTGACCCGAATTTTCATTGACTTACTTATATAATAGGTTCTTGAAGCAATCGTCAACGACAACGTTTCAGGATTTATAATATTATTTATATCCATTCATTTATACTGTCATGAGCACTTGTTTCTTAAAATATAATCAGCAACACAGCTTTTAAACAACCTCCTTAAAAATCAGCAACATTTTTAAAATCACTCAAACAAAGGTAACCAAACTAACCCCACATATGCATGATGAACAATGCTATAAATTATCGTAAACCCAACGTGGTCGGGCTTCATATTAATCTAATCGAGCCGTTGTTTGTCCGGGCGAGCCCACCGGACAAACAGAGGGACCCCGGATTATGACGTTACTCTAATTGACACCGTTATTTGGGTCGAAAACCTAAACAACGCACCCCTGTTGCGTGATGATGCATCCTGATTAGAATTCCTATTGGTTAAGCCCGCTGTTGAGTGTATTAACAAAATTGGACGAAGTTTATACGGGACGGTTTGAACAGGTGGTGTCAGATCAATTTTAAACAGTTTTGCAATTTTCGTTGTTAAATTTTGTGGGCTTTAATACCTGCTTATCTTCCTTTTGTTTTCATTGGTAATTATTTTCGTCCATTCAGTAAAGTTTTCATTCATTAAAGGCAGTGCTTTGTAAGTTAAATTATATCAAACAAAAACAAAATTAAAGTTATTATAAAACCAAAACTTTATGATTTAAATTAACTGATTCGGCCTACTTAACTGACTCTTATTACAATTCATACAAACGCCCTACATTTCAAAACTCCAAATGTATAATTGGGAAGATTTATGGCAAGTTTACATCCATACATCACATACGACAACACAAATCCCACATTACACACATCGACATTAGTTTTCATTGTACCAGGCCCGCATGACGCAAAGAAGAATCACCGTGACCACGCATTTAACAACATCGGCACTTCGGTAATATTCGTACATTTTCGGGCCCTCACGAATCGGTCGCAGATGGTCAAGCAATTGACCGGATCTGTTCCTATGAACAAAATCTCACCTAATGCCCGAATATTGGTACCGACAGATGTTCGGTAGCTTTCCTATTGAGAACTGTCGGTAGATTTGTTTAACAAGCGGTAACCAATAAATACAAACGGATGTAGATCTCACATACGGTAATAAGGGTAGTAATTCGCTTGCTAACATTTACTGTGATTCTGATTAATATCCCCTTGGAACAAAAAGATCCTGTTGCGGCGATAAATCAAAACATTTAAGAAAAACCTCCGCTGAAACTTTACAAGAAAGATTGAACTCTTGCAGAAAACTGAAACGATGTTGAGGTTAAAGTTTATAGATAGTCTGCCGCTCTGCGCTAAAAAGTTATTGCGATACAGTTTTTTGAGCACAATCCTTGAAATCTGTAAGTTTCATGAAGATTTAAAAAACGATTTTGCAGTGAACTTTAACAGAAAAATGACTTGGAAATAAAGCCTTTACGTCTTGAACTAATATTCAAGATAATGTTTTAGTACCCTGATTTGAAATTAGGTTGAATATTGCCTGTTGGAAAATGGACGTAATGTCGCAGCTGAGACAAGCCTAGAAGGAGGTGACGAGATGACCGGGATGCGCACTGTGATTTCAGATCTGAATTGGTGATTGCAAAGAGCACTACTGTATTGTCTGAATGGAAAATCTAAAGTGAAAATGACGAAGCTGGTCTCAAAACAATAAGTAAAAATCTGTTGAAACCTTTGTCTAAAAAAGTGCAAGTGCAACACCTTCCCTTAATTCAACGTCAAGTGCAGCTTTACAGGTGACAGTTTTTAGGTAAGTGTTCAACAGATGTTTAACAATTTTTCAGTAAAACGTATTGTGTTTTAGCTGCAGGGAACAATTAGCACACCAAAATCAGCAACGTGTTTATCTGTTTAGTTTCAGCAACTTGATTCAATACAATCCTTGCGAACTACAACTAGTACATGACCGTACACACAATGAGATACTAAATCCGTTATCACACACTAGTTAGCAACAACAACCACGGTTACGGATCCCCCATGCATGATACCAAACAACGGATCAGGGATCCTTTGATTCCAGAACAAACCCTTCGCTTTCGTCACAAATACAAATGTATGACAATCGTGGCACAGCAATCCGTATCTAATCGTTCCTCGCTTTATATCTATGTGAATGGCCTTTGACATGCTCTGTAATCCGTTTACAATACGATTTCATATCATAGTTTACCCACTATAAATATTATATGCTTACAGACAATAAATACATGTCTGACGATTGTTACACTGGGTACAATTGATTGTATCGATCCCTGATGATCGTGCTGATAAAGTCGCATGACGGATTGGGAATTTTCCTGTTTTTGTGGTCAACCACATTTTTGCAAATTTTCTTGTAAACTTAGTGGAAGATTTGCGAAAAAAATATTATTAAGAAGTCCTAAATTGTTTAACAAAACGAACATGTCAACTAATGGAAATAACAATATCTAGCGCCGAAAAGTAGTTATTTATATCAGAAGAACAGAATCAGAAGTATTGAATCGCAGAAAAAAAAGGATCCAAAAATATTGTTAGGTATGGTCACCCATCGGGAGTAGCTTAAATGATTGCAAGATGAGTAGCATCTGCTTCATTAGTTCAAAGGAATATAGAACAAAAATGTTTGCTTTCAACAAAGTGAATATGCCTACTTTAAAATAAATAAACAAACGACCTATGGCACACGTTAAAACTTGATGAAGGAAACGGAGCATGAAGACTTCACATAAGCTGCCTGCTAAGTAGAGTATCAAGGATGACAAATTAAGTGTTTTTTACGAAACGTTAGAATTTCTCTTGGAGCCACGCAAATTGTGACAGCGTTCATACAAATGCCCTAAAACGTTGCTCATGTAAATAAATTATGTAAATCTAAGGCATTCTCGTGAGCATTTCATGTTTCGTAATGAATCCTTTCCACATAAAACCTACGTGCTCTTTAACTAAAGTGAGTAATAAAACATGGGCCACATTTTTTCCCAAAAACAGGAATGAAGAAGGAAAAACGAACACAGGGCCCGTTGGGATGTAGTTTGATGGGGTCACGTACAGAAACTTTTTTCGGGTATTTAGCAAAAGGGCAGCTTTTCACGATTTTTACTCAAATTGAATTATATGACGCAGAAGTGCTTGAGACTCGAGAGCTTTTGATGGCCGCAATGTTTTGGCTGTCACAAAAAAACACAGGAGACCACGAGTGCTTTGGCTTATTAAACTGAGTGGAACATATCGTTGTTCCAGTTTGTATTTGGATTGTCCCTCTGTTGTAATAAAACGGATGGTAGAGTTTAGTGAGCTCTAGCTTTAACAGGAAACGTCCACAAAATAGATGTAACCCAAATAGAATTTAATTGTTACGTCCACAATGAGAATCGGTGCAATTTACTTTTACAACGCGGCAATCTTACCGCTAAGGTACGAAACAAAATGTAAAAGTTTACACCCCTTTATATTTGGCACGTAATAAAGTTTTACGATATAGCATTTTACTTAACGCATAAGTTGACCCTACCGTGAACCCCGGTTACGAAAGTTTATAATTTAATTATAACACCCTTAGGAGCTGTTAGACGGAGCTCTCTGCATTTCAAACGTGGATTCGTACTTCTATCGGACGAAAGTATAATAATTGTTCGGAATTCTAAATAAGGTTGTATAAAGGTTCAAATCTATTTAGGTATATAGAAACTTTTGATCAAAGCCGATTTGGAGTTTCAGTCTAATTTTGTCCTTCTGATCAATGATTGAAAAGGTTTGTTCACTTTGGCGTGCAAAGTCTTATGTACCTACTTTAATCTAATTGCTTTCAGATGTTATATAAAAAGACCTATTCAGGGACTTAATTTTAAGAAGTAGTAGGTATCTGTCTCTATGTTGGCACTGTTGGCAGTAACTTTGTCAATAGCAAAAGCTTTGAACTATTTATTTTTGTGTAATTTCTGAATAATTGAAAAACATTGAAGTCCGATTACTTAGTTGTTTAAGTCTGACACTTATATTTTAATTTGACTTTTTAATCTAACAATACCATTCGAATCATGAACTGGTTAAGAGGCCAAAAAATATCTAAATAACTCCACTTAGTAAAGTTTTCAAACAGTAATTTTAAGCCTCGCCAAAGTATCAGGTCACGGGCTTAATTAAGCGAAAAATTTTAAATCTAAATCGCGACGGTACGGGTGCTAATGGACATTCGACATGACTTTCGTCTTGTCCATGTTCATTTTAAGGCCGACTTTTTGCTAAAAATACTGAGGTCGCTGAGCACTAGCATTGAGTAATTCAACGATTCTGCCATGATGACAATAAATCGGCAAAACGAAGGTGAGTGAGACTCGCCATTGATGTTGATGCCAAAATTCTAAGAGTTTGCATAAACGTCCTCCAACGCGTTCGTGAACAGTTTCGGAGAAATACCCCTACGCCTTTCTGCAATTGGATTGGTTTCTTCTTTCAAAGTCGGATGGACATGGTGGCGTTCTATACAAAACTTCAACACTTCGATATATTTATAGTATATGACATTTGGAGGGACTAACATTCTCTTAAAGTCTTGTGTGACAAAATTCTACAAAAAAGCTATAAGACCCTCAATATTTGTACATAATTTATAACCAGTTGTGGACACAAATGCGTTCGAACGGTTCGTAATGACTTTGAGAACAGCTTGTATACATGGCTCAAAGTGAGATGGCCTGTAGTTCTTCAACAAGGTGTTGTCACCCTTTTTGAAGAAAAGAACAACCATCCTGTTTTCTGGCAATCAGTTATACATTAAAACAAACTGCTACTTAGCGTCGTTATCATTCGAAATCAAACTTATTTTAAAATTATGGAGTAACTAGATACTTATTAATTTTTGTTACCATTAATTCGTAAAAAGGAGAAAGTTACGGTACAACTAATTCTTTTAAAAAGCAATCTTTGCGAAGACTTTTGAGCCCTGGTTCCGCTCGATTGCTCTTTGATCCGTGCCACTAAACGCAGGTCACGTCGCATTGTTTAGAGATTCGTCTATTGAGTTTGCATACAATTACAAGTCAAACGTTCATTACCCAAACATAAACACACCACAGGGTTGCCAAACACTAGTTACTTAAGACTGGCCAAGTGCTAGGGCTGTACGCAAATGGTCACATTCACTCTCGCTTCGGCCGCACAGCTGAGCCACAAAAGGGAGGAGGAATACTTTATTGTACGGCTGTTTACTTCGTGAAAGATACGTTTGTTGTGTTTCAGAAGTTTCAGTTTCAAGGTAGGTACTCTGAAAAATAAGTTTTGATTTTTGGTGATGTTCTGTTGCGTTTCACTTTAGGGCTTAGGCGCCTTTAAAACTTATAGAGTGTTTTAAATTAGATTTGTTATTTCAAATCATTACGATTTACGTTGTGAATGTGTACAGGCGCTATACATTAACATGCCCAATGTGTCAAATTATTCCAAAAGATCATGAACCTCCTGCAGTTGTGATAAAGTTGAACATTCATTACAGTTTGACTAATTGGCGTCGGTTGATGTGTGGGTGGCATATTTTGAAATAAAAAATAAACATTTCCAATAAGTATCAGTAGTTCCTTACCTACTGCGATCCTCCAGCCACGTGCAAAGTGTTTTTCAACTAGCCCCCGAGCACAACACAGTGTGTGTGCACAGTGCATACGCCACTAAACTGGCAAAATAACCGACCATTTTAGCGTAACACAGGATGCGGTGTGTTAGAACTTTGAATTCCCGACCAGCGTTGAAACGCATTGTAAGCACTTATGGTGCATTAGAAGACGAAGTTATTAGTGCCTATAAAGTGTTCGCTGTGTTCGCCTAATGGAAAACGTCTGCTTGCCGGAGGTGTGCGTTATTGCTATAAGTAATTGTGTAGGAGTTTTTGGGTGTGTGAAAATGAAATTGTTTTTGTTTGGTGTCACTTTATTTGGCGGTGAATGAGAGAGTGGTGGTTGAGTGGTGCAACTTTATCGGGTATTTTTTTTGTACTTGGCTATGGCTGGTATGTATGCAGTATAGTAAAAAAAAAACTATGTAAATTTTGTAATCAAACTATGTAACGGATTATCTGTTGGTAGATAATTCTGATTAAAAGGACAAAAAAAAAGAAAAAAAAACATTTCAAAAATAAACTACCTTGTACAACATAAAAATTACGCACCCCGTAATAACATTATACAATTTTCAAAGCAATATTTAATTTTATGGTGTGGAAAAAGCCCACCCTATGAGGGAAGCCTCCCTTAGACAATGGTATGATTTGTAACTCTTACAGATATCATCTACGAAGAAAATTCTCATCTCAGAGAGAAGTGTTCAAGCAAACATTATTCTTTTTTTCAAACGTTCATACAAACATAGCCCTAGTTGCTGTGCGTTGACTGGCCAAGTTTTGTATGGTCACGTTATTCGCTATGACGTTTACTTTATTGTCGCGATTATTCGTAAAGATCTTTTTGTGTTGCAGAACTTTCAGTTTCAGTAAAAAATTAGGGTGGCGTTTTACAAGGCATTGTCGTATTCATTCTGTTCATCGATATTTTGTCTTTTTAACGGTATTATGAAGGAAATTTTTCGATGGTATGTCTGTGAAATAAAGTACCTTAATTTTTAATGGATGCGACGCCGACGGTCAGTTTTTCCAAGCGAACAACACAGTGTGTGCTATTATAAATCTTGAACACAGGGGGTGATTTTGCTACCCATGGATATAATTAGAAGACGAAGTTATTATTTAAAGTGTTCGCTGTGTTCGCCTAATGGGAAATGTCTGCTTGCCGGAGGTGTGCGTTATTGCTATAAGTAATTGTGTAGGAGTTTTTGGCTTGTTGAAATGTTTTGTTTGGCGTTACTTTATTACGGAGAGAGTGGTGGTTGAGTGGTGCAATTTATTGAGAGTAATGGCTGGTATCGCTGTATGGTAAAAAAAAACGTACTTATGCTTTCATTCTTCTATTGGTATTTTCACAGAGGACCTGTTGGTAGATAATTCTAATTAATGAAGGACAAAAAAAGAAGAAAAAACATTTAAACTACCTTGTACAACATAAGATACGCATATAACATTATACAATGTAAAGCAATATTTAATTTTATGGTGTGGAAAAAGGTAGAGGGAAGCCTCCCTTAGAATGGTATGATTTGCAACTCTTACAGATATTCTACGATGAAAATCTCAGAGAGAAGTGTTCAAGCAAACATTATTCTTTTTTTCTACAATAGCCGTAGTGCTGTGCGTTGAGGCGTTTTTATTAACGTTATTTATGACGTTTCTTTTGGTCGCGATTATCTTAAACGATCTTTTTTATTGCGTTTATTTAGTAAATTAGGGTGGGACAAGGCATTGTCGTATTCATTCTGTTCAAATCAATTCTTTTGGTATTTGAAGGAACTTTTTGGATGGTATATCTGTGAAATAACGTACCTTTATTTTTAATGGATGCGACGCCGACGGTCAGTTAACGAATGTGTGCTATTATAAATCTTGAAAGGGGGTGATTTTGCTATGGATATAATGGAAAATTATTTCTGTATGGGAAAAGTTGCTTATTTTTCTTTGCTTGTTTGTGTAGCGTTAATTACGGAGATGCGTTTCAATGAGAGAGGGTTTCATAAAAAACGTACTTATGCTTTCATTCTTCTATTGGTTTTTTAAGAGGACCTGTATAGAAAGAAGTTAATGAATGCAAAAAAGAAAGCTTCAGTAGGCAGATAAGATATATTAATGTATGAATGTAGGTGTCCTATAGTAATTGTACCTTTTAAAACCTATAGTTTCAATTCATTTTGATTTGATTGTGATATAAAAAGACAATTCAAAAACAAAATGATCAATAATTATTAAAATAAACCAAAAAAAAGCATAACAAATGAAAACAAAATCTTCCAAACTATACTCATTTACCCTGTTTCCAACACTACAACCCTTATATAGGTTAGGTATACATACTATGTAAGTATACTGTAGTAGTTAGACGAGCAGAAATGCAACCAAACTATAGTCTTTGAATGTAACTACTTGTGTCGCTTGTTTACTTCTTTGAAACCCGACACTACCCTGTCTGCTGACGTCACGGAGAATAGTACAAGGGGTGGAGTTGCTGTTTTGTTTTGAAAAGGAATCAAGATGTTTGTAGAAAATGTTTTGCTTTGGATTGTTTTTCTAGGAATCGAGGAATACCGGACAATTACAATTTGTTACTCATAATCCTGTTAATTGTACTTATTGTTATTGGTACAAAAGATAAAACTTTGTAACCCATTGATTTTAGGCCTTACAAAGATATCAAATATTTTTATGGTATTTCTTCCGGTAGTCTCTCAAAGTTTAAAGTTTTATTGAATTAATCAGAATTATATTCGCAATTTTACGCGCAAACATAGGTAGGTACTTAATGAGTAACTTTAAGTGCTCATTTAAATAAAGAGTAAGTATCTAATGTCTGTACGATAATCAGCAGAATTATTATGACATCTTGCATCTAATAAATATACAAATTATATAAACCAGTGCTAACAAAAATTTAAATAAATACCTAATTTGAACAAAAAAAAAGCATGACGCACACCGTGTAAGCTGCATGTTGAACAATTGAAAATTGTCCCAGATTTGATCAAAATTGCGACCCCTTTACAACCATTAAGACCCCGACTTACCCATAGATCTATACATACATAAATTCAAACCCTCAAATTGGTGCTAATATTTTGAGTGCGCCACGTGCATTCATTGGTCACGCAGAACCAACTTCATTGCTAATAGTGGAGTGACCCGTGCCCACTGCCCTGACCACCCTTTTGTGTTTGTCCACTGATATCCCCATCTTGCTTTAATTGACGCCTGGTGCACGCACACAATACATGCAAAAACTGTCGATGACATGATGTGTAATATTTTATTACATAGCATTTTTATGGTACTCGGGAATTGAGTATCAAATCCTGAAAGTATTTGTAATAATCACTTGTTTACCGTTATGTAATGCATGCATTCTTACTCTTTATCTTCTAAATAAATTCAACATCCGCGTATTTTATGTACAGTATTGGTACAGATTGACCTTCCCAAATCCTATAATTATTCGGTTAACGTTCAGTTTTCATATGAATTTTGATCATAAGAATCATTTTAATTGCTGAATGTTTCGTGCCATAAAGTTAGACTTACCTAACTAATAAAAACCATAACATTTATTTTACACAAAACAGAGACTGGTTGAAAGCTCAGGACAGGACTTAGTGGCGTACATTGTATGAGGAACGTGTTTATCTGTTGAAGCATACAAGCTGATGATTTCATAAATGTTATTAATATTGTCACCCACTGAAAGTGCCGTTCAAGCACCAAAAGATCAATGCAAATGTATATGCGTTTAATCGCAAAACCTACAGATCTAACAATTACGTAGCGCCTTAAATAATACGCAAGAGACATATAGGTGGTGTGTGTACGTCCACTAAATATAGGCAAACAACTTTCAATATTCACGCAAAATCAACTTCATTGATTATAACAGTGGAATGGCCGTTCCCCTAGCTTCCCCTGGTATTGTCAATTAATTAATTATACACGTCAGATGGACCGGCGGATTTCAGCTGTGCGTCTGCCAAATCAGTGAGGTAGCGAGGACCTAGTCTAGTAGGGCGAAACACATTAACAAGGGCCTAATTTTTGCGCGGGTTGTATCACTCTGTACTGCGTGAGGCCCTTTGAAAGCAAGATGTCTTGGCTTTCCCAGTCATCTTGCAAGAATAAAGCCTCGGAGACGCCAGGTACTAGAAACGCCAGATCAAATGTGATAATATCAGCGACAACATCAGCTCTGTGAGGTTTTTTTGCCACTTTCAGTTCCTAGTCATGGCTCACCGTATACCTTCAGGTATACTGTAAGCTCACCTATACCTGAAGTAAATAGGTCATATTAAATTTAAACTTTGAAATGTTTTATTTCTAGCTGTACCATAGTATTATGTAGTATACATAATAGTACTACGGCTGCGGAACCAAAGCACAAACGATGGCCCACCTCCTCGCTTGTGCTTTGAGCATTTACACTTGCACTCTAAGGGACCTGTCTGGGGCCACTACCAACGTCGTAAATGTGGCTGAGTTTTGGTCGAAGCTCATTCGACACGACGAAGAAGAACAACTACGGCTGTACCTACTAATAAATCAATTCAAAATTGATTGTGCTAGAAACAAAGATTTGTGTAGTTGTGTAGAGTTTACACTGCGGGCAAGGCCCCATCAGATGTGAGGCCGAGGGCTAGAGTCCACTTCGCCCCCCACTAGCTACGCCTCTGTACAAATTCATTATCGAAATTAATGATTGACTTTGATCATATTCATTCATTACGGTACATCGTGCAACGTGTGCTTTGGTCTATGAATGTAGTGAGTGTTGTTTTGAAGGGAAAGTTATTTGAATCAATGGTTAGTTTCATGGCATGTTCAGTGGATTTTTGTCATGTTACGAGTGTTTTGTCTGAAGAGATTATGAGTCTGTTGTTGGATACATTTAGTACATTTTTGAAATTGTTTACATTTCTGTTCACTCTTTAAAACTGTGATATTAGTTAAAAGGCCATTCTTTGCACTTTGCAAAGGTAAGATTTTATATAACCTTTTACTGTTGTCTAAAAAACTGACATTGAATCAAAATAATGTGCGGGTCAGTAAAAAATAACAAACCCAGATTAAAATATAAATCATTAGCTGATGTTACTCAGAAATTCCTTATAGTTAAATCCAATAACAGTTTACCCGATTCGGGAATTAAATTCAGGACCTCATTCTCAACAGACGCGCTGGCGATCACTAATAGTCAAACAGAAAGAAAAATAAACATTCAAAAAAACTCAGTTTTGAGTATTCGTATCCTACATTAAGCAATTTGTATTTGGATTAGTTAAAAGAATAACAATAATAATTGATTTACATATTTATTTGTACATAAAAACAGAGTACTCAAATAGTACCAGACTTACTGATATATAGAGTACTGACTTAAGTTAGATGGAGTTTGCTTCGAGTAGGAAGAACCCGCGTCTTCTGGATAAGTATCCAGAAGTCGCGGGTTTAAATCCCATCATACCCAATTTTTGTTTTGCCTTTTGCATTAGATCATTGAGTTACTATTGCTATGTAATATGATGACTGATAATTTCTGTGACAAGTCCCAATCAATAAATTAGGGCAGGTCTTTCGTCCGGATGATCCCCAAGATGATCTTTTCCTCAGGCTCTGGCTTGCCTTTATTGGCCGGTCAGAGTGAAAACTAACGAGGAACAGACCTCCCACCTCTTTCTATGCCTTAACTGGCTGGCTAGAGTGGAGATTCGCAAGAGAAACGTGCTCGGAGGAAGGAAGTGTTAATAACAGTAAATGTTTGTAGGGATCGAAAGCATTACATTCCGGGTTCCTGGTCGATTATGAGAACCGTGGAATTACCTCTCCACTCCTCAAGCATCAGGATATGTTTTGCGTTTTATCGCTACGTCACCTAGTGCTAGCGATATGTTTGGGGGGCCTCCATTTGTTGAGTTGCAAGTCACCCCCTGCCAACGCATCTATGTATATAATCTTTATAATGATTAGGCAGGGGCCATAGTTTACCCATGTATTATATAACCAGTCCACCAAACACCAAACGCCATAACCCTGTCTTTTGTTTCCATATTCCGCATAGTAACAACCGGGGGCTTGTATTGTATACTGACATAGTATACAGGGATAACGTCGGTTGGATCATTTCATTTAAAATTGGTAATGGGCCTCTGCAGATGGCTTAAGGCTCCTGGCATATTTTCAAAAGTCCGGGATCCCATGATCGGGAGATGTTACAAAGCATTTCGCGAAATAATAAAACCTAAGTTTTATTATTTCATTTCTAAAACACAATATTTTACAGATTTCCCTTCACGCAGTTAAGTAATCTAGTAAAAGACATTAGCACAATATGTCATTGCATTTACGCAATACACAGGTATATACCTGTATACAGAATATATGATCCCTGCCTCTTAAATATATTTTCACCTGTATTTAAGACAGTTTTCATGGAACAGTTATACACTATTTTTTAAAAATTTATGTCCATTGGCATACTGTGCCACAATGACAATACCCAATTATCTATAAGTCCCAAATTCACGAGCGGAGCGTGGTTAACATGCGTTCATATTTTCACAAAGCGGGACGCCCTTCACATCTGGTACCAGTACACATTTACGGTTAAAACATTTATTGATTTGAATTTAAAAGACATATACTTTATCTCTTTTAATCAATTCATCAATCAATCATACGATGTTTTGTGTAAATTTAAGAAAAATTTTTTCACTGAAAAAGCAGGAAGAACAAAAGGAAGTGGGTATGCGATGTATGTGTTTGTGTGTGTATTGTGTGTACTGTCTATGTGGATGATTTGTGTGTGAGCTTTTACATTAGAATATAAATGTTAAACACATTTGTCATTTTGTAATTTATGAAACAAATGACTGCGTTTTTTGATCGCCATAAAAAGACTTCTTAACGTTTCTGGCGGGAAGATCAGAACATTCGGAGAACTTTTGATATTGCTGCACTTTAGCAGCTGGCTAAATGAAGTAAATGATGGTAGTTTCATCCTCTATTCGTTCTATTAGAGCAAACAAAATTATAATTTCCCGCGAACGTTTTCCCATTTTTTTTTTGGATAGTATCACACTTCATGTAAAAATAAAATGCTATTATTTAGAAAAACTATTAGTGAAATACAATATTAAAAAGCATTAAACATTAACTAATGCAGTGTCGTTTAGGCGATGCTATTCCTAAGTAAAACAGATTGTGGACGCGCCACAAAACTGAATCATCACTATTTTTGTTTACTAATTATTCTTTTATTCTGGACAAGTACGTCTAAATTCTTTAAAAAAGCCAAAAACAATATTAATGTCTTAGATAATGCTGATTTTATCACCGAAAATCCTCAGCAGTGCCGATGCCGATAGTGAGCGCCGGGCCTAAGAAGTAAGATTTTCCACTGAAATCATGACAAAGCTTCTACATACGTTTGAGATTACTTACAATAAATTCTATAAATATTACCTTTATAATGTACATAATAAAAGTAGGTTTACCCATGTAATTCTGTAACTTATTGTTCGTTTTCTTTGTGTAATACAAGAAATATTGGTAGACATTTCCTTTGTTATGTTTATTATCAGTAACAAGCTGTGAGACGGCTCATTATATTGTAATAGATTCTCTTTTATTGACGAAACTATTGTATGGAGAGAAAACTTCTTTATTTGTAAAAAAAAAAAATATTGTATTTTATTTATAAAAATAAATAAAATTAGAAATGGAACCTTAGAATTTTACGTTCGATACCATTAGTGGTTGTTTTCAGTTACATAATTATTGTTGACTGAAATTCAGTACTAATAAGAATAGTTCACGTGAAATGTTATATAGATCCAAAAGTATTGGACGATGGAGAATGCAAAATATTGCAGAACGATGAACAAGAACCGTACTACGATATCACGATAACATTGATATAGGTACCTGTGAGTAATTTATTATATTGATAGAAACAATTCGTAATGTATATTATACGTATTCTAAAATTCTCATTCTCTCAAATCCCTTATTTGCTCCGTACATCAAGAATGTCTGTGCGTCAGAAATTTCCTGCAATTAAATTCAGTAAGTTCGGTTTCTTTTCAATATTTATTAATGAAAATAAGTTATTGAAAATAGAAAGTTTATAGGTCTATTTTACAGCCATGTCCGTTTAATCAGGTCCCATTAAACACAGCGTATATATGCCTAAACATATTTTGAATAATCAATAAGCCTACGCTATCTTTTTCTCAATTTCCAATTTTCTATTACGAAAATCTGACAGCCCCGATCAGAAAAAAAAATTGTCATAGGTCTAGTCTGTAAGAGCCACGCTGGCTGACTGATTCGTCAACGAGCGACAGTGATGACACTACTTTTGAAAGGCAAAAGATGAGAGGACGATAGTGAATGTGTGCTTAGAATAAAACGGCGTATGTGCCCAAACACATTGACGTCTTTTTATAAATTAAAATTGTTATTAAATGAAAAAGTAACCTGATAAAGTTCTGACAAACATCATTACCTATTTATTGATATATTCTTCAGGACCAAAAGTTTGATCTACTTCAAGTACCACTCAAAAAACGTTAAAAAAATCTCTATTTTCGCGATTTTTTTGATCGAGTCAAGTTATAAATATCGCGTTTTCAACTGAAAATAACATAGACAGTTTATTGAACTATAACATACATTTTTTTCAGATCGAAAAACGAATATTTGATTGTTTGCCGTTGAATCAAAAATAGGTTGATTCCGAATTACGTGGCCTTAACGTTAGAATGATTTATTTTACGCTTACATAAATAAGTTCTAAGTAATAATCTATAAATAGGGTAGTTTCTTACATACATAATTTTTAATAACGGTTTTTTTTTATCTCACTGAATGAATATTGAACTATTTACGAAATGTGAAAATAAATACAACTACAAATATAAATGTTTCAGTGACGCTACAAAAAACTTTGTAATTAACTACTTTTTAATAGTCCCAACAAAACGTTTGTAATTAGTGTCGACGGTTTTTCAACTTTGTTAATAAAAAGCCATAAAAACGTCGTTATTTTTAGAAAGAGGAGTTGTTTCCAGGAATAATATTAAAATGAGAATCTATTTTCGAGGTACAAATATTGTTTCTTGTTTTGTACCTATTGAACAGTTTTCATAGTGTAGTTTTAAATTTCAATATACATAATTGTTTGAAATGTCAAATGTAATAATAAAACTTTCTTAATTTTATGAAATAAAGTTGATAAAAATTTGACAATACGAAAAGCTCGACATTAAAATTATATATTTAAATAAAGTAAAGAATTTTTCAGAAAGAATATAGTATGCTTGTAGTCACATTTTTCTTTCTGAAAAATCTTAAGTATGATATTGCTGAAAAATTCATTTCAAAATTTTCTTATTTTCCTCAAACCTAAAACCATCACCGCAAAAATGACGACGAAAACATTGTTTTTCACTTTACCGTTTTCTAAACCAGTATAAAAAGTAAATGTGTCCATGGAGTCTGTGTAAAGTATTTATTAAGGGCGAATACAGGTAGGATCCCAGTCCCCATGTCCCTGGTCCGGTGGGACAACCACCGCGTTCCTTTGTTTTTATGATCTACGTATAAATAAACGGACAGAATTTCATTACCTCGGAAAAACTGATGTTTTATTGAAAAAAGCGGTTCGCGATGTATCGACAGCTTTGTATAGAGGTTTTGATTGAGTGATGAACTGAAAATATCGTGTTTCTTTTTTTTCTTTTTAAGTATTTTGTACGTTAATACGCCAAAAAGATCAAGCGGTCGTGCGAGAAAAATTACGCTCCTTATCGTGGACTTAGCAAAACCTAAAATCCTACCCAGAACCTATGATAAATACGAGGTTATACGAAGGAGGTTGTCACAAAAAGAAAATGGGAAAATAAAAGGACAAATAAATTCTTAGATACATTTGTAGGTTTACTTGACCTGCAATCCAACCATGTGTTCAACTTTTAGGCTCTAGACAGACGGACTGCATTTCAACTGCAATCCAACTGCAAATTGCAGTTCGGATGCAGTTTGAATGCAGTTGACACGACTGCAATAGAACTGCAAACCAAACGTGCAGTCCGATTGCAGTTCAATTGCAGTCGGCGTGCAGTCGTGTGAACTGCACACCGACTGCAATCGAACTGCACGGTTGGTTTGCAGTTCTATTGCAGTCGTGCGGAGCGGGCGGAGCGTTAAAGTAGTGCGGGAGGGTGGGTATGGTGCAGTTCGGATGCAGTTTGAATGCACTTGGCACGACTGCAATAGAACTGCAAACCAACCGTGCAGTTCGATTGCAGTCGGTGTGCAGTTCACACGACTGCACGCCGACTGCAATTGAACTGCAATCGGACTGAACGTTTGGTTTGCAGTTCTATTGCAGTCGTGTCAACTGCATTCAAACTGCATCCGAACTGCAATTTGCAGTTGGATTGCAGTTGAAATGCAGTCCGTCTGTCTAGAGCCTTACAGCCCCATATAGTTCGGAACATCCCCATAAGTTTATCCTAACCACAGCTCGTAATAACGGCTCTAAGCACAGCCAAGCTGCGTCCAGAGGTGAATGACCCCGTCTCTCGGGACACCTGCTGATGTTATTGACAACAAAACCACAGACAAAACTCAATCGTTTCTTTTATTTTCCGCCGGCAAGGGAGCGGTATTATTTCGTTTGGTGTTGCAGCTATAAGGAGGTTGTTTTGATGTATCTGTTGCAAGATAAATGGGGGACAAATTGTAATCCTTGAAAGACGTCATTAAAACATGCTAGTATTTTATTTTTAGGGTAATAACACAATAATTGTAATTACTGAAATCAAATTATAAACAAACAATTTTTTCACAAAATAAAAGCAGTTTTGGTGCAAAGAATAAATTCAAAAATCGAATCAGAATTCCAATTCGATAGCAGTTGAAGGAGTGAATTCGATATTCCAATTTGAAAATTGGAGAGATGTTGACGGAAAAATATTTCAACTTAAAAATTGGGTTGACTAAGCTGTATTTTTTCAAGTTTTCTTGTTAAATTAACAGTTTTGTATTAATAGAATTCCAGAGAAATCAGTCTGCAACACTCCCATAGTAATGCGGAGTATTATTTTGTATGATACTTCAATTTTATTTTATGTTGATCCCAAGCTCCCAAAAATGGCTGCTAAGGGAACCGTAAAGCCACGGCTTACATCGCGTTTTACTAACCAGGCTTTTCGTACATAAAGAATTCATTGCAAAGAGAATTTTTGAGGTAAGACATACTTGTTTGTGAATTTTATCTTTATGTGTCTCTTTCCAATGTTTTTATTCTCATTTTGAAGTATAAATGCAGAGAGTGCTGGCATACTTCATTTTCGGTGTCTTTCATAAAATTACAGGGTTCACTTTAAGAATCCTTTTGTAACAAGTTTTGTGTTTTAATGGTAAAGACTGTTTTTCACGTTTTCGTTCCAAAAAATCCTCAAAAGACTCACGAAAAACTTTCTAGAACTGTCCATTTTTACACTTCGAACAAATAGGGGAAAACGTGTTGTGCTTATAGTTTTACTTTAAGAGTGCTGAGCCACCATACTTGGTCACTTGCGTGTCGTAAAAACTTTAAAGTAGTGGTGTAGCACAAGAGTCGTTTGATATTATGTAAATAATCTCGTATGTATTAATAACAGTTCACTATAATTTTTGATTCGATATTATCTAGAATGTAGGTATATATTTGAATCTTTTTGAGCTTATGCAAGAATTTTGTTCTATTTATTGTGGGTCGGGTTTTTATTTTTGCTGTTCATATCACAGGTCGACCTATACGAGTAGTAGGTCAAGCTACTTAAGAGGAAAGAATAGCTGCTGCCATTTCGAAAAATAGGTATTTAGAAAAACTCGTACTGTCCCTCTCACGCGTTGAAAAAACCCCGATCGTGCGATAGAGAGCGTTGCAACTCGCGACTGAATGTAAGTATTTTTATATGAAACTAGCTGTTGCCAGCGGCTTCACCCGCTGCAACTCGAGACTATAATTTGAGATTTAAACTATCCTATCTCTCAAGTTGGATGGAACTGCACATGGTGTGCGAATTTTATTATAATCGGTTAAGTGGTTTAGGAGTCCATTGAGGACAAACATTGTGACACGAGATTTATATATATTAAGATTTGTCTCTCGGGAGAAAACGTTTTTCACATACTAAATCACGACTAATCTCTTAGATTCTGGTGTCAATCGTTTTATTCAATTCTAGGTTTGTACGTTTTGTTTTTTTTCATAAACTTCTTTGTTTTTTAAATACAAAGGTTTTACTTCAATGAAGATTTTGTCATAAAAATAGTAACTTTTAGGCGCCTGTAACTTTCAAACTATCATAAATTTTGAAAAAAAGAAAACGTATAAACCTAGTTTTTTACTGTGTCAGATACATTGTAAAAAATCATTGAGATAGGATAACATTTAGGGGGAGGAAAACGTTTTCTCTTTTTGTATGGACGAAAGCTCGGTAGACGATAGACTTAAGCTGACGATCTTGTGGTGTTTTTAATAATATAAAGCCCCATCCAAGAGTAATTGAAGGTAGACCTGGTTTTTTCGGAGCTGTAAAATGTATGATTCTTAAGGCCAGCACGCGTTTTTTAAGCGCTGAGATATAGTACATGATTCTTAGCAACTCATAGTAAGCAAATCAAACACATGTAAAGCCTAGATGAACACCCATTTCAAATAATACTTTAGCGCTTTTCCATTACACCCAGCAAAATATCTTAGCGTCACATCCCACGCTACATTTGCCAAGGAAGATTTACAGTAACACAAAATGTATACCTACTAGGATTCTCCCCGATTTAGTAGGAACTAGGTTGAAATGGGTAGAACATGCATAATGTGGAGTCTTCGTTTAAATTCATGCTTACTCTTTTGGCCACCAGACACTAGCACCTTGTGAAATGGCGGGGATGCTCAGAATGAATTTGTTTTGCATTCAGTCTTATAGAGCAACTAGTATTTGCGCGTTGCGCGAGCTGCAAGCAGCTCGCGGGGTCGTGTTTTGAAAAGTATTTCTTACTTAAAACTTTTTGCAGTCGCCATTTTAGATTTTGACCTTACTATTGGCTTTAGCATTCCCGAAAACTATTAAAACGACTCCCATGATGAACAATTCAAAAATGATCGCAGCCGCCATCTTAGATTCTGATTTAGACTTCGCTATCGGCTTAAGCACCCTCGAAAACCATGAAAATATAAAAAATATGATTTTTTGAAGTCGCAATCTGGGATTGTGATTTTGACCTCACTACCGGCTTTAGCATCCTCGAAAACCATGAAAACGACTCCCATGATGAACAATTCAAAAACTATCGCAGCCGCCATCTTGGATTTTGATTTTGACCTCGCTATCAACTTTATATCATCATCAGCCTATTGCCGTCCACTACTGGACGTAAGCCTCCCCCAAAGAGCGCCAACCATCCCGGTTTTGGGCAGGCCGCATCCATCCACTGCCAGCCACCTTCCTTAAATCATCGACCCATCTTGCACCAGGACGTCCTACACTACGTTTGCCCATTCGCGGTCTCCACTCAAGCACATGTTTGCTCCATCTGCCGTTTGTCCGTCTACAGACGTGCCATTTGGTTCTACATTTGGTTCTCTGGCGAATGACTTCATTACGAATTCTATCCACCAGAGAAACCCCGAGCATTGCTCTATCCATTGCACGCTGAGCAACCTAAAATTGTGGACCAGGCCGATGGTAAGTGTTCACGTTTCGGCTCCGTAAGTCATTACGGGTAGGACATGCTGGTTGTAAACCCTGGTTTTAAGGGATTGTGGGATCGATGATTCAAAGATATGACGCAGCTTCCCGAATACCGCCCAGCCCAAGCGTATTCTTCTAGCTGCCTCCTTCTCAAAGTTGTGCCTGCCCAGTTGTACACTTTGGCCTAAATAAATGTATTCTTGCACAACCTCGAGGGCAGCATCATTCACGATTACATGTTTCGGGTGACGTGACCATTAAACATGACTTTGGTTTTGTTCAGCCAGATTCATTCCGAGACCCACACGCCTTGAAGAATCGCTCAAGCTGCTGTTCAGCATTTTTTCCAGCTCCTGCAGAGACTCTGCTATGATGACAATGTCATCCGCTAATCGGAGGTGTGAGATGTACTGACCGTTGATATTAACACCCCGTCCTTTCCAATCAATCGTCTTGAAAACGTCCTCCAACGCGTTTGTAAACAGTTGGATTGGTTTTGTGCTCTGTTCTTGTACTTAGACGGTCACTGTTGCGGCCTTATACAGACATCTCATCACCTCAACGTAGCGACAGTCGATGAGGCATCTCTGCATGGACTCAAGTACAGCCCAGGTCTCGACGGTATCGAAAGCCTTCTCGTAGTCCACATACGCTAGGCACAGAGGCTGGTTATACTCCTCGGTCTTTTGAATCACTTGCCTAAGGGTGTGTATGTGGTATATGGTGCGGTAACCTTTTTGAAACCAGGCCTGTCCGGTGGCTGAAAATCATCGAACTTTTGGGCGAGACGATTTAGAATAACCCTCGAGAACAGCTTATAGATATGGCTCAGAAGTGAGATGGGGCGGTAGTTTTTAAGGAGCGCTTTATCGCCCTTTTTGAAGAATAATACTACCACACTCCCATGCCATGCCTCCGGTGTTATACAAGTGTGGATGACGGAATTGAAGAGTTTACAAGCTCTGTCCAGATAGGTATTCCTCTTGCCTTGAGCAGCTCTATGGTTATTCTGTCATCCCCTGGGGCTTTGTTGTGGTGAAGCTGCCTGAGTGCCATTCCAATCTCACCCATGTCAATGTCGGGAAGCTCGTCTGTGAGATGGCATGTCAGTTTGGCCCGTTGGTCATCCGCGCCGTGGGCCTGAGGTGGGCAAGGTTTTTGAGCATATAAGTCTCCGTAGAACTTTTCAACTTCAGCTAGAATCTCTGGCTTTGAGGTGACGGTGGTGCCTTGTGACGTTCTGAGCTTTGTCCGGCAACAGCGGGAGGTATTGGGCTTGGCAAATACCTTCGAGCCTTTATTCCGAGCTAAAGCTTGCTCTATAATTCGGTTATTTGCACTCCGAGTATCGCGTATGAACTGCTTTTTGACCTCCCCGTTAAGAACCTGACTCTCAGCCTGTGTGGCTTTGTGAGTTCTCGTCATTTCCTCATCAGTGCCAGAGTCTCGCTAGTAATTAAGTTCCGACTTACGTCCATTCCTGATCGGTCGAAAAAGTTTACAGCCCACCTCGCAGACGACACGCAGCAGGCCTTCGGTGACGTCGTTTATGCCCTCCTGGATTTTAAACCTCACTATCGGCTTTAGCATCCTCGAAAACCATGAAAACGACTCCCATGACGAACAATTCGAAAATTATCGCAGTCGCCATCTTGGATTTTGATTTTGACTTCACTATCAACTTAAGCATCCTCGAAAACCATGAAAACGACAGCAATGATGATATCTTTGAATTTTTTGCTGTCGCCATCTTGGATTTTGATTTTGACCTCACTATCGGCTTTAGCATCCTCGAAAACCATGAAAACGACTCCCATGATGAACATTTCGAAAATTATCGCAGCCGCCATCTTGGATTTTGATTTTGACTTCACTATCAGCTTTATTACCCTCGAAAACCATGAAAACGACATCCATGATGATATCTTTGAATTTTTTGCTGTCGCCATCTTGGATTTTGATTTTGACCTCACTATCGGCTTTAGCATCCTCGAAAACCATGAAAACGACTCCCATGATGAACATTTCGAAAATTATCGCAGCCGCCATCTTGGATTTTGATTTTGACCACGCTATCGGCTTTAGCTTACCCGAAAACCATGAAAACGCCATCCATGATGAACATTTCGAAAATGATCGAAGCCGCCATCTTGGATTTTGATTTTGAGTTCACTATCATCTTTATTACCCTCGAAAACCATGAAAACGACATCCATGATGATATCTTTGAATTTTTTGCTGTCGCCATCTTGGATTTTGATTTTGTCCTCACTATCGGCTTTAGCATCCTAGAAAACCACGAAAACGACTCCCATGATAAACAATTCGAAAATGATCGCAGCCGCCATCTTGGATTTTGATTTTGACTTCACTATCAACTTAAGCATCCTCGAAAACCATGAAAACGACATCCATGATGATATCTTTGAATTTTTTGCTGTCGCCATCTTGGATTTTGATTTTGACTTCACTATCAGCTTTATTACCCTCGAAAACCATGAAAACGACATCCATGATGATATCTTTGAATTTTTTGCTGTCGCCATCTTTGATTTTGATTTTGACCTCACTATCGGCTTGAGCATCCTCGAAAATCATGAAAACGACTCCCATGATAAACAATTCGAAAATGATCGCAGCCGCCATCTTAGATTCTGATTTAGACTTCACTATCGGCTTTATTACCCTCGAAAACCAAGAAAACGACAGCCATGATGATATCTTTGAATTTTTTGCTGTCGCCATCTTGGATTTTGATTTTGACCTCACCATCGGCTTTAGCATCCTCGAAAACCATGAAAATGACTCCCATGTTGAACAATTCGAAAATGATCGCAGCCGCCATCTTTGATTTTGATTTTGACCACAATATCGGCTTTAGCATCCTCGAAAATCATGAAGACGACTCCCATGATAAACAATTCGAAAATGATCGCAGCCGCCAACTTGGATTTTGATTTTGACTTCACTATCAGCTTTATTACCCTCAAAAACCATGAAAACCATGAAAACGACATCCATGATGATATCTTTGAATTTTTTGCTGTCGCCATCTTTGATTTTGATTTTGACCTCACTATCGGCTTTAGTATCCTCGAAAACCATGAAAATGACTCCCATGATGAACAATTCGAAAATGATCGCAGCCGCCATCTTGGATTTTAATATTGACCACACTATCGGCTTTAGCATCCTCGAAAATCATGAAAACGACTCCCATGATAAACAATTCGAAAATGATCGCAGCCGCCAACTTGGATTTTGATTTTGACTTCACTATCAGCTTTATTACCCTCGAAAACCATGAAAACGACATCCATGATGATATCTTTGAATTTTTTGCTGTCGCCATCTTGGATTTTGATTTTGACCTCACTATCGGCTTTAGCATCCTCGAAAACCATGAAAATGAATCCCATGATGAACAATTCGAAAATGATCGCAGCCGCCATCTTGGATTTTGATTTTGACTTCACTATCATCTTTATTACCCTCGAAAACAATTAAAATGACATCCATGATGATATCTTTGAATTTTTTACTGTCGCCATCTTTGATTTTGATTTTGACCTCACTATCGGCTTTAGCATCCTCGAAAACCATGAAAACGACTCCCATGATGTACATTTCGAAAATGATCGCATCCGCCATCTTAGATTTTGATTTTGACCCCACCATCGGCTTTAGCATACCCGAAAACCATGAAAACATCCATGATGACAAATTCGAAAATTGTCGCAGCTGCCATCTTGAATTTGGATTTTGACCTTATTATCGGCTTTAGCATCCTCGAAAACCATGAAAACGACTCCCATGATAAAATTGATAAACAATTCGAAAATTATAGCAGCCGCCATCTTGGATTCTCATTTTGATTTTCAAAAATGATTTTGACATACTCTGGGCCCCAAGAAAAAATGTTCCAAGTTTCTTCTGAGATCCACTTAAAGGGGGGAGAAGGGGGTGAAGAGGGGAGATTTTGAAAAAAATGGTTTTTTCCTTTCCGATCCTCCTCTATACGAATCCGTAAAAAAACACCAAACACGGGTCTCTTAGTTTCTGAGATACGATAGGGAGGGGGGGGGGGAGGCCAAAAGGCGGAGGCTTGGTACTTTTGCCCTACTTTGAGAGTTATTTGTAAGTTTGCTTGTCGTCACCCGCGAGTTTCGCTTCACCCGCTCAACCTTCGTTACGCTACCTCCCCCCTTCGCTCAACTCGGTCTCGCAGGTTCGCTCCACTCAGGACCTACCTACCACCGGAAAGCTATCGTGACCTCATTCCTACGCTTCGCTTTACCGCTACATAGTTTTTCCGATATACGATGGGGGGATGGGTGAAGAGGGGGAAACGGGGGAGTTTAGTAAAATCATTTTGACCATTTCCGGGTACCTTGATGTGAATCTGAAAAAAAAATGTTCCAAGTCTCTTCTGAGATCCGCCTTAAGGGGGGGGAAAGGGTCAAGAGGGGCAACTTTGAAAAAATGGGTTTTTCTTTTCCGAGCCACCTCTATACGAATCCGTAAAGAACCAGAACACGGGTATCGTAGTTTCTTAGATACGATTGCGAAGGGGGGGGGGGGAGGCCAAAAACGGGGAGGCTTGGTACTTTTGCCCTTCTCATGAGAGTTACTTGTAAGTTTGCTTGTCGTCACCCCTGAGTTACGCTTCACCCACTCAACCTTCGTTACGCTACGGAGGTCGCCGGCTCGCTTCGCTCGCCACCTCCCCCCTTCGCTCCACTCGGTCTCGCAGGTTCGCTCCACTCAGGACCTACCTACCATCAGAAAGCTATGGTGTCTTCATCCCTACGCTTCGCTTTACCGCTACATGATTTTTCCGAGTTACGATGGGTGAAGGGGTGAAGGGGGGAGAGGGGCGAGTTTAGAAAAATGATTTTGTCATACTCTGGGCCCTTTGATATGAATCTGAAAAAAAAAATGTTCCAAGTCTCTTCTGAGATCCGCCTAAAGGGGGGAGAACGGGGTCAAGAGGGGGGGACTTTGAAAAATGGTTTTTACTTTTCCGAGCCTTCTCTATAAGAATCCATAAAAAAACAAAACACGGGTCTCATAGTTTCTGAGATACGATTGGGAGGGGGGGGGAGCAAAAAGGGGAGGCTTGGTACTTTTGCCCTACTAATGAGAGTTACTTGTAAGTTTGCTTGTCGTCACCGCTGAGTTACGCTTCACCCACTCAACCTTCGTTACGCTACGGAGGTCGGCGGCTCGCTTCGCTCGCCACCTCCCCCCTTCGCTCCACTCGGTCTCGCAGGTTCGCTCCACTCAGGACCTACCTACCACCGGAAAGCTATCGTGTGACCACATCCCTACGCTACGCTACGCTTCGCTTTACCGCTACCTAGTTTTTCCGAGTTACGATGGGGGGAGGGGTAAAGAGGGGGAGAGGGGGGAGTTTTGAAAAATGATCTTGACACACTCTGGGCCCCTTGATATGAATCTGAAAAAAAAAATGTTGCAAGTCTGTTAACTTCCGAGATCCGCCTAAAGGGGGGGGAGGGGAGGGGGCAAGGGGGTACTTTGAAATTGATTTTTACTATTTCGAGCCTCCTCTATACGAATCTGTAAACAAACAAAACATGGGTCTCTTAGTTTCCGAGATACGACGGGGGGAGGGGTGAAGGGGGGGAGAGGGGAGAGTTTTGAAAAATGATTTTGACCAACTATGGGGCCCTTGACATGAATCTGAAAAAAAAAATTTTGCAAGTCTGTCAACTTCCGAGATCCGCCTAAGGGGGGGAGAAGGGGGGGCAAGGGGAGAACTTTGAAAAATGGTTTTTACTTTTCCGAGCCTCCTCTATGCGAATCCGTAAAAAAACACCAAACACGGGTCTCTTAGTTTCCGAGATACGATGGGGAGGGGGGAGAGGGGGGGCGAAAAGGGGAGGTTTGGGATTTTTCCCATACTCACGGGAGTTACTTGTTTACGAATCTGTCAAAATATACCCACCTTCCCCTTCACCATCTGGGAGAACAATTATGTCAATCAGTCAGTGAGTCAGTGGTAATCGAGCTTTATATAGTATAACTAGTATTTGGGCGTTGCGCGAGCTGCAAGCAGCTCGCGGGGTCGTGTTTTGGAGAAGTATTTCTTACTTGGAATTTTTTGCAGTCGCCATCTTGGATTTTGATGTTGACCTCACTATCTGCTTTAGCATCTTCGAAAACCATGAACACGGCTCCCATGATGAACAATTCGAAAATGACGGCAGCCGCCATCTTGGATTATGATTTTGACTTCACTATCGGCTTTAGCACCCTCGAAAACCATGAAAACGACATCCATGATGAAAACTTTGAATATTTTGCAGTCGCCATCTTAGATTTTGATTTTGACCTCACTATCGGCTAAGCATCTTCGAAAACCATGAAAACGACTTCCATGATGAACATTTCGAAAATTATCGCAGCCGCAATCTTGGATTTTGATTTTGACCTCACTATCGGCTTTCCTCCTCCTCGCGTCGTATTCCTCATTGCTGAGGGTCGTGATTCCCTCGACGTGAAGTCACTTTGAGCTTGACGATGCTCCGCCATCTGTTTCTGTCCTTTTTTTTTTTTAGCGTGGTAAAATCATCAAATGAGTCCTCCAACCCCGGGCAGGGCGGGAGGGACTGTCAGACTTCTACTGACTAAAATCCACGGTGTCCTTCAATAGCCTGTTATGTTCCGGGGTCACGGTAAGGGAATAATCCCGCGACCCCGGCAGGCCTTGGCCCTCTGAGAGGGGGGCCCCGTCATTATGCTGACGCTCTTTGAGGCGCGCGTGGGACACAACGCGCCGTCGACCCGGGCATGGTCCTTGGTCGGGCAGCGAGTTGCGCTTTACTCGCTGCAAGCATGCCCGCGCCTACGGTGGCCGGAGATCATCAAGCGACGTCCGTCGCCGTGGGCGTCTACCACTGCGGGTGGGGCGGAGGGAGGACGCTGTCCTCTCTCGCTCGCGGCCCGCCTTCTCCTTCACGACCATTACTGCCTCGCAGAAGAAGCAGACCGCTTCCCACTCCGTCTCGCCCCGCAGCATGGCCGCGACCAATGCTGGGCGCGAGAGGTCTCCGCCTATCGCAGCCGTAAGGACACGTCGGTGCTCCGCCCAAGCTGGGCAGTCTTGCACCGTATGCTCCACCGTGTCCTCCGGGCGATCTTCGCAGTGGTGACACCCAGGCGTCTCCTCCTTTCGCATCAGACACAGGTACCTCCCGAAACTTCCGTGTCCGGTGAGGACCTGCGTCAAGCGGTAGGTCAGGACGCCATGACTTCTCTCCAGCCACTCCTCAAAGAGGGGTCTTACCGCTGCAATTGCGGCGTGTCCGGCCTTCGGTCGCGACAGTCGTTCCTTCCATACTGCCCTGAGATCGCGCCGGAGCTCTTCCCGCCGCGCCTCGACTTCTCGAGGCAGCGGGGTCACGCCCCGGCGCTGCGCCTCCACGCGCCACTCATAGACGCGCTGGAGGGCAGTCGCCTCCAGATCCCAGGGCAGCAATCCGGCAAGGAGGTATCTGTTTCTGTCCTTGGCAGAATGAAAAGCATCGTGAAGTTTCATGTCCAGGGAAGAGCGAATTTGGTCCGACCACCTAAGTTGACTGCGACCCTTCGGACGCTTGCGAGAAATGGAATCATTGGAGCGGAATGCAGTCCAGGGTATCTGCAACATTTTTCTCCAGCACCACATTTCAAAAGCATCGATACGATCACGATAGGCTTTCTTGAGAGTCCATGTCTCTGATCCGTTACTGAATATGGAGAACACCAAGGATCTGAACAGTTTAATTTTGGTTTTCCGAGATAAGTTATGGACTTTCCATATTCGTTGCAGCTGGGACGTATCGCAGTTTTGGCCATCCCTATATTCCCTATACGTCTTCTTATCTCCTTTCGCAAGAGCCTGTGTTATTAATATTAGCACCAAGGTCCTTTCCATTCTACCGAGAAGACGAACCATTTCACTTTTGTTGGCAGCCAAAAGAGTTCTGTCGTCTGCGTATCGCAAATTAGTCAATTTGGCTCCTCCTACTGTGACTCCGCCTTCCCAGTCTTCAAGAGTTCGTCTCATTATAATAAGTGTTAAACAGAATGGGGGATAGTATACAACCCTGTCTAACGCCCTTACCAAATCCAAAAGAATCAGGGCTGCGTTTAAATTCTTTATCCAGTTTAAATTTATACTCACTAAATGTCAAACACCCCGTTTATGTACACCGCGAGGTGAAAAATGAAGCTAACTAAAATTTAATCTGCCCCGTTTACAGACGTCCGCTAGTTTAAGTTTTTACTAAATGGAATAAATTTTTGCGACCTTTATACCTCGCAAAATTTTATCCTGCTGTCAGACTGACATTAAGTTTTGTTGTTTTGCTCGATTCGCGCCGTAAAACCGAATATTATTTTTATTTTAGAGAGTAAATATTATTTGTAGATTATGGATTTATATCAAACCGGCAAATTGATTATTTGTTCAATAAACTGAGCTGTCAATTGAATTTGACAACTAACATTGACAGAAACTTATGACTCCGTTCAGCGAACCCTCGCTAGTGTAATTTTTTACCGGCCAAATATCGCCGGAAGATTTAAACGCACCCCAGATGTGGTTTTTTTTTTGGATGTGGTAGCATCACTTTGCTGGCATGGGATGTAAGGGCTAAAGTCCTGTAATTGTCGTATTTTGAGGTGGAACCTTTTTTGTGCAGTGGTATGTGATATGGTGTGGTATAGAATAACTGAACTTGCCCAATCGTTCGGCCATTCGCCAGTACATTCGCCAGTACCAAATTCGGTCGCATATTTTGTGAAGGGCAGTTACTTGAATAATCTCAGCAGTTAGCTGATCTTGTCCGGGAGCTTTTTTGGATTATAGTGCAGCAATAGAAGCTGTGACTTTAGATAGCAGTATGGGGGGTTCAAGTCATGTCCCATTCAGTTGTCAGGTGAGGTGTTGCGTCGTGTGGGTTCTTAGGCGCCAATGACGCTGGGTCAAATTGACCCGGGGCAAGCTGTGACTTTTTTTTTAGTGTTCAATGTTAATTTTCTTTGTTATCTTTTAGGTTTTTTATAAAATGTCAGTAAAAAATGATCTGGACAGAATAATAGTGTTGTTAGAGGACTCGGTTTCTGACAATGAAGATTCCTCCTGGATCCTGTATATTCCCGGGCCGCTCCGGGTTTGACGATGATGAACTTATTTGAGCGTAATAACAACAGCTAAAGTAAATAAAATGCAAGTTACAGTATTGTCGAATATGTCCATCAAAGGGGGGTCGCATCTTTGTATGTCCAGACCACTCTATGGCTGTCCAAAAGTCCCATTCAATATTGAATAACTAAAAAATCAAAAATATCAACATATTACGTTTTTATAGGTGATTTCGTCAGGTGAGGTGTTGCGTCGTGTGGGTTCTTATTTGGCGCCGGGTTAAACTCCTCGCAATATTTCCGCCATTTTTCTGCTATTTCACAAAGATCTTGAAGAGGCGAACCGTCCTCGTCTTCAATGATCCACGATCGCGGTTTGAACTGTTTCGAGAGCAGTTTTACTTTTTTTTAAAGATCCGAGGTCTGCACTTTCAGCGCATGACTTACAATCTCTTGGCAGATATGTTCAACAAAGTTGTTTTTATCGCAGCTCGGAGTATTTATCACAGTCTGTTTGGCTAACCATTTCTTGGTTTTTCAACATCTTCCGCTCTTCAATTATATGCCAAGTATCTGCAGAGAGCCAGGTTTGTTTGCGGGGGATCAGCAAACGGTGAGAGGTGGACTTCTCTACTGTGTTCCTATAAGATCCTTTAGTTGATGCCATTGTTCGTTTGCACCACCTTCACTGATATTGGCTCATTCAGTATTGCGATATTAAGCTCATTTCGAAAAGATTCTCGCTCTAAAGGGGTCAGAGTGCGTTGTCTTTGAGGAATGGCTCTTTTGCGTCTTTTCAAACGTAAAGCGAACGTTGCGATTAGAAGGTAATGGATCGAAATCCACAGTCTGCGCCTGGATAAGTTCTCACGTTGATCACAGAGGTCCTCCATCGGCTGTTAATCAACACATAATCTATTTGGTTGCGGTACCGATAGCCAGGAGATTTCCACGTATAGAGATGTCTAGGATGATACTGAAAACAGGTATTCATTATAGTTAGTTTCTGATCGATGCAAAATTCCAGCAGTCTATTACCTCTCTCATTTCTGACTCCAAGTCCATATTTTCCAACCGTAGCCCTAACATGATCATCCCATGTGCTTCCCACTTTTGCATTCCAGTCACCATATTAGTAAAGTTATTTCGCGATTCGGAATTCTAAATAGGGTCAATTCAAGGGTACTGTAAAATTAATTAATAACCTCCTCCTTAGCGACGGCTGTGGGGGCATAGACCACGACTACGTTTAGAGTGCAGGGTCACGTGTTAAGTCTCAAAGTCAAAAAACTGTCGGAAACTGGGTTAAACCCCACATGATTGTTCAGTTGGCGGGTTACCCACAGCCCGACTCCGTTGGTGCTTGAGTCTAAAGAACCCGAAAGGTGAAGGGTGTTTCCATTGGAGGTGGTTCGGTGTCCTTGTCCTCTTATGTGAGTTTCGGTCAATCCCAACAACGCTACTTTGTGGTATACAGCTTCCTTTTCCACAATGTCTAATTTCCCTGGACACAATAGACCTCGGACGTTCCAGGTTGCAATCAGGCGATGTTCACGGATTGAGATCTTGTTGTTTGCTATCGGCTTTAGCATCCTCGAAAACCATGAAATCGACATCAATGATGAAAACTTTGAATTTTTGCAGTCGCCATCTTGGAATTTGATTTTGTCCTCACTATGGCTTTAGCATCCTCGAAAACCATGAAAACGACTTTCATGATGAATAATTCGAAAATCATCGCAGCGGACATCTTGGATTTTGATTTAAACCTCACTATCGCCTTTAGCATCCTCGAAAACCATGAAAACGACTCTCATGATGAGCAATTCGAAAACTATCCCTGCCGCCATCTTGGATTTTGATTTTGACCTCACTATCGGCTTTAGCATCCTCAAAAACCATGAAATTGACTCCCATGATGAACAATTCGAAAATTATCGCAGCCGCCATCTTGGATTTTGATTTTGACCTCATAATCGGCTTTAGCATCCTCGAAAACCATGAAAACGATTCCCATGACGAACAATTCGAAAATTATCCCGGCCGCCATCTTGGATTATGATTTTGACCTCACTATCGGCTTTAGCATCCTTGAAAACCATGAAATCGACAACCATGATGAAAACTTTGAATTTTTGCAGTCGCCATCTTGGATTTTGATTTTGACCTCACTATCGGCTTTAGCATCCTCGAAAACCATGAAATTGACTCCCATGATGAACAATTCGAAAATTATCGTAGC
The DNA here is from genome assembly GCA_036375495.1 of Agrotis segetum. Lineage (NCBI taxonomy): Eukaryota > Metazoa > Arthropoda > Insecta > Lepidoptera > Noctuidae > Agrotis > Agrotis segetum. The sequence continues at coordinate 592,762 of JAQSVV010000209.1, read as the reverse complement.
CGCCATCTTGGATTTTGATTTAAACCTCACTATCGCCTTTAGCATCCTCGAAAACCATGAAAACGACTCCCATGATGAACAATTCGAAAATTATCCCAGCCGCCATCTTGGATTTTGATTATGACCTCACTATCGGCTTTAGCATCCTCGGAAACCATGAAAACGACATCCATGATGAAAACTCTGAATTTTTTGCAGTCGCCATTTTGGAATTTGAATTTGGCATCACTATTGGCTTTAGCATCTTCGAAAACCATTAAAACGATTCTCATGATTAACAATTCGAAAATTATCGCACTCAACCTTCGTTACGTCTCACAGGTTCGCTCCACTTAGGACCTACCTACCACCGGAAAGCTATCGTGACCTCATCCCTACGATTCGCTTAACCGCTACATAGTTTTTCTGAGATACGATGGCAGGAGGGGTGAAGAGGGGGAGTTTTGAAAAATGAGTTTGACCAACTCCGGATACCTTGACATGAATCTGAAAGAAAAATGTTCCAAGTCTCTTCTGAGATCCGCCTAAAGGGGGGGGGGAGAAAGGGTCAAGAGCGGCAACTTAGAAAACAGTATTTTCTTTTCCTCATGAGAGTTACTTGTAAGTTTGCTTGTCGTCACCCCTGAGTTACGCTTCACCCACTCAACCTTCGTTACGCTACGTTCGCTGCACTCAGGACCTACCTACCACCGGAAAGCTAACGTGACCTTTTCCCTACGCTACGCTTCGCTTTACCGCTACCTAGCTTCCGAGATACGGTGGGGGACGGGGTGAAGGGGGGAGAGAGGTTTTGAAAAATGATTTTGACCAACTCTTGGCCCCTTTAGATGAATCTGAAAAAAAAAAATGTTTCAAGTCTGTTACCTTCAGAGATCCTTTTAAAGGGGGGAGAAGGGGGCAAGGGGGGAACTTTGATTAATGGTTTCAATTTTTCCGAGTCTCCTCTATACGAACCCGTAAAAAAATTGAAAACACTTTAGTTTCTGAGATACGATTGGGAGGGGGGGGGAGGCCAAAAAGGGGAGGCTTGGTACTTTTGCCCTTCTCATGAGAGTTACTTTGTAAGTTTACTTGTCGTCACCCTTGAGTTACGCTTCATCCACTCAACCTTCGTTACGCTACGGAGGTCGCCGGCTCGCTTCGCTCGCCACCTCCCCCCTTCGCTCCTCTCGGTCTCGCAGGTTCGCTCCACTCAGAACCTACCTACCACCGGAAAACTATTGAGACCTTATCCCTGCGCTTCGCTTTACCGCTACCTAGTTTTTCCGAGATACGATGGGGGGAGGGGTGAAGAGGGGGAGAGGGGGTGTTTTGAAAAATTATTTTGACCAACTCTGGGCCCCTTGATATGAATTTGAAAAAAAACAGTTGTTGTAAGTCTGTTAACTTCCGAGATCCGCCTAAAGGGGGAGAACGGGGTCAAGAGGGGGGGATTTTGAAAAATGGTTTTTACTTTTCCGAGCCTCCTCTATACGAATCCATAAAAAAACAAAACATGGGTCTCATAGTTTCTGAGATACGATTGGGAGGGGGAGGGGGGGGAGCAAAAAGGGGAGGCTTGGTACTTTTGCCCTACTAATGAGAGTTACTTGTAAGTTTGCTTGTCGTCAACGCTGAGTTTCGCTTCACCCACTCAACCTTCGTTACGCTACGGAGGTCGCCGGCTCGCTTCGCTCGCCACCTCCCTCCTTCGCTCCACTCGGTCTCGCAGGTTCGCTCCACTCAGGACCTACCTACCACCGGAAAGCTATCGTGACCACATCCCTACGCTACGCTACGCTTCGCTTTACCGCTATGGGGTGAGGAGTGAAGAGGGGGAGAGGGGTGAGTTTCGAAAAATGATTTTGACATACTCTGGACCTCTAGACACGAGCCTGAAAAAAAAAAATTCCAAGTCTCTTTTGAGATCCGCCTAAAGGGGGGGGGGAGGGGGGGCAAGGGGGAACTTTGAAAATGATTTTTACTATTTCGAGCCTCCTCTATACGAATCCGTAAACAAACAAAACATGGGTCTCTTAGTTTCCGAGATACGACGGGGGGAGGGGTGAAGGGGGGGAGAGGGGAGAGTTTTGAAAAATTATTTTGACCAACTATGGGGCCCTTGACATGATTCTGAAAAAAAAAACTGTTGCAAGTCTGTTAACTTCCGAGATCCTCCTAAAGGGGAGAGAAGGGGAAAAGGGGAGGGGGGACTCTAAAAATGATTTTTACGTTTCCGAGCCTCCTCTATACGAATCCGTAAAAAAAACAAAATACGTGTCTCTTAGTTTCCGAGATACGATGGGGAGGGGGGAGAGGGGGGGCGAAAAGGGGAGGTTTGGGATTTTTCCCATACTCACCAGAGTCACTTGTTTACGAATCTGTCAAAATATACCCACCTCCCCCTTCACCATCTGGGAGAACAATTATGTCAATCAGTCAGTGGTAATCGAGCTTTATATAATATAATATGTGAGTAAGATTTTGAAGGAGTTTTCTGGAGATAAATTCCGATTTAATGTCACGTGACTTTGGTTTCATTTGTTGCAAATAATTATACAGTGCATGCCATACCTTAAATTTGCATCAAAATAATGATGATTTTACCCACCGTTTTTGTTCTTCAATAGTCCTTTCACTAGACCTTTCAGATCACGTACCTGTTATACTTGACATAAACTGCAAAGCAAAACTATTCCAAACCACTCCTAGGCTACATAATCGAAATACTGACTGGCAACTATACAGAGATATAATTGAGAAAAATGCCACACTGAATATTCCACTGAAAACAATAGAAAATATAGAAACAGCTATTGAAAACTTTAATAAATTAATCCACAAAGCTTCTAGTGAATCTATTCCTGTAAGCATACCCAAAACCTCTGATCAACATAAATACCCGAAACAAATTAAAGACAAAGTAGACGAAAGACGAAGGCTGAGGAAAATATGGCACAACTCTAGATACCCATGTGATAAAAGAAAATTTAACAAAGCTTCTGAGGAACTAAAAGAATTGATCAACCAGACAACAAACGAAAACCTACAATCGTACCTTAGTAGCCTCTCTCCACACAAAACTTCAAATTACTCACTATGGAAAGCAACTAGTAAGCTAAAAAGACCCACAACTCAAATACCTCCGATTAAGACGGATACCGGTACATGGGCCAGATCAGACGAAGAAAAGGCAAAAGCGTATGCAGAGCACCTCAAAGGTGTATTCAAACCTCACTTGAGCACTGACCCTGAGCATGATGAGGAAATTAGGCAATTCTTGGACTCTCCGCTACAAATGTGTATTCCTTTAAAAAGTATATCTCCCAAAGAGGTATGGAGAAAGGTGATAAACCTTCAGGAAGGAAAATCTCCAGGTTATGACTGAATTGACGCTACCCTGCTGAAAAACCTCCCAAAAAAAGGCCTGCTAATGCTCACAAACATTTTCAACGCATGCCTCAGACTGCAGATATTCCCATGCCAGTGGAAAATTGCCCAAGTTATCATGGTACTCAAACCCGGGAAACCGCCTCATGAAGCCAGTTCCTACAGACCTATCAGTCTTCTACCTGTAACTGGTAAATTACTAGAAAAAATTCTTATCAGTCAAATACGTCCACACCTTGAGGATTTATTACCGTCTCACCAATTTGGCTTTCGGGAGCAACACGGTACCATTGAACAGGTACATCGACTTACCGACGTGATAGGCCGTGCTTTTGAAGAAAAGAAATACTGCTCGGGTGTTTTTCTCGACATCGGACAAGCTTTTGATAAGGTATGGCATGATGGATTGTTATTTAAGATCAAAAAATTGCTTCCTCACTCATTCTTTCCCATCATGAAATCATATCTAAGTGAGAGGTGTTTCGAGGTCAAGTACAACAATATAACATCAGAAATGTATGAAATACTGTCCGGAGTACCGCAAGGAAGCATCCTTGGTCCCATACTTTACCTGCTGTTCACGGCCGACCTTCCCACGCACACTAATAACACGACTGCCACCTACGCTGACGATACAGCTCTCCTATCTGTTCACAATGACCCTGAATTGGCATCTGAGAATATACAAATTTAATTGTCAGAAATAGAAACTTGGCTTAACAAATGGCGCATAAAGGCAAACCAGAGCAAGTCGGCTCACGTCACATTTACCCTCCGAAGAAAAACTTGCCCCCCGGTCAAATTATACAACGAGGAAATCCCCCAAAAGGAGGACGCTAAATACCTTGGTATGCACTTAGACCGCCGTCTCACATGGCGAAAACACATTTGGGCCAAACGGAAACAACTGGATACCAGATTAAGGGAAATGCACTGGATGATTGGACGGAGATCACAGCTATCCTCTACTAGTAAGATAGCCATCTATAAAGCCATACTGAAACCTATATGGACTTACGGAATTGAACTATGGGGAACCGCGAAAAACAGCAACATAGAGATCTTACAGAGATTCCAGAGCAAAACTCTTCGTAATATGCTTAATATCCCACCATACATCAGCAACAAATACATCCATATGGACCTGAACATAAAAACTGTTCAGCAAGAAATCGTCAGCTTCAGTAAAAAGTACCAAACTAGATTGTCAAGACACATTAACCTACTGGCATCAATGTTGGAAGGCACTGGAAGCGCACAATACTTTCGTCTTAAGAGACATAGCGTACCTGCCCTAATAGACCGATTTGAAGACCACACTGCATAGGCAAGCTTATTGAAGCTTCCTACTTGAAGCGCCCTTACCCTTCACATAAGACAAACAAATGGCCCATTGTGATTCTCACAGATTGCCATGTTACAGAAAAACAAAAGAGAAAAAAAAATAGTCCTTTACGTTCCAGGGTCACGGTAATTCGGTAAGTCCCGCGACCACATTCTGCATGTAGCAAATTTTTTTCAGACTTTTTAATGATAAAACCCAAAAGCATTGACTTCAAATTTACAACTAAAGCTACTTTTGCATAATCAAAACAATTAATTTTATTGAAGCTACGTATTACGTACTACGTAGTTCGAATTTTTCTTTCCAAATAAAATCTAACGCTTCAAGAATTTGGATTCAATGCGAAAATTGTTCTACCATAGGCATAGACAATAAATTGAACAAACGTGTCTTGTAAAACAAATCACTAACCCCAAAAATCAGAATAACTCAGAATGTCAGGAAGTTGTATGAATCGAACCGTAAAATCGAAAATGGCGGCCGTCGTGCAACCCCACATAGTCGTTTGGCTCTAAATCATATTCACTATAAAAGTCCCGATAAAACTATAAATATTCCTTATGCATTTATTGTACTGCTGTAATGTTCACATTCACATATCTTTAGATATTGTTTCGATATTTGTTTTGCAATATTTCTTGGAACTACTGTTTTTGATTGCGAGAAAGTCGGTTGTCGTGGTATGAATAAGTGTGAAACTGAGAAATGAAGAAAATGTGTTTGAGTATCAATATGGAAATGTGAAATAAAAAAAGATCAAATGAATAATTTGTGAATGGACTTAGTTCATGTCTAAAAAAGTAATGAATAGCTATTGAGACTACGTCTAATACAGACATGAGCAGAAAAACGACCTTCAGAAATAGGGTTTATAGCGAGAGAAGGAGGAAACTTAACTATTGACTAAAGCCTAGCCTAGTTAATAGCTCTATACGCTCGGTGTAATTTGAAAATGATAAAGAAGTTTTTTTTTTTTTTGTAATAGCATACTTATACCGTCAGACAAGTAAACATCCCGGGATCGCAGAACTGTCCAGACGAAAAGGGTAAGGTGGATTTTAGTCAGTACAAATCTGAAAATACCTTCCGCGCACACAGTGCGGAAAGACTCATTTATTTGTCGGTTAACGAACTTAAGGTCGTCCTAAAAAATTCAAAGTAACCTGTACCACTTTTTTTTTAAGTTGGTAAAATCAAATTTTAATAAGTCCTCCCACCCCGGGCAGGGCGAGAGGGACTGTCAGACTCGTACTGACTAAAATCCACGGTGTCCTTCAATAGCCCTTTATGTTCCGGGGTCACGGTGATGCAATAAGTCCCGCGACCCCGGCAGGCTTTGGCCCTCTGAGAGGGGGCCCCGTCATAACCTGTACAACTTATAAAACTGTCATCGTTTAAGGTAATCAACGCATAAATTCCCATGACATCACCTAACAGCTACCCTTAATAAAGTCTATATAAGATAAAGCCCTTATTAGCATTCTCTGTTTACGAAATTTCTCATCGCTGACTCAGCTGGCTGGCAATGTCATCACCGGGAAGACCTATGACGCATGGACTCATCTTATTTGCCTAATCTGTCGCTTCTGTTCTAGTTAATTGGAAAATTGCTAGACTTTACACAGCTTTATGGTCTTATAATGAAGTGTTATTAAGGAGAATTATACGACTGTATCAAATGTCATCGTGTGAGGTTACTCTGTTTGTTTTTTTTTTGTTGGTTTTCAAAGTACGGGTGGCCTTACTGACGGACGATTGTGTTCTAGCCATTTTACGAACTGGTTACCTTCATGGTGGTAATATAGAGGGATTGTTGTCAGATTCAGAAACTCCACATTTTGTTTTTCATAATCCATTTAATAAAGACCTTTGAATGTTAATAAAATGGCCGACCGCATGTAAATTTTGATTATGGCTCTCGCCTCATTTACCTTTCCTGTGAGCTCCATTTTCGTAATGAAATTATTATCCCTGAAAATGGGCGTAAAAAGTCCTAAAGCGATTGAATCATTTTTGGACTTATTTTGCAACAAAACAGATGATAAAATAATCAGAAATAGAACAATTTCGTTATCTTATCCCCGGAAATATTATTAAGAAAGCATCAAAATGATTGTAAATCAATAACAGTCGGTGTAAAGCGAGAAATTTCCAACTTGGTGGGATTCAAACATCCGCTTTCGCTTAATTTATGGCCGATTCGTTTTCGCTAATTAATTTCAACTCTTATCTAATACGCTAAATTGGAGTTACGGAGTTTGTTCGCAATTCATCAGACTTTAATATCACCGCAAAGAGTTTTGTAAAAGGAATTTTGTGATTTCATAAAATATTGTCTTTGTTTAATTAGGTCCGGTGTTGGCAGAATGTTACGGCTTTTTGTTTTTATTATTTTATATTAAGTTTTTTGTTTAAATAAATCATTTAACTGTCTCGATAAGATCCTGCTTCACAAAGGTTCTTAACAATAATTTTAAAACGCAGAAAGCAGTTCTCTTGGACACGGCGCGCATAGTGAGGAGGTTCCTCTCTCTAGAGCCCTAACCACCGGCAGCTTGGCCCCTGTGCCCGATGCTGGTGGGCACCTATTTTTTATATTTTTAAATGTTTTTATTTTTTAATAATAATATTTAAAAATGTATTTAATATGATAAAAAATGAATAAAGGATAATAATAATTTTAAAACAATATCTTTTTAATGATCCAATAAAATCTGTTATAAAAATAAACTTGAATGAAGTGTCAACGTACAGGTAGAGCAAACAAAGTTATAATGAGCGATTCAGTTGATCATTATCTTTCAGCTGTGCACGTTTTCTCGAAGTTACACAACTTCAAGACTTTCAATACGACTTCACAAGGACTACTGCGATTAGGAGCTGTTGAAGTCGTAATGACCGAACTTAAACGTCAAACGTCATCAGTTTACTTGTAGAACTAGTTAATCGTTATTTTAATATATTTTTGAGTATGTTGGGAGTAAGTACAGACGCCAGCACATCAAGCTACCACAATCTGTCAGATTTCTTTGATAGAATTTCAATCTTATCACAAAAGTAGAAGGTTAATGTTTGATTGGTAAAATCTGACAGATTCGGGTAGGTTGATCTGCTGGCGTCTGTACATCAAGTTAGTGGGCTTTGACTGCTGGCCTTTTAGAGAGTCACTCAACGAGCAATGGAAAGAGCTCGGAGTTTCTTTGCGGGATAAAATCCGGAACATGGGTATTCGGCGAAGAACCAGAGTCACCCACATCGCTCATAAAATTTGCAAGTTGAAGTGGCAATGGGCAGGCCACATCATTCGTAGAACTGACAACCGATGGGGAAGAAAAGTTCTCGAGTGGCGACCACGGACCGGAAGACGCAACGAAGGCAGGCTTCCCACTAGGTGGACCGACAACATCGTGAAGGTCGCGGGCAACCAATGTGTGCAATCGTCGTTTGGCGTGGCGGTCTAAGGGGGAGGCTATTGTTCAGCAGTGGACATCTTCTAGCTGCTGCTGATGATGATGATGATGATGAAGGGGTGATCATGGGTGATCATCATCAGGGGTCATCACAGGTGTTCTGAATTTCTGTAATGCTTAGTAAAATGCCTCTGTAAAATCTAGGCAAAGATGTAGACGGAATGATTTGTGAGGCAATTGCCTTCACTGAGCAGGCCAATATTGACAGATCGAAAGTTATGGACAAGGGCACCTCCATACCCTTAGAAAAATTCAGAAGTGCGCCTTTTTAATTAAATTTAGGAATTCGTTCATAAAAAGTAATACCCGGTTTTCAGTGGTACGAAAGTTAGGCTCTTTGGATGGGCACCATAATAACTGCATATCAAAACAATTTCTTAATTGTAATGTTTTTGTCGTTTGCGATTCGCAAAGAACTACGACTAGCACTAATGTTAGGTACTTAATTAATAATCTGATAAACTTTTTCTAAAATATGATGAAATCGGCTTCAGTCTAAGCAAAGACCAGCCTCTTTCTACCATCGAACATCTAGACGCACGGCAAATTGACATCCTCACCTTATTGCTATACCGCCAATTCGCACTAAGCGTTTCCAGACGTCTTTTATAATGCGGACTGCGAAGGAATGGAACTCTCTGCCTACGTCTGTGTTTCCGAACGCATACAACCCTAATCTCTTCAAAGTTAGAGTGAATAGGCTTCTTTTGGGTAAGCTCGCTCCACCGTCGACCTTGTCTTAGTCATTCCTGATCTAGACTAAGGCCAAGAGCAAACCCATCTCACATAAAAAAAAGACAGCCAAATACCAGCAATTTACATCGAAGCGACTGTCTTTCTGACCTCTACAATACTTTTGGTAGTAGACAATATACATAGATCTACGATACTCGTATTATGATGAGTGCCTTCTCTGTTGCGAAGAGGTTTTTGCAGGCTCTTTGGTCGTTTGACCCCACCCTGGCGGGACCCGCGGGTCCAAACGACCAAAAGCGTCACAGCAGTGGAAAAATGAACTATTACAACTCGTATAACATAATGATGTTATCCTTCACGACAAATCAATTAATTGAAGATGGGCCTTCAATAGTCAAATAGAATACAAGGTTTTTTTGTAAAATATCATACATACCACAAAAGAATAAACATCTGTTGATCGCTTGTTTAAAAACGCCAAAACGATTCCACGTTGATATAGGTATTAGGTATGGGTTGTTTTGCAGTTACACTTTTTTAGTTAGTAACAATCTTTCATGGGCTAAAATTACGTTGAAACGAACTCTGAAAGATATTTCATTTTGTGTAAAACATCAGATTTTTTTACAGTCCATGAAATTATTAATGCTTTACAATTAAACCTTTTACCTATATACACAGTTTGCGTGATAATGTGGTTACCCCCACGCAGAGAAATGTCTAGTTACCTTTACGAGAACTTCTGGTTGCAACTGTGACAGCAAGACTCACTAGTTGACTTTACAACATTTCTAGTAATAAATACTAGGTAAGTACTTAATACTACTTAGTAGAGATAACAAGGACTTAGCAATAAATACTAAGTAAGTAGTAGAGTTATAACAAGGATTTAGTATTTATTACTAGAAATGTTGTAAAGTCAACTAGTGAGTCTTGCTGTCACGGTTGCAACCAGAAGTTCTCGTATACATTTCTCTGCGTGCCCTTGGAAGTACCTACGTTCGTTACTAAGCTAACACATACGAAGCCCACTCTACTTTTCATTAATAAATCACTACCAGGTTCAAACGTAGAAAAACTGCGACACTTTCAAAAAAACACCTTCATAACCCAGTAGGGTTGGCACGAAGACGTATGTTATTATAACGTCAAACCCATATCACGTGGCCGCTTCGTAAGTGGGATATTTTATTATGACAGCCCTTTGTATCCTTCTGAAGATAAATGCTTCGCGCAGTAAGTTAACTGAAGAAACGGACTGACACTGGCCGGACAGAAACGGGGGTGGCTTAACGGTATGTAACTGATATAAAACGAAGTCGTGTAAAGTACGAGTAAAGCCGGAAACACATTATTTAACACGCCACGCGACGCAACGTGTCGACACCCGATGTGCAGTGAGCGCGTGTCGTCGCGTCGGGTGTTCATAGTGTGATTCTGGTCATAGAAAACAATACATTTGATTTGACTCAACACGCATCGCGTTTCGTCGGGTGTTAATAATGTGTTTCCGGCTTAATTGTTTAAATACGTATTTTAATGTTTTAAGTTTACACTAAAGCACTCCCTGCCGGGGTCGCGGGACTTACTGACCCCGGAACACAAAGAGCTATTGAAGGACACCGATGGATTTTAGTCAGTACGAATCTGACAGTCTCTCTCGCCCTGCCCAGGGTGGGAGGACTCATTTGATGATTTTACCAAACTAAAAATAAAACTTTAATCGGACTTGTAGTTTCAGAAATATGCGAACACAAACATAAAAACATACATACATACATACACTTATAAAAGGTACATTTGTTCAGACGCGATATAGACATAGGTATCCGAAAACTGGGCAGTTCTGGAAATATTACAAACATATAGGTCGTTGATATACTCCTTTTTCGTGAAGTCGGTAAAAAAAATGGGAACGAATACGAATTCCAGGGTTAGGGTAACTGGCTCTGTTACTGAAGTAAGCAAGAATGTTGCTCCGCACCGAATTCTTTCTTGCCTGTAGCAAAGAGTTTTCATACCGAATATTTTTCTCAGTTACTTTTAAAACCAACCGTACAAACGTTTTCCTACATGTGAAACCCAGAAAGTACTTATACGTATTTTGCTGAATTCGTTTTAGGGACAGGTAAACCTATCACGAGTTTTCAGTATTTGAGATACAATTTCAAATTGACAATTTTCAAAGAAAAAATTAGTTCCTTCTTCGCACACCAGAGGCAGCTGTTCCATTTTTCATACAAGAAACGTTGTAAATACTGTACAGTTAAAGATTGAAAATTCGTGCTAAGGGTACAGTACAAACGTTTTCCTACATGTGAAACCCAGAAAAGTAAATTCATTCGTTCCAAGTACCTATATACGTATTTTATTGAATGAGTTTTAGGAACCCGTAATTTTTGTGATGTATGGATTTTAGATATCGTGTTTTTCATAAAAATTAGTTTCTTTAATAAGACGGTAAACTATACAATGTATTTGTTTTTCGTAACACCCAATTGTGAGGTTCCGGTATTTGAATAAACTGTGGACTTTCTATACTTGTAAGTTTCTTTTTATATTATATTTTTCTCATGAGCTATTTTACAGACTGTTGAAAATTGCAACAAATCTTGTTTCGCAGTTTATACTGAAACAGTGTCACACTTACACGTAAAGCAGCTTTGTTCACTAAAATAATATACAGCAGGAATAATCTTTGTCATTTCGAAAGAGTTCCAATATACTCTTCTGGTTACAAAGTAACTAAGCTTCAAGAAAGGCTAAGCCAAGTCTTCCAAGAAATAATTTTCATTAGAGGCGTATCTCATATCAAACAAGCGTCCTTAAATATGTATTATTTACTTTAGAAAACCTCTTTGTATCGTCTCAAAAAGCTAAAATAAGGACGGTTTCTTAATTTACTTTATGCTATCGTGATAAACTTTTGTGGACCAGAATTAATTGAAAAAAATAAAGCTTGTTAGTGCGTTATCGTCCCTAAAACTTATTAGGGTAACGAGGAAGCCGGGTAAGTTAATGGGGCTTGTACGTGATAGGCTACCGAAGTCCTATAAAGGAATGTAGGGTAGTTAGTGTTGGTTAGGCCTTATTAAAGCATAGTATAGAATACAATCTGTGTAGGATTTAGGTTTTTTTATCCACACTAGGATTCTCTCCTGTATCCTGGGTGGGTTTACAAACATAGACACTCTCATACACAAACATACACCCGAAACAACTACCTACTTTCAGATCATATTTTTTTTTGTGCTGTAAATTTGATTTTATCGATTATGGAAAAAAATAATCACATACGCTTTAAATATTTTCAAAAAATCTATTATCATTTAGGTATGTCATCCGGTTTATTTGTGTAATACTCGTTGAATAGAAAAGAAAACATTTATTTAATAATGGACACCCACACACAGACATGATACAAATTAAAATTCAAAAAATACAATAAAAATTTTGCTGAGCATGTCCAGTCCACACCAAAAGGGTTACCAACTCAGCATTATGCTGGGCGAAAAAGACACCCAGCCAAAGTTGATGTAACCAAAAATCTATTAGAATCAAATGTGACTGAGTACGTGGCTCAAAACAACCAATGTGCAAAATTCTATAAATTGGGTGCCTGAAAATTGACGGCGTCGCGTCGCCGCCATAAAGCCGACACAGAGTTGTGGCAAAAACACCTGCACGTGAACTGCAACGGTTGATGCCAAAAGGTACTGAGAATACATAGATACCTCACCGGATACGAGTATTTGACATTAAAAGCTGATAAAAAGTGTGTTTTTTTGAAAAATAAGGTTTTGTTGTTAAAAAATACTAACGATAGACAAAGTACTCGTCAAGCCGAATCAAACGAGTCTAAGCTCGATGGGTTTGCGGCGTCTCATAACAGAGCTCATATGGCCACCTTCCATAGCTCCATCATCAGATCAGGTCCATCTCATCATAATATTGCGTTGTCACGCAAAATACATAATACGTGCAAAATTTAATTTGAAGGATTTATTAACAGACAACGGGACTAGTGAAACTAAATTAAAGGTTGTAAAAAGAAAAATTGAGAACTTCCTCCTTTTTTAGAGCCGGTTAAAATATAATGGAGCTACAAAGCAAATTACTTCAGAATATGGGTATTTTTTTTCTTGAAACTCTTCTTTTATTATGTTTTTTGTTGTTTTTTTTAAGAATCTGCATCGTTACTCTAATTAAATTGCAACTGAGTTCAAGACTACGCGTCCAATGCTAAGCCATTGGCAAAGTTTCGTAATAAATACACACACTAATCGTGTTTCTTCGTCATTAAGCAGAACAGAATCTGGCTTTGGGCCAAAAAACTATATAACATAAAGAGGGTTGTTAAAGTTTAAGAGGGAATACCGAACATTTTGCATGTATTTTTTTTTACAACCTATACCTAGACCTGCATTATGTTGTTTTTTCTTACATTAGGGCCACATTAACGTTAAATACTGTTAATTATCGCGTTGATGGACGTTGATATGAACATTTCAAACAATATTTTATGAGAAATCCCGTTAGTGTGGCCCGGCATTTAGGATTGAAATGCCTTCCTAAATTGAGCATTCAGCGCGCTCCAAAATCTTACATCTCAGTTGCTTCGAATTATAACTAATTGACTCTGACACAATTATTTTCACTGTTGCTATTAATATAGATTCAAATATATTTAAACTTTACAGGATAATATTGATTTCAGTAAAATTTCATGTAGGTAGTAAAGTATCCTCACATTTTCTCCCTTATAAGTATAAAGACATCACGTAAAAAGTATGCTACGCTCAACATTTTGACGGAACCCAAACATCAACAATAAATATCCATCGTATCTTTTTTGTTGACAGCAGAGTGGCATGCACTCGCAGCAAAAGGCATGCCATGCCATCAGTATTCTGTCCCCGTAGTTAGGGAGGGGACACGTCCCGTAGCATTTCATTACTGCATCCCTACTGGGTTTCGTCGAGACCTATCATGCGATATTTCGGAATTTTCTTCCAAAATATGTTGCACTTTTTTGTGTTTTGTTTGTCATTTGGTTAGTACGTTGTAGGAATATGTTATGGGTGGTGTATATTATGCTGCTCTTGCTTCAAGACGGAAATTTATAAAATCTAATACTTAGATTATTTTGGTGTTTCGCCTTAACAAAGTTAGACAAAATAACAAATCATGTCAGTTAATGATATTATGTTCATTATTGTTTGTTCTATTTATAATGTTTCAGTTTAAAAAAAAAAGGTTTTTCATATTTTCCTACATAGCAAGTATGTCCCCTTAGCATTTCACTCTTTCATTTGTGCAATTTTCAATTTTGTTTATTTTTCTTCAAAAATCTGAATATTTTATGTGCGAAACATGTAAAATGTTGCAAAATTCCAGGTAACTGTTAATTAAAGTAATCATTTCGGTAAAAGTGTGTTTATTCACGCAAACAAACCGATCATGTTCCATGATCACTATTAAAGCAGGTAGGTATTACTTTTACTACGAAACGAAAAAAATATTTGCAATCCATTAAAATCTGGCTATTTGTTTAATTGTAAAATTTCCCTTTGGGTTATTTCTGACGATTTTCCGTTGATTGATATAATGGAAATATAAATGGTAGATTGAGTGATTGATGGGATTATATTTGGACTTTTATAAACAAAACTTTTTTGAGAGACCTTTATTATATTACTAACTGAATATTAGACGACATGATTTAGCGTAGAGGCCGAGCAATCAGCTGCTATGCTGCGTGGGTTTGATTCCCGAACGGAACAAATATTCGTATAATCCAAAAGTTAGTGAAGTTAGTTCAGGGTTTGATTGTTTGTTTATGTGATTTTAAATCTTTGCAACACTCACGATACATAAAAAAAAAAGTTCAACTGATCGCCCTATTTCAAACCATCGACGAAAAATTATACGTTCCAATTTCAAGTTCTAATTGCCCATAAACATTTCTCTAGCGAGATTAACTGATAGGTACCCCGACCCTTCTCCAAGACAAAGGATTTAAAACGCTGTCCTGTCTTCAAAAGAATAGATCCTCGCTTAGCAGCCCCAGATCCCTATTCGTCGCACGTTTTCAGTTTTATTGGAATTAAGTTATACGGAACCCTTTACTTCTACCGACGTTTTGGTGGCATTACTGCGGATTACTTTCCGAAGGGTGTGACTCAACCGGAACAATGTAAAATAGGCACATTTTCCGTATTTATGGACCCCTAATCCTTATAATATTGTGTTTGAAATTATATTTTGTTCATTGCGGGAATAAATCTCAATTTACGTAGGATGTATATTATTGAGTTGGAATGTAATGGATTATATTTTATTCATATCTGTTTTTAAAGGTCAAAGTTTATGAGGACTAATGGATTACTTTTTAATTTGGTGAGGCTCTCATATTATGTTAATAATCTCTCATGTTAATATTTGGTGAGGCTCTCATATTATGTTCATTCGGGTTACGAAAAACTCAGAACGAGACCAAAATAACACAAATACCTATTTCAGGAAACTAACTTGAAAAGCAGCAACAACTGTGTAGACTAGTTATACTCACAAAGGAAAGTTATTATTCTTCCATAACGTTTAGTGTAGGTGTGTACATTTATTTTTATCATCTTAAATAGAAACTTTAAATAATACGATGTTGCATTAATTCTATGTTATCATATATACCGTGATCTGAATCAAAATCTTGATATTTTAAAAGAGAAAAAAACTTTTTTCAACATACCTGGCTTTGACTGACACCGATCGTCGAAGTCTTGACTTATATAGGGTGTAAGTGACAGCACTCCACAAACTTTCAGGGCTTGCTCCAGTACACGAAACTGAACAATCTTCCACAATTTTTTTACCGGAAAATGAAAAAAAATATCGGCCTGGCCATACAAAATTCTAAACTTGATTGGACAGTTTGTATGGAGAGGCCGATTTGATTTTTTTTTTTGAAAATGTAGAAGATAGTTCAGTTTCGTCTACTGAGCAAGCCCTGAAAGTTTGTGGAGGGCTGTCCCTTACACCCAGTATATATAACACACATAAATAAATACTAACCCAACTTTCATAGTGGTGAACACCAAACATCGATCTAACTAAATAATTAACGTAAACACCTGCCTGTTAGAAACACATTTAGGTTATGTGATGTTCAGTTAATAGCCTGATTAATAATGACCAGTCAGCATTACAGGTGCTGATTGTATTATTCAATGAGCTAGATTAGATTTGTGATAGGTAATTATCACAGGTTATTAAATATTCAACTGTGGTTGCCCAGTGGTATAGGCCTCGACTTACAAGCTGTAGGTCGGGAGTTCAAACTTAGCCAGTTACTTTCTGTAGTTTATATCATCACCACTGTACTAAAAAAGGTTGAAGGAAAACATCGTGAGGAAGTGAGCCAAGTTATTTATATTCTACCACCATCATGAATTTCATTTAGATCTCAATTAATGTTCTGAAAAGAGATCAGTTGACTAGTTTAATTGATTACTTGTCTGGATGTAATTTATTTATAATATTTATATATTTAGAAGTAGGTATATAAGTATGTTTATCAGTTGTCTAGTACACATAACACAAGCTCTGCTTAGCTTGGGACTAGATGGCGTTGTGTGATAGTTGTGGAATCAATATTATTATTACTACATAATTAAGTACATCATGTAACTGTTAAAAGATATAATAATGAGAATCATAATATAAGAAGAGGGGAGGTTAGAGCCTTTAGAACGAAATGCTATTTATTTATGCAAGTAGGTTTTCAAAACAATTTTACACGTCTTCTTTACAAAATAGATGAGAATTCGTACCTGGTCAGGTACGAATTCTCATCTATTTTGTACGTTTGAGAAGAAAACGGCCACTTCGTATAAACTCAGAAGTCACTTTTTCTTTTACAATCCAGATAATTATTTAGTCACTTCAATTTGTGTGAAGAGTATGTAGGTTCTCATCTGTGACGGAAGAAATGACGTATATACTGCCTCTGTTTAATAAATTGATTCGAAGCACCAGCTCGCACTAGTTGAATAGGGTAGTTTCCAGGGTCAAAATAATTACATTCTATTTAGTCCGTATTTTAGATTATAAAAAAATATTGGACACGTATTTTTTCTTTTTTCGATTAAACAAAAAAGAACAAAGATAAAATAGCCTATTTAAGTTATCTGTGACGTCACTCTGCGCGAAAAATGCCACGCATCGTGACGTCACACGTAACTTTAATAGGCTATATCTTTGTCATTTTTGGTCTAATTTACAAATAAAAAAATACGTGTCCCTTATTTTTGAATAATCTAAAAGACGGACTAATTACATTTTTTTAGGCAACTAGCCTATTGTGTTAAACGACTGCCACTCGAAGAGTAAATGTTGGGTTTTCTACAATAAACATTCACAAAAGCCTACAAAAATTTACAATGTAGGTCACACAACAACAGAAACGAGAATCGATAACGATGTAAATAAAATAAATAATTTACCGATACATAAATAATTTACATGTTTTCATCCTCACCTGTGGAACTACAGTGAGAGGCGGAAAAACAATGAATGTAAATTATACGAACGGCAACAAAAGTTTCGCTACAACTACATTCTACGTTGTACAGTTGACAAAAGAGATAAGTGTACAGGCAACTTTCGAATCTACTCTTGATTCTTGTTTTGCGTGAGTTGCGTGGACAAGTTTTTGATTGCAGACATCACTTTTCTGTGTATAGCTTAGTTTTAGTAAGGTAATCGAAAACCTCCAGGAACCAATTACACAGGAACTCTCAAATAGCAGAAATAAGCTTCGCTTGATTTTATGATGTTTTGTGACTTTATTTGTTTTCCTGATTTCTAGGTAAACATGGTTTAAAATATTGACTAGAACCATAAGGACGGTCTTATATGAACTAGAAATACAATACAATACAATACAATACAATATTTATTTATTTCTCTCAGAAAAAGGTACAATAATTGGTTCATGGAAATAGGTTAGATCAGAGCAACCTTTGTGAGAGCTGGAGTCTATAGTGGGTACGGGACCTGTATGACAGATCTCCAGGCTCTCACCCTCTTGGATTAATGTAAAAAATTAAGACTATGTATATTTATTAGTATACATTGAAAAAGAAGCTGAGAGGCAAAATTAAAAACAAAAAAAGGGGATAAGTGAAGAGTGTGTAATATAGGGTGTATCTGTGTGTAATGTGTTTGTGAGTATGTAGTGAACAATGGGTCTGCGTGTGCAGTTGAAATGTGAATGTGTTATAGTTACAATGGATGTATGTGTGTGTGTGTGTGTGTGTGTGTGTGTGTGTGTGTGTGTGTGTACTAAAATGAAAAGAAGTCTATACGAAGAAATGATTTTAGTCTTGGACGTTATTTTATTATAGTTAAAATATTTTCAGTTTCAAAATAATTTAAATCAAGGAGCCAGTTTGTGACTGTTGTTTTGCACTTAGATTTACACATAGGGTATATGTTTAAAATTTTATTTGTGTTGTTATATACGTGGCTGCCTAGGAAGCGGAAGAATCGCTGAGCCAAACAACAATTAGTACGGATTGTGGGACACACAGAATGTTTACGTCGCTGGGAGCTTAATTTAGATGGGTCGTAGGGAGTGTGGCCGTGTGTGGTCATGAGAAGATTAAATATGAATAATTTACGAACAGAAAGAACCCTACAAGTTTTGTAAAGATCTGTGGTAGGAAAGCGGTAGGGTAACCGCCAACCAACCTTCAGGAGAGCTCTTTGAGCACGTTCTAGTTTAAGCATGTGAGTCTTTCCCGAACCACCCCAACTCACTATACAATACTGTATGAGCGATTGGCAGAGGGCCTGATAAACAAGTCTAAGGACCTCAGAGTCAGCAACGTCACGGAGATTCTTGAAGACATAAATTAATCTACGCAATCGTTTGGTGAGTATGTCAATGTGAGAACAAAATGTCAAACAATCATCCACGTAGACACCCAGGTACCTAATGCTACTAACTCGGTTTAGATGAGGGCAATTACAGGTGAAGCTGTGAGATGAAATGCGAGCACATGAGTGGACTACTAAAGAATTGGAAGAGGGAGAGGGTTTTCCAGCGTTTGTGAGTGAAAAGGTAAGGTAATTTGTTTTCTCAACATTCAAAGTGAGAAGGTTCTGCGCCAACCAATTAGTGACTAAATCGAGTCCGGATTGTGCATACTGAAACACCTCATCCCAGGTGATCCCGGAAAATATGAGGGCAGTATCATCAGCATAGGTGTAGATGGAGGTATTAGCAAGATTTAATTGGCAAAGGCCATTTATATAGATGAGAAAAGGGTTGGTCCGATAATACTGCCCTGGGGAACCCCGTAGACTATTGGCAGTTCGTCGCTCTTCCAATCACCTATCCTGAGGCATTGTCGTCTGCCAGTGAGATAACTCTTAAAAAGAGAGAGCTGAGTGCCTCTTATGCCGAGTTTTTCAAGCTTGACAATAAGGGTAGGGACAGAAATCGTGTCGAAGGCTTTCGCCAGGTCCAAGAATACGCCAATGACCTTCTGTTTTCCATCTAGTTTAGAGACAATATAGTTTGTTAGGTCTAGCACAGCATCACTAGTGGAAATTCCTGAGCGAAAACCATATTGAGACGGTGAGAGTAGATGATTGTTATTCAGATATTTGACAAGTCTATTATTCATCAACCTCTCAAGCAATTTTGATAAAGTGGGTAAGATGGAAATAGGTCTGTAGTTGTTCACACGATCTCTGTCTCCTCCCTTATGCACCGGGTGCACTACTGCCAGCTTAAAGGCATTTGGAAAAGTGCCTGAGGTAAAGGCTAGGTTAAATAAGTAAGTTAAATGAGGAAGGAGAATACTTTTAAATTTTTTAAGGAATGTGCCTGATATGTCATCAGAACCCACCGCACAGTCACTTCTGAGATTTATAATTATAAGATCCAGTTCAGATTCATCTGTTTCTAACAGGACAAATGAGTTATGGTACGCTTGCAGATCATCAGATAGATTGGTTGCAGAGGTTGCAGAGATAGGTATGTCTTCCGCTAAAGTACGTCCAATATTTGCAAAGTAAGAGTTTACTTCATTAACGCTCCGCTCTGGGTCTGTAGATGAGAGGAGACCGTTGGCATGAGTTTTGACTTTTGCAGTATGGGTAATAGTTTTTACAGCCTCCCAGAGTTTTTTATTATTATTTTGTGCGTCACTGATTTGAGCTTTGTTGTAATTGTTTTTTGTAGTTTTAATCAGCTTAGAACAGTAGTTTCTGTATCTTTTAAATGTTGTTTGTATAATTTCATTTTGGGGATTTTGTTTGAATTTCTTATGCAAATTGTCTCGATTTTTTAGGCATCTTAGAAGCCCTAGAGTCATCCAGGATTTACTCAGCCTTTTGCGGTTCGGCACTACTTTTATTGTTGAGTTTTTAATCACGATTTGATTGACAATATATATAAATAAATCTGTGGCTTCATTAACGTCTGGAGAGGCATATACAGGGTTAAAATCTGCCTGAAGTAGGTCCAATTTAATCTTGTCATAATCCAGTATCCGTGTTTTCCTTTTATTATGCTGAGAATAACAGGATTTGTTAAGGTTATCAAGGAAAAATAAAATTGTATCATGATCAGTTATCGACGTATTGGCGACGAAACAAAAGGCAGGTTTCCGCGTCTTCAAAATTAGGTGGTCCAGACAGGAGTTATTGTGACGCGTGGGGAGTGTGAGTGCCGGGAGCATGCCGTGATAAGCTAGCATAGTCAAGTACTCTGTTGCACGATAGTCATCACTAGCATCAAGGATGTTAATATTTATGTCACCGGTTAAAATAATATTTGTATAGGTGGAGACAGATTTCAAAAGTTCATTTAAGGAATCCAAAAACGCAGTGATATTACGTATAGCTGGTGGACGGTAAATTGAAATTATGACGGTATCATTATTAAGTTT
Organism: Agrotis segetum; assembly: GCA_036375495.1. Lineage (NCBI taxonomy): Eukaryota > Metazoa > Arthropoda > Insecta > Lepidoptera > Noctuidae > Agrotis > Agrotis segetum. The sequence goes on along the minus strand of JAQSVV010000209.1, from coordinate 571,922 downwards.
TGTTAATAAGCAATTTGCGTCCTGGACCAATGGCTCGGAGACATACACCTGAAGGTTGGAACGGAAAAACACTACTACACCCTCATTTTGCGATGTATGTTGACTGGTAGCAGCCAATGTATAATCACGCAGTGAAGGGAGGGGGGGAGAGTTGAAAAGCCAACATTCCGTGAGAATAATTAAATCCCAGCAAGTTCCACTTCTTTCCAGTAGTGTAGTCAGGCCATCAAAGTTCTTATTTATGCTTCTTATGTTTTGACAGAAGACCGAAAGAGCATTACTGTGTAGGCCAACAAACTGATTACAATCTTCAATCATACAGGTGGAGGAGTCAGCCACTGAAATATTGTCAAGATCTATTTGAATGTCACGTAGATTATCGAATTGTAAAATCGAGGTTTTTTAACGTTAAATAAAGGTGATTCAAAACGGCGCCGCCGTCGGCGCCACGGGCAAAATTAAAAAAGTAGGAATTTTTTATTGCATCTCTAAGCTTATAGTGCATGGACAGGTTAATGTGTTTAGCTGAAAATTCATACAGACCGTTTACATAATATATTGTGAATGATCGGGTAGTGACAATGAGTAAGACTGTGTGTGGGTTAGTGTAGTGCTGAGTAGAGTGTAATACATGCAAAATCTTGAAAAAAAGTAAACAATTATAACAAAACAAAAGAGTAAACCAGTAACAGAACTGAGTCACAAACTGTTGGGTATCAAAGTAAGTAGATCGTTTTCAGAGTTTACACAGACCGGAACTGAACTTGCTGACTTCTTTATATATATCTTCCCATGACTCGGCCAACAACTATCGCATTTTCCATCTTTCTGTAGTTTTCGGCACAAGTAGTAAAGATGTTTGCCGTAAGTGGTAAGAGATTCAGACACATAAATAGGTATACGAGGGCCCGGCAACTCAATAGTGTTCGTAGATAATTTTTTGGTTCCGTTCAGTTTATTAAAAGTTTTCGTGGCTTTTAACACACTTTCCTTTAAGGCTGAAGAGTGAAATTCAGCGACAACAGTACCAATCGTTTGTGAGTCTTTTTTGGCTTCAATCGGTAGACATTCTTGACTTCTGAGGGTTTTATTTCCTTGTTAATAGCTGCTCCAATTTTAGACAAGTTATCTGTTAGAGATTCTCTATTTTCAGAGACAGAAACAGGCAGATTATTTATCTCCAGAATGGCCGAGCGGGAACAGCGTTCCAGGTAATCAATTTTAGTTCTAAAAAGCGCATCTGCTTTTTGATGTTACAGTTTTCTCGTTCAGTCGCTTCAAGTCGTACGAGTAATTCGTCGTACTTTCCGGAGACAAACTCCACAGAAGCCTGGATCTTTGTGTTCTGTTCGGCTATTTCATCCATAGTACATTTAATACACTCCAATTTCATATTTTGTTTGGACTCAAAGTCACAAAACAACTTAGTAATCTCGGATATGAGCTGAGTATTGTCCGCATCGCTTCCCTCATATTTATCATCAGCGAGTCGACGACGTGTTCTGCGACCCAAGTTATTAACGAATAAGTCCTTCATCGGCTCCTGATTTTTCGAATGAGCGCTCAAAGCAGGGTCAGAGAGTGCTGAGTGGAGATTTGAGGCAGGAGGCGATTTCCCGGGCGGCGGTGATCTACGCGTAGCCATGTTATTAAAACCTCAGAATATTCAGTCGAGGTAAACAAAGCGCGCACACGCAAAAGAGAATGTCTCGACCTTTGGTCCTTAACCCCACCCCAAAGCGGGGCTACCGTACCGTATGTTGAATAGGTAGGTGGTGCGTCTACGCAAATTCTTCCCAAGTTGGAGTGATAGATATTGCTAATTACTATTGTTGTCGCACTCACTCAGGTACTAATGTGTCGGCGCCGCAGCAATCGCCTCCGCACTTATGGTCGCCTGGTACACTCGATGTTATTTATTTATGAATTATTCACTTTGAACATAAGAAATTTTGTAATAAAATATAAGAGCGACACGTCCGAACAGCGCGGGGTCCAAGAGGGGAGAGGAAAAATAAGTTTGTATCAATAAAGGTTACTTAAAAAAATTTTCGTAGACTTTATTTACGGAAAGCTCCAAACGCAGAGAAATGTCCAGCTACCTATACGAGAACTTCTGGTTGCAACCGTGACAGCAAGACTCACTAGTTGATTTTACAACATTTCTATTCTAGTAATAAATACTAAGTAAGTAGTAGAGATAACAAGGACTTAGTATTTATTACTATAAATTTTGTTGAGTCAACTACTGAGTCTTGCTGTAAACAAAAAATAATCTACAAAATAACTTTTCTTTCGGAAGTCGGTGCCTTTCTTTTTAGCCACCGACTTCCGAAAAAAAAGTTATTTTGTAGATTATTTTACACTTTTTTGTGGTTGTTTTTGAAGGCGGTTACATTTTTTTTGAAAAAGTTTTTATTTTACTCTTTTTAGTTTAAATATTCAACCCGAATTCTTGTCAAGAACATTATTCTCTTACATGTGCACTATAATTTTGTAATCCTTCGCACCAGTACTTACATCACTCATGTACACATTAAGCTAATAAAATTCCATATCTCAAAAATTACTAAACCGATTTTGATGAAACTTGCAGTATTCTCTAAGTTAAATGATACCTAGTACAACAAAAAAAGAATTACTTAAATCGGACTTGTAGTTCCGGAGATATGCGAACACAAAGTAAATCAATCGATGCCTACTCCTTACTGTTAAGGAGTTGTACCTTCCATCATCAGGTCATCCACCTGAGATGATGATTATCAGATGCAAATACTTGAACAGCTTTAGAAAATATATGAAAATGGTACTATGTGCCTATAAAATTTGAAGGTTGCCCTCGATTTCCCTAGGATCCCATCATCAGATCCTGACCTAGTGATCATGGGACCAATTGGAAAGTATACCCTTTCAAACAAAAGAAAAAAATTCCAAATCGGTCCAGGCGTCTTCGAGAAATCGGGGAACATACATAAAAAAAAAAAAAAAAAAAAAAAAAGATTCCGACGAATTGAGAACCTCCTCCTTTTTTTGAAGTCGGTTAAAAAGGTTGCAACCAAAAGTTCTCTTATACATTTCTCTGCGTGCAATTGTTCTTCTTGCATAGGTATATTATTTTGTCAATAGTACAAATAGATACAACATACAAGTGCAAGGGGGGTGACTCGTAGTAATAAAATTGGTCGTACAGTCTCACTCGTAAACTATTGTGCGTTTTTATGATTCATCTCTATGTTTGCTGAAGCCCTCACTTGGCAAGATGGTACGCTCGCGTGCTAAAGGCGTATGTCGTAAAAATTCTATTGTTTTTGTATTACTAAGCGGAAATACGGCTTTTTTAAATGTTTTCGTGTGGGCTTGGTAAAAGTTGGATGTAAAACGTTCTATGTATAAAGTCTCAGAGAAGTCATGGCGTCCTTACCTTCCGCCTGACGCAGGTCCTCACCGGGCACGGGTGCTTCGGGAGGTACCTGTGTCTAATGCGGAAGGAGGAAACGTCTGGGTGTCATCACTGCGAAGATCGCCCGGAGGACACGGTGGAGCATACGGTGCAGGACTGCCCAGCTTGGGCGGCGCACCGACGTGTCCTCACGGCTGCGATAGGCGGAGACCTCTCGCGCCCGGCATTGGTTTCGGCCATGCTGCGGGGCGAGACGGAGTGGGAAGCGGTCGCCTCCTTCTGCGAAGCAGTAATGCTCGCTAAGGAGGAGGCGCGCCGCGAGCGAGAGAGGACAGAGTCCTCCCTCCGCCCCAACCGCGGTGTAGGACGCCCACGGCGACGGACGTCGCGAGACGATCTCCGGCCACCGTAGGCGCGGGCATGCGGGCAGCGAGTAAAGGGCAACTCGCTGCCCGACCAAGGACCATGCCCGGGTCGACGGCGCGTTGTGTCCCACGCGCGCCTCAAAGAGCGTCAGCATAATGACGGGGCCCCCCTCTCAGAGGGCCAAAGCCTGCCGGGGTCGCGGGATTATTCCCTTACCGTAACCCCGGAACTTAACAGGCTATGAAGGACACCGTGGATTTTAGTCAGTAGAAGTCTGACAGTCCCTCCCGCCCTGCCCGGGGTTGGAGGACTCATTTGATGATTTTACCACGCTAAAAAAAAAAAAAAAATGTATAAAGTCTCGAACTTCCATAAAAAAAAAGAAAAAAATCACCAGCTCGGTTAGGTTAGATAGGTATCAAGCTAAGTTGTAATCTTTATAATATTAAAATTGCGAATGTTTGAGAGTTCATGAATGTTTGTTGAACAGATTTGTATGATACTTGGTTAATAGACAGTTTATAACCTAGATTATCACATAAGTTAACTTTTATCGGGGTATAACGTTTCCATGGGATAATTTTCGCAGGTTATTACAATGGTTTTTTTTTCGCACTAGATCGCGAAATGTGGAAAGAGGGAAGGGAGGCCTTTACTGATGACTGGCCTGTTGGTCTAGTGGTTAATGACCCTGACTGCTATACCGGGGGTCGTGGGTTCGATTCCCACCCAGGACAAATGTTTGTGTGATGAGCATGATCATTTGTTCTGTGTCTGGGAGTAATTTATCTATAATATGTATGTATTTAGAAATATTTAAGTATGTTTATCAGTTGTCTAGTGCCCATAACACAAGCGCTGCTTAGCTTGGGACTAGATGGCGTTGTGTGATAGTTGTGGAATATTATATTATATTATTATTATTACTCTGCAGTGGAACCATACAGGCTTTTAATAATAAAAATGCATTTTTCTTAACACCAACGTGCATGACTATCCGGCCAGTGCAAAATTTGTGCAGTGCCGTCTAAGTAAATTTGGTCATCTCACCCAATCTGTGTTTACGAGGGGTCAGCCTGCGTGAGCCATCGAGATTTGAGGGCCAGCGACTGCCCTAACGATGAATCATTGTCGCGAAGACGTCTCTTATTTAATTTTCCCTCTGTTTTACGTGTATTTTTCTTAGTCACCCTTAGTTACTATGGGTGTTGGTGAAAATTATTGCGTGTGGTCACGTTTCTTTTTTGTTTCATCAATTTAAGGTATTATTCGTAATTCGAAGACTTCGTGAATAAGTTACCAAAACGAAAGCACGTAAAACGGTCGTATGTAGTTTGTAGATTGATCGTCGTTACTGTGTGCAGAAATAAAATTGAATTGATGTTAGTCTTACCAAGAGGTATCGTATTACCTATACTAGGTACCTAATGGGTTGTGGAGGTCAGATTGGTAGTTGCTCTGTGAATGACTTATATTTAGTTAAAACCAGCTCAACTGGAAGCTGACCCCAACATGGTGTGGAAAAGGGCAGATGATGATAACTATTCGAACTTTACCTATAAGAACTGCTACTAACGATCTGGCTTGTACTGTTCATACGTATTTAAGCTGGAAATAATTAAGAATGTTTTCTTTCATATACTTAATTATTTCCAGCTGTCATCAAAATGTATATTTCGGTAATACGCGAACACATCCAAAACAAAAGCTCCGCAAATTGTCTTCCATGTTTGTCACTTAAATTGGAAGCTCCTTTAATCCCTAAGGGGGTGTAGGCTTAAGATAAACGCACGTTACATACCCTCGGGGTATGTGTCGATGTTCTACGGAACCCTAAGACAGTATCGGCGGCCATATTTCTCTTAGACCGTCAACACACGATCGCGTAAGTTCGGAGCGGAAATCTGCCAGCCGCAGCGATTCACACTATCGACACTAGGCTTTATTTAGCGTGAAAGTTTATAGTGAAGTGTAATGTAGAACTTACATGAGATTGGGAACTAAAGGTTCTTCAAAAAAAAAGGTTCTTCTTGATCTGTTTCTTAAACTATTTCATATTAGACTCTTGATTTTTCTGAATGAAGTGACTCATTTAAATTAACAATATCTGGTTGACCGAGCTTCGCTTGGTTTTTAAGATGTCTATATCTTGGGAACCGAGCTCTTCTCGAAGCTGGGACCTTGATACATCGATTCCTTGAGCTGAAAAACCCCTAATCTGTAACTTTCATGAAAATCTTTGGAACCGTTTCCGAGATCCTGATTAATAAATGTACAAGAATTGCTCCTTTTTTAAGTTATTAGATGTTTGTCTTTCCTAACGTGGTAACAAGTACAAAGGTACGCGTGATATTTTAATGTGGTTTCATTATAACAATACGAAATATTTTTTTTTTGCGTCTGGCGTAATATGCCTAACCACACAAAACCTAGGTGTAAATATGAAAGCATGCCAAAATAATTGAAGCTTTCTAAGAGGTTCTAAAAAGATTTCGCTTAATATTTTTTTGGTATAGTTGAATGAGCCTTCAGGGCCAAATAACAATTGATGTTTATTATATTTATTTGAATTTTCCTCAAGAATAGCTCTTGAGTCACGTACCTACGCCTACGTAACGATATTTCGTTTTTATGTGGAGGCCGTCGATGTTTCGCGATGATTTCTGATGTGTCAGACAAAGGGGGTGCTGTTGATTTCCACTTATTGAGAGTGGCAAAGATAATAATGTAGTTCTTACCAGAATTCTTTTATCTTTTTATTGTTATGTCCGTAGAAAAAATAATTATCGAAAAGAATGTCGCTCTATTTTGTAGAGTGAGGCCCCGCTAGTGCGTTGCGTTACGTCGCATTGACGGTCATTAATTTAGGTCGAATACACAGCACTGCGTTGCGGCGTTGTATCGCAATAACTACGAAAGTTTTTATTCTTAGGTTTTTACTGACGCCGCACGTCAAGATTTCGCCCTTATTATGCCAAAACTGCGTTGTTTCGACGCAAGAAGAGGCAAAGACTACGCAGGCCGTCACGTCGCAATCGCAGCAAAGTGTATCATTACAGCCTAGCAGTGAAACACTGTTCGCTGTCGCAGCGCTTTCATAAAAGTAAAGACACAACGCACTAATTGTTAAGTAATCTATCAATAATAATCTGTAATCAATATAATATTTTTTTAATTAGTAAACGGACGGTTAGCGCAGTGGCTGAGCGATTGGACTGCTGCGCTGCGTGTCGCGGGTTCGATACTTACCCGCACGGAGAAAATATTTGTATGATCTACAAATAGTAGTTTCGGGTCTGAGCGTTTGTGTTTGTGAGTTTATCATGTTTATAAACGCACCCACTACACAGGAGAAACTAATGTTGGACAATGCTTTTCAAAAAAAAAATTCTAAACCTATTAGAATTTGTGTAAGAAAAAGGCGTTTACTTTAAAATAAAATGAATTTTTATTTGTGTACTGTGTGCAAGAATAAAGCTCCATAAGCTTTATTCTTGCACACATTACACATATCAAAATTCCTGAGACTGTTCCAATTTAAACTTAAGCAATGTTGCCACTTAATAAATGATACCACACAAAAATAAATGTTTCCCAATTACTTTTTAACAATAATTATGAACTTGAACTGTAAGTTTACAAAGACCGTCATCCATGTCCTCCCTCCGCCCCAGCCGCAGTGGTAGGCGCCCACGGCGACGGACGTCGCTCGATGATCTCCGGCCACCGTAGGCGCGGGCATGCGGGCAGCGAGTAAAGGGCAACTCGCTGCCCGACCAAGGACCATGCCCGGGTCGACGGCGCGTTGTGTCCCACGCGCGCCTCAAAGAGCGTCAGCATAATGACGGATGACGGGGCCCCCCTGGCCCTGGCACTGTCAGACTTCTACTGACTAAAATCCACGGGGACACCGTGGATTTTAGTCAGTAGAAGTCTGACAGTCCCTCCCGCCCTGCCCGGGGTTAGAGGACTCATTTGATGATTCTACCACGCTAAAAAAAAAAAAAAAGACCGTCATCCATTAAGAATTAAAACAAACCATAAATTACTGAATCAAATACAATAGTAACATTTACACAGACCAAAGATTCATACAAATACCTTATTTCTATTCAGAACACCGTTCAAGTGTTCACCTTGACCAATATCATCAGATCTTTACCTTTCGACATTTCGACGAACAAAACAAGGCGAGGCTGAATAAACAAGCGCTCGCAATAAAAAAAAACTAAACCGTATACAAAATGAAATGGGTAAAATAAATAACACGAAGTGGGTCATTTGCATTTATGTTAATTTGGGGAAAATTTGTAACAACGCTCATATAATGCGCGCCCACGGGAACTCCAACATACAAGTTTCCCGTACAACTCAGTTCGCTGGAAAAATTAAATCCACGTTGTAATTCCACGCTCGAATGGACAATTTGTTTATTAATTTACGGGGAATATTGCTTTCTTTGTAATTGGTAGCACAAAAGCTTGGGATAATTGCTTTGTTACTTGTACACGTATGTATTGTGTCGTCGTGTTGTTGCGAAACCAAATAAGGTACCTAAAGGGAGAATATTTGGTGTGACAGGCAACTCAGTGATAGAGTCTTAAAAGTCTTTCAAAACGTTACCAGCTATGCATGCAGTAATGCGAAATGGTGTGTCACTACATCTTGTCCACTTTATTGGTGAACTAGTTGCATAATTTCGCATTACTGCATGCTTAGGTAACGTTTTGAGAGACTTTTAAGACTCTATCACTGAGTTGCCTGTCTCACCAAATATTCTTTCTTTACCCTACTTTCATTGTTTTCATTTCAAAGCTGAAGAATATTATTACATATATAGTATTTGTAGTGCAGTCATAGTGAAAAAGTTTATTTTATTCTAGACTAGTGTTTGCCCGCGGCTTCGCTTGCGTTATTATAGAATTTGAGAAACAATACGGATCGTGTGGCGCCATCTGGAATATGAACGTAATTGTTTTCTCGGCAACAGCTCTCTTCTGTTATTCGGGATGTAAGATACCTTATATCCGTGTCTATACTCCTGACAACGTATATGCTAAATTTTGGGACGATCGATTCAGTAGGTAGTAATGCGTGAAAAGGTAAAAAACAAACATACTTGCATTTTTATTATTAGTTTAGATCAATAATGTTATATCTAGGTACATAGTTTGCATAGGAAACGTCCTTATTTGAGCGACATTAATTTCAAAGAACCGTGTTTATTTTAAACATTAGACTATCATTTTTGGGTTGATTTACAGTATCGCTGCAAATTGAACGTACGATAGCATTGCTCTTCTCCCTTTAGCATTCCGCGTGATACCTAAAAAATAACTAATTATCTGACTCGATGATTACAACCTAATTAAAACAGAATCTATGCACTGGTTTGAACACCAATTCAAAACATAAATAAACACATTTTTTTCTAATCTTTAAAATTCCACACCTCGAAACAATTACAATTTAAAAAAATATCCAACTTACTACCTACAATTTAAATCAGTGTATATTTATATCCTAGAAAACTATTGAAAAAAAAATAGTAATAATTTAAAATCGCGAATAATATTGAAATAAAAGTATACACATTTTTTTTAATTATTTGAAACTCTCAGGACAAATATAAGAAAACTCAAAAAGTGAAAAAAAGAAACAGCGAGATTTGATCCAGAGACCCCTTGCACGAAAGTCAAGCAGGATACCAACCAGACTGGCTACGCTGGTACGCTGACAGTGTTTTCAAATAGCGGTTCTTATACAAATGTCAACAATGACTGAAAATCAACATATTATAAAATTGCTAATCCCCCAAAGGGAATAGCGTAATTATACATATCCTATTAATAGAAGAGCAGTTTAAGGAATACTTGGGGAAAAATTGACTAAATAATATCCAGTGGTTTAGCTTCCAACTAAAAACAAACAGATAAAAACAACAAAATTTAAAATTGCTTATGTCCCAGGAAAAATAGCGTAATGATACATAGCCTATCAACAGAAGCATATTATTAGGAATATTTGAGGAAAATTTGATCGGCAAATTTACAGTAGTTTAAGAGATAGATCAAATCAAAAAAACACAAAAAATTTCGAAAGAAAAAAAAAGTTGATTTGGCATCAGAATCGATCCCTTATCTCGAAAAAAATACAAAAAGAAAAAAATATTCAATGTACAGGAATGACAACTCTACGATTTTATTATATGTAAAGATAAAGATAAAGAAGATAAAGATAAAGATAAAGCAGTTCCAGAAATTCTGTGCTTGTAACTGAAGAGAATTTTCCGTGTACTATTTCAATAATCTGAAGTCATTGATTAAACGGTAATGAAAATATAAAATTATCTATATATAGTATAATAAAATAATACTGCTGTTTTTTCCGTCTCATAACAGCCATTTACTACTGAATTCACAAGATATTGAAGTTTTAGTGATATCGAATGATTTTTGTGTACGAGTTTAAAAAAAAACATTTTGCGAACGAGCTAAATAGGGATTTTTTTGTTGCTTGGTAAAATTATCAAATGAGTGCTCCCAACTGGCCATAAATCTGTGTGTCTCATGTTGACATGAAAATATGAGTGTGAAAAAACTTATTGATCGTTTCTCGTTTAAAATATGCTCGCAATAGCTCGTTTTCCCGTTATAAGTAAACACATATTGTTTCATATTTCCCTCCAGTCCCCAAAGACAGACTCCAGCGCATTCATAAGCTAATTTACTATTTTCAGCGCGGCAGCGCTTTGCGATCGTAATGCATCAAACACTCTTTGTAAGTAACTTTAATGAGCAATTTTAGCTGAAAACGGGTACGCTGAACAATTAGCAAGCCAGCGGTACTTTTACCCAGAAACTTGAGTTCTAATTAATTGAATTTACAATTAAGTTTTAATTAATTGAATTTACAATTGGCCAACGTTTACGTATGTAATGAACCACAAGTTAGGAGAGGTGGTTGTGAGGTGTAATTACTTCACTGTTGTGGGTCTTTTGTTGGTTCGAGGTTCCTTTACTTGTGAATATGTTTAAGGTCTACTATTTAAAGGAGTTTCTTAGTTAGGTTTTTCTTTCTTTACGAAATAATTACCTCCCGTAAACAGTCTATTTTTTTAAAGAGCAGTTCTGGCTTGGGGAAGCTGTGGTGACCCAGTGGTATCGGTCTCGACTTATAAGTTGTATAGGTCGTGGGTTCGCACCCAGCCTGGTGCACTTACTATGTGTAACTGATTTCCACATCCATTGACCACTGCTCTCAAAACGGTGAAGGAAAACATCGTGAGGAAACCGGCATACATCCGCACCAACCCGCACTGGGTCCGCGTGGTAGATTAAGGCCCACTCCCTTTCATAGAGAGGAGGCCTGTGTCTCAGCAGTGGGAACATAGGCTGATGATGATGATGATGATGAGTCCTGACTCAGTGGTAAGCTGCGGTTCCACATAAGAGGAGCGGAGCAGAGCGGAGACGAGCTGTGCCGCAATTCACCAATCACATGGCTGGAGCACATGGCTGGCCACGTGACACATGTGTATTCAAACCACGTGATTGGTGAATCGCGGCAGAGCTCATCCGCTCTGCTCCGCTCCGCCTCAGTCGAACCGCAGCCAACAGCTCCATTCTACTGGTTATATGGGACCTGATCATAATTTCCTACTTCTAGGATACCAGGCTTCCTCTCTGTGAGAGGAATTGGGCCCAACACGACTGCCTAGTGGGGATTGGTAGACGTCACAGGTCTTCGAATTTTTGGTTTTAGGGATGCAAGTTTCCTTTTTTTATTTTATTGAACAGTGAGAAAGTGAGAACAGTGATGATGACATAATTTATACAAACTAATGCGTTTGGCAGGGTTCGTTCGTTGATACGGCCACAACTGTTTCCTATTATAAATTACTGAATAATATTTGTGAAGCTTCATCGAAATTGACCTGAAATGCCTAAATTAAGATGAATAGCGTCCATTGTATTGAATAGTTTCAATATTAATCAAAATTCAACATGCTATAAAACACAATTTGTCGCGAGTGCAACTGACGTTAGCCGCAAGGGTTAAACCAACCCTGTGACTGCCGCCGTCCTTCATAATTAATCGGGAAACAGGTTGCGCGGTAACAAACGGGAAACACGGTTCAAGCGACATTTCATCCACTGACCGAACACCGTTCTCTGTTATTTCAAAGGGAGATTGAGGCCCTTTTGTGTTTTTTGAGTGTCCAATTTGGCCTGTGGCGATTGAATGGGTTAAAACTCCTATTACGGTAGTGGATTGAAAGCGGTGGCCTTTTCACACGTTGCCGATAGACGCACGTAGGCCTTCCACAAAAAGTAGATTCTGAGGTAGATTCGGTTAGGTCAGATTGGTGGTCAAATGAACGAAAATAGCGAGTCTCTACGTTGCTAACTTAGTTTCAGGAAACATTTCACAAGTACCTACTTCAATTCGATACATAACTCACAGATTTTTAACGAGTCATTACAGTCTATCTTTACATACACCTTTTTCCTCGTCTGAAGTAAACAAACGTAGGTATATTCTTTAGTATGTCATACAATAATATGTAGATACAGATAATATTTAATCAGGTAAGCATAATGGGACAATTTCACCAAACCAGTCTGCTTCATTTTTTTCGCACACTTCTGCAGTGCGCGTACTAAGCATGATCGATGTTATTCCCATGCTATAGAAGAGGTTGTAGCAGGGTTAAGCCTTATTAGACGGAGCAAGAACTAGCATGCGAGCTTCACTACATTACGGTACTTGTTTAATCTACTGAATTTGTTATTCCGATGAAGCCCGCAATGTAACGCAACTCACATGCGAGCTCTTGCATTGTCTATGAGGCTTAAGAGGGAAACTGGCCTCCGGTTCATGGCCCAGTTTACAGAGATCAGGAACAGAGTAGAGGAAGAGTTGGTCCAATACGTGTGCTAGAATATCATGGGAAATACAAATCGCACAGTATTACCAGCCAAGGCAATCTCTTTATGTTTTTAAACGAAAATCGCTTGCACAGAAAGATGACCGCATCATCAAAGGGACAAATAAAATAATGTTAAAAAATAAATTGGCACATTTGTTATTTTTAACAGTTATCTTTTCACAGATGTCTGACCACCCTTTTTACGAAAAAGAAGGGAGAAAAGAAATAAGTATTTTTTTAAAGTAAAGTCATACGAATATACTCGTATCAGCCGAGCGCTGCATAAGGGTCTTTAAGGTGGTAAAAGATTACATTGACCGAACTGTACTTATTGAATACACTGGCGACAGTGATGATGATGATGATGATGATACAGTTTATAGCTCACCGTTGTATTTAGACTTCTCTCAAATAAACAATAGAATACAATATTGCCTGAATTTAGTTTGGCATGCAACTAAAACACAACACCACCGTTACTAAGCTCTGATAAATATTTGTCGAACGTGACTATTCGCTGCACTACGGAATTATTTTGCTAAAAAAAAACATAGAACCGAAAATACTTGTATCATATTGTAAATGACCGTAAAACACCGTTTTTGGAGTAACCCTAATTTTGTTTTGGGTCAAACGTAACCGGACACTATGATATTTCTGTTTGTTAATTGTTGTTGTTTACATCTTATTATACCTACATAATTGTTCGGGGTTAGGATGAGATTAAGATAATACTAAGATTGAAGATTATATAGATATATTTCAGTACTATAAATGGGATAATAATTAAAACCAATGAGGTGAATATGTGCAAAATGATCTCCTTTCTTTCATTGTTCATGTTTACGAAGCCATTGTTTGGACCAAGACTGAACATGCTAAGCTGTAGGATTGGACTTCAAGGTTTTTCCGAGCTTTAAAAAAAAAGTATCGTGGATGTGAAGATATTATACAACCTTCATATTGTATATCGATACAATGGAATCAAAGACTATCGAGTCTTGTTGCTTAGCAATGTTTTTATTAAAACTAGCTTTTCAGAAATATTGATAGATTTAAGAAAAACGGCAATTTATTATTTAAGATCGCAGATCTGTCTAAACAGGGTACCGAGGCTCTGGAAACCAAATAGCAATTGAAGGAATGGGGTGGTTTTAGTCTGTCAGTCAATTCCGCTCCACGCGGGCTGAATGAGTCAAAATATTAAATGTTTTCTATCCTAATAGTGTGAAGCAGTGTTTCTGAAAGTATTGCGGGTTAAAAGTGGCCACTTTCAAGCACCATTCGTAATGATTCACTTTGCGAATTTCCAGCAACATCATTGGCTACGTCCTTATCCATTCACCAAGTTAATCATTAGAATATTGCCAAGTGGCAGTTTTAGATCCACTGATCTAAATATAGTTATGAATCTCTCAATGATGATAACACATAATTATCTGTGGTCATCGTAAGACTATTCCATATATTATATATACGTAATTCGTAGAACCTTTTTTTAAACCTAAATATTAAGCTTCCAATTCCGTTTCCCTAATTTATAATGATAAGCTAGACGCATACGAAATTGAAACCATTTTTAGTTTTCCTTCGAAAACAGTTTCTATGAATGAAAGTTAATTTACATACACATCGACCGATATCATAAATTCATACACCAGTCCAACGTGTGCATAAAAAAATGTAAAACAAAAGTATCGACATTTTTTTATATTCAGCTGGGAGGATATTTCATTGATCTTTTATTACGTTTACACTGGGGGGATAAGGGGGATAAAATCACAACTTCGGGAAAGAAATGAACTGAGAAGAGAAAGGGTTGGTTGCGACACGACTTGAATAGACAATGCTCATTCGGAATGTTGATTTGTTAAATCGCTACGCGCATACCAATGGATTCGGCTAGCTTAAAATTAAATTGTTCTGCAAAAAAGAACATGAATTTTGCGGATAAAAAGTTATTCTTGCATTTCTTTGCTTGAAACTCTATTGAAAACCTTTTTTGTTTAACATTAACATTTTGAATTGAAAATTCTTTTCTTTAATGCGTTTTGCTTGTTGAGTTTTACTTGGATTTTCCGACTTTAGTAAGCAATTTTCAATCGAAAATGAATTACTAATGCATTTAGCAACTACTGTAGTTTCGAACTTCTATCTTAAGGGTAGGTGCAGATAGCAGGATGCAACTAAAACTATTAGTAGTTGCATTGCTTCGACACGCTAAGCGGATACTAACTAATTTAGCAGCAAACTAGTGTGATATAAACTAAAACTAAACTAACGCACGCTGCTAATTATGACGTTGATGTATTATTGTTTGCGAACTCTTGTTTGTAGTTGTGTGTCCTAGCTTAGTTTGTTCAGGTAGAACTGTGTGACACTGATATGGAACAGTTTTATTTGAACCAGTTGAATACGAGTATTTAGAAGGCTTGTTATGTTTCCAAGGCCTTATATATTATAATTTTGTTTAGAGCCTTCTTGAAGTGCTTACTGTGTTTATTGTATGGGAAATTGAAAAACGCCCCTAGTGTACGATAGAGGAACAAATTTTCCATCTAAGAAAAAAACATGAAAAGTAGGGCGTCTCATGTATGTTAGTTAAAAAACACCTGCAGGTCAACCTACCCGAATCTGTGAAATTTTACCTAACTAACATTAACACCTTCCACTGTTGGCCTACCATAACGTCTTAAGGTCATGGCACACTATACCGGCACGGCAACGGAACGGCTTTACCTCAGCACTTAACTTGTCATTCAAATTAGGGCCCTAAATCATATGTCGTATAATACATTTCATAATGTCAAAATGAAAAAGCCAACGGCGGGGAGTCAGCGCGCTTACCGCTCGCTTACAACTGGGCTCGCAGCCGGCGTGCTTGCAGCACGCCGACCTCATGCTTATGGCGCGCTGACTCCGAGTTGCAACTGTTGCAAGCGAAAGCTTTAAGGTCATGGCACACTATACCGGCGCGGCAACGGCACGGCTACAACCCAGCACTTACCCTGTCATTCAAATAAGAGCCTTAGATCATGTGTCATATAATATATTTCATAATGTCAATATGAAAAGGCCAACGGCGGGAAGTCAGCGCGCTTACCGCTAACATACAACTCGCCTCGCAGCCCGTGCGCTGCAAGCGAGCAGACGGCGTGCTTACGGCGCGGCGGCCGACTTCGAGTTGCT
Source organism: Agrotis segetum (assembly GCA_036375495.1). Taxonomy (NCBI): domain Eukaryota; kingdom Metazoa; phylum Arthropoda; class Insecta; order Lepidoptera; family Noctuidae; genus Agrotis; species Agrotis segetum. Next base: position 556,035 of record JAQSVV010000209.1, on the reverse strand, counting down.
AGCGAAACGAATGCCTTATAACAATATGTTCACGGTGACAGCAAGCTGCACCTCGCAGACGGTGCGCGAACTGCGTGCTTACACCTCCTGTACAACGCGCAGTTAACACGCCAACGGCTAGCCGTAGCCCAAATTCAAAGTGACGCCGTGCTGCAGCTGTGCAGTTGCGGTGCTGGTATAATGTGCTATGACCTTTATAACAATTTTGTTCACGGTGGCAGCAAGCTTGCGCCTCGCGGCCAGTGCGCGGACTACGAGCTTGCACCTCGCTGACGGCGCGCCGTAGCCTAAATTCGAGGTGACGCCGTGCTGGAGCGGCACCGTTGCCGTGCCGGTATAGTATAGTGTGCTATGACCTTAAAGGTCATGGCACACTATGCCGGCACGGCAACGTAACGGCTTCACCTCCGCACTTAACTTGTCATGAAATCATATGTCGTATAATACATTTCATAATGTCAAAATGAAAAAGCCAACGGCGGGGAGTCGGCGCGCTTACCGCTCGCTTACAACTGGCCTCGCAGCCGGCGTGCTTGCAGCACGCCGACCTCATGCTTATGGCGCGCTGACTCCGAGTTGCAAGCGAAAGCCTTAAAACAATTATGTTCACGGTGGCAGCAAGCTTGCGCCTCGCGGCCCGTGCGCGGATTACGAACTTGCACCTCGCTGATGGCCCGTTGTAGCCTAAATTCGAGGTGACGCCGTGCTGGAGCGGCGCCGTTGCCGTTCCGGTATAGTGTGCCATGACCTTTAAAGTATTTGTGGGAACGAAATGGCGCTAGACGACTTGTACAACTCTATCGCTTTCTTTCTCTAATTATGCTAAAATTAAGATCCTTTAATAGAATAGATATTTTGATTCCACTTACCTTTAGCTGCACTCTTGTCCTGGCTTGAAACAAGCTTGATGATGCAGCTCGCTGCCACGTAGTTGAATATCACGTCACTGTGGGCTACAAGAAAGTCTTTCAAAATACTAATTATAGTCCACACAAATTATTGTCTAGGATTGTTCTGATACCGTCAAAGGCACTATTATCACAATAAGATGAAAACAGTTGAATATCACGTCACTGTGGGCTTCTAGAAAGCCTTTCAAAATACTAATTATAGGCACACACAAATTATTGTCTAGGATCGTTCTGACAGGAACAAAGGCACTATTATCACAGTAGTAGATGAAAAGTAAGGGGGTATAATATGCAAAGTAGTAACCGACGCATCGTTGTGCACAACAACGCGATACTTTCGGCAGTCGACAGTCGACTCAATGCAGAACCAAAATGTCTGCTCGTCACTGTCATTTCACTACAAGTGAGGGTAGAAGGAATTTAATGGAGCTTAAAACTACCTTCAATAATCGAATAATTTATTCTTTACCTTCACACTTTTCATAGGTACTGTACAACCCGGGCGGCAATAACTTGACACCTGGCTTGAATGTCGATCCCGCTCCCACTACAGACATTTCGGGGTAGTGGAAGCGGGATGGAGATTGGAGCCAGGTGTCAAGTTATTGCGCCGGGTTGTAGCCAGTAGCATTTTATTTTAATTTGTAAGTTGGCACTACTGTCATAATATTTGAATGAGCGTTCTTTTTCGCGCGTTAAGTTGCACACTTTATTCAATACACTAGTTGACTGTTGATTCCCGCCTTTTATTAAAATGCTCTTTACAGGTGCTAAGCAATATCTACGATTCCCTGATTATCTTCAGGTAATTAAGGGGTCAGTTTATTTCCAATTACCTGCAGAAATAAATGTCCAGCGATTGAACTAGAAATAAGGTCATGTTATTATATTATGTGCATAATATTACAGGACTAAGGTCCTATAATATAACAACATTTTATAAACTTGTTCTGGGACAGAAACAGTAAAAAAAAAAAAACGTCAGAACATAATTATCGTTCTATAATTATTGCCAACTTCATGAGAAAAATAAAAGTTTTATGCATTTATAGAGGAGGTACGTCTATTATTCATGGCCATTTATTGAGGTAGGTCTAATAAAGCATCAGTAGGTAGTACTTTCCTTATCATATTTACGTTTTTATTATTTCTGTTACCAAACAACATTACTCTGTGTCAAGGCCAAAACCCTAATTTCATGTTCCCTAAACCTTTTCTTAGTCCAGAAAAAAGTAACATACTCAATGCTCCTCCTGAATCTGCATGGAAATGAAATACTTCAGCAGCTTTCTTTATAAAACATACGATGTTAATATTCCGTACTCGGTCCCCGAATACATTCATTTCATGGTAAATAAGATATTCATACCCGCCATACTGGATTTAAAATTACATTTCAGCAGAAACTTAATGTAACCTTGGTTTGCTTGGAGTTCATTATGGCTGCTGTCGTTTTGTATTATTGTGTTTGACGAAGCAGTATGTTTCTGTTTTCTGCAATATTTTCGTCCAAAGTTTGACTGTCAGCTTTTTCTCTTTTAGTCAAAAACAAACAACTCTCAATATTTACCTATTGATATTCTTTTAATTATACATAAAGAAGAAACGAAACTGGCTATCTGACTGATCGGTCAACTCCTCACAACCGAAACCACTGGGACTAGAAGCATGTTTTGCACAAGTATTCCAATGAATGACGTCACTGTGCACGAACAACGGATTTTGAAATTCATTAGCAAAAGGGGTTATAAATAGTACAAAAGCTTGTACAAAATGGATTGAAATGTATGATTTAATTGCATCCACCTTAATATTTCATTTTAATGATGTGGTTTCAGCTACATGTGACTTATTTCCTTAAAAAAAAAAATGTCAAGTAAAAATTCTGTCGAAACAAATACATTCAACCTAGATCAATCTCTACTAATATGTATCAATTAATATTAGCAATTTTCTTTTAGCTTGACGTATTTTAAAACATAATCAATTTAGTACCTGTACATTCAGCGCAATCCAACACGTGTAGATTATTGCCAATACCTACCAGCAAACTCTTCATATCCAGAGTAACTTTATACTCTTGGTCCTGTGCAAGCTCATATCTCTGTCATGTAATCTCACTGAGTCTGTGGCTCTGTATTACACGCCACGCAAGCTAGAACATCCTTTCTAATAACACTTGCAGTCTCATCTTAGTTGGATTATTATGTGATGTATATGTGTTGTAGTTTGGAATTTATTTAGTTGTTAAAAAAAAACTTTTTATACTGAACAATTGTAATAAGCAACGGTGGTTCACGACCTCAGGTAATGCGATTTGCGACATGAGTTGCATGAAAACTACAGGCGTAATTAAGTATCTATTTTTCACGCGTAATTAAGTACTTTTTTTTCTTAGTGTGAGACGTGTCGGGGAGCAATGATGGTCCAGTGTTATCATTTGCTGCCGTCTAACGAATTGTTGGACGTGGTGGCTTCAAACCTAGCCAGGCACAACACTTTGTGTGAGTTCGTCACCACTGTTTTCAAAACGGTGAGCGAAAACTTTTAGAAGACAAATTCGAAGACACGTGACATGATCTACGAATCTATACTACCCACAGTGGATGGCCCACTACCTCTCACAGAGCAGAGGCCTGTGTCCCAGCAGAGGGAACATCTTAGAAGTTTGATGATGATGATGAGTACCTAATTGCATTTAGAGCAGTGGTGGCCCAGTGGTATCAGTCCCGACTTACGAGTGCAGGTCGTGGGTTCGAAACCCGCCAGGCGTACTTTGTGTAATTTATTTCATCACCACTGCTCTCAAAACGGTGAAGGAAAACATCGTGAGGAAACCGACATGTCCTAGAACTAAAAATTCGAAGACGTGACAACCACCAATCCGCACTGGACCCGCGTGGTGGATTATGCCCTCTCACATAGCGAAGGCCTGTGTCTCAGCAGAGGGAACATCTTAGAAGTTTGATGATGATGATGAATAGAGTCGGGGTGTTTGTGATGATACTGCTCGAGTAATTTCATTCATTTCTCATGCAATCAGCGATTAGCATAAGGTCAAATGGTTAACATCTGAAATTAATTTGCTTGTAGAGCTATGTAAATACATTATACCTACCTACGTATATTATGCAAGCAAAGTAAACATAAGCCTGAGGCATTAGTTCGAGCGCTTGGCGTAAATGTTAATCAAAATCATCATCCATATCAGCCGTAGGACGTCCACTGCGTACAATATAGGCCTCCCCTATGGATTTCCAATAGGACGGGATGGGAGCGGTTTGCATCCATCGCGATCCTGTGATTTTCATCAGATCGTCGTCCACTTTGCAGGTGGACATCCTACGCTGCGCTTGCCGGTGCATGGTCTCCATTCGAAAACCGTAAATTCTAATTGCGAATATGAAACTGAAAATGCTTTTTTAAAAAAATGAAGTTGTGGGTGAAGTGAGTGTTATTTTCAATTCAAAACTTGGCCTAATTACTTTATGTTTCCATCAAGCACTCACGCCATCGTCTCAGTTTCCAAAATCTGTACTTGAAAACCAGTACTAATTTGCTGAAAAGGTACGTTTGTAATTTAACAAAATTCCTGAAACATTTTGGGAATAAGTAAGCAAGTTTTAGAAGTGCCAATAAGTTGCTACTAAGTGAAATACCAGATAGACGGTACGAAAATAACTCTCATTATTTATTCAGCAACAACTTTTAAATAAACTCAATTAATTAACTCCAGACCATAGATTCAGTACGCCTAACTGGACAGCAGCCAAACGAGGGTTAATCTGTAAATCATGTCAACTTCACACAACCGTTAAAACCTAACGAAACAGTTTTAAGCGAGACTAGCTACATTTTACCACACCCTTATTGCAAAGGTTTAAGGTACATTATAAATTGAAAATGTATTCGGATATCCGCAATTAAATGGCGGGTATATATCAACGGGTGGTGAGTCTGCGCCCCCTAGCGGACAATCAGGAAATGCTTTTATTTTTTCAGTCGGCCGCCGTTTTTGCCTCATCAGAGGCTGTTATGGTCTGGGGCACTGCAGTTACCGTCGCCATTGCAATTTATACACGTTAACTTAAGTAAGTACATGTGTAACACCCCTGAGCACTCTGAAAAGTTGAGCGCACGGATGAGGAATTATGGATGAGAAGCTTATGGTCTCTGTATTCATTTTTCCACGATAATGGTATTTTTTTCAGCTGGCGTTCCATTCTGAACTTTTAGCAGTGAATTGTGATGGATGGGTTTTATCATAAAACCTTATCATAACCTTTCCTTTTGCATTTGTTCTATGAGGTAGCAAAATAATGTCAAATATATTTTTTTGCTTGTTTATTTAACAGATGTAGGTAAAATACAATTAAATTCCAAAGTATTTCAGGATTATGATGTAATAATGAAAATAAGTCGGTAAAGATCGTATTGTTGACATAAAATTGAAACGTTCGGGCTCAACAAACATAATTACAAAGCGCGTAGAAAATAATCATCCTAATATAGCGCTGTATTAATTATCTTTGTTCTATTTGCAAATTAGTATCAAATATATAATATATATAATAAGTCAATATTGAATTAGTGTATATTCAGACTTAATTACCATCACAATTATTAATATAACTTCAATTAATCAAATAGTAACTATTTGTATCAGTATAGATTAATTGCCAAAAGCTATATATGGAACTAATAAGTTTAGGTACCAGCAACAAAGAATACACATCGGATTACATCATTACTCGCAGAATATCTCTTTCTATCATCGTCATTTTCTGCTTTATCTCACTTTATACTGGCCAAAGCCTACCAGGATCGCAAGACTGTCTCATCAAGTGCAAGTCCGACAGTCCCTTCGGGATGGAAGGGAATCCCTGCCCTGGTTGGGAAGTCTCATTCGATGACTTTACAACGTTAAAAAAAAATTTATGTTAGCCAAAAAAAAAAAAACAGTTTACCGTCCAGTTTTGCAGCGCGCTAGCAGGCCGGCTTCAGAGTGCTGTAAATTTTATGGTTTATGGCTATCAGAAGTTGACTTGTCGTGCAATGCCATACTTGTCTAACAACACTTCAAATGCGCTGAAAACTCGACGGTTAATTAGTTTGTGGCAATACATATAATAAATGAGTCGGCGTCTCCCTTTGTCAGATGTCACATATGAGTCGGCGTAGCAAGTCTTATTCTTCCAGTCTCCACTGTCAGATGTCACGCCGTCATCAACTTATATTTCCAAGCATCGATATGCGTTCTTTATTGCCGGTACATGTAGTTATAATTGGGTCTCGTCTTAGTTCAATGGTGCAAATCGTTTAATCAACGCTTGTAATTACACGCCAAAGTCAAACATTATCATAAGGGACTAATTCTATGTAATCATTATGTTGTATGTCTGACTTTGGAACTTCTCTTTGTTATTACATACGAGTAATTTGGAAGGGAACAAAGATAAATCAGTGTCAACTAAGTAGGAATTGCTTGATTAAGAATTTGACAGCTTTTTTCCCTTGGAATAAATGTACCGTAATGTAATCAAATTTTGTTACGAAAAGTACAGACGCCATCGCCAGTAGGTCAACCTACCCGAATCTATCAAATTTAACCAAGTTAATAGAAAGATCTATTAAAGAAATTTGACGGATTGCGATAGGCTGATATGTTGGCTTCTGTAATTCTGTTTATCAATGCCCAGGAATGAAAAATCATCAATGCAATGGAATGAAAAACAACACAATAGATAATAATTTGTTGTTAAAACGACAATCGGGTTTAAATTTCAGTGATTGACTGAATGATAAAGGTAGCAAAGTGGATTATGTTTCATTTTAACTTATCGTTTGTTTTTGTTTCAGAAAAAAAAATCCAGAACTAAACGTCAATCATGATATATATGTTCTATACCTATCTATATCACTAAATATTATAATACGGATCAAATTAGTTCAAACGTAGAGACAAGTTTATAACTAGATCAAACATTCTACACGTAGGTACACGAGCAGTGGTGGCACAGTGGTATCGGCCCCGACTTACAAGTTCTAAATCGTGGGTTCGAATCCAGCCAGGCGCATTTCTTTGTGTAATTATTTTCATCTCAAAAACGCTGATGGAAAACATAATGTGCTAGAACCAAAAAATCTACGACAATGCGACATCCACCTATCCGCACTGGGCCCGCGTGTTGGTCCCAGCAGTGGGAACATTAATAGGCTGATGATGATGAAACGTACACGCTACACAAATGACCTCATATAGCTCATACACAATTATTCTTTAGATACTCAAGTAAACAGGGTGGTAGCGCCATCTCCTTTTATTTCCACAAACCCTTTGGTGGCGCCATCTCTTTTTATTACCACAAACCCTTTTTTGATTTGATGCAAGTATCAGAACGGGCGATGAAAGCGCCCTCTTCCCTTTTAAAACGCACGCCCGACGCCTACACGCCGTCGTCGAAGAGTCAATAAAGAATCGTGCTGCTGGAAGGCCGCGCGCGCACCGCTCCGCGCTCGCGCCGTATCCGTACCGCGCCGCATTCGTACCGCGCCGCATATAAAACTGTTGTGAAGCCACCCGCGGGTGTGATCGAGTGATTGTGAGCAAGGAACTCTGTGCTGTATCGTGAAGACGCCAACGGTCGCCATCTTATCCCAGCCCGACAAGAGGAAGAAGAAATAAGCCAGGTAGGCGTGCTTCCCTTCTCACTCCGATCCCACTAATCGCCCGTTCATCATCAGCCCATAGCTTCTAGGCGATTACCAGCCATCCTTTTCAATATACAGTCCACTTAAAATAAAAACAAAATTTCGCAAATCGCTATACATGGCGTAATACGCGCCATTTTTGGTCCTTTTCGAGCGGATATATCCATTTTGCTCTAATCGAACGGATTATATCCATATTCTCGATTATTCGCGTAGGTATCTTCTAGAAGTGCCTACCTAGGTAGTTGTAGAACCTATCTACACTCCTAGATAATAAAATTTACCCATTACGTGGTTACTTCCCGCATCGCAGTAGGTAATATACTCTTACGTAGCTACCTACTACAAAACATAATTATTAATTATTTGAACTTTAACAATCGTCTTGTAAATTCCTTATTTCCAGCGCCTTTTAGTTCTACCGCCTTTAAAGTTGTTGCATAAATAAGAATGACTACCGCATAGCCGCATAAATAGGTACCTACTTATTTTAGTTTTACACGGTTTAATTAATTTACCCACTTAAACATGTCGAATAAAAATAAGCCATGTATTTCGGAGGATAGCGAATTGACTATTTTGGAAGCTAAACGTAATATTTTATTTGAGCGTATTCAAAACATTTACGAGCGTTCAAAGACTGCCAATTCTACCGAAGTTAGCAGGGAATCATTCCTTAGCTACTGTGTGACCGTAGATAATATTCGATCTGAATTTCATAGTTTATTGGACGCTTATAACACAAAATTACTTTCTATCAATTCTGATACCCAGCCGAATTATCAGGCGTACACCTCATTCGAAGATTTATATTGTATCATTAAACGCATACAGTCACAGTTAGAAGGTAGACAGTCCGCACAAACCAGTGCTGGTTACCCGGCCCCGTCCGTCCGAGCACCGAGACTGCCTGCAATCGAACTCGTGTCATTCGATGGCGATATACGGAACTGGCCATTATTTTATGCAAGTTTCAAATCAACAGTGCACGACAATGGCTCTTTGACAGATGCTGACAGGTTGTACTATTTAATAGGTAAGCTGTCGCCGAAAGCGCAATCCGTATTCGCAGGTGTCACACCCAATGCTGAGAATTATCAGGTCATATTCCAGTCGCTCCTTGATAGGTACCAGGATACTCGTGTCCTCGCAAGTACGTACTTGGATCAAGCCCTAAATCTTAAATTGTCAGGTCCCGCGTCATTAACTAATTTCCAGTTGTTCATTGACAACTTTGTAACAGCAGTCAATTCCCTTAAAAACTTAAAATTAAAAAACCTTTCCGACTTTATGTTGTTACAATTCGCAATGAAAAAGTTCGATACGGAAACCATTCGTGCTTTCGAGATGACGGAACGTAGTCATGAAATACCCACACTAGATAGTTTTGTTTCCTTCATCAAAGATCAGTGCCGAATATTTAACATGACGCAGCCTAGTCCATCTAGCTCGTCAAGTAATAATAATAGTAAACAAAAGTCGACTAAATCGCGAAATAATAACTCGGTCCCTAATCCGCAATCTTACGTAGCATGTTCGGAATCTAATAATAATAATCCGCATAAGTGTCTGTGCAATAATATTGTACATGAACACTTTTATAAATGTTCCGCTTTTAATAATTTAACTCCGACTGCTCGTTTTAAGTGCGTAAAAGAAAATAAAGCTTGTGTTAATTGTTAAGTATAAAACATAAATCAAGCGATTGTTCAAGCAAAACCAAGTGTCGCTCATGCAATCAGCGCCACCATACGTTATTGCATTTCGATAAAAAATCTTCATCTCATGAACCCGGTAACGATCTAGTTTCTAGCCCACCTGTTTCTACGTCATCACCGCAGGGACAGGCTGCTCGCGCTCGTACAGCGGCGCCTGCCCCTCCCGCGTCTCAGCCCGAAGTTTCTTTGTGTGCTACGTCTGTCGCGCTCGCACGCAGGCAGCGCTCACGCACTTGCGAAGCCAAGCAGCAATGTACGGCATCCAATACGATATTGCTAGCAACCGCGCAGGTTATCATTTACGATGTAAACAAAACTCCGTGCGTGGTCCGTTGTTTGCTTGATAGTGCATCACAAAGTAGTTTTATTACTTCGGATTGTTTTAAACGTCTTGGACTGTGGAATAACTTAAAAAATACTAACTTAGTAGTTAAGGGAATCGGTGGTTCAGAAAAATCATGTAAGGGTTCCGTAGATATTAAAATACATTCGCGTTTTAATAAACATATTAATTTTAACGTTTCCTCGCTTATCGTGGAACGCATAACGGACATATTGCCAAACGATCATGTGGACGTGTCCTTACTTACGCACCTCGAGTCATTGCCACTCGCAGATGCTGACTTTGGCCAGCCGGGGAATATCGATGTTTTGATCGGGGCTTCAGTATTTCCGCACTTATTACTACCTAATGTTGTACGTAATAATAATAAGCTATATAATTTACCTCCCGCTATTGAGACGGTACTTGGGTATGTGGTTATGGGTTCCGTACCTACATCACATACTTCTCATTATACTACGTCTTGTTGTTCTGTTCTTCAAGAAAATAATATTGATTCTCTCCTCAAGCGATTCTGGGAGCTTGAAGAGATATCCGCACCGCCCTCGCTGAGCCGCAAGGATCTCGAGTGTGAAGAACATTTCCGCGCTACCACTGTTCGTGACGACAGTGGCAGATATACTGTGGCGTTGCCATTCTGTGGCGACCCTTATTCGCTAGGCGACTCGTACGCTGCTGCGCTTAGACGGTTTTATTGTTTAGAACGCAAACTTGATGCATCGCTTAAATTGCGCGGCGCCTACAATGACGTCATGCGTGATTACATAAATAAGGGTTTTTTGAGTCCGTTTGTTAACAGCGAGAGCAATTCTCTTCCTTCGTATTATATCCCGCATCACGGTGTAGTTCGCGAAGATAAGGCTACCACTAAACTTCGTGTGGTTTTAGACGCTAGTTGTCGAACTACATCGGGTCAATCGATCAATGATATTTTGCATGCCGGCCCGAATCTACAGGGTGATTTATTTAACATCATAATTAATTTTCGTCTTTTTCAAATTGCTCTCTCTGCTGATTGCCGCCAAATGTTTCTCAACATCGGTGTTCGAGAATCTGACCGTAGATTTCAACGAATCTTTTATCGTTTTGACAATAATGAACCTATAGCCGTGTATCAGTTTAATCGTGTTTGTTTTGGCATGAAGTCCAGTCCATATCACGCGTTACGAGTTGTCCGCCAGTTGATCGCTGATGAAGGCGACAACTTCCCCGCTGCCGCAGCTGCTGCTTCTTCCGCTTTATATATGGATGATATCGCCTGTAGCGTCAGATCCGCTCCGCAAGCAATTTCGCTTTGTGAAGAGCTTATTCAGCTTTTCAAGCGAGGCCAATTTGATCTTGTCAAATGGACAAGCAATTCTAAAGAGGTTCTCTCGCACATACCTGATTCTCACAAGGCTTCTCCAGACATTGAGTTTGAGAAGTCAATACCGCATAAGGTTCTTGGCTTACGCTGGGACAAATCAAGTGATAGTTTTCGGTTTGACGTCGTACCGCCAGACGACAAGTGCACCAAACGCACTATGCTGTCCACAGTAGCTCGACTATGGGATATTATGGGTTTTGTGGCTCCCACAATTTTGTACGCCAAGCTCTTGATCAAAGAGCTTTGGTTATCAAAGTGTGAGTGGGACGACGCACCTCCCGACCATATTGTCGCCGCGTGGAAACAATTTTGCATTGAACTTTCCACACTCAACCAAATTGTTATACCGCGTCATCTGGGTTTGGTGGATGGATGTACCGTTAATTTGATAGGTTTCGCTGACGCTAGCGAACGCGCTTACGGCGGAGTCGTATATTTACAGGTCTGCATTGGTTCTAACTACTCTGTGCAGTTAGTATGTGCCAAGTCCAAGGTCTCGCCTGTCAAAACCATTTCGGTTGCGAGACTGGAGTTGTGCGCGGCCCTTCTGTTGTCCCAGTTGCTTCGCAAGGTTCAGGACACAGTTTCGCCCCAGTACTCCATTAATAAAATATACGCGTTTACTGACTCCAAGGTAGTGCTCGCTTGGATTTATTCTTCTCCTCATCGCTGGCAGACTTTTGTCGCCAATCGCGTTACTAAATTAATTGAACTCATTCCGGCTTCTTGTTTCAATCACGTCGCAGGTATTGAAAATCCCGCTGATTGCCTGTCTCGTGGTGTTACTCCAGTTAAACTTCTGCAGCATGCTTTGTGGCATCGTGGACCTTCTTGGATTTCCCATGATCCGTCAGAATGGCCGATTCATCCCTTTGACCATAGTGCAGAGGATGAAAACGTACCAGAACGGAAGTCTGTCTCTCACCCCGTGATTGCTGAGGTTGCCGAATCTCCGATTTATGCACTCGCACTACGCATGTCGTCGTGGTCTAAGTTACTGCGCACCATAGTTTATGTCTATAGGTTTCTTGGGCAACTACCTAACGGGACTTCTGTTTCAGGCTCCGATCTTGAAGTTGCAGAGTTTAGATTATTGCGAGCTGTGCAGGCTGTTCATTTTAGTAAAGACATTCAAAACTTAAAAAATAATGTTCCTTGCTCTCTCACTCTTCTTAAGCTCAAGCCGTTCCTCGATGAGCACGGCATCATTCGTGTTGGTGGTCGTCTGTCAAATTCGGACGAACCTTACAACTACAAGTATCCTTGTATCTTACCGCGTCAAGACCATGTGGTAAATCTTCTTGTTGATTTTTATCACAAGAAATATCTCCATGCCGGTCCAGAGTTGCTTATGTCCTTACTCAGGCATAAATATTGGATTTTAGCTGCACGGCGAATAATTCGCCACAGAATACATAAATGTAACATCTGTTTTAAATTCCGTCCACGTCCGGTCTTTCCTCTCATGGCAGATCTTCCTAGCCAGCGTGTAAACCAAGTAGATAAGGCGTTTACACATACCGGTTGTGATTACGCAGGACCACTGCAATACACACCAGTTCGTGGTCGAGGTGTTAAAAGCCGTAAAGCTTGGTTGTGTATTTTCACATGCTTAACAACACGCGCTACGCACATTGAAGTTGCGACAGATTTAAGCACTGTGTCATTTCTCGCAGCTCTTAAACGATTTCTTTCACGACGCGGCCCTATACAGTGTTTGTATACGGATAACGGCACTTGTTTCGTGGGTGCAAGTTCATACTTACGCGATCTCTATAAATTTCTCAATAAGGAATATCGCACACATCTACAGGAGGAACTTTCCATTAATCACATAGATTGGAAGTTTATCCCGCCTGCTTCTCCACATTTCGGCGGTTGTTGGGAGAGCATGGTTAAAGTAATTAAAACGCATCTCTTCAAAGTTATAGGTCAACAAATCCTCTCTTATGAAGAGCTTTTAACTGTCCTCGCTCAAGTCGAGGCACTGGTTAACTCGCGTCCGCTCACGGCATTGAGTAGTGACCCTGCTGAACCATCCGCGTTAACTCCTGCGCATTTCTTGAACACAGCGCCATTGTCGTCACTCCCCGCTCCTGAAGCAGACTCTTCTAGCTTGCTTCAGAGACATACTTTGCTGGATAAACTCGTGCAGACGTTCTGGCAGCGCTGGCGTTCAGAATACCTTCACCAACTTCAGGCTAGATCTAAATGGAATAGTCCTGCATCCCCTATACAGGAGGGCACGTTAGTCATTATCATAAATGATAATTCACCGCCACTTTCATGGCCATTAGGCATTGTTGAAAAATTACATACATCTAAAGATGGTACAACCCGCGTTGTTACCGTGAAAACTGCAAAGGGTAGCTATGTGCGCCCTGTTGTACGTCTCTGTCCGCTACCGACTCAGTGAGATCTAGCTTGAAGTTGGATCTCCTTCATAGTTTAGGTATTTTAGTTATAATTGTTCCGCTATAATGTAAATTAATTTAAGTTTTATAACGCAGTCTTAGCATATGAATAGGTTATGCGGTAGTAGGTATACCTTATATAGCTAAGTACTTTTTTTTTTAAAGGCAACCCTTTAAGGCCGGGGGAAATGGTAGCGCCATCTCCTTTTATTTCCACAAACCCTTTGGTGGCGCCATCTCTTTTTATTCCCACAAACCCTTTTTTGATTTGATGCAAGTATCAGAACGGGCGATGAAAGCGCCCTCTTCCCCTTTTAAAACGCACGCCCGACGCTTACACGCCGTCGTCGAAGAGTCAAAAAAGAATCGTGCTGCTGGAAGGCCGCGCGCGCACCGCTCCGCGCTCGCGCCGTATCCGTACCGCGCCGCATTCGTACCGCGCCGCATATAAAACTGTTGTGAAGCCACCCGCGGGTGTGATCGAGTGATTGTGAGCAAGGAACTCTGTGCTGTATCGTGAAGACGCCAACGGTCGCCATCTTATCCCAGCCCGACAAGAGGAAGAAGAAATAAGCCAGGTAGGCGTGCTTCCCTTCTCACTCCGAACCCACTAATCGCCCGTTCATCATCAGCCCATAGCTTCTAGGCGATTACCAGCCATCCTTTTCAATATACAGTCCACTTAAAATAAAAACAAAATTTCGCAAATCGCTATACATGGCGTAATACGCGCCACAGGGAATAATGGGTTTTATTTAAATAAAAGTTAGTAATTTTTTATTTTTATTATTAATAAATTATATTTTTCTTATAATTTACTATGTTTACATAAATTAAAATATCATATTTATTAACCAATCAGCCTTATGAATGTGATCATCCGTTTAATGCTAAATTGAACATAGTGGCATTTTCAAAGTTGTTTTGTTAGTATATTACAAAAAGTAAATTGTTAATTTATCTTTAAATATTAAAAATAAAAAATGAAATAAACTAATGAAATAAAAATTTTGCTAAAAATCCTTCAAGTAATGTATTTGTGACATACGTCAAGTTCGTGTTCCCTGCTCATCGATTTACTGCACTTGGTGCGACCACTTTTAGTCAGTTTTCGTTTTGCAAAGGGACACAAGGCTTACATTTTCTTTTTTTTATTGAAGGTAGGTACATCAGTCGCATTACTTGACCTTGTTTTTTTTTTACGAGGTAAAATCATCAAATGAGTCCTCCCACCCAGGGCAGGACAGAAGGGGCTGTCAGACTTGTACTGATTCAAATCTACAATATCCTTCAATAATAGCCTTTTACGTTCCGGGGCCACGGTTACTTGACAGTCCCGCGACCCTGGCATTATTTGGCCCTCAAAAGGGGGCAGGGGCCCCTTCATATTGCTGAAAACTCTTTCACACGCGCGTGGAACAAGACGCGCCGTCGACTCAGGGAATCGTCCATGATCGGACGGCGAGTCACCCGTTACTCACTATCCGCATGCCCACGCCTTGGGTGGCCAGAATTCGCCGCATTACTTGGCTTGAAAAGTGCTGCTGGGTCAAAGTAGAAACTTCCTCTTCACCACCTGTTTCATAAGCAGGATCAATCTCTAGGTGGTCTTCTTTTTGCTTTCAGATATCGCTGTCATCTTGTAATAATAACTGACGAACTATATCATAAACAACGAATAATAAATAACATTAAATAATATAAACAAAATAAACCAATAATCCAAAAAAAATAAGGCGAAAGTACTCCACTAAGTAACACAAAAAGTTACGTTATTACTAACCTTCGTCGATGCGACGAGCCATGGTTGCTGGAACGGCCATCACGGGGCCCTTGGACTCAAAACAACACCGTCTATCGCAGGGGCAATGGGTCGACAGAGATTACATCAAATGTGGAAAAAGTTCGATCGCGCGCGCAAAAGTTAACGCGATTTAAACAAACCCGCGTCGTCGAATCGACGAAGGTTAGTAATCTAGGGTTAATTACAATACATCCGCAGGAAACAAATTGATGGCCATCAAGGCATGATATTAATGTAACGCAAATATATTATGAAGAGCTGAGGGAGATCAATACATATAATGATGAGGAGGAAACTTTCGAACAACTGTGAATATAATAGTGTTTCTAATTAATGATGACATATAAAGGAAACTAGGTTGTAGTCACTGAGTTTGTGAGACACATTTACTTATTATATCTTATGTAGGTTTTGATACTATAAGTAAACGAATGTAGAAAAAATATCTTCTAATAAAAATTCTCGTGTCACAGTGTTAGTTACCATATTACTCCTCTGTAACGGCTTGACTGATTTTTTGAAGTTTTATATGCGTATTCAGTAGATTTGAGAATCAGATACTACCTGTTTTCTTACCTCTAAGTGATGAGGGTTATCCACCCCTATTTTTTTTGCCAATTTCTTTTTTGTATAATGTGACACTAGAAATGGTTTATATGGCAAAACAACGTTTGCCGGGTCAGCTGGTGTTTTTTTTATAATATCACTAGCTGTTCCCCGTGGATTGGTCCCCGCATCATGTTATATAGCCTATAACCTTCCTTAATACAAGGACTATCCGACACGAAAATATTATCACTATTCGATCCTGTAGTTTTTAAGATTAGCGCGATCAAGTAAACAAACTTTTGAATTTTATAGTGTTAGTATAGATTTTTATAAATATTTTTAGCGTGTGTGGGGATCCATTTCCTAGCGGTCCACGCCGGACATAACGGTATCATCTTACCGCCTAGCTCGCCACCATCATGTTGTTTTGGAGTCTAGCGCTAAAAAAATTTCACCACGTTACGATGTTTTTCATAACGCATCTTTTTCAGAAACAATAAAAGAAATGCATTTATAATTATGTTTGAACTAAATTGCAAAAAAAAATCATGATAGTCACACAATGTTAAGCCTGTTTCAGGCTTCGAATATTAAAGACATTATTCGTAGGTTTCTGAGTACCTTACCACCGAAAGTTCAATCAATTATATCGTTCAGTTTAAAGTACTATTGGCATCACAACCTCACCTGAACGATTTTTACTTAACCGATCACGAAGTATGAAATACTTTTAAAATTAATTTACCCCTTTAAAAAACTTTTCCAAGTATATCGAGAAGGAACATGCAAGTGCAATTTGGAAGGAAACTTTTGGAAGTGCTTGCTAACTTGAGTTGGTAACAGCACTGTATGCAAACTGGGTGGCGTAATCACTGTGCTTAACACCCCGTTACCGAGACCACTTCCCGTGTCTCTTGCCTAAAGCCATGGAGTAGAGGAGGAATGGAGTGTTAATGTGTCCATTCACGCGGCTTAAAATGTCTGTTACATTGCAAGCGGATTCTCATTCAAGCCTATCTTGACTGATATCAAGAGGACGCTACACTTTTGTCAAAATAGTAGTGGTCGGCACTTCAACCTTCAAGGCTGGCGTTAAGTCCCACAATCTTTTGGACCCCACCTTACATAGCATAATTATCTTCCTTTCCTGTTCCTTCACAAAGGTTCAATGTTCTTGAAGTATAGAACGACATTACAATATGCATAAGATTTCATAAAAGCTGCTGCAACACTTCTAATTATTTCATTTAATAAAGCACGTACCTAATTTTAAATCCATGAAAAATAAACCTAGGGCTCAATTTCTGAGCCACTTCTAAATCGATCACAGTGGTTTATCATCTCCCAAGAGTAAGGCCGAGACTCCACCAAAGCTGTGCGAGTCGAGACGTGTTTTGAACAACCAATAGAATTGCGTTATTGACACAGCTCCACTCCGGCAACACAATTCTATTGGTTGTTCAAAACACGTCTCGACTCGCACAGCTTTGGTGGAGTCTCGGCCTAAAAAAGACAAGTATGATCTTTGTGTGCTCTCCATTTGTTGATCACTCCGTGTTTCCTAACATTCCTGTTTATAGGAAAGGAGGGGTTCACGAAAATCTACTTGAAGACGAAACTAGACTAGGTTAAGATGCCGCTTTGTAAAGAAGATTCCCTGAAATCAAAGTTTCATTAAAGTATATGTGAGATTCATATTTCATGATGACTGTACCTACTGAAGATAAAAAAAAAAGAGGAAAGCAATTATATGTAAAAAGAAGAAAACTGATTTATGCTAGTGATTATTTTGTGTTAATTGCACATAATTAGGTATTTTCAAGTAATATTCAAACCGTACATTATATAATATCTATACATTTCTACATACCTAATATATGAGAACTTTTATTAATTTTGTTTCAGCCTTATTATATCCCAAACAAACATGAAACTCTTTTCATTTTTCGCTGATTTTTTTTCTTTTAGATTTCAATGGAACCGCTTTTGACAGCGTAAGCGCTTAGTCAGCTTAATTAAAAAACCTCAAAGCATTTTTCTTCTTGTGCTTGAGTTAGAATAATACTTATGATGAATATTTTTGGAAACCTTTAAATATGTTGTGTGATTAATATTTATGCTGACCTGGCAAGTTTATTCACCTTTTAAATCTTCCCTGGACGTCCAAAGATAATTCAAAACCAACATTAGCCAAACTGGTTCAGCCATTCTCGAGTTATGGCGAGGCTAACGAACAACAATAAATTATTGATTTATAAAGTTGAAGGTTTTAATCCAAACTGTGGCGAAAATAACTGATATGGGCTTGTGAAGTGTTGTCGTCTCTACTGGGAGGCCCCAAAGAGTCACAGGATCACCAAGATCACAGAACTGCCTTTAAACGGCACCATGGCCCTAGAACACAAAGGGCAACTAAAGGAACAGGATGGGTTTTTTGTCAGTGAGAGCTTGAAAATCATTAATTTTATTGATTCTAGCCCATAAAAAATGAAGCGATGATTTGTGTCTTCAGGTCAGATTTTAGTTCAAACTCATACAGCTACGGATTTTTTTTCCAATCTATGTATGTAATATATTGATATGTATAAGTTTATCCTTCATCGCTTCTTCCTTCATTGCTTCTTCATCCTAGGCCTTTCATCATAGTTAAGTCTGTGGACATGTTATTAGTAGAAAACAAAATGATATCTAGATTAATGAATACATCACCAAACAATTGAAAAAAAAGTAAGAATGACAACTTGACAAATAAATGACAGTTCATTAATTCGTTTCAATCGTTACCTATTACCTTACTTCCATTTAAAATTAAACCCAAATTGAAATGTTATCAATGGCTTGATTAATTTTAAAAGCATTAACGTATTACGTTACAAGTGGGATGAATAGCATTTGCCTTTTAAAACTGAAATCCGGACGTTGAATGAGTGAATCTATTATTTTTCCATTTATGTTGTTACGTTTTGCAAGTAGAATTATGCAAAAAGTGAAAAATAAGTAAGGGGTGAAGAATTAATTGCAAATCTTGTTCCTTTTTTTTCTTGAAATTTTTGACACTAAGATATTAGAGTGACAATCTTTTCGGACACTTTGAGACAAGAGCTACCTTTTTAGAAATGTGTTGGTAATGTATTCATCATTTACTGGAATATTTTAATCATTATGCTGATTTTCTCAACGTTTTATGCACATATCAAAAACACTTACTTTTATGTACTTGTTATTATTTTCATTGTACCGAGATATCCTATACTTAGTAATGTCTACACAAAATATTTGTAGGTACTCACCTGCAGTCCTAACTTAAACTTTAAATACTCATACGCAAAGGCCAGTATTGGGCAACACACCTCTATCAAATTCCTCATTAGGGTCTATTTGCACTAGAGATCTATCGAAGTAGTTGGCAGGTAATGAGGGTAAGGGTCGCATATTTATGTTGCCAGTCCTGAACCTACTGTCAGGACCTTTTTAGTGACAGTTCTATTTGAAGTCCTATGATTTTTTTGCACAAGTAAGTTATCTCTATTATAATAGTGTCCATGGAAAGTCCGTCACAAAATGCTTATTTTTTTGTAAGTTGTTAAAAAGTTGTATTTTCAAAATAGAATATCTAATCTACACTATCCAACCTACCTAAAGGAAAAAATCCTTAAAAAAGTTTCAAAAATTGTTCACAGTGTATCAGGAACGGACAATGTATATAGGTGTCAGATGCGTCACGTGTCGCGACGCCACGTCGCGCCGCCGCGACGCCGACGCCTCTCCCGTCGCCTAGCAACCCTGCACCCCGCATTTATAATCTCCTCGGGTTTGCTGACCTCCTAGTACTTTGCACACAAATCGCTGCTAACGTGTTTTAAGTTTTCAATCTAAATTCCAGCATGTCTACGGAAACATCTTGGGGATAACATCTTGAGAATTTCCTTAATTTTCTTTAAAGAGGAAGGCACACAAAAGTTCTCAGAACAAACTTCTATAGAAAAAGCAGGAGCTGGTACAAACTAAAACAATAATAAATAGTAAAGTAGAAGGAAACTCTTAAAGAGTTTACCCAACTACCTCGAAGAATGAGTTCTTTAACAAAACAAAGTGCAACATAGTTTTATTATTTAACACAATAATAAGCATCGCATCGCTACTAAAGATAATTGACACAACAGTGTAACAGTTACAGTGGAAACTATAGCAATGTCGTACTCGTTTAACAGTACTGTAATTTTTTTTTGATGTAGATACTATAGAGTCATATTCAACTCTATATTATGACGGATAGTAGAAAATAATAAAAGACTCGATGTAATCACTTTAATTAGAGCATTGTTTTTTTTTTTTTTTTTTTTTTTTTTGATACTGGCATCTCGCAGGTCAACCTCTACTAGGTTGTGTGCTGCTCAACCGGACTTTCCTGTGGCTGCCAAAGATGATTCTAAGGCCTCCAGCCAGGGGCTTACAAACTAAAGTTAAAAACTAGGTGACCACACGCTAAGGGCACCCCCTGTGGGGTACGGACCTCGGCTTAGGGCGTCACTGACAGAGGACAGCAAGGGACAGGCTGGATAACTAAATATTCATTATTTAGGGGCTAATTTAAAACTACTGGCTCAGCATCGCGGGCTGGCTCTTGCAAGGGACGGGGAGGGCATTGACTTGGGCGTCGCGACGGGCGGCCTCGGCGGCGAGGGCGGAATGACGGTTTGTGTCTGTGTTTTCGAAGCGTGCTGGTTTCCCTACGGCTCTCCTGGAGGAGAGTGATGGGGTCATCGGGGGTGATTAGAGAATGCCTTGGACGGCGAATGGAGCTAATGCGCGATGGATCGTATCGAGCGGACGATGCGATTAACGGATTGGGGTGCCTAACTGCAGTTTCGAAGAAGCGCGTGGCAATGCGCTTCATGAACTGAGCGATGGTCGGAATCCTAAGGTCTAGGTGGAGGGTGTCATTACGGACAAAGTACGGGGCTCCCGTGATTTTCCTAAGAAACCGGTTTTGGAGGACCTGCATTTTATAGAGGTAGCGGGGATTGGAATGCGCAAAGATGGCACACGCGTAAGTCATGATGGGGCGGATTACCGCCGTGAATAAGCGCAATTTGCACTTGCGGGACAATTAGAGCATTGGCTTTTGTTCTATTCAACATACAATTTTTGTTTTTTACTCAAAGAGAACTGACCACCTACTAATTAGATCTAATAAAATAGGAGGCAAATGTACATCATCTGCTTAGCCTTTTCTCAACTTTATTGGAGTCGGCTTCCAGTCTAACCAGATGTAACTGAAATCAATATTTTACAAGGAGCGACTGCCTAATCGGACCTCCACAACCCAGTAACTGGCTTATACGATATCCCATGGTAAGACTGATTGTCAGACTTTTAGAGCTTCTGACTAATAGCAATGACTATCACAGATTACAAATGACAGCCGGGACCAACGCGGCTTTACATACTTTCCGAGGCACGGAGGAAACTCACTATGATAGATGGTCACCCATCCACAGACCAACCTCGGCAAGCGCGGCTTTACCTGGAAGATCGGCCTATGCGGCTGTAATTATTTAGCCACGAGCTAAAATAAAATCAAAGCTATGATTTAGGTATCGCAAAAGTAAAAAAAAACAGCACCACTTTTTCAACAAATCAAAACACTATTCATTATACAGTTGGACGTTGTCCATAAGAAAGGCAAGGATAGACTTTAACTACGAAAGAAAGTGGAATTTTCTTTTAAAGTACGATTTAAAAGTTTGTCGGTGAAATATGTCGCTATATCTGTCAGGAAATTTGAATTTTAAATCATAAAAAGTATTTTCACAGCGGGTGCTTGTAGCTAAATCGAAGAGTTTTTTCGACTAGGCAGGATTCTTATATATTGTATTTTATGTATGTTTTCTAAATTAGTTTTACTTTTCCTAGGACATTTTTAGAGCAGTGTTGGCCCAGTGGGTGGGTGGGTTCGAACCCCGCCCGGCGCATTACTTTGTGTAATTTATTTCATCACCACTGCTCTCAAAACGGTGAAGGAAAACGTCGTGAGGAAACCGGCATGTCCGTTTGAAGACATATGACATCTACTAACCCGCGCGGTGGATTATGGCCCACTCCTTACAGAGAGGTCTGTGTCCCAACAGTGGGAACATTATAAGCTGATGATGAATGGATTTTACAAAAATGGTATCTTCAAAAATGGTATCTTGTGACTTTTGATTTTGAGTTCCTTTTATTTATTTTATTGTATTTTACTTACTTCTCTGACTGCTTCTATAAATACGATCAAAGACTACTTAAAGAAAGTACCCACGTAATATTAATTTTGTTTCACAATTTATTCATAGATTTAACTTAAGGCTGCGCTACAAGTGAAATCTTCAATTTTGGATTGGATTTTTAGAGTACTAAATCGTGTTTAATTCGGAACAAAAGTATATGTTGGGAAACTTCATTATATTTGCGAGGGCAGAGTCAAACAGAAAACATAAAAAGACAATTTTTTCTCGATAGAAAAAGATCACAAAGTTGCCTCTGATTTTCACGTTTTTTTGATTTCATTCTATTTTGGTTCGTCCTACAGAAATATAAATTAGATCAATATGAACACAATTACGTAGCCGAGGGCAGTGTCTGGCACTTTTTTGAAATATTGTTTATAATAAAAGTTATCATTGTTCTTAGCATTCGGCGCTTACGACGTTTTTAAACCGTGTAGAATGCTATTTTCCATTTCGCGGCACACTAGAATCTGCGTCACGAGTGAAGGTCTGCGGAAAATTCGTGGTACTACATTTTTTTTAATACAATTTGATGTAATGACATAGACACTAGCGCCGCGTCAAAACGACTTTTGTCGCGGCGCGGGTTCTAGCTTCAGGCATCATTTTGTTTCACCTGCCAGTCGGCGCCGCTCTATTGAGACGGGAGGACTATGACAGTTTGCACCGCGCCCGGCGGCTATTAAAATAATAATATTTTTGTTGATATAATCAGAGAAACAACACATAATACAACAAAAATACGAGAGCTAAAATATTTTAAGACTGAAATAATTTCAAATAGCCGAAGACCATTTTTTTGAAATTTCTTTTGCCACATGCGCGCTAAATAAGCAGTATGTCAATTGTTCTGCTGGTCGAGTATTTTTTATTACTGTATAATGAGGTCGGCTTAAAATAAATGATGATTTGTTTTTGTATAGATTTATTCATGTTACATACTTATAAATACAAACACATTTATTTCAAACATCGCCATGCTAAGTCTAGTACGAGACAAATATTTTAACGCTATAATATTATTATGGTTTAGGAGCAGAATGCTTATCATCAGCCGGAAGATGTCCACTGCTGAACATAGGCCTCCCCCTTAGACCGCCACGCCGAACGACAATTCGCCACTTGCATTCATCGGCTGCCCGCGACCCTCACGATGTCGTCGTTTCACCTAGTGGGAGGCCTGCCTACGCTGCGTCTTCCGGTCCGTGGTCGCTACTCGAGACCTTTTCTTCCCCATCGGTTATCAGTTCTAAGAGAAATGTGGCCTGCCCATTGTTACTTCAATTTGCAAATTTTATGAGCTACGTCGGTGACTCTGGTTCTTCGCCGAATATCCATGTTTCGGATTTTATTCCGCAAAGAAACTCCAAGCAAAGCTCTTTCCATTGCTCGTTGAGTGACTCTTAAGCCGGATTTACATTACAAAAGTAGTGTCATGCATGATAAAACTAGTTTCGTGAAACTTGTTTCAGCACATGTGAAAGTACTTTCGTTTAAATTTTAGTGTCGTGAAATTACCAGTATCGCGGAGATACTGGCCCTGTCAAGATCAAAGCTGTATTTAATTTATGATGCAAAGCGTCGCTGTAGAAATGATAAAATATATAATAAAAATATAAAATTTGTCTCGGAAAAAAGACGTTGATAAATCCACCAACGTCTTTAGTTCCCTTGTCTAGTCCCATTATGGAATTACTCGAGGCGAAAACGAGAAAAAAAGCATCCGGGTGCAACACAGTTAATCTCTGAATTAGCAGATGATCCTAAAAGCTATGCAAATTACTTTCGTATGGGTAAAAATCATTTTAATTTCAAATACCACACGTCCTCTCAGCGCAGGTGCTGTCGCGACACTACTTTCGCGTCGTTTTTACATGATGAAAGTAGTTGCATGAAACTAGTTTCACAAAAAATATGCGCATAGCACGAAAGTAATTCAGTGTCACGTGTCAATGCATGCATTGTAAAACTGAACGTTTACACGTGAAATTACTGGTGAAAGTAGTGTCATGAAAGTACTTTCATGCAACTAGTTTCGTAATGTAAATCAGGCTTTAGTCTCTCTTAAAGGCCAGCAGTCAAAGACCAGAATGCTCAATTCCCATAAAATGGCAACAAGGCCGCGCAAATATAGTGGCAAGGTGGCAAGTTCTTATGTTGGTAGATTCTAGTATAAGCCTAATTCTCAAAATAGCAAATTCTCTCAAAATAGCGATACAACTAAAAGCGGGGTTTCCATTAGGTTGCCCGACAACATCGTGAGAGTCGCGGGCAACAAATGCATCCAAGTGGCGGTTGTCTTTCAGCGTCGCGGTATAGTGGGGAGGCTTTTGTTCAGCCATGTATACGTCTTTCTGATGTAATTCTAAACGATCATAAACAATCTAAGCCCAATGTTCCATGAACGTGATACATTGAATGGAATGTTTATTATATTATATTTATTGAACACTTCTACACCATTCGCAACTTGAAATTGAAAATAATGTAATACATATTTATAATACAAAAACAACCAGAAAAAAGGGTAAAATAACCTACAAAACTTTTCTTTCGGAAGTCGGTGACTTTTTTTTATTAATTTCATAGTCTTTTTTGCCTTTTTTGTGATTGTTTTTGAAGACGGTTACATTTTTTTTGAAAAAGTTTTTATTTTTTTAGTTTAAATATTCAACTACAATTCTTGTAAAATATGTATATCATTTTTGTGCACTAGAATTTTGTAATCCGTAACACCGGTAATAACATCGTTAACATCTCTTTCATTCATTCCCTATCTCGAAAACTACTGAACCGATTTTGTTGAAACTTGGAGTATTCCCTAAGTTGAACGATACCAAGTAAAACTAAAAAAGGATTACTTAAATCGGACTTGTAGTTCCGAGATATGCGAACACAAACATAATTTACTAAATCAGTCGATGCCAAGTCCTTACTAGAGGAGTTGTACCTTCCATCATCAGCTCAGCTACATGAGATGATGATCACCATACGCAAATACCTAAATTACTTCATAAAATTTGCGGAAAACGATGTGAAGGCCTACAAAATTTGAGGGTTGCCCTCGATTTCTCCAGTATCCAATCATCATATCCTGACATGGTGACAATTGGACCACTTCAGAAGTATTTCCTTTCGAACAAAAAAAGAATTTTGAAAATCGGTCCACAATATTGGCGGAGTAATCGCGTAACAAACACACAAAAAAAAACATACCGTCGAATTGATAACCTACTTCTTTTTGAAGTCAGTTAAATTAAGTAGAAATAATTTCCACTAAATTAAAATACTGTAAGCAGGCAGCCCTACCGCGTCCGTGTGTACCCCGCCTGTGAAGCCGAGTCGTACCTACTGTCATAATGTTAGACTGTGGCACTGTAGTTGTTTTGTTTTTTCAAAGAAGTTTTGCAGAGCGCGTCGTCACAGCGCCCGTGGTTGTTATTGGTACTAGAGCAGAGGCATGTGAGACGCGAGGGTGAAATCTGATTTTTTCCTGGCATAATACCCACTCTTAAATATTTAAAATAACAAAATCAGTTTAGCAAACTTCTGAGTGTTATTCTTAAGATAAAACTTCACCTTCTTCTTACTTATTCTCAACAACGTGGGTGCACAAAAGCTTCAACAGTTTAAACAACAATAATAAGTCAAATACAAAAACATTATGCTTCTAAAACAATTCACAAGACTAAAACAAAGTAATCAAAAACAAAACGTTTGTTCTAAACTTCAGATCTCAATTAAAGTTTGGGTTAAGATTATTAAATTACAAATTATAAAATAACAGAAGGCCGGTCGAAGTTGTTGCTAATCTCGATGATCCCTTCGGTACGTGTGGCGTGTGGCTACCCTAATGTGTCAACAAAAGGGTCTATTAGTCCGGACAGGGCATTACCTGGGCCCTATCCTTTGTTGCGTTCGCAGATTTCGGGTCACGTGTCACGAGATTTAATTCGGGAGAGAAAAAGCCGACGGAAACCGCAGGTTGAAAACAAAACGTCCTCTTGTTAGCTTTCGACTCGGTCGTAGGTCAGTTAATTAATTATTTGGCACACTTTATTTATAATCTTCACGGTTGCAGCTTCTGTTGTCTTAATGAATAATAAATATCCTTCAATTACGGGGCACTATTTTCACTGGTTTTTCTTTAATAATCACCAAATGAAGGTATTCCGCAAGGTATTATTTTGAGTCCATTGTTAAACAAAATAAAACAAGAAACAAATGCCACTAAATTGATTCAGTCCCAAGACATTGTAACAAAGAATAAACGTCAGGCGTCAATCGAACAAAGAAAATTATACTGAGTCTTATATCTAATACAAAATCACATACAACTTAGCAGTAGAGAAGAAAATTAATGATTATTGAAGTTTACTAAGGAAATGTTAAATTCAAATAATAATTTGATACATAAATGGAATCCGATCGCAATCAGCAGGAATACGACCCGTGACGTCATAACTCACGATGACGCAAACAATTTGCAATTAGCGATCGTCAATCATTTGTATGGTAAATACTCTTTACATACAGTAAAGGATTGACGATTTCATTAATTAAATAAAATCTATTGTTATCGTCCTTTTGACGACGTATGCTTTGAAATTTATTTTCCGCTTTCAGTAAATTAATATTAGTAAATCACTCGGAAATTAGGTTCTTTCTGTCTTCGTTCGTCGAGTTACTTAATGACGATGGGATATCGTTTATGAGAGATACCTAAGTATAGGTAGGTACATCACTTCAAAGAACACCACAAACTTTTTTTTTAATCTATCTATGCAAAAGTTTAACATAAACTCAGGCTTTCTAAAGTATCTTTGTAGACAGTTATTCTTGTTACCTTTCTCAAAACGGAAAATCTGATCATTGTTACTGTTATTTCGCTGTTAGGCCCTTCGTCCATTAGGAAACTCCGGTATCCGATACTCCAGTCGCATACCTAAGTCGCGCGACTCCAGTCGCGCACGGTCCGTACACAGCGGCGACTCGAGTCGTAAGACTCAAATCGTCTATTCGGCCACCATTCTATATTCAACCTTAATAATACATTGTACAAAACACAAAATGTTCATCTTATAACATAAATTAAAATGCTACTATTTTAAAAATGACGAGCTCATTCCTTTTTCAAATTTTTGGAATTAAAAATTGGCGCGTATAGAGGAAAAATTCAATCTAGAAAGAATATGGTTCATAATTTCGCCGCGCCAACCGGCTACAAGGTAGCTCGATTTGTTCAAGCTTTGACTTCCAAGGTGGTGACCATGGGTTCAATCCCCAGGTAAACATAGAATTTTTCTTTTTTCGTGTTTCAGTTGTTTTTTAGAGGTTTATTCAATTTTTTTCTAGGTTCTAGTTTTTTTTATAGTTTTCTTTTATTTGCACTGGAACGCTAACGCTTACTGCTATGATGATGACCGTGGTTTCAAATTTCAGATTTGAATAGGTTTTTTTAATGTTTTCGTTTTCTTAATTACTTTATTTTTGTCGTATGTGCAAGTACATGACGAAGCTGGGTTAAAGTAGTAATGTTTGTAACGAAACCATAATAATTTATAAAAGTGAAAAAAGTTTGACACAATGTTCGATAGATGGTCGAGTTAGATCGCGCTATCGTTTTGTGAGGTTCTATTGAAGGACACCGTGGTTTTTAGTTAGTCTGACAGTCCCTCCCGCCCTGCCCGGGGTGGAAGGACTCATTTAATATGATTATTTTACCACTTAAAAAAAAAGCTTATTCCATGCTTATTATCTATTAGAATATTCTTTTGAATTTGACAAGCCTGTTGGTCTAGTCGTTAGTGACCCTGACTGCTATGCCGGAGGACGTGGGTTCGATTCCCACCCAGGACAAATTAATGTTTGTTTGATGAGCACGATCATTTGTTCTGTGTCTGGGTGTAATTTATCTATTCATCATCATCATCATCATCAACAGCCGGAGGACGTCCACTGCTGAACATAGGCCTCCCCTAATTTATCTATTATATTTATGTATTTAGAAATATATAAGTATGTTTATCAGTTGTTTAGTACCCATACCACAAAGCTCTGCTTAGCTTGGGACGAGATGGCGTTGTGTGATAGTCGTGGACCAGCGTTTACTTGTTTGAACGAAGATAAGTATGTTTATCAGTTGTTTAGTACCCATACCACAAGCTCTGCTTAGCTTGGGACGAGATGGCGTTGTGTGATAGTCGTGGACCAGCGTTTACTTGTTTGAACGAAGACAATTTAATCAATGAATTTTAGGTCCTTATATACTTTTGGTGGTAACGAAACCATATCGCGATTCAGAAAAACTAACAACGCCATCTAGTTACACATATGGAACTAAAATAAGTAAATATTATCAAAATACATAAACGTAAGATTGTACAATTATTATTATTAATTGTAATGATACAAACAAGGATATTATTTTTCTACCTCAGATACTTTAATAATACATTTTAAAATAATAGATACAAATTTTTCGTCGGTTAAAAATCGCGAAGACTTGGGTATCGGCGATCTTGATAGATGAGTAGCGAGCGACTAGAGTCGGCGACGCATGTCGGCGACGCGACCTGTGTACGAGCCTCTATGGATTTGTATTGCGATAGTCGCCTGGAAACCCAAATCGTAAGGTATCGGAAACTTGCGTCGCCTCGTGTACGAGCCTTCGTACACGAGGCGACGCAAGTTTCCGATACTAGAGTTTCGCCACTACTCATGACCCGCGGAAAATTCGAGGTACTAAATTTTTATAATGCAATTTGATGTAACGACATAGACACTAGCGCCGCGTCAAAAGGTCATGATGGGTGGTCAAGAATATGAATTTATAAAATGGCTGACACATGACTGTGACGATCAAAGTATATATTTTAGGGTTCCGAAGGTTCAAAAAAAAACGGAATCTTTATAAGATCAAACGTGTGACAGTCCGTCCTTCACAGTTAATTTCCTGGGAACCTAACATTAATCCAAATCCAAATACTATAACATAATTTAAAAAAATATTCAATAAAATAGAAAAAAAAACCATCTCTCCCAACTTTTTAATAAAACTGCATACAAAATTATGATTTGATAGAGGATTGTAAATATTTTTCTATCGTTTTAAAATAATTACTTTCCAAAAATGATTCAAGAATATGCTACGGAACCCTTTATTCTGTGAATAAAATTAAAAATGGTAAATAAATTGTTCCGCCATCTTGAAAATCGCGGAAACTCAAGTCGCCGCGATGTCAGCAGATGGGTAGCGCGCGATTGGCGTCGCGCGTCGCGTGCCTGTGTACGAACGTATATGCATTTCTATTGCGAGAGTCGCCTGGATACTGAAGTCGTAAGGTATCGGAAACTTGAGTCTTATAATGGACGAAGGGCCTTACTTTTTAACCCGTTAGCCTCAAGACTTTTTGAAAAAAAATCTTACTGCTAGTTTGAAATAGACCAAAACTATTAATAAACTACTTGCTACAATAATTGTGTCTGGTACTTTTTGAGGGTGAAATCATGGGCAGTGTTTTTAAATTTCATCTTCCTTTACAATACCGACATAAGTTTCTAGAATACAGAAATTTTTATTTTCACTTTTTTATTTCCAATACCAGTACCTCAATGCTGTTGCGCGCACTGACACGTTGCTATAGCAACCATGGCAGCCGAGCGATTCGGATCATATTTGAGCAGTCCTTTGCGTCGAAAAGTATTGTAAACACAAACAGAATAGTACACGCTGCCAGTCATTTTAGTGTCATATCCTTTTTTTTCTATCGCAGTTGAGGAACGGAACATTTTTTTACACAAATAAAACATTAGTCATTGATTTTTCTATGGAACTGCTACTAAAACGCGTATGAAAAAACATAATAAAAGACATGGTCTTGAAACTACATAGTTTTAATGATATATTCCCTTTACGTCGAGTCCCGTTACGTCGAGTCTGGAAGTCTATTGTTCTCCAAAGTGTTGAAAAAGTACAGTCAGGGATGTAAATTAAAAGCCAATGGCATCAAAACATTGTTTTATTATATTGTTCTATTACTTTTTTCGTATATCACAGGAGCAAGTCGACGGAGCCCCGAGCCCCCGATACGCGGGCTCCTACTTCTGCGTGGTTTAAAAAAAAATAACCACGAAGAGGATGGCGGGGTCTTTCAGACCCCGCCATCCTCTTCTAACCTAAATTATCCGAGTCGGGGTGCCAGCAAGTCCCAAAGTTCGACAACCGCACTTCGGGCTTTAACCGTAACATACGAGTATATCTACATTTTATTGGACGTGACTGTACTTCTAAAAAATGCTAAAATTAACTCGACATAAAGAGAATAGATACGGGACGAGGCTTATAGAAGCGAGGCAAGGTTTTCGACTCGACGTAACGGGACTCGACGTAAAGGGAACATACCGTTTTAATTTATGCTGAAGGTTGTGATTCCAGCTAGCACTGGGGTAACGATGTAAGACAGAATGATGACGAGAAAACGTGAACTACGACTGCTGTTTTTTATTTTTTTTTAATGTCACATTTATCACACCAACGCCATCTATTCCCAAGCTTAGCAGAACTTCTGTTATGGGTGCTAGAAAACTGATAAACATACTTATATCTTTCTAAATACATAAATATTATAGATAAATTACACCCAGACACAGAACAAATGATCGTGCTCATCACACAAACATTTGTTCACGACCTCCGGTATAGCAGTCAGGGTCACTAACCACTAGACCAACAGGCTAGTCAATTATAGGTTCCATCAATAATAAATTATTGACATTTCTAGGTAGGTAGTATGCTTAATCATCATCATCATCATTACAACCTATTGCAGTCCACAGCTGGACATAGCCCTCTCCCAGGGAGCGCCACAGCGCACGATCTCCTGCTTTTTCATCCAGCCACCTTCTTCAGGTGATCGGTCTATCTTGCTGGGGGGCGTCCCACCTTACGCTTACTTAGATATAATGCATGCATATCAATGACTCCAAACAAACTAAAAAAAAGATAAGGAATCAATGACATACATGATTTTGTAGATAAAAATGATAAAACTATACTACAATAAACTGTATCAAAGCAAAATAGTAGATAATATTATTGAAGTATCCAAAGCCACATCCAAAAATATTAAAGGCAGAAAATAAGCAAATAAGAAATACAACAACAAAAAACCTTAAGCTGTTCTGACCGTCTTTGATCCTCTGTTCAAAGGACATACATAATCTACTTATGGCGTTGGAGTGATTTCAAGCACACTATTGTCGAAAGAAAATACGAGTATTACAAAGCCATATAGGTACGAGGTTGTTTTGGACAAAGATATTACAGGTACTAGACATAATTATAGATCATAGCCATCGTCCTTAATAAAAAAATATACTAGCTTCTTTCTGGAGAGTTTTCTATGTACACTTTTATATCTTCTTCTTTTTCGGGTGACCACTGAAAACCAGCGCTGTGCTGTGGGTCTATAGCACAGCTTTATGCTGAGTGGGAAGCTTTTCTTGTCACAGTCATGACATACAGCTGCCTACCTATTACGTTTTGTATTTTTTTTTTTCTGTTAGTATGCATTATATTTAGTTTTGTAATTTTTCTGTTTAATACGTGTTTTTATTTTTGTCTTTGTTGAATGTACGTATGCATGCATGTGTCAAATAAATATTAATGTTTTCTTTCTTTCTTTCTTTTCTATGTCGCACAATGCCATAACCAACTACAACAAACGGCAAACCCGAAACTAACATCACATAAGTGTGAGACAGAGATAACGCTCTTATAGTCCCGTTGTTTGATCACTGCCGTCCTTTAACAAGAATGCCGTTAAGTGACATTTTGGCATTTTAGACTTTCTGATGCCATTTTTATCAGAAAAAAAAGCTCTATCGATCTGTTTAATTACGGTTTCAATAGCTTTTATAGTTTTCGAGATATGAAAAAAAGAAATGCCGTTAAATGCACAAATCGTATAGTAAACCTACGCTAAAACGTAGTTATGTGACATTGCTAAGCTAAAACGCAGCTAAGGCTTCATAACTACAGATTTTAACAATAAATTTGTGATTTGTTACCTAGCTAAATTGCCGTTATTTAAGATTAAAATTAAATTAAAGAATTAGATAAATGCCGCTAAAAGCCCTTTGCTGCATTTTAAGCATTGTATAGTACAGTTAGAATTCATAATAGCGGCATTTATTTAAAAATCTAGCAAAACATTTGAATTATTGTAAAATACTAAATTGCCGCTATCCAACATAACTAATCTAAAATGCCGTTAAGTATACTTGCGTCGCTGCACAAGAGGGTTTTGGAGTTGGTCTTTTAAGAGGTCCAGGTTCCTTCCTTGTGCTGATGGTGATCACCGGGGTTTTAGTGAGGTACAAATTCCACACTTCCCGGTCTTATCCCCAAAAACCGGGCGCCTTTAGAAGAGTTCCCCCCAAAACAAAAAAAAAAGTGTTCTTGCAAGAGTAAAACTTTGGGTGCTTCTGCTCCCACGGCAATGGGGCGGGGACCGGGGTCCGGTGCGGGATTGACGCGCGGCACTCTGCACTCCGTTCCCACGTCGTTGGAAGATGGAGAAACAGGTCCTCATCAAATCTCGGCCCATAGTGCTGCTCGAATAGGTGGCTAAGCTCTTTGAAAGAGTGATTGCGGATAGCCTTGTCGGTTTCTAATGCATGAGAGCCAGTTTGATTTCAGGAGCGCTCGACTGTGGACGCCATCATACGCGTAAGAACCCTCACGATGCTGTAA
The DNA here is from genome assembly GCA_036375495.1 of Agrotis segetum. Taxonomy (NCBI): domain Eukaryota; kingdom Metazoa; phylum Arthropoda; class Insecta; order Lepidoptera; family Noctuidae; genus Agrotis; species Agrotis segetum. Next base: position 523,194 of record JAQSVV010000209.1, on the reverse strand, counting down.
AGTAAAATAGCCAAAACTCGTGATAAGGATACGGGGACAGTATCCCTGAGCAGAGTCGTCTTGGCGGAGTCACTAAACATCACCAACGCCTTCAACACCTTGCCATAGAGTTACACCAGGTCCGTCAGCTACTTCAGTCATCGAGAAGAGTGGAACCGGCGAGAAATATCGCGTGGCATCCCACAGAGATCGGCCCTGGGGCCGTTCTTGTGGAACATCGGGTACGACTGGGTGCTGCAAGTGACCTATCTAGTGACCTTAGCGTGTGCTACGTTGACCAGACGCTTGTCCTAGCGCCGGGATAATCACATCAGGTGACCGAAGACCTGGCAATGCAGGATCCAGCAGTTGGGGCTTGAGCTGGCGCTGCACAAGACAGAGAACGTGTGCTTTTATGGCCGTCTGAACGTGCCACTTTACGGTGTCTTGGTGGTGCTTTACGGAGTCCCAAATATGGTAGAAAGGGTTGACATCGGCGTTAAATTTGAGAAGACGATAAAGTACCTAGGACTCGTCCTCAACAGCCGATGGAACTTCAAGGAGCATTTCGTTTAGCTCCAAAACGGAAACAGGCTGAGGCCGCCTCCAACTGACTCCTGCCCAATCTCGGTGAGCCAAATGCCTCCTGCCGTAGACTGTACGTCGGTATCGTGCGGTTCATGGCCCTCTACATGGGGCTATGGACCGGCACGGCTGGTCTGAGGGTCATTGTCATCTGGACGATCTGAGGATACCGCACGATCGCCGGTGAATCAGGCAACCTCATGAAATGAAATGGGAAGCAGTTGCCTTCTGCGAAGCAGCCATGCTAGCGAAGAAAGAGGCGGGACTTGTGAGGGAGAGAACCGTCTCCACTTCATGAACCAACCAAGGCGGAGACGCCCATGGCAACTGACGTCGTGACTGATTTCCGTCCACCGCAGACACGTACGATAATGAGTATCTCGCAGACGGCGAGTGTCTCATGGACCAATTCAATTAAAAAAAAAAAGTCAGACAAATTTATATTGTCTCTACTGTACTCCGCCAACATTCTGACTCAACATCTTTTGATCTTTCGAAATTAACGACTAGAAGGCGTCATGCAGTATGTAACACAAATAAATCTAAAACTTGCTTTGCCCAAAAATTTTATTCATTTCGTGGACCTCGGCTATATAATAAATTAAATAAAGAATTAGGTATTTTTAATTTAAATAAAAACAAATGTAAACTAGTAATAACAAACTATCTGCTTAAACTGGACTACATGAAAACGGAAGAACTCCTTGTTGCAAAAATGTAAAAAAAAAAAAAAAAAAAAAACTTAACTGTGGTTTCCCTACTAACATTCATACAACACCACACAACACGTCGTAACTCCACACAACACAACACTACACCACATAACACACCTGTACACCACACAAACATAACGCAACACCACACAACACAACCCTACACACACTCCACACTCAACGCACCTAAAACCTCACTACACTAAACAGAAAAATGTTTGTAGTTTTATTTTATTCCTTCTTTGTGTTCCCCTTTTTTTTTTCTTTTTATTGTTCATTATTTTCTATTTCATTTTTCTTCCAAAATTATTATGTCCTAACTGGAACTTAAAATCTAATCTTATTACGCAATCTTTACAGTTACATGATGATATAGTGTTTTGGTGCCATTGTCCCTGTAGAGGGGAGTACCTGGTGTCCTAAAATACAGGTTATGGCCTAGTTTAGGCACCAGTCTCCCACAAATTAACATGATACATTTATCTTAATTTTAGCTACATTTTAAGTTTTTAGCTCCTAAGTGTTGTTTGTGGAAGAAAATAAATATTTTTATTATTATTATTATTTCGTTTATTCATTTAAATATACATATTTTTACATTTTTAAATATTTTTAAAGATGGGATACAAAAAAAAAAAAACATTTAAAAATACAAAAATAGAGGTCCGCCGGTGTGGGAGCAGGGTCCAAGCTACCGGTGGTTAGGGCTCCAGAGACAGGAACCTCCTCACAATACGAGCCGTATCGAGGAGTACTGCCTTCTGAATCAGGCCCTTGATCCAACCCCCAAGAGAGAGCCTCGAAAGGTGTTCGTCGAGGCTCTTTGCCATCAGGCCATTGGCCGTAACGACAATCGGCACAATGATAGCCGAGCTCACATTCCACATGTCGACAACCTCGCGTGCCAGATCGAGATACTTGATTTGTTTATCTTTCTCTGCCTTCACGAGGTTCTCGTCATGCGGGATGGTAACATCGATTATCATTGCGCGGCGCGCTGATCTGTCTATCACTACTATGTCAGGCTTATTGGCGACAATAGTCCTATCAGTAATGATAGGCAGATCCCAGTACATCGTGACATGGTTTTTTTCGAGAACTGGGTCGGGCACATACCTGTAATACGGCACCTCAGAATCCACAAGTTTGTACTTCAAAGCAAGTTGCTGGTGGATAATCCTGGCTACTTGGTTATGCCTGTGCAAGTACTCGCCGTTAGCAAGACGAGAACAACCAGAGATAATATGTCGGATGGATTCACCTGGACGATGGCATGCCCGACACACGTCAATCGTCCCATCCTTTATAATATGTCTCCGGTAGTTGTTCGTCAAGATAACTTCGTCCATAATCGCACAGACAAAACCTTCAGTTTCCCCGAAGAGGTCACCGAAACGTAGCCAGGACACGGACGCTAGAAAATCTACATCGGGCCCATAAAGAGCCCGGTAGAAGCGTCCGTGAAGCTCCTTGCCTTTCCATACCTCCCTGCGGTCTTCGGTACTGAGTACCACAGGTTTGCGCCAGTTCTCTTTAGCCATGGACAGCGGAGTGAGTCCCTTGTCCACTGTGACCACATCTCGGTGCATACCCACTTCCATTTTCAAAAAATATTCTCTGAGACTGTACACCTCGCGGTTGTGGAGGGTCTTAGCATTCAAAAAGCCTCGACCCCCGCACTTCCGCGGGATGTACAGCCTCATCACCGATGATCGTGGGTGATGCATCCGATTTGCGGTCAACAGCGTACGGACTCGTCTATCCAAGGCGTCAAGTTCAGTTTGAGTCCATTTGAGTATGCCGAAAGAGTACATTAAAACCGGCATGACCCAACCGTTGAAGGCGCGCACCTTGTTTCCGCCTGAAAGAAGGCTATTTAAAACCTTTTTCAGGCGTCCAAAGAAGCGCTCCCTCAACGATTGTTTCACGTCCGGTACATTAATGCCTAGTGCTTCCGACATACCCAAATACTTGTAGGTTTCGGATGAGGAGAGTGATCTGAGGTGTATGGAATCTGAAAGCTGAATCCCTTCAGATTCCATAATCCCCCCTTCCTTCACATGCATGACTGCACATTTGTCCACACCAAATTCCATCCTGATGGCACTACTAAAAGTTTCAGTTACTTTCAGTAGCTCCATTAGTTGCAATTTGCTGGGGGCAAAGAGTTTCAGATCATCCATGTAAAGAAGGTGAGATATGACCTGACCACCTCTCCTCAACCGATAGCCTAGACCTGAGTCCTCCAGCAATGTGCTTAGAGGATTCAGGGCTAAGCAGAACCAAAGTGGACTCAAACTGTCGCCCTGGAATATTCCCCGCTTGATCCATACAGGTTCATCGTTCGCCTGGATCTGTCGGCACCCTGGATAGCGAAGGACCGTTCTCCATTGCCCCATACACGACTCAAGAAAGGTGCGTAGAGTTGCATCTATCTTGTACAACTCCAACACCCTCATGAGCCATGTATGTGGCACCGAGTCATAGGCCTTCTTATAATCTATCCAGCATGTGGACAGATCCCTGCGAGATCGACGAACCTGTTGGCTAATGGCCATGTCAATGAGGAGTAACTCCTTCGTACCACGGGACCCGTTCCTACATCCATTTTGAGAGGCAGACATAATGGAATTATTATCTATGTGTGTACTAATTTTTGCTCTCAAAATGGATGTAAGAAGTTTATAGACCGTCGACAAACATGTAATCGGTCTATAATTCTTGGGTTCCGCAGTACTACCGGTTTTATAGAGAAGGTGGGTAACCCCAGTTGTCAGAAACTGTGGTAGCGACCCAGACTCTAAGGATGACTGGAATTGAGATGCCAAACAAGTGTGTGAACTATTCAACCATTTTAGCCAAAAGTTGTGCAGTCCGTCCGGTCCCGGGGATTTCCAGTTCGGTAACGGACGGACTGCTCTTGCTACATCTAATGGCGTAATGGATATAGGTTCCATTTCTGGGATAGTCTCACACACCCGCTCGACATCACGCATCCAATCACCCTCAGTATGACTGACAGGTACCGACCAGATGTTGCGCCAGAATGTACTCGTAGCGTTATCATCCGGGCGGCACAAGTCAGCCATATTTTGTTCAGGTCGCTCCCAAGCTCTGTATACCCACCTCTCATCGCGCTGGAACATGCGATTCTGCGAGTATCGATCAACCCGCCGCTTGTACCGCCGAATACGGCTTGCCCATGCACAAACTTTTTGCTTCAGGAAGTCGATGCGCTCTGTGACACGGGCGACGTATTCTTGAGGACTTATTCCAGTCCCCGAGAATGCCCGCCTCACAAAGCGCATTACACGTGGTCGTGTATTTCCCTCCCTGAAGCAATATAGTTTGCCAATGAGTACCCTGGCCCCGTCGATACGTCGCTCGATCCTGCTCTGCCAGGCCGGAACGGCTGGTTTAGGTCGTTTAGCTTCGTCATGAATTGGGAATTTGACGTTAGCTAAACGACATGCCGCGACAGCCCCACAGTACAGGATCGAGTGTGTATCGACAAGATCCTCGCTGCTCTCGAAAAAATTCTTAAGCAGCGAGTTCAAGGCACTCACCAGCGCCCTATTTTTTTGTGCATGGGCAACCGTGGTAGTCGGGGTCTAAGTTCAGCGGGAATTAAACGATAATCACAGAGCGCATCCTCCAACGCGCTCCTCAATCTTTCGATGCACTGGCTACTTACCGTGGCAACCGCATCATCCTCCTCCACAACAATGTTCGACAGCGGCGGCACTCCATTATTAGATACGGACGCCGTTGGTGGTGGTGGAGTTAAGATGATACGGTTGCTTAGTACCTCTGAGCGCAGCCTATCAAGCGCGGTCTCGTCCAACAAGTGATTACGTTGGATGACCCGCACCTGATCCGACAGTCGTTGGGCCGAAACGTTAAGGGTTGGTTCCAGTACCTGGAACAGAGACAGCATCCTAACACGGTACGCAGTGAGGTTAGTTCCCCCCTCTGTAGACCCGTAGTATGCGCGCATGACATTTTCATTTATGGACTGAGTCCACCGCATGCGCTGCACACAACCACCGGCAGCGGGGACCCGGCTCGGGGCCGGTTGGCCCCTAAGTCCCAAGCTCCGCGGTGGCCGGCCTCTCCCCTGCCGACGTACAGGTGTTGGCGACGTCGGAGGGAGAAATATTCGTCGCTCGAGCTCGACGCAACTGCCGCTGCCGGTGACACAGGTGATCCGGGGTCCGGCGTCGGCGAGGCGGAGCTGAGCGACGACTCCGGAGGTGGTAGGCGTGTGTTCTGTCTTGCTCTGGCTCTTGTTAGCATCTTTTACAAACGTTGTAGCATATTTTCCAAATTATCATAGATCGTGGATTGTGTGACATTTGTCATTCGGTGTCATAATTTGATTTTTTCTTCATTATTGTATTTACCGTTTTTCCAGCGGTTATTCACGATTACTGTTTTTATATAAATGTTTTTGTCGTATAAATGCTTGATTTTTATTGTAATTTATATGTGGTATGATATTAAATACAGAAAAATGAAAAAATATTGTTTGTATCTGATGTTTACTTCAGTGTTGCCAGTTTCAAAAAACTATTATTATTATTAATGTTCGGGTCGATGGCGCGTCGTGTTTCACGGGTGCTTCAAAGAGCTGTCAGCAATCTGACGGGGCCCTTAGAGGGCCAAGGCCTGCCACCTGTCGCAGGACTCTCTCTCCAGGTAACCGCGACCTTGGAACGTAAATTGCTATTGAAAAATCACCGTGGATTTCACTCAATACAAGTCTGACAGTCCCTTGCGTCCCGTTTGACTTCAATTTTGCTGATTCTCTATCAATTTTTGAAACGTAATCCAAATCTAAAATGCCGTTATCATGAAATGTTTTGTATTTAGCGACACTTAAGTTATGTAATAAACAAAAAAATATCTACGGCAAAAAATAGATTAAATAATTATTGGAATTTACTTCTCTTGATTGCCGTTAAGGTGTCTTAGCGGCAATATAGCATGGTACGAGTCTACTTGTTTAACCTAACCTAGCTAACCTACATTGACATTAAGCGTATTTAGCGACTTTTAAAGTAAGTATTATTATAACTTTTTTAAGTGTGGTAAATAACTAAATCATTAGTTCAAAATCATTAGCAAAAATGCCGTTAAGGTATGCATTACGGCATTGTAGTTATGATTTTAGGGCTAGATATTTTAAAGAATACTTTAACAAAATGATAAATGTTTATTTTCTCTAATTTACGGAAACGTTTTTGACTGTCAGCTGCACTGTCTAAAAGAGCCTTTTAAAATATATTTTTTGGTATTTAAAAGTTTCGAATACGACTCCTGGTTAAGAAGTAGCATCAATTTAAATTTTTTCTAGCGTTTTTCCCCCGTATCTAAAAAGTCATTTTTGTACTTAACGGCACTCTAGTTAAAGGACGGCAGAGTAGTTAAGTAATCTGTATTAAGTCACTTAGCGAAAAGTGGCTTATATTTCTAAAAGTCCATTTGTGTGTTTATGACCGGTACGAGTACCTGTTTGAAATTAGGTGGACCGCGACGCATATTTTTTTATTCAAGAAGGTAGAGACCACGCATGTAATTTCCTTCGCACACTAGGCAAGTCTCCGATACCTCACGACTTCGGATGACGCATAGCTGTGTATGAACCTTTATTCTATGGATTTGTATTGAGATAGGCGCCTGGATACCAAAGTCGTAAGGTATCGGGACTTGCGCAACCTTGTGGATGATGGGGCTAAAAACCCACTTAAGTTATTGGAAAATAGGACAACTGGCCTGGGCTTGATAGTGACCTTAGTTACCTGAATAGTGTTCGGTTCCATTTATGTTACTTTTAGCCGGGTCATACGACGTTTGCCGTTGATTTACGTGATAATAATAAAATCATTAAGTGCTCGAGCAAACATTAACGCGATATTATAATCAATGGTATTTCCCGTAAGTTGGCCCTAGTGTTACCAAACAAGGCCCTTCGTACACAAGGCGACTCAAGTCTCCGTTACCTTACGACTTCGGTATCCAAGCGGCTATCGCAATACAAACCCATAGAGGTTCGAACACAAGCACGCGTCAATGAATACCAAAATCGTAAGATATCGGAGACTTGCGTCGCCTAGTGCACGAAAGAGCTAAGTAAAACTTTTAAACGTCTGTCGAACACTTGTCTAAAAAAATGTCAGATTATAACGTTGAAATAAGGTCCGTTTTGAAGTCACACTTCTTTAAGAGCGTATATTCCGAAAGCTGGCAACGGCGCAAATGGTTGTCAAATGTTAACAAGTTTTAATTAATTTAGCATTGTTACTGTATGAAAACAAGAAATATGGCTCTATAGTGCACTAAAAGATTGATAAGGGAACGCAATAATTAATATGGTAACACCGAATATATAGTTTTAGATGTAAAAAAAGTATTTGGAAGCTTTCCAAATGCCTTTTATACACCTGAAACAGTTACAACATCAAATTCAGTGTTTAATTGCATTCATATATCATTTTTTAGGGTTCCGTAGTCAACAAGGAACCCTTATAGTTTCGCTATGTCCGTCCGTCCGTCCGTCCGTCCGTCCGTCTGTCCGCAGTTTAGCTCAGAGACGCACAGTACTAGAGAGCTGTAATTTGGTGTAAATATACGGATTTGTTGTGCCGGAAAAGTGGTAAAATAAAATCTCGTAAAAAATTTTTTTTTAGGGTACCTCCTGTACTTACACGTAAAGAGAGGATTTTTTTTTTCTCGCGTACCCCTTATTGTGGGGTATCATTGAATGGGTCTTAAAAAAATAATGTGAGTTTCCATTAACAATGTTTTGATAAAAAAATTCGTTTGAGAAATATTAAGCTTTAAAGTGATAAATTTTGCTCGACTCGAGTGTCCCCCCCCTCTACCAGCTAAACGGTTATGTTTGGGGATGTGAAAAAATTCACAATAGTAGTATATTAACGAAATTTAAAAGAAAATTATCATGACTAAGTAGGCTTTACAACTTTACGAGTAATAGTCGACCAACTTATAAAATGTACTTGTATAATATGTTTTCTTAAACAAAATGTATCGTAGAACATGCTCTTCAACTGCAAATGTAAGTTTGTCAACTTTATTTTTACAGCTTTAATAGGTATGTTTTTGGGGATAGGTAGGTTTTTGTCGACAACTATTTTTAACTAACTTCAAAAAAAGGAGGATGTTTAAAATTCGTCGTAATCTTTTTTCTTATGTATTTTCCCTGATTTCTCAAAGACTCCTGGACCGATTTTGAAAATTCTTCTTTTTAAAATTAAATTCAGCGAATCAGTTTAGTTAGTTCGCATAAGTATTTTGATGGGCAACTACGGAACCCTACACTGTGCGTGGCCCGACACGCACTTGGCCGGTTTTTTTAGTGCACAACAGAGCGATATTTCTTGTTTTCATACAGAAAATTTGCCAAATTAATTAAAACTTGTAAATATTTGACAGCTTTTTGCGACGTTGCCAACTTTCAGAATATGCAGCCTTAAGAAAAGACGTGTTTAACAGATGATTAATTTTTTGTAGTAAGGCTATTATATTAATCCTTTAGCTTCTGATTAAGCCAGAATCTTTAACTTTGATAATTATTTATTCAAAGTATACGAGTAATATTATGTTGAGCAAAGATCCCTCGCATGTATGAGTTATGTAACTCTTCTGAGAAACGGTTTCCATTAAATTTATTACGTTTTGTAGGTATGTGGGATTGTGTAGGTTGAATTTCATTTTTATAATGGATTTATGTTGGTCTCATGAAATATTATTTTTAATTGTAAAAAAATAATGACGCACTATTTCATTATCAAAGTTGATGAAGGTTTTCGTAGCCGTTCAACAAGTGTTTTGATTGCTGAATATTATCGTCTGTATTCGTTGAAATTGAAAGATAATTATTTCTAACAATTAAAAACACGTTTAAATATAGTATTTCTTGTTTTTGTTGTCTCGAATAATTAATAATTATATTAATGATATGATGGTGTTATTTGTAGGAGTACTAGTTCTAAATATGGCGCAGCGTTAAAAAATAAAAAAAATACAACGCAATATCACTGACAGGCAACAGAAAAATAAATGCATACCGGAAACATACTACACTACACGTAGTTTTGAAAAAGGAAGCAATTAAAAATTGGAACATGGAGTCCATTTTTTCGGCCAGGATACTCCTTTTGATTTTGGAATTCGTTTGTATTCGTATATCGGAAGCCACGTCACGTTTCGTTCGCATTGCTTCTGTACTGCGTATACATGTATTATATAGCGAATATTAGTGTCGTCATATTGAAGGATATCACAAGAAGCATAAGGCCCTTCGCACACAACACCACGCTAGTCCCCGATACCTTCCAACTTTGGCGCGTGCCAGTGTGTCAACCTCTACGAATTTTTATTGCGAACAACCGGGCACTTAAGACTTCATGCTGATTCACTTCCGAATGCCAAAACCAAATTATTTATACACTGATTGATAGATAGATATTTTTTTAAACAATATTTATAAGTTGTAATTAATAATGTAGGAAAATAAGAAATAAGTAAATATCTTTATTGATACATAAAATACTCTTTATTTTGCGCACCATATAAATTATATAAGTACAATTATATCGTATATTAAAGGTGACACAATAGATGGTCTTATCTTTAAAGCGACATTTTCAAGACAATCTGATTCTCGACCTGAGAATCGTTTTTTAGGGTTCCGTAGTCAACAAGGAACCCTTATAGTTTCGCCATGTCCGTCCGTCCGTCCGTCCGTCCGTCCGTCCGTCTGTCCGCAGTTTAGCTCAGAGACGCACAGTACTAGAGAGCTGTAATTTGGTGTGAATATACGGATTTGTCGTGCCAAAAAAGTGGTAAAATAAAATCTCGTAAAATATTTTTTTTTAGGGTACCTCCTGTACACGTAAAGTGGGGATGTTTTTTTTTTTTCTCACGTACCCCTTTGTGTGGGGTATCATTAAATAGGTCTTTAAAAAATATTGATAGTTTCTATAAAAATTCACAATTTTTTTATCAAAAAATTGTGAAATATTAAGTTTTAAAGTGCTAAATTTTGCTCGACCACAAACGGTTGTGTTTGGGGGTGTGAAAAAATTCACAACAGTAGTATATATAACGAATTTTAAAAGAAACTTATCATGACTAAGTAGGCTTTACAACTTTACGAGTAATAGCCGACCAACTTATAAATTGTACTTGGATAAAATTTTTCTTAAACAAAATGTATTGGAGAAACAATAAATCAACTGCAAATGTAAGTTTGTCAACTTTATTTTTACAGTTTTAATAGGTATGTTTTTACGGTATGTTTTTTGGGGATATGTAGGTTTTTATCGTCAACTATTTTTAACTAACTTCAAAACAGTAGGAGGTTCTAAATTCGTCGTAATCTTTTTATTTATGTATTTTCCCCGATTTCTCTAAGACTCCTGGACCGATTTTGAAAATCCTTCTTTTTAAAAGTAAATTCAGCGAATCAGTTTAGTTAGTTCGCATAAGTATTTTGATGGGCAACTACGGAACCCTACACTGTGCGTGGCCCGACACGCACTTGGCCCGTTTTTTTTAATAATGTTCGTTTATTTTCCACCAGCATCCTGACAGCGTCAGTCAAAAGTCAATAAAACTATACACTTATACAGGCTTGCAATGGACCAGTACGAGATGTGAAGGCACTCTAAAACGATGACGTAGTGGTTTTGGCTTGTACGTAAATCGAAAGCTCCATTTGACCCCTACACAACCCTTTGGGAAATCTCGTCGATTCCGTATTATTGTTGTAGTAAACGTTACTCAATCTTCTCGCAAACATTATTGACCTCTTGTGTTTCCAATTAAATATATGAGATGTTTTTATTGAGCTTGTAATATAAATTTTTGCTTGTTGCAACATTTTTCTTAGGCCAATATTTTTTAAAGTACCCTAAGATAAAGCTGCCCCACCCAAAAAGAATTGGAACTTCTTCGTACCAACAAAACATAGAAAAAAAGTCGTGAGCTAGGTTTATCCCACGTTCAACCCCCAATAATTTCTACCCTCTTCCGCGTTCGACCCCTAAACTTTTCACATTCGACCCCTAAGGGTTGAAAGTGGAATTTTATTTTTCAAATGTATTTGTTCCACGTTCAACCCCCATTGGACGGTGAAGCTGAAAAAAAATTTTCACGTTTTTATTTTAAGGGTTGGTACAGCATCTTTTTAGCCTGCTATACCTAATCATGAAATGGTGAAACGGAAAATACTCTCAGACTCATACTGACTAAAAATCTACAGTGTAACTACAATAACCCTTTACGTTCCAGGGCCATGGTAACATATTTAGGCAGTCCCGCGACCACTCTGGTAAGACTAAGGCTGGCCACATACATCAGTTTTCCTGATCAGGAATCCTGATCCGTTTTCTATCCGAACACAGTTAATTCATACAAGTTTGTGTGCTTGTTTTGTGTGTGTTGTTCACATTTCATTCATCATTTCGAACTGATGTATGTGGCCACCCTTACCGCCACTGGTTTATTCAATGACAAATACGTCTTGCAAGCATGGTGATTAGTTATTGTGCCATTAGCCATCACTTCTACAAAATTCCACTAGCTAATTGCACTACGGCGCGTTGTGTCCCACGGGGACGGGGCCCCCTCTCAGAGGGCCAAAGCCTGCCGGGGTCGCGGGATTATTTCCTTACCGTGACCCCGGAACATAAGGGCTATTGAAGGACACCGTGGATTTTAGTCATAAAAAAGGCTGACAGTCCCTCCCGCCCTGCCCGGGGTGGGAGGACTCATTTGATGATTTTACCACGTTAAAAAAAAAAGCTAGTTGCACTCACTTGTCAATGAAATCAAGTAGTGAAGTGTGATAAACTCGATGAACGTTTCGTACAACGTCACTTATCAGCTTTGTATCCAAGTACCAAGTATAGAGCCAGCGAGTGAACAATAAATTATTCGCTTGTTACACCACAGTGCACCGGTGGAAAACGGTCTGCGCTAAAATTAAACCTTTCCCAGAACTTTGGGTCACAGCACACAATGGCTTCCCGAGTTCCCGCTACCCTCGTCAGGTCATTGCCCTTTCCTTCCTGGCTTGTGGTCATTTCCGATCACTTTGCTGTTACCCGACATTAGTTTTCGATATCATTACTCACTAGGACATGATTATCTCTTACACAAATTGTTCTTTTAATGTTTTTTTGCAAATTATCATAATCATAATAAAATATTCTATACCTACTCGCAAACTCATATGCGTAGAGGTCGTAAATTATCTCACAGAATTGTATTATTTGAGGGAAAATCACTCCATGTCTATGAGTACGTACAGAATAAAAATCAGTCTATATCTACGAAATAGACTTACATGTTTTAATGAATCTGTAAGTATGCCAATTGCCGCAGTAATATTTTATTTCTTCATTATATTATCGTCTTATTATATCGCTTTTCTTATCAGTTAACCACTTTTCTACTCACGTACGAATTAATACTTACATTTTTGCAAATCACGTAAAGAGCATTGAGTCGTTTCGCCGTGTTAGCTTGTCCGAATAGATTCATTTCAAAAAACATCTGACACCAATTGCACCTCTTCAACCACAATGGTGCAAATAGTCCCATTCTGAAGCCTATTCCTTCTTGGGCAATTCACAAGCAGTTTGAATCGGGAGTTTCGCTCATGGTGCGAAACTGCTAAACCCATACTAACAATTTCTGGTGTTTATTGCTGCCAACCAACTTCCAACTATCAACAAATTCCAATCAGAGGCTCTTTTTTTTAACCTGGTAAAATCATCAAATGAGTTCTCCCACCCCGGGCAGGGCGGGAGGAACTGTCAGACTCGTACTGAATAAAATCCACGGTGTCCTTCAATAGACCTTTATGTTCCGGGGTCAAAGTGATGGCATAAGCCCCGCGACCCCGGCAGGCTTTGGCCCTCTCAGAAGAGGGGGCCCGATCATTATGCTGACGCTCTTTGAGGCGCGCGTGGGACACAACGTGCCGTCGACCCGGGAATCAGAGGCTCCAGCACGGGTTTTCACGTGTTTTGTGACGTAAACTGGAACTTCCTTGTTAATATGAAAAAAATATAATAGTTCCTCGTTCTTACACTAGGCAAGACACGCTATTTAATTTTTCCATACATTAACGCAGTAAATTCAAGTAAGCCGTAAATAAAATATCTAGGCACAAAAATCTCTGAACCTTGAATTTACTCCCTAATAACAGCTCCTCTAAAACGTCAATAATACTAAATCTAAATCCTTGTTAATGTTAGTTTATAAGATAAATAGTATCGGTTAAGATTTATCGTTCGCTTCCGATGAGTCGGCATGATAATGGTAGATAGTCGCAAAGGGAAGCCGTGTTTGTACTAGTCGGTTTTGAGAGTTTAGCGGTGATTGAAGATTAATCATTGGGGACGGTTTTGGTTGGGAATCGGTTACCGTGACGTATTGGTTGATTGAAACAATTTGTCCTGCCACCAGGAGGATTTTTGAAGATTTGGCGATGATAATCCAACAACCCACGGCTTTGACGTCACGATTGACGTAGTAGTCCGTTTATTCCTGTCCAATAACACTCCTAATTGTCACATTATCGAGCGATCGCGTGTTACGGTTTCGTTTAAGGCGGCTCCTAGACCTAACAATAACATTGTACAATACTTTTATTGTACAATAAGATTGAAAGGCGCTCTGAATCCAAACAAGCAATTGTATTGCACAATGTTTTCGTGTTCTATCGGAGAATATTATTGATCCCGATATTGCGCAATACGTTGCATTAAAAAAACACGATGCATTAAAATAATTTGGTGCAATAAAAATTAAACTCGCTCGAACTTCCATTCAATCACTGCGCAATCTTCAATGTTTACTTTAAACGGTCAATAATATTGCACAATTTGTAATATTGCGCAATATAATTGACCGTTTAGGAGCCGTCTTATGCACGGAACAAAATATTTGTATGATCTAGTAAGTAGTTATTCCAGATCGGTCTTTTGTGTATGTGAGTTTCAATGTTTGTAAAAACACACACGTAGGAAAAAAATTAAGAGAGTAAGGCAATGATACTTTGGAAAAAACTATCACTATTATTGGCTATCAAAATTCTTCAAACATCGCTTGGAACTGACCGCTTGGCGTGATTTCCAAGACACGAAGGAAACTCTCGAGAGTAGTAGTACATGAAGTATATGGTAGACGGTCACCCATTCACAAACTAGGCTGACATTATAGGTTTACATTGAAGAGAGACCTATAGGTATTCTATAGCCACGAATGGAGACTTCATTCAAAAAAAGAAAACGTAATTTCTTTGACCTTTTTTCTCCAATATACTTAGTGTACGGACGAAAACTGCTAACAGCAACTACGCTCCAAATATCGAAATGAAATCCAACAAATTCTTACTTTCAAGCTGCACGTAGCCAACAAGCAAGCAAGTTTTTTTGCTCACACTATAACATAAAGCGTATCGTACCTCGTAGCTCGCACCGATACGTAATTCCAGTACGCGCCGGCGCGTTTCCTCATACAAATTAGCTCTACGTGGCGTTGCGTTGCGTCGCCGTCGCGTCGCGTATAAGTCAGGTGCTGCAACTTACTTGTAGTAAGCCGTCTTTCAGTCAACGCGTATGCTTGTGCGGAATATTAAGTGTGGAGGAAAGCTATCAGGTTATAATGTAGTAGATGTAGGTAGTGAAGGGTTAGCAATGATGAAACTTAGTAGATGGGCGACCGTTTAATACGCAGCGTGTCGCGGGTTCGATACTCGCACGGAACAAATATTTAAATGATCTACAAGTAGTTTTTCCGGGTCTGGGTATTTGTGAGATTCTATGCTTGTAAACACACCCACGATACAGGAAAAGTTTACAGTGTGGGCAAAAGTTATATTTATAAACAAAAGTTTTTTTTTGTGCATCGAGAGCAGTAGAGGTTCATTGGTATCGGACCCCTACATACGAGGTCGTGAGGTCAAACTTGAATTAGGTACTTTGTGTAATCTTTTCGTCATCAGAGGCCTTACCACAGCGATCCAGTTTAGACTGTGTGAATGAGACAGAGCTATACAAGTCGTGTAGCGCCATCTCTTTCCAACAGCCTAAACTTGATCGAACGATGAGTTTATGGTAGGCCACCAGTAGGTACTCTCAAAACGGTGAAGGAAAACCTAAGACATTATATGACATATTCTATGAATCCGCTCTGAACACAAAACTCGAAATATTTTGCGTAACCTTATAAATAACCGTATATCTAACCCAGGTCTTAGTGCTAGGTAGTAGCATTTATGACCTTTTCTTTTTCTTGGTAAAATCATCAAATGGGTCCTCCCACCCTGGGCAGGGCGGGAGGGACTGTTAGACTTGTACTGACTAAAATCCACGGTGTCATTCGGTAGCCCTTTGTGTAACGGAGTCGCGGTATAAACATAAATGTCCCGCAACCCCGGCAGGGCTATGGCCCTCTATAGGGGGGCCCCGTCATTATCATGACGCTCCTTGATTCGGACGTAGAACACAACGCGCCGTCGACCCGGGCATGGTCCATAGTCGCCAGCAAGTTGCCCTTTACTCGCCGCTCGCATACCCGCAGCATTTATGACCATAAGTCCTTACAATAAATCATATTAATTATTATTTCGTGATCACTCATATTTTTAAGACTTTTAGAAAGAAAATTGACATGCCCAATTAAATTAAATGATTTTATTTTGTTGACCTTTTGTATCTGTTTATATTATCTATGGTTTACATCATAGTTACCTATTACTTAAACAAACAAATCACTTTATGATGAGTTTCCCCATACGAAGTCATAAAAATGTGGCTACTATTAATTCTCCATTAGACATGGTGAGGGCCATTCATATTCAATTTGTATACAAAAGATTAATAGTAGTGCTAATGTAGTAAAATACATGTGTCTTTATGAGCTTAGATGGCTTTTGGATGTTAACAATTAATCACTCATTTATAAACAATTTTCTTCTGTGTTTTCGTGTATTGACGCGCCTCAAGGAGTGTCAGCATAATGACGGGGCCTTGAAATGGCCAAAGACTTCCGGGGTCGCGGGACACACGAATTACCGTGACCCCGGAATGTAAAGGGCTATTAAACGAATGTTCCTAAATCAAATGGTTTTGTTCGTTTCTTGAGCCTTATAAGGAAGGTTCAGGTGTTTAATTTTATATGTCACTAAACGCACGATTTTTGCTGATTACAAATATCTAGATTAGATTACAAAATTCCACCACAGTACCTAGGCTATACTTACATAGGCGTATTATAATAATTAAACGTTTGCTCGTATTTCGTATAAGTATGATGTATGTTCTTTTAAGTAATCTACTTGAACTTAATCACGTTTATTATAAGAATAAGTACAAATTTTCATCGTTTGAAAAATGCTCTACCAAGAGGTTTTCCCGATTGCGAACAAAGAGAATAGAAAATATTATTTAATAAAACTCGAACCGGATGAGGCAAGAAAGCTTTAAGGGCACGTAATTCGGAATCAACCTATTTTTGATTCAACGGCAAACAATCAAATATTCGTTTTTCGATCTGAAAAAAATGTATGTTATAGTTCAATAAACTGTCTATGTTATTTTCCAGTTGAAAACGCGATATTTATAACTTGACTCGATCAAAAAAAATCGCGAAAATAGAGATTTTTTTAACGTTTTTTGAGTGGTACTTGAAGTAGATCAAACTTTTGGTCCTGAAGAATATATCAATAAATTGGTAATGATGTTTGTCAGAACTTTATCAGGTTACTTTTTCATTTAATAACAATTTTAATTTATAAAAAGACGTCAATGTGTTTGGGCACATACGCCGTTTTATTCTAAGCACACATTCACTATCGTCCTCTCATCTTTTGCCTTTCAAAAGTAGTGTCATCACTGTCGCTCGTTGACGAATCAGTCAGCCAGCGTGGCTCTTACAGACTAGACCTATGACACTTTTTTTCTGATCGGGGCTGTCAGATTTTCGTAATAGAAAAATTGGAAATTGAGAAAAAGATAGCGTAGGCTTATTGATTATTCAAAATATGTTTAGGCATATATACGCTGTGTTTAATGGGACCTGATTAAACGGACATGGCTGTAAAATAGACCTATAAACTTTCTATTTTCAATAACATATTATTTTCATTAATAAATATTGAAAAGAAACCGAACTTACTGAATTTAATTGCAGGAAATTTCTGACGCACAGACATTCTTGATGTACGGAGCAAATAAGGGATTTGAGAGAATGAGAATTTTAGAATACGTATAATATACATTACGAATTGTTTCTATCAATATAATAAATTACTCACAGGTACCTATATCAATGTTATCGTGATATCGTAGTACGGTTCTTGTTCATCGTTCTGCAATATTTTGCATTCTCCATCGTCCAATACTTTTGGGTCTATATAACATTTCACGTGAACTATTCTTATTAGTACTGAATTTCAGTCAACAATAATTATGTAACTGAAAACAACCACTAATGGTATCGAATTGCAATATAGGATAAGATGCACTTCACTTTTATTATTATTTATTTCATTTCGTCAAAGATTTATAACAATTTCGAAGAAACAGGATTAAAATAATTAAATGAAAATTACTGTATTGTCAATATTTTGAATACTTCAAGATTACATGTCACCCATGTCACCTACAAATAAGGAGTAACACCCACAACGCTGTTAAATATCGCATAAAGCTCCATTCTCACTAGCGCTGTTTTTTGGACGTAAAAAAACGCAGAGTTTTAACAAAAAGGTACATAAAATTGAACTTAACTGTCACCGCCTAGCATTTAAAATCAAATGGAGTTTGAACAAAAACGCCGCGTTTTATAATCGTTGACGTTTGAACAGATACAATATGGAAATACATTTTTTTCTATTTCCCATGCCCAGAAAAAAACACTTGTGCGATTGGCCACAAAGTACTGCGAATGCGATGAAAAATCGGTGGTTGTTGCTCAGTCTCACCATGTGTTCAGTACAAGTTGTTTGTCGCTCTATTTAATTTTTTTTTGCGACGTGGTTGAAAATCATAATTATCTAAGACCAAATGTACAATATTGTTTTTTTTTTTTAAAGAATTTAGACGTACTTGTCTAGAATATAAAGAATAATTAGTAAATTTAAAAAAATAGTGATCGTGATTCAAGTTTTGTGGCGCCTCCACAATCTGTTTTACTAGGAATTAGCATCGCCTAAACGACACTGCATTAGTTTCATAGAAATTACTCTTTTTAATATTGTAATTAGTAATAGTTTTTCTAAATAATAGCAATTTTATTTTTACATGAAGTGTGATATTTTATCCTACAAAAAAATGGGAAAGGCACGTTCGCGGGAAATTTATAATTTTGGTTGCTCTAATAGAACGAATAGAGGATGACACTACCATCATTTACTTCATTTAGCCAGCTGCTAAAGTGCAGCAGTAACAAAAGTTCTCCATCTTGTTCTGATTTCCCGCCAGAAACGTTAAGAAGTCTTTTTATGGCGATCGGACAAAAAACCTGCAATTTTGTTGTATAAATATAAACAACAAATTAAATAAAATGTGTTTAAAATTTAAATTTTAAACACATTTTATGAATAATTTGGTGTTGTAATTTAAATGCATAATAGAATTAGAATAATATAAATTCCATATTCTTTGTAGTTTTTTTTAATAAACATTTATTTATCGAAGTTCTAATTTTGATAATGTTTTTCCATGCATCAGTGAAAAAATTGTTCTTAAATTATACACAAAACATCGTATGATCATGATGATGATGAATTGATGATAAAAGAGATAAAAAAATATGTTTTTAAATTCAAATCAGTAAATGTTTTATTCGTAAAATGTGTACTGGTACACACCACCAGATGGTGAAGGGCGTCCCGCTTTGTGAAAATGTGAACGCATGTTAATAAAACGCTCCGCTCGTGTGTTTGGGGCATTATAGATAATTTGGTATTGTCATTTTGGCACAGTATGCCAATGCTCATAAATTTTCTAAAAAATAGAAGTTTTTTTTTTGTTATCTGGGGACATCAAAATCTGTGTCAAAATGTTATAAAATATATTTAGGTCTGTGAATGGACGAATATATTTATAAAATATTTGTTTGCATCAACAGGTATTTATATCATTTTGTATTCGTAAATGCATTGACATCCTTGTGATAAAATATTTCTACTAGAGTAATAAATGTATTTTGCGTGAAGGGAACACTGTATGAAATATTGAAGTTTTAGAAATGAAATACATAAAACTTAGGTTTTCAATAATTTCGCGACAGTGGCGCTGGTGGCGGGGAAATCGTCAAACTTTCCCCGCTCATCGGACGTCGATTTTGCAAAATATGAGAGCCTTAAGGTAATCTAATTCCTTTGCTTGACTTTTATAAATTGCACCAGATAACGAGCGTACGATGTTTTTCTTCAATTTTCATTTTATGAAACGTGGTTGCCGATGTTGCTGGGGTCAGAATTATCGTTGGCGATAAAATATAGATTGAATCGGGCGTCAGAAGATATTTTACAAAGGTAGAATAAATAGTACAACTAAAAGTTTACATTAGTTTATAGTTTTATTTTAATTTAGTCAAGTAAGACCGATTGTAAGTTTTGTTTGATGCAAGTTTAATAATAAATATCTGGTTGACCGAGCTTCGCTCGGTTTTTTAAATGTCTGTGTCTTGGGAACCGAGCTTTTCTCGAACCTGGGACCTTGATGAATCGATTCCTTGAGCCGAAAAACCCCTAATCTGTAACTTTCATGAAAATCCTTGGAGCCGTTTCCGAGATCCAGATTATAATTATATAAATATACAAGAATTGCTTTTTAAAGATATTAGATTTAATGATTAAAAAAACATTCCTAGTTTCGTTGTAAGCGAATATCATCATCATTATTATCAGCCGTAGGACGTCCACTGCTGAACATAGGCCTCCCACATAGATTTCCAATACTTATGACCGATTGGAAGTGGCTCACATCCAGCGAAATTCTGTAATATCCATCAGTACCCTTAGCACGACTTTTCACTCTTTTACTTTACAGCGTCTTTCCAGTAGATATTAACAGCATTTCTTGTATGAAAAAATGGAACAGCGCCTCTGGTGTGCGAAGTGGTGTGGAACTAATTTTTTCCTTAAAAATTGTCAAACTCGTGCTAAGGGTACTGTACGAGTTTGTCAATTTTTGAGCTTTATGAAATAATATCTACAATAATTCAGACATTAAATCTTGCTGAAGTAGGTAATACTGAATGTTAAAAGAAAGTCCTCCCAAAATGTTAAAGATTTTTCCAATAAATCAGTCATTCTAAGAAGTCTTATCCAATGTTGATTCCAGGAATCGACGACCTACCTAACCTGTACGGTTCTGTACCTAGCTTAAAGTTTTAGAGCTGCCCAATCCACCCCAGCTCTAATTAATTAGTTTAAGACACAAAAAACCTCATTTATCAGGGTCGCTTTACTTTTATTTCAAGAAAATAATTGAAGAAAACTGTTTTTGCAGTGTTCGAGATAAAACCCAGCTTTTGTGTTAGACAAATTGAGTTTTGATTAATTAAATGGAGAAAATTAGAAGAAGTTTCCAGTTTTGTTTGAGAAAACGTTCTTTTTTGTCTGGATTTTATTATGAAAACCTTAATCATTTTCAATTGTAATTAAATGTCCAGGTAACAGATTATAATTAAACGGTTTTATTTCTTTTTTTCGAAAATAATTCTTGAATTTCATCATTTATTACAATCTTTCAATTAGCAACTAAAAGGTGTCTTATTTTCTCCAGGGATTTTTTAATTATACATTTTTTTTAACTTTTAATTTGGTTTCTTGTGTAAAGATTTAATTTGTTAAGTACATAGGTAGGTATATTTTTATTTAGAAAATAATTTGAATTTCTACGAATAAATATTTAGCAAGAACTTTCAAAATGTACTGTATCGAACATTAGTTGGTCAAGGTCTTCATTAATATCGCCAAACTTAATTCAGATCAACAACGAACACTGCATACAATTAATTGGACAATTTAAATTGCTTTGCGAGGTCACCTTTTAAATTGGGCCACCTAAATATTTTTCCATGGCTGCTATGAAAGGCAAATGACGGAGCAAATAGGCCAACATTTCGAATGATGACACAAAACAGCATAATACAGCAATCAATAATCAAATATTAGCGATAACTGTTTGTGATGACTGCCAATGGGCTAAAATTATAATGATTTCAGTTCCGGATTACCATATTGTGTTGACGATGAATAGATTTTATCATTCAATATTTTGTATATTCAGTTTGTTATCAAAAACTCGTTAACCTGTTAGTACTTAATGGTTTACCACTGAACATTGTCAAATGAAGATTTATATTATACTTAATCATTTAATTTCAATCAATAATTCAACTATACAGGTTGACTTTTTTAGCACCGTCCAAAAATTTTCTAGGCATTAGAAGGTATCAATCACTAAACCCATTTTTGAAAAAAAAACGATACTTCAAATTGTCATATCCAGGGTTGGAAAAAAAACAGTTTTTTTTAAATTATATAAAACAAACAGTTCAAAATGTTTTAAACAAGTGTTTTTTATGTTTTTTTAGTGTAGGGCATTATTTCAAATTAATTCGACTATGTTTCTATTCTAGACTAGATCTTTATAAACTCGCCATAATAAATAAAATATTTACAAAAAAAAAACTATCAGTAGAAACCTAACATTTATGTATTTGTATGTTGCGTAATCAAACGCTTCACATTCACCCGGTAGGTAGGTTCGTTCTAATGTTGATTTTATATTGGGCGACGACGACGTAGGGACTTTCCTAGCGGGTCAGGCGGCGCGCCTCCTATTCGTAGAAATAGTTCATTGTTCATGAGGTAAGTCCCCGTCCCCGCGCCCGGGGAATCACCTTATGAACAATGAACCATCGAAGAAACACCGACCTACTCTAAAAAATAGGGGAATAACCAATAATCCTTTAAATTACTTTCTTTCGTCAGCCGACATTAGGGATCGAAGTTTACGTTTTTTATATGTTGTTTTTTAATTAAAATTGTTACAATTTTAATTGTTTCGAAATTATTATGAATTATGATAATGTTTCAAAAATAGGTGCTATCTTGTCCCATACAAATCCTGGTAGCTAGGTACATACTTACATAACTTATTTGTTTGATTGAATGAAATACACCACACAAAAATAATGTTGTCGGGGCTGGGCGTTTTTGCGTGTGAGTTTTTATGTAACTTTGTAAACGCACCCACGACACAGTAAAAATTCCTAGTGTGGGGCAACGTTTTATTTAAAAAAAAAATAATTTAATTACAATTCCATTGAAAGTTCAAAAATGTAACAGCAATAGATACTCGATTGGTTTTATGTTGAACTATTCAGACTCAAATATTATTTTATTTCATTTTATATTCAGTTAAGCGCCATGAAAAGTAGTTTTAATACATGTTTTTTTCGTATTGTTTTATACAATGTTTAAAACTTGTTTTAATCTTTGTTTTTAAACATGTCATAAAAAACACTGTTCAATTTAAAACTGTTTTAAACACTGTTTTAAACATGTGTTTTAAAACAACTTGTTTTAATCATGCCAACCCTGGTCATATCAAATCATTTTCTCATCCGCTCTGCGTGGTCACTAAGCTAAAAGTTAATAATATACACTTGCCGACGCATGAAACGGGCAGAGCGCACCCCGCTCACCCCCCGCCCCGCCCCGCTACACCTGAGCGACACATCACAGCGCGGTGACCAGCTTCATCAACTTTTTATAGATAACATTGAGACGTGATATCTCGATATTTTTGTATCGAGTGATACAAAACGAAAAAACACGTATTCAATGATTTTCGCCAAAGATTGATATATTAAAATTTGGACGGTGACTAAAAAATCACCCTGTATAAGTAATAATTTTGTTTATCTCTTAATACTGAAAGAAATAAGATTCTTTGAGCGGTTAAACCTGACCTATGAAGAATCTTAAGACCTTCCAAAAAAATTCAAGACAAAAATTTTAAACGTCTGTTGAACACTTGTATAAAAAAATGACAGATTATGACGTTGAAATAAGGTCCGTTTTGCAGTCACACTTTTTTTAGACAAATGTTCAAGAGATCTTTAAGTAAGTAAGTTTTGTAGTAAGGCTGTTAGTATTCAAGTAGCGTCCAACTGAAAGGCGAACTGAAAACTTTTGACACGGACATCAAACAACTTGACGGTATTCATCATCATCATCAGCCTATTAATGTTCCCACTGCTGGGACACAGGCCTCCTCTCTGTGAGAGGGGGTGGGCCATAATCCACCACGCGGGCCCAGTGCGGATTGGTGGATGTCACATGTCTTCGAATTTTTGGTTCTAGGACATGCCGGTTTCCTCACGATGTTTTCCTTCACCGTTTTTGAGAGCAGTGGTGATGAAATAAATTACACAAAGTAATGCGCCTGCCGAGATTCGAACCCACGACCTACAACACGTAAGTCGGGGCCGATACCACTGGGCCACCACTGCTCGCCCGGTTGACGGTTGACGGTATTAACCCCGCTTATTCTTACAAACTAGCACCGTTATATTTAAACTGGAAGTTCGCGAACCTTTCGGGAGTATTCGTAAACATTCGAGTTGGAGAAAAGTAAAGTTTTAGTTAGTAGCTTGTAGTGGAATGGATATCGCCATGTTCGACACAGCTGCGCAAGTCTTCGTCAGTGATTTGTGCACACGCTCCGAATGACTGATGAAATGAATTCGGGAGCCGACAAGGCTAGTGCATCTAATCTATATAGATTTCTAGAGTTTAAATGGAACTTTGGTAGGCTGTGGATTAATGAAATTGGTTTTGGGAAGTTGTAATTACATGTCAGTTGAATTTGTAGTAATATTCGATGTGAAATTCGCAATTTGCAATCGCAATATGTAATCAACAACTTGTCTTCAACAAACAGATCATAAACGTAATTGTTAATAATGATGTGTTTATGCTCTGCACACTTTAAAATAAATATCTTACAGCATTTTTTCTTTTTATTTAAGGTGGGTTTGCAGGTTAGGTCAGGTTTGGTACGCGATTTACCCTGAAGAAGCCTTTTGAAGAAGAATTTTGGAGAAATGGAGTTTTATGCGTTCGGAAACACAGACACAGGTAAAAAGCACCACTCCTTTGCTGTGCGCATTACAGAAAATACGTTTGGAAAAGCTCAGTGCGAATTCGTAGAATAGTAACAACCAACAAGGTAAGTATGATAACTTTATGTGCGTCTATAGCTGTACAACTATGGGCCGTGATAGAACCGGTGGTGGTATGAGGGTGTGTAGTTTTTGGGCACACTCACCGAAGTAGATTGTACCTGCCATGCTCATTATAGGTGGATCTAAGAACCGCAATATAACAAAACTGCACAATGGCTTAATTGAGTAAGCTTTTGAAGCGTCTTAGTACAAAAATAGCTCCACTTCACTGAATTACTAACAGAAATAGTCATTGATCGTATGATTTAATGAACCTCAATTGAGATCCTTCTTCCTTTTTATTAGGGTACAATAGGGATCTATGACCCTATCTCATTGTCGACCTCACAAATTATGTAATTTTTCTGGGAAAATTTGAAACTTTGTATACAGAAAATAATGTATTTTTAAACGAGCAATATTCTGATATGAAATCTTTAGCACAGGTTCTCGATTGAAACATAAACTGAATAGATGAGTAAAGCACTTTATAGCGCAGATATTATCGGTAGCGTATTCTGTAAGAGGAAAACTTGCTTCTCCGACATATAAAAAGAAATTGGCCCTTAAAATTGTGGGTTGTTTAAATATTTATTCTAGTAGATTTGGCACAAATTGTTTGTGAACGATAAGGAAATAATGTACCAAATAAAACTGGATTTATTGTCCTTTTTCCTTGTAACTTTAAGCACTTTTCTTTATTTTTTAGGCGAAGAGTTCACCTTCAACAGTGTTAAAATATTTTTTACAGTAAACTTAATTTTATTTCTATCAACATTTTTTTATGAATACGTAGCCGAAATACGAGCAGAGTATCTTTGGACAACTATACATTCGTAGACACGTAGCCATAACACAGATATTGATTACCGATTTACGGTACTCCTAAACTTCCCCGCGTTAAGGTGGTAATATAAGTGGACCATCTGTGCCGCGTCTCCCCTAGGGATATGCACCAATATTTGAACATGGCGGTTTGTTCAACGCAAATAATAACTTCGAATAAATTGTAAGTAGGCACAATTGCTCTTTTGGGAGATTAAATATGTATTTAATACAGAATTTATGGGATTATTATGTATTTTTGTTTTATTTTTAACATTTTGAATGCTAAAAGCAATTTCTGTACCTTTACCTGCATTGTTTTGAGAGCAACAGTAGGTACAAGTAGGTACTATGTGTAGTGAATCCGATATTGTATTTTTTGCTGACTAAAAATAAGCAATACAGAATAAAAGATACAACTGATTATTATATCTTATCTTATTATTTCTCTTTAGCTAGTTTTGTATCTACAAATGCAATAAAAACAAACTAACATTGACCTGCACTCTGATTTGCAATCTAATCGCTAAAAGTAATCTTCCAAATATGCATTTCAATGTCAGATCCTTACCTGTAATTCATCGTTATTTCTAACTCTATCTTCGAGTAAAACGTACAATAAATAAGTCTTGAAAACATAAATATCTATCTATTAACAATCTTAAGGTTCCTGTGGCATTCAACTCAAACCAACAATATAGTTGTAGGCTCAGATCAAAGAAATAGGCCGATAGACCGCTCAGAACACGCGAGTGGGTCCACCAAAGTTAATACAGAATCAAAATCGAATACAAAGTCGCGACAGTACCAAGCTAGGTACGCGTCGTACCAAGCTGCGCGTCGTTGTTGTTTTTTGCCAAAATATCTCATGTCTTTAACGTGCTTTAACCATCGTAAAAGTTGTTCTCAAAAACAAAGAAAACAATATGGAATGTAATTCGATTTGATTTTGTATTAACTTTGGTGGAGATACTCGCGTGTTCTGAGCGTTCTATCTGCCTATTTCTTTAATCTGAGGTAGGTAATGATTATTTAATAATCGTATAAAACTGTTATCTTGTCACGGCGACAATTCCGTACAATTTGTCACTCATTTTCAACTTGATTGTCACGGCAACGAACGCTCTTGACCAACATTTTGAGGTATTCCTCGTAGCGCTCCTGTTTTGAAGCGCGCCTATCTAAGCGCTACTGTTTCATTCCTCTTTCCGCTCCCAAAAGGAGCGCTTAGAGGAACGATTAAAAATATTAAAATTTATTTCCTCGTAGCGCTCCCATGATTAACCTTCGGATAGAGATGGGACTATACTAACTGAAATTATCGATGATAACTAGATAATAAGTAGAACACATTGTTATAATATACAACTAGCGGCCCGTCCCGGCTCCGCACGGGTTTGGTTTTTATTTTGTTTGTTTTATTGTAAATCCTTTAGTCCAGGGTTTTTCAACCTGTGGGTCGCTAAGCCTCTTCAGGGGGGTCGCGAAGCTTCTCTAGAGGAGTGGTTAAAAGTTGAGAACCTTACATTTATCAAGCTCTATTTCAATTTAATATGCTAAAGTTTTTCCGCCTCGCTACGCTCGCCCATTAATGAAGGGTATGCTTGTGAAGGTAAAAAGAAGTCAACTTTTTTAGGTCACATTTCAATGAAAACTTGTCTTATGTTGGTGTAGAAATAGTAGATTTACTGTCACATGCCGCGCTCACTCTTCAAGTCTTTAATTTTTTTATCTCGCTTTTAGATTAAAACTTGTTTTGTCGTACTACGGAAACGTTTAACTTTTAGAGTACTCTGCGTTCAATCTTCTTTGTAGATTTGGCTTTTCATAGTCCAGAAATCTATATCATTTTGCTTTCGGCACTCTTATGTGTATGAGCGCAATACGTTACTGGGTCCCGGCTCAGACAGAGCGGGTGATTTTAGTCAGTAGGTGGTTTTAGTCAGTAAGAGTCTGACACTCTCTCGCCCCGCCTAGGACAAAGAAAGTCATTTAAAATTCTACCATTGACGTAAACGATAGACAACTCATTGCCATAATTCTACGAAAAACTTCCGACAAAACATTGAGGTGTGCAGGGAGGGTAATAATGGGAAACATAATGGAAAGAAATCATAAGCTTTCTAAACAATAAAAAAATAATAAACATTATGTCGGCAGATTATATTCATCTATTTCGTGGACTAAAAGGGTTTTTCAACCTTTTCCATGGCACGACCCCCTTAGTATGAAGAAATATTTCGCGACCCCCTACCCGTTGCTTTTTTCAAGCATTCAATTTTGACGGCACGGTTAGCAAAGTGGCTGAGCGATTGCACTGCTGCGCTGCGTGTTGCTGGTACGACTCCTGCAAATATTTTTATGATCTACAAGCAGTGGCGTAATTTAAAATTGTCGGCGCCCTGGGCCTGTACAGCTTGACGCCCCAAATATGAATTAAACAAACTGTCTAGTGCGAATAACTGTACACCGATATTTCCACACCGCCTTCTAGAAGAAAAACTCAACAGGAGTATACACTAATTTTGTACTACAAATATAAGTTTTTAAGTTCGTAAACGGTAGGAGTACGCTCGCTGCGTAGTTTCCACAAAAGCATTATTGAAAAATGAATTATGTATAAAAATCGAGGTCATTCGGTCATGGAAGCTTAAAACATATTTTCAATAGCGAGCGGAGCGAGCTCGAAAATTTATAGATTTCTGGACTATGAAAAGCCAAATCTACAAAGAAGATTGAACGCAGAGTACTCTAAAAGTTAAACGTTTCCGTAGTACGACAAAACAAGTTTTAATCTAAAAGCGAGATAAAAAAATTAAAGACTTGAAGAGTGAGCGCGGCATGTGACAGTAAATCTACTATTTCTACACCAACATAAGACAAGTTTTCATTGAAATGTGACCTAAAAAAGTTGACTTCTTTTTACCTTCACAAGCATACCCTTCATTAATGGGCGAGCGTAGCGAGGCGGAAAAACTTTAGCATATTAAATTGAAATAGAGCTTGATAAATGTAAGGTTCTCAACTTTTAACCACTCCTCTAGAGAAGCTTCGCGACCCCCCTGAAGAGGCTTAGCGACCCACAGGTTGAAAAACCCTGGACTAAAGGATTTACAATAAAACAAACAAAATAAAAACCAAACCCGTGCGGAGCCGGGACGGGCCGCTAGTTGTATATTATAACAATGTGTTCTACTTATTATCTAGTTATTATCGATAATTTCAGTTAGTATAGTCCCATCTCTATCCGAAGGTTAATCATGGGAGCGCTACGAGGAAATAAATTTTAATATTTTTAATCGTTCCTCTAAGCGCTCCTTTTGGGAGCGGAAAGAGGAATGAAACAGTAGCGCTTAGATAGGCGCGCTTCAAAACAGGAGCGCTACGAGGAATACCTCAACATTTTGGGTAGGAGGTATGTATTGAGTGAGGGCCTTAGGCCCGACGCTGCGTTAAACGGGTCCCCGCGACGGGCAACCGTCGCGGGTCCACGTCCGTGGTCCCGCGCGTGGCCCCGTCCGTGGCTCCGCGCGTGGCCCCGCGCGTGGTCCCGTCCGGGTTGCCGCGCGGAGACACGCGCGTGGACCCGCGCGGGGCCCCGCACGTGGCCACGCGCGTGGACACGCGACCGATTTACGCAGTGTCGCTAGTTCATTTGAACGGTGTGCTTGTATAGTCTTCGTTGACTGATTTGACATCAAATAATGTTGTATAAAAAGGAATTTCTGATTACGTAACAAACCTATGTGTTTAAGGATAAGAAACCACATAAAAAAAAAACGGCCGAGCAATTTTTCACTAGATTCTCACTAGAAGATAAAGCGCGATATGTAAAAAGTTGATTTGGAGTGACACTGAAGTCGAGTTGGATGTTTATAATTTCCTATTCTAACTTTTTTTCTTCCTATTATTTCATTTAAACCTACAAAACCTTTAACTACAAAAAAATTTGAGACTTAGGGATTTTTCGCAGGGAGTTAAATAAATAAGCAATTTTCATGTTTTGGTAAAAAAAAACCGAACTTCTCGGCTAAAAAAAAAATGCATTATTGTGCATGTATAATCTGTATCACCTACTCTCACCATATTCCAAATTTCAGCACCGGAGGAATTTTTCGAAAGTCTTCATAAAAAAAAATTTGCTCTCTGCTCCAGTTACATGCACCGTGTATAAGCACCCTTATTGACTGAACCGCGCGTAGCCCCGCTCGTGCCTCCGCACGTGGCCCCGCGCGTGGTCCCGCGCGTGGCCCCGTGCGTGGCACCGCGCGTGCCCCCGCGACGGACGTCCGCGCGGGTCTCCGCACGTGGCTCCGCGCGGGTCCCCGCACGGGTCCCCGCGACGGAGCACTTTTGTATAGAACCGCGCGTGCATCCGCGTAACGCAGCGTCGGGCCTTAAACGACCACTCTAAGTAATATTCCTAATGATTCACTTCGTGCATTTTCGGCAACGTCATTTTGTATTATTATATAATTACTAAGCAGCAGCGTTAGACCCGCAGGAAAAAAACTGACTTATTGTTTGTGTTTGTTTATCTCTACTTAGTTTTGTAAGAACATCAAATACGAGTATTTGCGTGATGAGTCTATTATTTTATTAATAATTATTATACGAAGATCCACCAATTTGTAGCTAAGAATTAAATGTTGTGGGCGTCTCAATAATGTTGTCGTTACGACAATCCGTCGTAATGACAACACTCTTGAGACGCCCAGTTTGAGTTGAGCAATGAACTCAGTCTGTCGTTGAAATACCAGGTAGTAAACTCTGTGTTAAGAAGTACCTACTTAATAAAATTATTTAAAAAAAATGTATGGATCTGGTTTTAAAGCCCAGTATTTTTGACTACAGTACAATACAATAGTTCAATTACGTAGCAAATATTAAAAAAAATTGCCTTTTCATATTTTGGAGGAAAAAATATTAGTGAAAAATTGCTCAAATTGAAAGCACAAAATCACGTACCTACAATAAAGTATTTTCCCCAAAAGCCGTCATTGTTTGCACTCTGAACAATGAGTAAGATTGATTGATACATCAGTGAAAAAATAAGCAGAAATGAGTGGTTTCCCTACGGTCTGACGACCAAGTTGTTACACAAAATAGCTTTTAAATTAAAAGCCGATGGTTGCCTGAGGGACTCCGTAACCTGGTGGTGTCCCCTGGGCCTGTCATGATGTTTGATTTATTGATTTCAAATTGGGGAAACAGGAGTTTTGACCTATATGTTTTTATTGTGTATTGTGAGTGGAATTTCAGATTTAACGTACTTTGGTGATTATTGTTTTGTTTTTTGTTGAAAGTGACAGATGACGTTGGAATTTGCTGTCTAAAATATTTTTGAAATATTATTGACTTTTAGTATTAATCTGATTACTCTTTCCACTTTCATCATCATCAGCAGCCCATAAATGTTCTTATTATTGGTACACAGAACTTCTTTTTGTGCGAAGGAGTGAGTCTTAATATGGATAAAGACTCAATCCTTCTCTTCTACAAACCCGCATTGGGCATGGGCCCAATGCGGGTTCGTAGATGTCACATAATTATATCTTCAAATTTTTGGTTGCAGAACATGCCGGCTTCCTCATCACCGTTTTGAGTGGTGATGACTTGAATTATGTACACAAAGTTATGCGCCTGGCTAGGTTAGAAACCATGGGCTAAAGGACAATAGCACTGGGACACCACTGCTCTCTAACTTGTTTTAAGAAGCTGAAGAGAGTGCTGTGAAAATTTGAAAATATTTTATGTGATGTGTACAAAATATTATGTGACTGTTAAAGAAAATATCAAAATAATAAATCTTGATACCATTTTATTAGGCTTGGGCATAGTCTAAATCGAATGCCAGTAATACATTTACTAATCTGATAAATAAACTATTGCTTTAAGATTTGGTAATATAAAAATCAAAAAATAAAACAATAACACACACAACTAAAGTCAGTGTTACATGGTCTTAGTTCGCGAAAATATTTATTCTTCCATTTTCATTCCCGGTTTACAATCTTACCAAACTGAATATGTTATAAATATTTTCTCAAATATTACCTTGCCATTCCTAGCATAGCCTGAAGCAGAATTCCTATCCAAATCGTATTTTTATCGGGAAATAGAATATGTATTAAATTTCTTCAGAGACTTTATTTCATTTTATCAGCAATATTATGCTAGTTCGTTTTTTATTTTGTTGTTATTTGTTAGATCATGCCATTGTTCTGCCTGCGGCTTTCTTTTCAGACCTCATTTAGGAATAGAAATATTTGTTGTATATAAAAATCTTTCTTCAAATGTTATAGACTTAGATACATTGGAAACCTGCGTCTTATGTAACTTTTTCTTTTATTGTGGTGCCTTAAAAATGTTTGGTTTGAAAATATTTAATGTTTTCTTCTTTCATCAACAACACGCTTCGTCTTTTCCTTGAGTTTTTAGCAATAATAATCTGGTTTTAAAAACCGAATTACAGATGCATGGAGATGCGAGCTTAACCTCCTTCTAAAAAAACCTTCTAAAAATATACATTATAGCTGCAGTGTGTGGTCTCCTGATGATTGCCGAGCTGACTGTTAATATTGACATCTTCATGAAGAACAAATTCGAATTCGCTTGAAAGATCGTGAAATGTTCGTAGCGTCGTTTGGCTCTATGCTTGGCTTTTTTTGTTATTCAGTTCCACAAAATTAAAAAAAGGGGATTGCTCGATGTTCTGTTACAAGTCAACGTTCAAATCTGTCAGCACCTATATTATGTATAAATACACCGTCGCGGCAGACCTCGCAGAAGATGGCGGGATGAGCTGGACAAAACTAACAACCAGTGGCTCACACTAGCCTTAGATCGAAATAGGTGGAAGTCATGGGGAGAGGCCTTTGCCCAGCAGTGGGATGATACAGGCTGACAGTAACAGTAACAGTAAAACCGAAAACAGACCATGACCACACAGATAATTATGTCCCTAACTTACACCACCATATCAGTTTCAATTCTTCGAAACAAATTCACACAGTCTAGTCGGACAAAGTTCAGTATAATTCTGCAAAACTAAGTTAAAGAAACAAAAGAACAACTCCAGACAGGAATGAGCAAGGCATTCTGGCGCCAACAACGTGCATAACACAATTTCTTGGGCCAACAGCTCTGAGTTAAGAAAGAGGAAATTGCAAGCCTGAACTATTTATCGCCACTGAAGGTGCAACCCGACTTTATGGGACTTTTGATAAATACTCTCAAGTATTACCTGAGGGTAGGTACGTAGAACTAGAATAGCAACTTAGTTTCAAGCAATATTCGGGGAAAGTACTCGTACTAACCCGGTTTCTGAAATGATGATGACATGAAAACATAATTATTTTTGCAAATACTCGTAGGTTACTATAAACGCTTTTACATGTCGTCTTATTACAAACTAGATGAGGCCGGTGTTTCGTAACTGACTACTCTAAGAAGAAACAGCCGACACAAACTCGAGACATTATATTGGTCATGTCATACGAGGACCATAGTTAACAGAGAATTTGAGTTAGAGTAGTTACTTGTCTAATTCTGCTTTGTCATTACCTACAGCAACTTAGTTTCAAGCAATATTCGGGGAAATTACTATTACCTAGTTTCTGAAATGATGATGAAAAAAAAAATTCTTGCAAGTAGATTATTATAAACACTTTTACACGTCGTCGTTCCACAAACTAGATGAGGCCGGTGTTTCGTACCTGACTACTCTAAGAAGAGACAGCAGAAACAAACTCCAGTCAAAGTCCAGACATTATATTGGTCATGTCATAAGAGGACCATCCTTAACAGGGAATTTCAGTTAGAGTAGTGTATTTATATTTGTCTAATTCTGGTTTGTCATTACCTAAAGCAACTTAGTTTCAAGTGGTTCAAAGCAATATTCGAGGAAAGTACTCGTACTTACCCGGTTTCGGAAATTATCATGAAATTAAAACATATTTATTTTTGCAAGTAGGTTATTACAAACGCCTTTTCATGTCGTATTTTTTTAAAACTAGGTGAAGCCGGTGTTTTGTGTTTTATTTTAATTTTATTTTAAATGTTAATTTTGACCGGACTAATTATAAATAAGCACCTAAATCGAGTTTGACAAGTCTCCAACCTCAATCCTTGATCCAGAAACCAGGTAGAAGTATTCTATAGTCATAAGAAGAGAAGGTGACTAAGTAATTCAATTTCAAAGTTCAAGTGAGAATAACGCTTAAAGTAGAACCTTGTCGAAACACGACTTTCCTTGTTAAGTTTCTAAGAATAGAGTAGTTTTGGAGTTTGTTACGGAACTGATGAATACGGTAGCTAATTTTCATTCATACCTACTCTCGGTTGTAGGTAAAGACTGTCAGACTTGTACCTAATTAAAAGTCTTACCAACTGAAAATCAACTTGTACCTTCAGTCGTCCTTTGCGTTCCAGAGCCATATTTCCTCTCAAAACTGAATTGCGGACTGGAGTAGAATTTTGGGGGTAAATTACACCGTGAAGTAAGCCCATCAGTTAATAATTTTATTATTCATCTTCTATACATATAAAAGAACAGGGGTTTTTCTTTTGACACGACTACAGCCGAAACCGCTAAACGCAGAAACTTGAATTTTGGACAGCATTTGCAGTCTACCATGTAGATTGGCAATAAGACGGGATTTTGCGAAAATCCTCCTCTAAGGGGGTGAAAAGGGGTGAAAACGTTTGTATGAAAAATCTTATTCCTTGGGTTTATAAACTTGAAACTTACCACGAATGAGAACACAAGTAAATAAATAAGATTAGCACCATTAATTTTTTTAAACTACCCTCCATTGGAAATCTAGGGGTTGTTAAAGTTTGTATGGAAAAATCATAACGCGTGAGCTGATGAATTTGAAAATCAGTATTTATATACTAGATAAGAATTAATCAAACACGTGTTTTTGGATTTTTCTAAAATCACCCCCCAAGTTGGTCAAAAGGGGTATTCAAGTTTTAAGGGGAGGATATTAAACCACTAAACGTAGAAACCTGAATTTTGGAAGGTAGTTACAATTTATAATGTAGATGAGCATTATGAAAGGATTTTGCGAAAATCTACCTCTAAGGGGGGAAAAGGGGTGAAATCCTTTGTATGTAAAATCTTATTTCTTGGGTTTATAAACTTGAAACTTGGTACGAATATGAGTAGAAGTAAATAAAAAAGATGGGCATTATAACTTTTTTTAAACTACCCTGTATTTTTAGGTTTTCCGAAAATCACTCCCTAAATTGGTGAAAAGGGATGATCAAGTTGTATTTTTATTTATATTTCATAAATCAACCCCTAACGGGGTGAAAATCGGAAAATTAGTTTGTCTAATATGATTGATTGTTTGTTTGTATTGAGTTTTTAGATTTTCTTATAAGGAGGGTGAGCGGGAATTAAATTCACTGAGTTCGAAATTAGAAACACGCGCAGACGAAGTCGCGGGCAAAGTTAAAATTAAATTAAAATTAAAAATTGTTTATTTGCACCTTAATAAAGAAACATAGTTATGCAATATTATACAATATTAGTTATCATTGTTAAGGTTAGTAAATTTAGTACATTAGAGTCGCAGCCAATACCTAAACTAAGATAACTTAATATCTTGTAATTATAGGCATCAGCGCCCACCCTCGCTTTGAGATTAGATGGTACTGTTTCCGATCAAACGGGCTATTAGGTGCAAAAAAAAAAAAAAAATATCAAGGTAAGTTACAAAAAAGAAAAGAAAGAAAAAAGTAATAATAATGAACCGGTAAACAGTGTTGTGATGATGAATGTAAGTGAAATGAATGAATATGAATTGACAACTGTGTGTGTGTATGCAAGTGTGTGTGTAAATGTGTGTGTGTGTGTGTGTGTGTGTGTGTATGTGTGTGTGAAAGAAATCGGAGGAAAACTTTTAAGTCGAATAAAATCTTATTTATCATAGGCAAGATAAATTAAATTATGTTTTACTATTATACAAGTACTCTAAACAACTTTTCTGTTTCATCATAGGTAAGTGTCAGCAGCCAGGTGATCACCTTCTGCCTGCATTCTCTTTTCGTTACGTCGGAAATATGTAACTGTTTATTTGCTATGTTGAAAAGTCGCGGTCCTAGAAATATGTTGAATTTTTGAGCAAATCTGGTCCTACAGGGTATAGACCTTAACAGATCGAAACGTCTTCTCTTCGTTAATTCTTTTTCAGCTCGGACACTTAAATTGGCATAGGAATGTTGTCTAACAATTAAGGCTAACACAAAGAGTTTGCGTACAGTCAATACCTTACATTCTTTGTAAAGCTCTGTGGTAGAATAATATCTGGGCTTGAAATAACTCACTTTTAATAAAGCTCTTTGAGCTCTTTCAATAATTATGTTATGCGTTTTTGAGGCACCACCCCAACAGGTAATGCAATAGTTAATAACTGATTCACACAATGAACAATAAATCATTTTCATAATATTAGCATTTGCTGAGTGCCTTATTTGTTTAAATATGTAAATAAGTTTTCTTACTCTATTTGACAAGTTAAATAAATGATTTTTAAAATTAAGATTTTTATCAAACAGGATTCCTAAATATTTAATACATTCAACAGCGGACAAAGATGGACAAGAACAGTTATTAGTTTCGCTTTGGCAAGTATGAGATATTATGCGATTGTATGTTGATTGTAGCGGTGCACTTGGGTTGCGAATACAAAAAGTGATGTATTTGGTTTTATCAGTGTTTAGAGACAAATAATTTTGTGAAAGCCAATTTCTAACCTTATTAAAACCCGTTTGTGCTTCTTGGAAGGTTTCATTCCAAGTGTCACCGTGGAAAGTTAGGGTAGTGTCATCTGCGTATGAAATTATTTTGCAGTTTTTGATATTTTGTAGCGTAAGATCATTGATATAAACCAAGAACAATGTAGGACCCAAGATACTACCCTGTGGGACTCCATGAGTAACAGGTAAGTCATCGCTTATATAATTGCCAATTTTCACTTTTTGTCTTCTACCAGATAGATAATCCGAGAAAAGTTTGAGCTGATTACCGCGTATACCAAGTTGAAATAGCTTGTTTACTAGGGTGGAAATAGAGACCGTGTCAAAAGCCTTCGCTAAGGCAAGAAATATAGTAAGACATTTCTTTTTGTTATCCATGGTTTTGACAATGTGATCGGTAAAATCATTTAAGGCATCTTCCGTGGATTTACCAGATCGGAAACCAAATTGATGTACTGAGAGCAGATTATATTTTTCTAGGTAACTTGTAAGTCTTATATTAATTATTTTTTCTAAGATTTTTGACAGAGAGGTCAGTATTGAGATAGGTCGATAGTTTGTGACACGGTTTCTATCTCCACCCTTGAAAATGGGTCTTACTATGGACCGTTTAAGTGATTCGGGAAAAATCCCCTTTTCTAAGCACATATTAAAGATATGCGTGAGCGGTGCGGTTATATTATTTTTTAACAATTTAAGAATATTAGATGAAATTCCATCATCACCTGCCGCACAGTTACTTTTCAAACCAATGATAATTTTTTCAACTTCCTCTTCGTCAGTCTCAAGGAGAACAAAAGAATTACTAGTCATAGACGTTACATTTGTAAGGTTATGTGACTTTGTTTTAGGGGTGATTTTGCCTGCTAAGTTTTCCCCAATGGTAGCAAAAAAATTATTTATGGCATTAACAGATAGTTGAGGGGTAGACTCCATTGAGAGAAGATCTAACGAGTTATCTTTTTTGGTGTTTCTATTTGTAATGTTGTTAATCGCTTTCCACATGTCCTTATTGTTATTACCTGCTTCTCTAAGTAATTGTTTTTCATATTCCCGTCTATGCTTATTAACAATCTTATTGAAAAATTTCCTGTAACGTTTGTATGTGATTTCCAACACTACATTATCCGGATTTTGTTTGGAATTTTTGTGCATCCGATCCTTATTACGAGAACATCTGATCAAACCCATTGTCATCCAGGGTTTTAATATTCTAAATCTATTTGTAACATTTAGTTTTTTTGTGTTTTTTTCAATAATATCCGTAATTTTAGATTTGAATAATTCCATGGCAGTATTTGGGTCAGTAGCATTAAAAATAGATGTAAAATCAATACGATCACCATCCAATTTGATCGCTTCTAAATCAATTTTATTTATTTGTCTCTTTATCTGTTTCCTAACGTTATAAATTTCAGCACAACAAAGTATAGGAGCATGATCAGTTATAAGGGAATCAACAATAAATGTGGTTAATGGTATTTTTGATTTCAAAATAACATGATCTAAACAGCTATTTACGCGTGTTGGTGTGTTAAATGCTGGAAGAAGTCCATTAAGAGATATAAAATCAAGATAATCTGCCACAAAGCGATCAGTGCTGCCAGTTGCAATATTTATGTTGATGTCGCCCACCATAATAATATTCTTATAGGAAGATAAGCCATCTATTATTTTTTGTAACGATTGAAGGAAATTATTTATGGTTTTAAAACAATAAGGGCGGTATATCGCCAAAATAGCCACTTCACTACCAACTCTGATCAATAAACAGTTGGCGTCCAACTGGTTCTTCAATCGAGGCTTTAATATTACTTTTCATAAATACTACCACACCGTCATTCTGGTTATAGTGAGAAGATGTGGACA
The DNA here is from genome assembly GCA_036375495.1 of Agrotis segetum. NCBI lineage: Eukaryota > Metazoa > Arthropoda > Insecta > Lepidoptera > Noctuidae > Agrotis > Agrotis segetum. The sequence goes on along the minus strand of JAQSVV010000209.1, from coordinate 485,164 downwards.
TACTCAAATAACCATCTAAAACAGGAAGACTTTGTACGCATGACATCCAGCATTCAGAAAGAACTATGACATCGATATCAAATTGGAATCTTTGTAGGAGGATATTTAAATTATCAAAATTAGCATTAAGACTGCGAATATTTTGAGATAGAATTTTTAAGTAGGAGGTAGGTTGTTTTAAAAAGGTTGTACATCGTTCAGGCTCACAGGCAATCGTTTCGGACAAGGAGTAGTTATCTATTTCACGTAATAAATCAGAATCGAATTTTATAATAAAATTTCACAATGGTGTACAACATTATTATGAGTATGTGAGCATTTTTTGTGAATGCTATCAAAAGGCTAATTTTTACTAAAAATCTTAGTGAAGTTATCAATAAATAATCCTCAGATTTGGGAAGGTGTGCGGTGTAAGTGAACAGTGTGTTCTGAGTAAAAGTGTGCGTTGGTTGTGAGGTGTGAATGTAAGTATGTATGTGTGTGGTTCGGTGAAAATTTACCGGTTTACATGGAACATAAACCATGTAAATAAATTTAAAAATTAACAGTATTTTTAACAATATTTTTAACAATAGAAAGCAAAATATAGTCATATGAAAGAATGAGGTAGATTTTAAGTTAATATTCACTTTAACAAATGTGAGACACTGTTTAGGGCAACAATATATCCTTGATATTAGTCATTTTGTGACATGAATAAGTCTTTCAAGTTGTTCTTCGGTTTTGATATGGATCGTAGGTTCCAACTCGCCTTTTTTTACTAAAATCTTTCCATTCGAGGTCCAGCAGAACTTTAGTTGGCTACTTTTGACATGCTTTCTAGCGAGAAATAGTAGTTTTCTTGCATTTGGAGTGAGGTATTCAGTCACATACACGGGGGATGATACTTCCGCACCCAGGTTGCCACCGTTTAACTTTATGTCTTTAGATTGGTTATATGTTTTAACCGCCTTTAGTACCTTAGTTTTCGTAGAATTATTGCAAAATTCCATAAGTATAGAAGGGTGGTTGCCCTTTTTTCCCGGCAATCTAAAGGCGTCTTTTATGCATGAGTTTGGAACATTGGCGTTAACAATTTCAAACAGGTTTCTTAAGTATCTGTCTAAGTCAGTTTTGCATTCATTATGCTTTTTAGGCAAATTCCTCAATTCCAGAAAATTTATGTTAGAATTCCTTTGCATTTCCTCTATTTTCTCTTCGAATAACATAAGAAGTGCTCGTTGTTCTTTGCATTCTCTTTCTAAGCGGTCACTTTTAAGTATGACATCATCATATTGTTTGGTAGTGAATGATATGGATTTGTCTATTTCCTGATATGATTTTTCAATGAGCGAAAGGGAATCTTCAATTTTTGTTAGTCTCGCGTCAGTGCCCATTTTAAAAGATGAGAATTGAGTTTTTATTTAGTGAGTGCTAGTTTATTAATAAAAGTACAGCATCAGCTTCAGTACATAAATTAACTATGGTAGTTGTGAGTAATCTAAGCGCACGGCAGTGCGCAAACCTAGTTCCAGCAACAGGCCGCGCGCATGCCGTGTAGACTTATACAGTTGCTAATAACAACAGTTATACAATAAGTATTTATGTATAGTAGATATGTAACAATATTCATCAGTTGGAAAATTCTAGAGATCAAGAATCTTCCAAAGAAACCACAACCACTTTACAGCGAACAATAAAACTTACCACTTAATTATTTTTATTTTTTTAGATAATATACATAATAAAGATAATTTATTCCGTTACTTTTACAATGTAACTTTCAAACCTGAATATGAAACATTGAAATTACTTTATGCCCGGTTTACATTATTCCAGTCCAGCGATCCAGTCCAGTACTGGATTGCTTACTGGAAAAATGTAAACCGGCATTGGAAGGATTCAGTTCATTCCAGTGCCGGTTTACATTTTTCCAGCAAGCAATCCAGTACTGGACTGGATCGCTGGACTGGAATAATGTAAACCGGGCATTAACCGTTCCGAGTTGATTGAATGAGTTTTCCAAACTTTTGACGTAGATACTTATTTAAAGTTGGAATTTGTTAATTAAATTTCGTAAGTACCAATTTACTTATTTGTGGGTCCGTATCTCAATGTATGGTTTCTACAATTAACAAAAAGAGTTCGTTTGAATGTAAATGATTGAAATAAATCTAATATCTTTAAACGAGTAATTCTTGTATTTTATTTATTATATAATCAGGATCTCGGAAACGGCTCCAAGGATTTTCATGAAAGTTACAGATTATGGGTTTTTCGACTCAAGGAATCGATTTATCAAGGTCCCAGGTTCGAGAAAAGCTCGGTTCCCAAGATACAGACATTTTAAAACCGAGCGAAGCTCGGTCAACCAGATAGTGAACAATGAAAAGGGAAAAAAAATAAAGGAAGTGAAAACCTTCTCCTCCTCGTCGCTGTCAACGAGAATTAAGTACACAATAATGAACTACATTGGAACAACTATTTACCCTATATTATCCCACTGCTGGGCAATGACATAAACCCTACGATATTCCCTACCGCGGATGCCGTTACACGAAGTTTCCGTAATAAAGTTAGGGACATCACACAAACGTGATGTCTCCTGACATTCGTACCAGGTTTCGCAACTACGAACAGATGTCAACTATGGATATTAGTTCAACTAGACGATTTAAAATTTAATCAAGAGTTTAACTGAAGGGAATTTTGCTATAAAAGATAGTGAGGGAGATACATAATTTAAGAATTAATAGGTAATATTATTAATGGTCATGTCTGCCGCAGACCCGATGACAGGTGGAGTAGGAAGGTTCTCGAATGAAGAAGATGGACCGATGACCTGAAGAAGGTGGCTGACAGTGGCTGGATGAAAAAAGCAGAGGATCGTGCGCTGGGGCGCTCCCTGGGAGAGGCCTATGTCCAGTAGTGGACTGCAATAGACTGAAAATGATGAGCTAATATTACACCTCGGACGCTGTTGCTGATACGTTATAGCTTAAATAAATAGTAAGCTGAAGTGCGCGATAAAAGCTTAATATAAAACGTCTATCATCATCGTTGTCTATCTTATACAAATACAAACGAATTTTAGAGCAAGGAATGTATCCTTACTCTAAAATTCAATGTGAAGTGAAGTGGATTTAAAATTGCTTTTAGCACAATGTGTAGCACAATACTTAACAGTAGAACACTACATCCAGGTACAAAGAGATTTTATCAAACAATCGGGAGATAAAGGTTCACAGGGCTTGTTCACTTGGGAAACAAAATGGTGAAGAGTTTTTATTCCACATATTATTTAAATGAAACATCGGAGTTTAATATTGAAGAGTTTTCTTCTTTCTTCTTAGTGAAAGTTTTTGATTCTTCCCTAATATATTATTTTCTTCATTATTACTTATCTCTTAATTTCTTAATTTAGTAGATAACATTAACGTTAAACTAGTGTTGAACTGTGTAAAAACTCCGTATTCTATTGAGTTTCTCAATAGAAAAAGAAAGAGGTCAAATTACAGTGATCTATGGTCACTCACATACCGCCTACTGATCCCTACATTAAAGTATTACCACTCAATAATACCACAATACTTCCAATAGTAAGAAAAAGAAATCACCTCATAAATAAGAGCCAATTATCTGAGAGGAAAAAAAAACTGTCGAGTATTCCAAAGTTCGAAAATCGAGACTTTAAGACCGATCCTTATCATGAAATACTTGTTACACCCTTAACCCATGTTATCATTCGAATAGCTACAACCCATCGGCGTCGTTTAGGGGTATTCATGACTCTGAAACTCTGACAACGTGTAATTCATTGTTAGAATATCGGTTTTTCCCAGAAGGTACATCCCTAATTGGGTTGTGAATTTGAAAGGCCAGACAGAGACCTTCTGTAAAGTATTTTTAACATGTCTGGAAAAATGTAGTGAAACATATGATACAGAATTTTTAGTAACAAGTTTTAGCGAATACCTACAAAAATTTAATAAAAATATGTAAAATCCTTTCAAGTACTCCGAGCGCAACGCCACCCCATCGATCTATAAGTTAGATTATTTTCATTTTAACGGTGGTTTAAATAATAACCTTTAGTGTGACCCCTTACTGGATTTCATTTTACTAGATATCATTTATATCGTTTATTATGTTACTTCGTACTTTTTCAAATGTAAATGCGAAAGTTGGTGAAGATCGATGGATGTTTGTAACTCTTTCACAAAAACTACTACATAAACGGATTTCAAGGTAACCAATACGGATATTAATAACCTGGATTCAACACAAAATATCCTTTTTGTGATGTTTTTGTGGCATAAAGTTAATTAAATTCAAGGGAAGCATGCAAGCAGCTTCGCGGAACTGTTTCACCATAACCGTGGCTCTGGTACGTAAAGGGCTACTCAAGGATCACCGTGGATTTTAGCCAGTCAAGTCTGACAGTCCCTCCCGTCCGACCCCGGGGAGGACCCATTTCATGATTTTACCACGATAAATAAAAAAAGGGAAGCATAGGCTAGTTACATGACACAGAAGTCGTTACGTTTCTTTGTACCAAATGCGTACTTGGGGCGGGTCGCTAGAATCTAATAAAAATAAGATCAGTCATATCAAAAGAAGCCAACACTCGACCTTGATGAAAGAAACATTTAATTAATTGCACGAATGCTCTTAAACGAACTAATTATTTTATAGCGAGTTTGCGACATCATTCTTCTAGACGAAGTATGAAATAACAAAGAACAAAATTGAATGAATGACTCAGTTGAAGAAAAATTGTCTAAAAATTCCATGTGATTCCAAGTTTGAAGTTTGAAGAGGCGTCGTTTTGGTTATAGATGGCAGTTGTTTTACTAATGTGAACTGAGTGAACAGAACACCAATTTATCTGACACACTTGTACAATCGACAAAGTGGAATCATGACCCATTTTGACAATAAATCGTTTGAATCCGTCAAATTGACAAAGATCAAAGTCATTACCATGGATATGTATGTTTACGCGAATGTGGACCTAATTGTATTTGAATGTCTGTAGGAAAATAAGCTTATGGTGGGTCATAATTCCACTTTGTCGATTGTACCTATAATTATATTTTTGGAGATTTGATACTTCTGCTATTCTAGAAAGGCAACAATGTTAACCCGCCTAAAGCTCTATGAAGACCTATTCATCTGAAAAATATCTTGTCACTTTATTTTCCACATTTCATTACTTTATTTGTCAACTTTTTCATTTATTAAACTATCGAAACACTGTTGCTTTAATGGATTATAAGTAGTCACGAAAGTAATGATTATGGCTCTATGGCCATGTATTAATAAAAATAAATAATAATAGCTCTTCTCATTTTCAGATTACGAAGAAAAAATATTAACAAGACTTAACAAAAATCCCACAAATACCTGTAATCATATTAACTGTCTCAATTACTCGTAGAAGCACAACAAAAAATATTTATTGGAAAACTGGCAGACTAAAACCCTTTGAGTGGTCTTCTTAAGATGTTCCGTCTATAACCGCCCTTAGAAATAGACATGTTACAAAAGATCTCATGGAAATGCTTGGTCGTCGCTTAAGGCGTTTGCCTACAATTAGGGGAAAGGTGACCAAAATGGCCTCCTAACAGGAAAACAGCATCCCAGAAAGCTTTGGACAATGGGCTCCGAAATAATCGGTATTCCCCTTCTCTTTCTCTGTTATTGTCAGTGTTTGCCCCAGGTTTAAGATGATTGTTTTTGTACGAAGGCAATTAGGCAAATTGTCGGGGCAAACACTCAAAGGGACAAAATTCTGAAATTGTTCTAACAATTTTGGGAAAAGGAAAAGGTTGTAACGACCTTTTATGTGGTTTACTTAGCAAATTGTAAGTCTGTCAGTTTCCTCAATTTGTAGGTGGAACGCGTGGTTAATTAAAATATTTTTCTGTCATTACTTATTTATTTAAATTATTTAAATTTCTAGCTCGTGCTAAATGAATAGCGCACGAAATAATTTTTCCATTTTCTTCCAAACCATGGCTGTAGCATTTTTTTTGCATAAAGAGTTTTGTTTTTAAACAAAAATACAAGCTTTTTACAACTCGATCATAATTTTATGTTTAAGTAGCTTCTACAGAGGGGTTCTATTGTTTGGATTACTTTTCTTGTCAGCAATTCTGGTGCTTTTAAGCGCGATTAATCCATTAGAACGCATTTCAAACATGATTAAGCAACGTTGCTACTTTCATGCTACCCTTTAAGTTTCCAAAAACCATTATACGCCATCTTAATGCTGTTCTTTTCACAAGGAACAATTTATTTAAGTGGGGAAGCACACAGCTTGTTCATTTTCATGCGCAATAAGAACCCCTTAGACGTTCAAAAGGGCGATTGTACCGCAAGAATAAAAATCTGAAATATCATCCCATTTACGGGAGAAAAACGATTAAAGTGATAACAATGAAAATAAAAAAAACAAAGCCTTTGTAAGAAAAGGAAACAAACAACCCGACAATCCACTTGTAAAAAGTTACGTAAGGTTTTAATTTAACCGTTTAAAGATCTTCGGGTGAGTAGTAGTACACCATACAGAGTGACATTCCAGCAGTTCAAATGCTCTAAAAATAAGCGTGATGTTTATACTTCAATATTACGTCCCATTTCCGAGCTCGCAGTGTCAGTAATAGAGGCACAAACGTCAGTCGTGTCAAGCCTTGCCCGCATCTACACGAGCACTGGCCATAAACAATCGCCATACACAATTTGGAACGCAACTACTTTTTTTCGAACGCATTTGAATAAAAAAAGGCGCGAAAATAGAATGTGTCAGCCTTGAACTTTTATTGTCTGTATTGTTTGTGTTTTGTTTCGTAAAAGGAAAAATATTTCCTTACGATGAAGAATTTTGTTTTGTATGCTGTTTTCGTGATATTATTTTCAAATGGTGAGTTTAAAACTTTTATTTTTCGTTGTTATTATTTCATAGTTTGGATTTATTTTCGTTTTAGTAGTTATTCTAAGTACAAGAAGTTTTAAGTACTTATTTTTTATGATGAGGTAAGTAACTCGTTGCTTTAAGACCAGGTTTTGAGTGGTTCAATAATACATATTGCACCGGAAAAGTTATATTGCTAGTTGCAATCCGGTTGACTAGCGTTAAAATGCAAAATCTATGGAAAGAAACAAGTCCTTGTATATTGCTTCACAGTCAAACAACTACATTCTTAGGAATCTTTAAATAACATTTCATTACACGTAAGGACGTAAGAAGCAACCTGCTTAGTATTTGATACGATCTTCGTAATCAACAGAATTATTGTACCTATGTATTTACATAATGAAATGCCTTTAATATGCGTTAGTTATAATGCATTTTGTAAGTCTACGTATATAAAACTTGCTATTAAAATAATTCATACTAGGTGCACAAAACCTGAGGTAGTTTAATATTATGACGAGGAAACTTTAATTTTTAATTATAACAGTTTAAATTGTGGTAACTAAAAAAAAAAAAGGAAAATAAAAAACAATTTAGACATTTTATTCGGGCTGTAGTCTGTAGTATCAAATAGATCTTATACTATTAATAAAAAATAATATCATAAGTAATTATATTAATCAGCCTATAATGTCCCACTACTGGGACAAAGCTCTCTTCTTAGAGAGGCAATGGGCTGTATGTAAGCCAAAACGGGACGGGCGTGGGCCAAATGCGGGTTTTTAGAAGTCACATGTCTTTGAATTTTTGTCAAATACTTTTAATGTGTAGAGAGCAGTGGTGGCACATGGTAACAGAAACTGTTCTTAATACGGTGAAGGAATACTTCGTGAGGAAACCTTTATGTCCTAGACCCAAAAATTCAAAGACACGTGACATCTAATAACCCGGTTTCGGCCCACTCCCGCCGCGTTGCTGGCAACAAATGGACAGACAGACAGACGGACGGACATCGGAGTCTTAGAAATAGGAGCCTATTTACCCTTTTTTACGTGGTAAAATCATCAAATGAGTCCTCCCACCCCGGGCAGGGCGGAAGGGACTGTCACACTCGTACTGACTAAAATCCACGGTGTCCTTCAATAGACCTTTATGTTCCGTGGTCACGGTAATGAGATAAGTCCTGCGACCCCGGCAGGCTTTGGCCCTCTAGAAGGGGCCCCGTCATCGTGCTGACGCTCTTTGAGGCGCGCGTGGAACACAACCTATTTATCCTTTGGGTATATGTACCTCTAAAAATGAACAAAATCATTGTTACGTATACAACATCATAAATACTTACATCCTCAATTCATATATATACAAACCTATATAGTATCATATCAATCTAATACTATATAGGTTTGTATATAGAAAGCTTAGCTAGCCAAGATAGCTATAATGTAATTGGGAAACCCCACAAGTTGATGCGAATCTGCACGTATAGAATTAAGCCGGGTTTCCATCGCGAGCGGAACGGACACATTAATGACCCAGCGGGTGAAAAGAGTTAAAATGAGCTCGCTCTGGGAACGCAAAAACTATTTGTTGGTGGAAATACAAGTATGCAGTTTGTGCCTGCGAGTTTAAAGGATTCATTCATGTGTCCGTTCCGCTCGTGGTGGAAACCGGGCTTTATAGATACTCGTCGATACTCCATAGTTGTGACCGTGGATCTACTTGTGGTTTTTTAATCCTTTCGGATGAAGCCTACTATGCATTTCAATTAATAAAAGGATGATCTTGACGCCATTTTTAACAAAAATTACTTTTGTAACAAAAAATAATTATTTATTATCGTTATTATTTTGTAGTTAAGTATTTAACAATATGATTACTGTTTAATGAAAAGTAGGTATACCTACTGAATTAGATCTCTAATTCTTAAAAGAAACGCGAAGTACTTACTCCTGGCGAAAAATATTAAGTCATAGCAAAGTTAGACTTTTATCTTACTTCCCACTAATATTATTACATGTAAGTTTACAAGGATGGATGTACAGAGATAAACTATAGTCTGGATTTTAAACATAGGCTACATTTTATACCAGTTTTACATTCATGTGGGATAATTTTCGACAACCACGCGTGCAAAGGTACTGGTACGAAACTAATGTTATTTATAAAATGACTGCCTAGACAATTATTCTACGCACATTCGTACATATAAACATAGTTGTGTATACATGTATATAAAGTGTTTATTGTATATAATTTACACTAATAACGTCTAGTGTTGGCAAGTTGGCGTGCAGAAATACAAGGCCGAAGTAATTTTGCAGAAGTAACTCCTAATACAAGAGTTGTAGGTCAATTATTGTATCAATAGACAATGATCTTGGCCGACACTTTGAGTGGCATGTTACTTTACGATGATTTATTACAAGGACTTTCGCAAAATGTTATTTATGAAGACAAGTTTTGCGCGTATCCAAACGTAATGCGTTTGGATACGCCTGTCAGACATAATTGGTGTTTCAATTTCAAATTATTTAATTTTCAAATTATTTATTTCAAAAAGTGGTACAGTCTGTTACAGGTAGGAAGACAACTTAGGAATAGTTTACACGACGAGAAGGTAACAATACAATTTTAAACCTGATGTCCTAGCTAGATTACTTAATAATCTGTATTAAGGACATTCAGCACTCATTTCCCAAAAAAGTGACAAAAGAATTGGCTAGACTGTGATAAAATGATTACTTAAAAAAATTTAGAACAATAACAAAAGTAAAAACTTCACTATAATTAACGTGTGTGTGCACTTGGGTTTGAGTGTGTGTAGATGTATGTGTGTGTCTGTGTGTGAGTGTGATTATTTTGTGTTATGTGTGATTAATTAGTGTGTGTTTACTTAAGCGTTATAAGAAGGGATTCGGTATTATCGTAGTTTTTGGAGGATAGAAATTCGGTGATCCGCTTTTTGCATGTCAGCTTACAAGATGTTTGTAAAGGGAGTATTGCGTTTATTCTATTATATAAAAATGGTCCTAGATAAAAAAAGAATCTTTTTGTGAAAGTGAAGTATGGGTGAGGTACAGTACACACCCTGTTTCTTCTTCTTGGTATTATCGACCGTTGTGAGGTTGGAGTGTTGCTGTGTTGTTGCAAAATAGTGCTGAGAATAAACATTTGGCGAACTGTAAGCACCTTACATTTCTGGTAGAGGTCTGAAGTAGGATAAAGAAGTGGTCGAAAGGTTGCTACTTTCAGGACTGCTCGCTGCGCTACCTCGAGAGGCTTGAGTGTTGTTTTAGCAGCACCACCCCAACATGTGATACAGTAAGAGATCACAGACTGGCACATTGCAAAGTATACATGTGAGTTTCTATGCTTGTAAATTTTTGCCTCACTCTAGGAATTTGTACCAGAAATGTGAGGTAAAAGTACTTATATTTAAAAAAATATATAAACAGATACTATAATTTTGTATTATTAAATTATAAATAGTCATTGGTGTTTAACAAATCAACAAACAGATTGTCCATTTGCATCGAAATTCAACTACGAAAAGGTTAATTATTATTATTATTTAAATTAGTGATATTGATATTTTATGAACGTATCTATTATTTTGGTAATACACAGACAGCAATTAATGAACTGCATTGTTCATTAGTCCGTCCTTAATTGCGTTTTTTTTTTTTAATTTTCTTATATATAATAGGTATAACCCAATACATCAATTATTGCAGGTATCCCCACTATATAATTTTAAATACTATGACCAGTTTTTTAGCGGCTTCAAACAATGTTTTGTACTTTGACCAGTTGAAACAAATTGAACCTTCAAACTTCACATCATCGAGATAGAGGTTTTTTGTTCCAGTATAATATTCGATACCACAAATATGGAACAGTAAATTTAACAAAGTCGAAGGCAAACTGAAAATAGGGCTGTCAAAGCTTGCATGTGCCTGTTCTGTATTATGAAGTTGGTGCAACTCAATTTTCGTACCGTCTATCAAACGAGAAACCATTTCGAACGATTTCCCTTCCTGTGAATTATGTCGAAGTCGAATAAAAATATATTTTTCATATAACTTATTAGCTTGAGTAAGGGAAATTGAAATAAATGGATTTTTTTTTTATAGAAACTTGACTAGTAATAATTGTGTTTTTTTTTTTAATGTGATCTTCCATATTATATTCATTTTAAATGTCAATTGATTTTTACAGCATTACAGATTTACAGCACATCTATTTTACTTAATTATAATCTAAAAGATCTGCGACGGTTAATAGTATAAACTTTTGAGTCACTGATTTAGACTGGAAAACGATCGTTTTAAAAATACGTCAATATTGGATATTTAAAATAGCAGAGGCTGATTTAAAAAAATAAGCAAAGCAGTACGTAGACTACATTATCTTGAACTAAAGATAATTATGTTGAATTTGTTGTTATTCTAAGCAAAACAAATAGCCAGCACCAATAAATGTAATCCTTACGGTTACGAGTATTATGGTGGATTTTTTTACATTATTTTGTGAAAAAAAAAGATATTTGATAAATATTGTGAACTGCAACGTGTCTTTGCTCTACTATATATTCATTGTAGTATGAAAACTTCTTAGTGTAAAAGCACAGGTGTAGGCATAAAAATAGTTTTCTTTTCTTTGATCCTTATACCCAGATGTGAGCATTTACGTCGCTTCCTAAGACTGCCGAATCTTTTACATAGCAATAGATATTTATTTAGATCTATAAACAAATTCTGTTAATGTTTATCTGACTGAATGTTAGTGTAAATCTCTCGTCAAAGTCAAACGTTCAAATATTTGAAACTCAATCTGAATCGGGGTTCAGAATAAACAAGTTAATGTATAATCAATAATGTTAGCATTAAGATTGGTTTTAGTTTATCTAGAATAGTAATTAAAGTTACCAGATATTTTAGAGGCTATTTGGATTGGAATATTTCTTCATCATCATCAGATCAGTCGTAGTAGGATGTCCACTGCTGAGTATAAGCCCCCCACATTTGAAAATTTAGGTAATAAATAATAAAGAATACAGATTTACATACACTTTTAAAATTTGGCACATATGTTCAGACGCTGATATAGACTAACATATACGAAAACTGGGCAGTTCTGTAAATATTACATACATACGTGTCGAATTGATAAGGAACCTTTTTTTTTTTTGAAGTCGGTAAAAAAAGTACTTACCGGCTTCAAAGACTAACAAAATAACTTTTCTTTCGGAAGGTCGGTGACAATAGTCAATGAACTAAAAATCAAAGCTACCCACTTCCGAAAGAAAACTTATTTTAAACTTTTTTGTACTTGTGTGTTGAAAAAAAAAGTTTTTTTTTATGTTAAATCATCGAATGGAGCAGAAGGGGGCAGTCCGATTGTAAATGACTAAATATAACAGAGTGATTTTGTTCAGTTACGCACTCTAAGTAACAAACTAAATTCTCTGACGACAGCATAGTTTCAGTGGCAGATATAATTCTAAACTAGGTCAAACCCTTAAGTGTGTAGTCAACAATGTACGTAGTTCTAGTTTTATTACAACTGACACAAAGTAGCTACACTACTTTCTGAGTTTCAGTGCTAAAGTAAACCTTTTCTCAGTGACAAACTCACTTTCTTCAAGGTAAAAGTACGTAATAAAGTTTATATTTTTCTCTTACACCTGAAGTAGTGAGATAGTGTAAAGGAAATAATGGAACGGTAAGGCAATATGCACACGAAAACACGTTTCCTCTCGTCCGCACTCGATCTGGGCGAAAGAGGTGAAATAAAATATTATATATTATAAGCTACGCTTGTCCGCGCGGTGGATCAAATTGATTAGATGGATAGATTTTAGGCTTCAACGGATTTTATAAGTACAAGAGAATGCAAGATGTGATCCGCTTCACCGCGCCTTTTCGTGTGAGAATCGCCTAAGATAAGTGCGAGTAATGTAAGCATCACACGTTTCTAGAAGTGGCTTTAGATTGTAAAAAGAGTTAGGTAAAATACTAACTTGACTACTTATAAAAATTTAGATTTTTGAAAAATAACCTTGTTTTTTCCTGTAGGTATACAATTACACATATATATATTTAGTTGCGGAATAAAGGCACTTACTCGAGTATCTGGTTTCTGACTCATAAACATCACACAGTCAATCACTTGACATGCTCCTTTGCATATTTCGAAAAACCTCTTTCTATTCGTGGTTATTTTGATATATTAAGTAGTGTTGATTTTTTTCTGGTTTTCATTGGTATTCTATGTATCGCAATAACTTGCAGACTTACTACGTACCTTTACAAAAAGTAGTATATTGAAAAATATCCGCTAACTTAAAATAATCGACATATTTCTAGATCACAAGTTCCACAAGTATTAGTTACTGTAACAAAATATTTAAAAGCGTAATGTTAGGAGCGTGCATCGTCAATTTGATGCGTTCGTTCGGTCACCGACTAGTTGAGCTCGTTAAGCAAACGTGACGTTATCAATTCCTGAAATTATGAGCCCCATTATTTGTGTCATGGTGGTGCTAAATGGGACGCGTGGTTGGAGTTTTGAATTGAAGAATTTTTGTGTTTTGTTTGCCGTTATGAATCGGTAGCCTTTTTATATCGTGGTAAAATCTGAAATGAGTCTTCTCCCGCAAAGAGTAATACAGGAGGGACTGTCAGACTTGTACTGACCAAAATGCACCAAAATCCCTTTACGTTCCAGGGTCACGGCTATAACACAGTCCCGCGACACCAGTAGGCGTTTGAACCTCTATGGAGGGATTATAAACCCCATTATTTGTGATTGGTCGTGCTAAATGCGACGCGTATTCAGAGTTTTTCGAAAGTAGTTCGGAATTGAACAATGTTTGTGTTATGTTTCCAGCATGAATCGCCTTAGCAAATATCCTTGACTGCAAATATTAAGCTCACTTAGGCAAGACATTATAAAACAAACACGTTTAACTGTAAACGCACCTTAAACGGCTCTTTAAACGGGCTCTCGGTTGTTTTTTATCAGACTTTTTGATTCAAGAAACACATTTTTCTGCTTCTTCTTTGCCTTTGCCCTTTACCTGGGGTCTGCCCTCCTCGTATTTCGGCGCCAGGCCGCTCTGTCCTGGATTGTCTGTGGATTCAGCTGTGCCCGTTTTAATACCCCTGCGGCCCTGGTAACGGTTGTCAACCACGTGGCCAGTGGCCTCCCTCTGCCTTTTTTCTTTTCTGGGATGCGCAATGCTCTCTTAATAGTGTGCTCTTCGTCTCACCTCATTACGTGTCCAAACCATCCTCAGTCATTTTTTCTGCGGTTGGAGTGACTTTGAAGGAGCTTCTCATGAAACATTGATGCTCAAAAATGTGTTAAAAATAAATAATTATCTGAAATTTTCTGAGAAATCTCACGGAAATAAATGAAAACTACTAAATTTTTATTTGTAAGTTACTAATTGACAAAATATCAAAGCTATATCCAAATGAGATTTATGAAAAACCGGAACCCTAGCATGAATGTATCGGATTCGATCCTACTTCGTACTTGAAGTTGAGAGTAGATATAAAAGAAAAGTAAGAAAAGTTTTAAATATTAATGAAATTATTTCCTCAATTTATTTTACTACGCCCATTGATCTACAAGAATTTTGCGTACATTTAAAACGCGTTGCCAATATACTTTTATTTTACAACAAACTTGTTTCAAAGCGTGTTTGTTATTAGGCCCATGTATCTTCCTTTATTTGAGTTTTATTTTACTTTTACGATGAAAGTTAAAGGTTCGGGACTCAAACACTTACTCCTGATTTGCCCTTATTAAGCTTCAAGACTAAATGTATTCAATTGGATAATAACAATGTCTGTTCTTGACTGATATAAGGCAAGTCGGGAAGAGTGGCCTTGATTATATTAAATAAGGAATGTTTTGGGTGTTGGTGTAATACCGCTCCATATATTTTTGTCCTTCTGTGTGAGGAATTTAAACTACGGAAAGTCAGATACATTTCAAACTATGGCGTGTTTTTTATTAATCTACCTGAATTTTCAATTATGAAATCGTATTCAAAGCTTGTTTTTAATATTTATGATTCGTGTGATTTTTTTGACTTTTAACTTGTGAAATGAAAAATCAAAGTATCATTTATCAATGAGTGACGTAAATGAAAATTCCTGAAACCAAATAATTAAAAATGTTTCAAATGTAATGGCCAACCACAAAAGTCCTTTTTATCCTATGTACAAATGTACATATTAATAAACATTATTCCCTAATTTTACGGATTGTTTCGAACTAAAACGTTCAATTAAAATTAATGGTTCAAAAATTTAGATAGTAAAGTCTAAAATCCTTTTAATTTTACACGAGTTCCTAAAATCAGTGCGAAGGTCGTTGCCTCTGAAAGTAATTTATCATTCGTAAATTATTCGAGAGATTAGTATTTACATAGACAGCAAATATTATAAATAAAACAGTCTGTATTTGGTTAGATTTCATCTAAACGACTACTTTAATGTACAGGAGTAAATACCAAACATAATTATAATTTGTCAGTTCTGTGTAAAGGTATTTTCACAGTTAATATTAATTTTATAACTTTAATACTATCATTTTATAATTCGTTTTTCTTTGACTCCTGTGTTTAAAACAATAACAGCAAAATTTTATGCCATTTTTCACGAATACAATACCGCACAAAAAGTGCACCTAAATGCAAATGCCGCATATATATATCAAATTTCGGACGCACTGTAATATTTTAATGGGGTAAAAAGATTTTATTTTACATAAAATATTATGTAGGTAATATTATGTAGGTATTCTATGTAGGTAGTATTTTTACAAGAGATGAAAAGATTGTGCTTATGTGCAAACGAAATTAAATGCGGATAACAAAGTGAACGGTGCTATACTTACATGCGGTTGAATTCAGTAGACTGAGGCCTTACCACGAGCTCTTAACACGATCCAGTTTAGGCTGAGAAAAAGAGACAGAGCTAAACAAGTCATCTAGCGCCATCTCTTTCCCACATCCTAAACTGTATCGCGTTAAGAGTTCATAGTAGGCCACCTGATGTCAAAAAAGATCCGCCTGATGGTCCACAATGGTGTGTTTGTGCTTACACTTATGTGTGGAACTAAAATGTTTGGTATGGCAAACGGCGTGTCGTGTTCCACGCGCGCCTTGAAGGCTACCAGCAATCTGCTGGGACTCCCCTAAGATGACCAGAGCTTGCCGGGGTCGCGGGACTGTCTCATCAGGAAACCGTGACTCTGGAACGTAAAGCGCCATTGAAGGATCACCGTAGATTCACAGACATAATTATATACAGTCCCTTCCGCCCCGCCTTGGGTAGGAGGACGCATTTAATGATTTTACCACTATAAAAAAAGCTTTCACCACTTACCCTGAAAGATTTACTATGTTGATGATGATGATGTACCACAAAAAAGGTCGCCGAAACAGGTGGCCTACCATGAACTCTTATCGCGACCCAGTTTAGGCTGTGGTAAAGAGATGGCGCTAGACGACTTGTATAGCTCTGTCTCTTTTCCACAGCCTAAACTGGATCGCGATAAGAGCTCGTGATAAGGTCTCAGAATATAGTATTAAACTAAACGTTTCTCCTCCATATAAAATTTACTAATTAGTAAAATCACCTTGGATATCAGTTAGCTACTATAATAATGCCATAATTACGTCAAACTCCTGTTACGTCCAACACAATGGGCGCCTAATTAATACCAGATGACGAACAAGCAGTATTTATAGGGAACTTATATGAGCCGTGGCCTATTAACTTTTAACGGGGATTGGTATTTTAGGATTATAATGCAAGCGAGTGGAGTAGGAATGCATTGTGGATTTAAGACAATGAAAATAAAGTGATACAGATATTTATGGTTTCCAAATTGGTTTGGCGAGGTCGGGAAATCCTACTGCTAAGCGTAAGGACTTATTTGCTTCCCATGTTGAGCACTATTTTTCATCAATTGGGTTTTTCCATTAGCACGCGTAGCAATATGACCACGGATTACATAAATGTAGTTACAATTCGGTACTTCTATACAATGTGACTTTTTGCTGGAGTATGACAAAATCTGTAGACGACTGAACAATGTTTCTAACATTTCTTTAGGACGTAAAATCTATCTACATTCTGTTATTTTATCGATATTTCTTTTCACAAATCTCGTACTATCTACGGTGGCCTGACACCGTAGAAGTGTGTCGTGCTTGACTCCGGCAAAAAAAGTTGTTTTATTTTTATCCGATTTTATAAAAATAATGTTGTATAATCTTACTAGAATACAGCTTGAACATATTTGCGTCAATAGAAAAATTCTTCGAATACTTTTATACGGGTACGAACACAAAATATAGTAAAGAACTTTTTCGAGGAATACTCGCTTGTTGTAAGAAACAATAAAGAACACTACTTCTATTGTAATTTTCGTTTTAGGAGCCTTTTTCCAAAGAATAAAGAACTATGTAATATTTAGTACAAAAGCTTCAATTAGGATAACAAAAAAAAAAAAACAAGAATGTCTTGTATTTGGGAGGAAAACGATGAACTAAAAAGGTTTTAGTTAACAACAGTTTTTTTTTCTTTTTGTTAACATTTTACAAACTGTGCGCGTGTAGGAGCTCATGGCTTAATAATAGCAACCTCACAGGTCGATCTCGAACGTTAGGCTGTGCTTGCGAAGGTTGATTTGTTGATGAGGTACCATCGATCATAGCGAGTGTACACCGCGCCTCGGAAAGCACGTTAAGTCGTTGGTTAAGGTTAACGTTTGTAATCGTAACAGGAATCCAGTGGTCTCGAAATTTTGAGAACCGATTTTGCCTAGGGGTATTGTATTGCCTTGTTAGTGGGTTGTAGGCTGACGTCCCCAGTATACTTATGTGCAGTTGAAATATCATGGAAGTCGACATCTGCTTGTTTGGGAAAACCGTAAGTGGATGATGGGAACTTAATTTTGTACGTATTAGTAGATTACTAATCATAAAATAAGGTATAATGACTTCATCATCATCATCGTCATTCACAGACCACTGCTTGACCAGTGATGAGCCTCTGCAATAGTACGCCATTTGTCTCAATCACCGGCTACTCTTAGCCACCTGATGCCGGCCATATGAAGATAGGTAATGTTTTCATTTCAACTCGTAAGTTCATTTCATTCACTTATTACAGTAGGTAGGTACAATTCAATAGTAAAAATACTAACAAGGTATTGGGTAACTGCCACACAAATACGACCTTTGCAAATTGTTCCAGTTTCCCCAAAAGTATAACTATACCAAATGTCTCCTTTCTCATATTCATATTTCCCGGACGAGACAGGAAGTATTCATATTCCAGCAAGGTGTCCAATTCGTATCCCTTGTCAAGTTTTTGACAAAGGTAGGTAGAGAATAATGTTTAAAGAAATATTATTCATACGTGATAGTTAGGCCGTCACCACACTATCCAATTTTCCTGACTATGCATACATTTGTCAAATTGCCGATAAGAGTTAACTTTATCAACATTAAATCATAATCATACACATAGATTTATGAACTAGAAATAAAACTGATAGTGGAATAAGCACGACCCTCACGATGTCGCAGACCACCAAGTGGCTCCTGGCCTTCGAATTGTCGTCCGGTTCGTGGCCGCCACTCGAGAACTTTTCTTCACCATCGGTTAACAGATCTAAGAGTGATGTGGCCTGCCATTGTCACTTCAACGTGTAAGTTTTGACAGCAATGACGATGACTGCTTCTTTGCGAATATCATCGTTCCAGATTGTATCATGCGAATAAACACAGTTTTAACATGCGTATCGTTTGGTAACAGTTTCTCGCTATGATTTGTCCGATATTGTAACTGTTCCAAACATTATCCCCCTTCACTTATATAAAAACATTGATTAGACGTTACTTTTCTTAAATAGCTCTTAAGTCACTTGCCATCTCTATTCATTGAAATAAAACCGGCCAAGTGCGTGTCGGGCCACGCACAGTGTAGGGTTCCGTAGTTGCCCATCAAAATACTTATGCGAACTAACTAAACTGATTCGCTGAATTTAATTTTAAAAAGAAGAATTTTCAAAATCGGTCCAGGACTCTTTGAGAAATCAGGGAAAATACATAAGAAAAAAGATTACGACGACTTTACTACCTCCTTTTTTTGAAGTAAGTTAAAAATAGTTGACGATATAAACCTACCTATCCCCAAAAAAGATACCGTAAAAACATACCAATTAAAGCTGTAAAAATAAAGTTGACAAACTTACATTTGCAGTTGAAGAGCATGTTCTCCGACACATTTTGTTTTAGAAAACATATTTTCCAAGTACATTTTATAAGTTGGTCGATTATTACTCGTAAAGTTGTAAAGCCTACTTAGTCATGATAATTTTCTTTTAAAATTCGTTATATATACTACTATTGTGAATTTTTTCACACCCCCAAACATAACCGTTTAGCTGGTAGAGGGAAATTTAGCACTTTAAAGCTTAATATTTCACAAACGATTTTTTTTATCAAAAAACTGTTAATGGAAACTATCATTATTTTTTAAAGGCCTATTTCATGATACCCCACACTAAGGGTACGCGAAGCTTTAAAAAAAATCCTCACTTTACGTGTAAGTTCAGGAGGTACCCTAAAAAAAAATATTTTACAAGATTTTATTTTACCACTTTTTTGGCACACCAAATCCGTATATTTACACCAAATTACAGCTCTCTAGTACTGTGCGTCTCTGAGCTAAACTGCGGACAGACGGACGGACGGACGGACGGACGGACATAGCGAAACTATAAGGGTTCCTTGTTGACTACGGAACCCTAAAAATGACAAGGACAGGTGATATTTAATCGGTTGC
The DNA here is from genome assembly GCA_036375495.1 of Agrotis segetum. Taxonomy (NCBI): domain Eukaryota; kingdom Metazoa; phylum Arthropoda; class Insecta; order Lepidoptera; family Noctuidae; genus Agrotis; species Agrotis segetum. The sequence continues at coordinate 465,388 of JAQSVV010000209.1, read as the reverse complement.
TAAGCAACAAAAGTTTTTATAGTACTAATAAATATTGCTAGTCGAGTAGTCGTGTAGAGTACCCCATACCTAATAAATTGTTCCTTATTCTCTATTAAGCTTAGATTGATGACTTGCATGACTGCGGCCGGCAGGCGGACAAATAAGACCAATCAAGCAACCATTTGTTAAATGTTTGTGATGTAACAATGCTGTTACTTAGTCTGTTGTAAGTACAAGGTACCGTGGTACTATTAGATAATAAATACTTACTTCTTGACTTCACTTATGTTAATTTAGAATTTGACAAGCTATTCGGATAATATAATGTGGCTCCCTCAAATAACGTTTGAAAGTCTTTTTAACAGTACATTTTCGGAGTGAAAGGTAATAGTATGTCCATCTTGGTGGTCGCGGGACTCACGAATTACGGCAACCCCGGAACGTAATTCACGGAGTCAATTCCCTATTGAAGGATACCGTGGATTTTAGTCGGTACGAGTTTTACAGTCCCTGCCGCCTCAGTCCAGCCCCGGTTGGGAGGACTCATTGATGTTTTACCATGAAAAAGCGTCTTCATCGTAGCATATATTCACACAAGTAGGTAAATAAAGCTTTAAAGCCTATACAAACCATCTCTTTATTATTTGGTGCCGAATATAAGCCATGAGTTAACCTGACGAGATACATAATAGATCGAATTTCCAGTACATAATTACGCCGTAATTAATCTAGATACCTTCTAATGACGTAATACCTACTGCCTCAGCAGATAATATTACGCAAGTAATTACTTATCCCACCGCCCTAATAATAATTTATCTAGAGTTCGCATTGAATCTACGCATCATCATCATTTTGTTTACTTAAGTATATAACGTTGCTAGGAATTTCTCCTGTGACGTGGTCGTGGGTGCGTTTACGAACATTTTAATTTACATACTCAAAGAGCAGGCTGATGTTACCACGACTACTACTTATAATATGTAACCACTCAAATATCCTTCTAGTTAAAAACTAGCACGAATTGACTTAACCAATTTTTACTTGTACCATTTCTTTTAATTCAGAACAGTATCACACTTTCGTTTAGGTGAAAGCTTCCACCAGACAAATGAATCTCATTGCAACTTAGCGCTTCCAAAACATACTGGAAAAGCGGAACTTTCTACGTATGCTGTATTTTCGAACGCATACAACCATCTCTTCAAAGTTATGAGTGAATAGGCCCATTCTGGGTACGCTCATTCGATCGTAGAGTTTGTCTCTGACACCTTTAATCTAGAAATGAAATGATATTTATAGAGTAGAGTCAAGAGCAAACCCATCCTACTCATACATAAACATGAAATTTTGTGAGGATGAATGGATAAATGTGTGTTACTCTTACACGCAAAATTAATGAATAAATTGGATGGTACACTTAGTATAGTTTATAATCGGCATCGCACGTATTGGACGTATCATACGTAACGGATTTTAGTTTGCCTTGTATGAAAACTCATACAACTGCATCCACTGATCCGCATCGTACGGACGGCTCATCGGCAATGCTTTAATGCCGATCAGTGGAAGCGATGAAGGTGGCATCGGCAATCCGATTGCTGATACTCGCGTCGGCAATCCGATCACTGCCGACACAGAAATCCGTTTGATGCGATGCGTCCGATACGTACGATGCGGACCTGTGGACGCTTACCATAATAGCTCGACAAATAAAGCTAGTTTATCCCAGACATTAGGAACACACACATTGTTTTGTGGGCAAAACCGTGACGTTAAATCTATTCTCGTTTTATTTAGATGGACAGTGATTAACACGCATCTGCACTCAATGTCAAACGGTCATATAATATTTAGTGTTTGGGTTATTTTCATACAGATGTTGAATGGCTGAGTTATGGAATGTAGCAGATGTCCGCTTCTGTAACATTCATTGTATCGTGTAACGTCATGCTATATTCCCTCCCGGCTGTGCTGTGCTGAATTAGTTCAGTGTAGGTGACAATTTATAGAGTGCAAATAGGTATTTAAAAAAATGCACGAAAGTATGCAAAAATGTATTAGTCTCAGTTTTATGTTGAAATACTGAAGAAACATCGCAAACAGAATGCGTAAATCTTTTTTATGAATATAACTCACATAATAGTGTTCAAGGCCAACTTAGGCTGCAAGGCATTATTACCAATCAATGTTTCGAGTCAATACCATGAGGCACAATAATACTTTAACGCTCTAAGTAATACAAAATGAGAAATTGATCGAGCCCATCAGTATGAAAAATCTTTTTTTTTAGTTTTAGTACAAATATTGGTTTTGCGCTATTAACGTCACACGTTGTATAGCTTTTTCCACCCAGTTACGGCTGAAAAAATGTTTTACTTGGAGCGACTGTTTATTCTTTATAACTAGGTATAATACGTTACCCCTTGGTAAGATTGGAACTCATACTTTCAAGCTTAAAAATAAATCAACTCATCACAACTATTTCAAAGCATATTTTATCTAACAACAAAACGGACAAACAATGCAGTATAATAGTAAAACGATACGACAAACAACAATATGTTTTATAAACAACATTTGTACAGCAGCAATATAATGGGGCTTAATTGAAAGACAACGCGGCGCGACGATAGTTTATGTCACTTTAATAATACTTCGCGCGACAGGCGACTTGTGGCAAGTGCCGATAGAGTACCGACTAAATTATGGTACGAATAGCCCCTTCGTACACTAGGCGACGTAAGTCTCCGATACCTTACGACTTTGTATCCAGGTGCATATCGCAGTACAAATCCATAGAGGTTCGCATCATACACAGTCATGCATCAGTGGATACTCAAGTCGTAAGGTATCGGAGACTTGCGTCGCCTAGTGCACGAAGGGGATTAGGTATCTAGGCGACTATCGCAATACAAATCTATAGAGATTCAAATATAAGCAAGTGTCAATGGATACCAAAATCGTAAGGTATCGGAGACTTGCGTCGCGTTGTGTTCGGCGGGGCTACTAAGCCTCTTCGTAGACAAGGCGATGCAAGTTTCCGATACTTTACGACTTAGGTATCCAGGCCACTATCGCAATACAAATCCATAAAGGTTTGCATCATACAACAGGCAAGCATCAATGGATACCAAATTCGTAAGGTATCGGACGCGTGCGTCGCGTTGTGTACGGGGCGGCGGCGCGGGGTTACTAAGCCTCTTCGTACACAAGTTGATGCAAGTTTCCGATACCTTACGACTTAGGTATCCATGCGACTATCGCAATATAAATCCATAGAGATTCATACCCAGCCTCGCGTTAATAAAGATAAAAGTCGTAAGTTATCGGAGACTTGAGTCGCGTCGTGTTCGAAGGGCCTAATAATGGCAACTCGTGGCAAGTGTCGATGGAGAGGCGACAAAATTATGGTACGATTAGTCTGATGATACGTTGTTAGGACGGCATATTTTATGAGGAGCTCGAGCTATTAAATATGTGATGGTCTTATTAGATAAGTGACTAGTGTAACCTACTTGTTCGACAAGCCACATAATTGAACTAAAGTGTGTCTAATTTTGGTTTGTTGAATTTAATTTCAAAAAAGAAATGTGTTTTTTTTTGTCAAAAACTTTAAGTACCTACTCATACAAATAGTCACATACTTATGTGACGAAACTTACCTACTTCGATCAAGTAATTTTTTTATAAATAGGTAAAATAAAGAAGAAAGAAAAAACATGTAGGTAATTGTTAATTACGCCACGAGAGCAAACGACAAAACTTAATTACTTAGTCATCGGCAATACAAGGTCTATTTGGAAATCATTTTGGTTCCTAGAATTATTATTGAAAACATTTTCTTTTGACGTACATTTATTGTGGTTTCAACTGATATTGACAAGAACCCCTCAACATTTAAATCTCTCGCACATTTTATAGGCTTTTTCCATTTGAACCATAAAAATAACGATAGCACTTCACCCCCCGATGTTTTCCATGTGCTAATTCTTACACTTGGGAGAAATAACATTAAATCGTAGTGGCTTGCCCCGTTTCCAATGCTTTTCCACTAACGAACCGATAATTTAGGGGGAGTAGAGAACTTTTCTTCGATTTACATTATTTTTCTTCGATTTTCCCTTGTTTTGGTCGGCCAATGCGAAATGTATTTGTTCGCGGTTGTTTGTAAAAGGCGAATGGAAAAATAAGGATAATTAACTGTTTTGTCGAGTTCGAAGACAAACAAAATGACAGTGCTTTTAACAAAAACGCACCACTTAGCACCTTTTTTTTAAGAAAAAAAATGTTGCCTCACTTTATGAATTTCTACTGTGTCGTGGGTGCGTTTTCAAACTTATAAACTCACATACACAAACGCCCTTCAGTTTCAGCTACCGAAACCCAAAAATTTAACAGAATATCGAATGTTAATACAATTACAAATATATTTGTCAGTTTTCAGAATATATATCAGGTACAAAGAAAAAATATTTTGATGTCAACGTAAAATTTTGTATCCGTAGCAATATTTTCAATCAACAACTATCCAGGGGCCACCTTGAAAAGTGTCCTACTTCCATTTCATCCACCTAGCATAAACGACCTAATTGGTTCGTTACCCAACTTTTTAAGCGACAAAAATAGAAGGTCTGACGTCACAACTAAAAAGACAGGAAGCGCCAAATAAAAAAAAATAGCCAACTTTTGCTCCTTATTGAAGTTTCTAACGCCCTCAATTATTCCGACCTTGCATTCCTTCAAAGACATGAGAACATGACACAATAGATTCCCGCATTACATTAAGCATCTACTGCTTTGTTAAAATGACATAAAAACCGTCATCTTTGACTTTAGCAGTGATGTAAAGGACCTTAATCTTGAGATCTTTGTATCTATTTGCATGTATATCGTGTTTCAGAGTTCAGCGTAATCTGGTTAAATGTGTAATAGTGCACTTGGAATATAATTGCATGACTGTAGTCTTTACACCATAATTTAATTGAGTGTCGTGCTACGTACACGTGCACCTATGAAATGTAAATATGTCCTGAAGGTTATAAATAGGTACCCTTGTTATCGAGGTAAAATCATCAATTAATGAATCCCGCATTCCCGCCTAGGGCAGGGCGGGTGGACATTCCAAACTCAAAACAAATTCCGTGTTCTCTTCTAATGTTTGAAACGAGTGGCATTCAATCGCCTTCTTTTATTTTTCTGTTTCGAAAGCTTAATTATTGTCTTTGGTATTCGTTAGATAGACTCTAATAAATCTCTGGTAACTGATTTAGTCTCGCTTTTAGGTTTAGGGTAGTTAAAATTAATTATTTTTAGTTAACTCTCCAGAGTCTGTATTCATTGAAATTGTTTATTAATCTTAGTCTAGCCAAGATTTCGAGCAGCACTATAAATTTTGTTGCCAAAGCAATTAATTTAGATCGGCTCAGTTTTATTTACCCTTAAATTTGAAGCGGTTTTGTTTATAAAATTACAATCTACAAACGGTATAATTAAATTTTATGTTTCGTCTATACGGATGTTCGTTGCTACGCGTTGCTTCATCAAATAGTTTTTGTTTACATCGTTTGTAGGTCATTAATGTTGAGGGCAATTAACTTTCATTGTTTTTAACGAGATAATAATTAAAATGGAAATCCCATGTGTTCAGACCAGGAATATATGAACAGTACCCTTAGCACGAATTTTCAGTATTTGAGACGTAAAGTAAACTGGAAGTTTGACAATTTCAATCAAATTGGTTCTGTCTTCGTACACCAGAGGCGCTGTTCCGTTTTTTTATACAAAAACGTAAAAGAGTGAAAATTCGTGCTAAGAGTACAGTACAGAAATATTTATTAACTGTAAAAGAAAATTCAAGAAATTCAGACATTGGTAATGTGATGAAAAAGTCGTTTTTAATTTTGAAGTATTATTAAACTATTAGATCAGTAGTAGAAAATTGGGAAGCGATATGCTTTCGACAGGCTATTTCAATTAATCACTGCATAGATTTACGTTTGCACCATCTTGAACTGATTGTTCTGCATTCGTCATTTCTATAGGAATGAGGCTTAAGGTAGGTAGGACGGAAATCCTGTTTAAGGTTCCTATTTTTACTTGTAAAAGTTTTGAATATCATTAGTTTCAAATAGCGATTAGCTCATGTGTAAGTTAAGCATACTCCTGAAGCCTTATTAAAAGATTTCTCTATTTTATTTACAGCATATTTCAAGTTAGTGTACGAACGGGATACAATTTTTTTTATATCAAAACAACGTCAAAGTTCCTGTTTACTTTCGATATAAAAAAAACAGAACCAAGCTAAAAACAAACTTATGTAGTTTTCTTATTCAACGAAAGCATACGGTAGTGAAATATCTGTAATGGCACTCCCAATCTACCAATAACATCGTTAGGCACATTGAAAAGACGTGTTTCAATACATCTCCCCTTATAAGCCTTCGCTATTGATTACGCCGAGACACAGGTTGGTCACAATTTTTGGCCACTACGTCAATTTCATCTGATTAGATCTCTGTAGGGATTCCACTTAATAAGATGGTACAATGAAGATAATGACTTCTGGAAAGCTTACGGAACACGTACAGGTTCATATTTTCCTCTATCCTCAAATGCTTTGGTGGACACATTATTACATTTCTTGTACCTATCACAATCTGGGTAGGTACCAGATTAAACTACTACTAACTTTAAACTAATACCACAAGTAATAGTTTAAAACCATATGGAAAGTATTCACTTGGATACTTTCCTTATGGTTATTTGATATGGTTCATATTTTTCTCTATCCACAAAATGCTTTGGTGACACGTTAAGTATTGTATTGTTGGTACCTACCACAAGTAATAGTTTAAAACCCTATGGAAAGTATTCACTTTGATACTTTCCTTATGACTATTTGATATGGTTCATATTTTCGTCTATCCACAAATAGTTTGGTGACACGTTATTACAATTTCAGTACCTACCAGAAGTAAGTATAGTCAGGCCTGGCTCACTCCGCAGTGTAGGTATAAAACTGCAAGCATTGGCGGGGACCACTTCGGAGTGGACATTTAGACGGTTGCCGCGCGCCGCCCACTACGCACGCGCTTACTTATATATTATTTAAGTTTGGTGTTTGGTTGAATTTACGCATGAGTTTAAAAAAATATATATGATGAGGAAAAAAAAATACTGCATAACGTTTGGTTGTTTAAATAATGACAGTGATAGGAGCCTCACGTTTCACACACTACCGCGTGATTTCGAAAGGTAAGAAATTGTGGCGTGCTTATTAATGTCATTCAAGTACTGGCTAGTAATCATGATCAGTTAAGCATGATTAGGTAGGTTACAAATTTGGCCTACAAGACGACCAAGATAAATAAAATAGACGATTATCAAACCTGACATCACTCTCACTCACCTAAGCTGAATACGGGTAGGTCGAATTATGATCGGTAGAAAGTAGAAAGATGTTTACGTTATTGTTTAGACACGTTCAAACTCAGAAAATGGCTACACTACGCATTCAAGGTCAGCGATCGTAATTCTCTTCGCGACTTTTTTACCTACTTACCTACAAAGACACGCAACACGGGGCCTGTGACAATGAAATGAATGAAATGAAAATGATAACGACTAGTTACCTATTTTGCCGTAAACGATAACAATCGATCTTTAAAGTGATGACTACAGCTTGGCCAGAACGGATTGAAACGGAACTACCTAATCTTTTTGTTTCTGACAACGTTTTAAAATTTTTGATATTTGATGTAAACAAAGACCGCAGATTTGTTAGATTTATAAGTTAATTTTATAAGGAGGTAATGAGGAGTGATATACATTTATGTTAATATTAATTAACATAAATATATATGTAATTAAACAATGCATAAAATACGTATTCCTACCTAACTGTGCCCAAACTCGCGAGTCGCAACCCTATTGAGCTTGACCGACAGTAACCTTTTAATGTCGTTGGCGTCAGATAAACTAAAATGAACTCTCGCGCGTCACTATTCAGTTCATTTTTGCTTGCGCACGGGAAGTTTAGGCTATTATAAAAGTAGGTGGGTGATGCGGGTGCAAGTAAAAATGGACTCTATTCTTTCGTGCATAGATTTTAAATTTGTTTGTTTTCTTTTTGGGAGTAAGCCTTCTGTGCCTTTAGGTACTATTATATATTCTGTGGTATAGTTTAAAACCTTAAGGAAACTATAAACGTGGATTCTTTCTTTATGATTTTATACCGATTTTTTGTCCGCGGAGGATCGATGGTGACTGGTGAGGATATTAAAACTTAATTGTTCTTAAGTTGTTTTTGCGTTGTCTTCATCAAAATCATAATAATATCAGCCCTGGATCACCCACTGCTAGGTATTAAGCCCCCCGCTTTTTTGCCATATCTCTCTCTCGGATCTGTGCGTCCCATATCCATCTATTCCCTGCGACCTTGACGATATCGTCAACCCAAAGGGCTTTTACGTTGTGAAAATAAATATTTGTCAAGTGATCAAAAACTTTGGATAATTATCATTTCCATACCTATCATTGACTTTTTAGACATAAATCTGTAATTAAACTTTTCACATTACACAAAACTTGTTTGATTTTTGTGGATAATGTTTAACTGCGATCTTATCCCGCTTTACGACAAACTCGACTGATCCGATAAATGAACTTATATAAAAGTTTAATATAACGTTACGCGTCGAAAGCGCGGGATTGCGATCTTTCCCGCCGACTGACTTTAGGCGAAGTTAAATAAGCTACGCCATTAGAAAACTCGGCGTATCTACCTCTCCAACTATAAATACGTATATTATGTAGTTGTAATTAGGAATCATGCGACCACGATAATGCTGAACACGCCAATGAACTCGTCTGCCAAATGTTATTTGGAAATTAAGTATAACAAAAAAAACAATTTTTACTTACTATCGTTATACCTATATCTTCTAAATGTTGTTTGGTGATATTATTGTAAGGCCTCAATAATATTAAAAAATGTTCAATAACACACTTAAAATGGTAACAATAATAGAAATAATTATACACCGGAAAATAGTAAAGTCAGCACAGTGAGAAGAAACATCCGTAACAAATTCAGAGGTCACAGTCTCTTTTGAAGTCCAGACAATTGCGTATTGGTAAAGTTATATGACATTATGCCATCACAACATGGCATAATTACAGCTTCATCATTATCGTGGTCGCATATTACGATGATTTGATTGCTTACATGAGTATTATTTGAATCAATTAAGTTCAGTAATTAACAATTTGTGTGGTTATTGGAAATCAATTTAACCACTGTCGAATAAACACCCGGTATTCATACGTCTTTGAAATGTGTACGCATTATTTTTGCTTATATAAAAATATACTAATGTAGCAATAATGAACAACCTTCACAGTTTTTAGAACTGCTTTCCATTCAGTACCGGCGTTAGGGTAAGGCGCGGTTAGGCGACCGCCCAGGGGCGCCGAATAGGAAGGGGCGCCGCAGGCCGCCTACTTTCTCGTTAATTTCCCAATTTCTTATATCCCATTTTTAGGGGATAAACCCAAAACCCGTCTAAAGAAAACACAAACTTACACTCTGGTCTTTGGCCACTCTAGGCGCGGGCATGTGGGCGTTGTTGACTCGCTGTCCGACCATGGACCATGCCAATGTGTCAGCTCAAAGACGGGGCCACAGCCTGCCGGGGTCGAATTACCGTGATCCCGAAACGTAAAGGGCTATTGAAGGACAGTCTCTCCCGCCCTGCTTTGAGCGGGTAAAATCATCAAATGAGTCCTTCATTTGATGATTTTATCACGATAAACAAAGTACAGCTAATATCTATCCGAACTAGACTAAGGAGACAAGCTGCCTGCGACATGATGACCGCTTCCCCCCCCCTGATGTTAAAGTTGGATCCGCCCTTGGATTTAGGGGGCGCCGTAGAAAATCTCGCCCAAGGGCGCTGGTAGTGCTAAAACCGGCACTGTTTCCATTGATAGAGTAGAATGGAATCTAATACACTTTGTTATGCACACCATACAAAATATATCTTATAAATTGAGTAACACAATGGGTGGTTTTATCGCTAAAAGCGATCTTTTCAAGACAACCTGTGGATGGATTTGAAGAGACCAATTAGTGATAAAGTCAGTTGCTTGCTTGCTTCAGCTCCACCGAGAGCGGCAGAAATCATTAGTAATTTTACACACAAAAAAAATGAGCCCGCCAATCATCCGTAGACCAGTCAACATCAGTTCAACGTGAGATAAGCTAATAATATAATTATGTACAGCAAATCTCGACAGCAACTGTGAAGGTAGTACTCGTAGCCTACCAGACAACACTCATATGGTCATGAGATTCTCTCTTTTCAATGATAAATATCGAGGGAATTAACACCCTATTCGTCATGATCACAGAAATATTATTAAAAAGTCATGCTACATTATGTTCTCCTACTTAAAATATGATGACACTAATTTAAGTAGGAGCAAGTAGAAAATGAAAAAGATTCATTGATAGGAGGTTTGGTTTGAATATTTAAGATCTTGGGCTTATTTTCACAATTTTAGCGAATCCTAAATCAAAATAATGTGTGGTTTAGTACTACAGCTTAATCAATGAACTGCTAAATCTGCTAAATAATAATGGTTATAGGAATATTGTTATTATATTTAATTTTAGTGGTGTACTAATAGTGATAAGGTCCAATGGGCTTGACGTATCCATGTTGATAAAAACCCCCTAGTAATATTTTAGAAAAAAAATGGTATAGCGTGTAAAATCCTCACTCATGAAATGAGTAAAATTCACTCATCCAAAATGTATTATTCTTGTTACAGATTGTTCAGCATGTTTCAAAGAAGATTCAGAAAGCTCGAGGAGCACACCTACGGGTAGTACATTCTATGAAGAGTGTTGCTGTGAAGAACCGGGCTTTTCGATAAAGCATCTGAAATGGCTAGACCCTGCCAACAAAACTATTGCGGGGTATGTGATATGTTTAATTCTTCACTCTGAATCATTTAATGTCAGTAAATATTTTCCAAAGGCCATCGGAATGGAGTAAAACACTAAAAAAACAAATAAAAACAAAATTTGGTAGACAATCCTATTTTTCAAAAAAAATTAAGGGCTCCTTTTTCATTAGGACACAAAACACTTATCTCCGTCTTCACTAAAGCCCCATTTACACGGTGCAAGAGCTTGCATGCAAGCACCTTGCGGTATTTGTTTGATCCACTGAATTCATTGTCCATTAACAGTCAGCAATTTTAATAAAAATTGCACGTATCTCGTATTTTATTTCTTGCCTTTCCTACTTTACTATAAATTTAATTTAGCTGTCACATCATTTTGATTGAAGTTGTTATAAGTTTGCCACAAAGTTATTTTGCCACAATTTTTAAACCTCGTTCATTGAAAGTTAATTCGTCACAGCTTGATTTTGTTACCGTAAATTTGCCACATCTACATTTTTTTTTAGTTAGCCTATACTGTCCCACTGCTGAGTAAAGGCCTCCCCCAATTCCTTCCAGGAATTCTTTTCATGGGCCAGTTCAAACCAGCTCTCATGGTGAGCGTCTAGTTCATCTCGCCATCTTTTTCTGGGCCGGCCTCGGCGGCGCCGTCCACCTACATTACACATAATTATTTTTTAACGAAGACGGCGACACCAACAACTCCATGATCCTGTTCTCCTAGTACATTCTGTTCTGATTCCAGATTGTATCATCGTTTTCTGTAATTTTATGATAGATTTTATTATTTAATTATTCTGCTATCCGTGCGGAAAAAAGACATGTGGCGAATTTATACCAAAAAAAAAAACGAAAAACGAAAACTGTGGCTAATTTACACATACTTTTTTTCGTGGCGAATTAACTTTGTGGCAAACTTGAAACAACCCCTTTTGTTTACACACTCATCAACATTATACCACCTTTTGGTTCATTGTTTTTGCTGTCAAGTCCTAAATAAGAACATTGTTTCCACAAGACCAGGTACAGATTCAAATGTGTACATCGAGGAGCAGAGTGACTGCATATCCCTTCAAATTCCAAGTGCGACCAAAGAGTTATCTGGACCATATCGATGTGTGACGACATTCGAGAGCACACAACACTTTCAAGTTCATAATTTGGATGTATTTGGTGAGATATACTTCACTTACAGTGTATTTTCTTTTCTTAAGAGCGTATATTCCGAAAGTTGGCAACGTCGCAAATGGTTGTCAAATATTACCAAGTTTTAATTGATTTAGCATTGTTACTGTATGACAATAAGAAATATGGCTCTTTAGTGCACAAAAAAATTGATAAGGGAATGCAATAATTAATATCGTATCACCGAATATATAGTTTTAGATGTAAAAAAAAAGCATTTAGAAGCTTTCCAAATGTTTTTTTTTTGCACCTGAAAAGGTTACAACATCAAATTCAGTGTTAAAATTGCATTCCTATATCATTTTTTTCGTGTACTACAGATCGATATTTCTTGTTTTCATACAGATTTGCCAAATTAATTAAAACTTGTAAATATTTGACAGCTTTTTGCCACGTTGCCAACTTTCAGAATATGCGGCCTTAAGGGGACGTAATTCGGAATCAACCTATTTTTGATTCAACGGCAAACAATCAAATATTCGTTTTTCGATCTGAAAAAAATGTATGTTATAGTTCAATAAACTGTCTATGTTATTTTCCAGTTGAAAACGCGATATTTATAACTTGACTCGATCAAAAAAAATCGCGAAAATAGAGATTTTTTTAACGTTTTTTGAGTGGTACTTGAAGTAGATCAAACTTTTGGTCCTGAAGAATATATCAATAAATAGGTAATGATGTTTGTCAGAACTTTATCAGGTTACTTTTTCATTTAATAACAATTTTAATTTATAAAAAGACGTCAATGTGTTTGGGCACATACGCCGTTTTATTCTAAGCACACATTCACTATCGTCCTCTCATCTTTTGCCTTTCAAAAGTAGTGTCATCACTGTCGCTCGTTGACGAATCAGTCAGCCAGCGTGGCTCTTAAGGTGATATCAGACAGTTCACTCGAATGATTGTTCACTCGAGTGAAACTTAATAATTTATTCGGCACTCGTGTTTCATTTTTTGTTCAGACATTTCATTTCGAGTGAAATGTACCGAATGAAAGGTAAAAATGAACAAAAAATGAACCGTCTAAAAGTACCTTTACAGACTAGACCTATGACACTTTTTTTCTGATCGGGGCTGTCAGATTTTCGTAATAGAAAAATTGGAAATTGAGAAAAAGATAGCGTAGGCTTATTGATTATTCAAAATATGTTTAGGCATATATACGCTGTGTTTATTGGGACCTGATTAAACGGACATGGCTGTAAAATAGACCTATAAACTTTCTATTTTCAATAACATATTATTTTCATTAATAAATATTGAAAAGAAACCGAACTTACTGAATTTAATTGCAGGAAATTTCTGACGCACAGACATTCTTGATGTACGGAGCAAATAAGGGATTTGAGAGAATGAGAATTTTAGAATACGTATAATATACATTACGAATTGTTTCTATCAATATAATAAATTACTCACAGGTACCTATATCAATGTTATCGTGATATCGTAGTACGGTTCGTGTTCATCGTTCTGCAATATTTTGCATTCTCCATCGTCCAATACTTTTGGATCTATATAACATTTCACGTGAACTATTCTTATTAGTACTGAATTTCAGTCAACAATAATTATGTAACTGAAAACAACCACTAATGGTATCGAATTGCAATATAGGATAAGATGCACTTCACTTTTATTATTATTTATTTCATTTCGTCAAAGATTTATAACAATTTCTAAGAAACAGGATTAAAATAATTAAATGAAAATTACTGTATTGTCAATATTTTGAATACTTCAAGATAACATGTCACCCATGTCACCTACAAATAAGGAGTAACACCCACAACGCTGTTAAATATCGCATAAAGCTCCATTCTCACTAGCGCTGTTTTTTGGACGTAAAAAAACGCAGAGTTTTAACAAAAAGGTACATAAAATTGAACTTAACTGTCACCGCCTAGCATTTAAAATCAAATGGAGTTTGAACAAAAACGCCGCGTTTTATAATCGTTGACGTTTGAACAGATACAATATGGGAATACATTTTTTTCTATTTCCCATGCCCAGAAAAAAAACACTTGTGCGATTGGCCACAAAGTACTGCGAATGCGATGAAAAATCGGTGGTTGTTGCTCAGTCTCACCATGTGTTCAGTACAAGTTGTTTGTCGCTCTATTTAATTTTTTTTTGCGACGTGGTTGAAAATCATAATTATCTAAGACCAAATGTACAATATTTTTTTTTTAAAAGAGTTTAGACGTACTTGTCTAGAATATAAAGAATAATTAGTAAATTAAAAAAAATTGTGATCGTGATTCAAGTTTTGTGGCGCGTCCACAATCTGTTTTACTAGGAATTAGCATCGCCTAAACGACACTGCATTAGTTTCATAGAAATTACTCTTTTTAATATTGTATTTAGTAATAGTTTTTCTAAATAATAGCAATTTTATTTTTACATGAAGTGTGATATTTTATCCTACAAAAAAATGGGAAAGGCACGTTCGCGGGAAATTTATAATTTTGGTTGGTCTAATAGAACGAATAGAGGATGACACTACCATCATTTACTTCATTTAGCCAGCTGCTAAAGTGCAGCAGTAACAAAAGTTCTCCATCTTGTTCTGATTTCCCGCCAGAAACGTTAAGAAGTCTTTTTATGGCGATCGGACAAAAAACCTGCAATTTTGTTGTATATATAAACAACAAAATAAAATGTGTTTAAAATTTATATTTTAAACACATTTTATGAATAATTTGGTGTTGTAATTTAAATGCATAATAGAATTAGAATAATATAAATTCCATATTCTTTGTAGTTTTTTTTAATAAACATTTATTTATCGAAGTTCTAATTTTGATAATGTTTTTCCATGCATCAGTGAAAAAAATGTTCTTAAATTATACACAAAACATCGTATGATCATGATGATGTTGAATTGATGATAAAAGAGATAAAAAAAAGTAAATGTTTTATTCGTAAAATGTGTACTGGTACACACCACCAGATGGTGAAGGGCGTCCCGCTTTGTGAAAATGTGAACGCATGTTAATAAAACGCTCCGCTCGTGTGTTTGGGGCATTATAGATAATTGGGTATTGTCATTTTGGCACAGTATGCCAATGCTCATAAATTTTCTAAAAATAGTAGTTTTTTTTTTGTTATCTGGGGACATCAAAATCTGTGTCAAAATGTTATAAAATATATTTAGGTCTGTGAATGGACGAATATATTTATAAAATATTTGTTTGCATCAACAGGTATTTATATCATTTTGTATTCGTAAATGCATTGACATCCTTGTGATAAAATATTTCTACTAGAGTAATAAATGTATTTTGCGTGAAGGGAACACTGTATGAAATATTGAAGTTTTAGAAATGAAATACATAAAACTTAGGTTTTCAATAATTTCGCGACAGTGGCGCTGGTGGCGGGGAAATCGTCAAACTTTCCCCGCTCATCGGACGTCGATTTTGCAAAATATGAGAGCCTTAAATCCCCTTATTGATTTGAACCACGGAGAACAGAGGTTTTTGTGGCTATTGATATAGGTTTTTCATTCAAGCCAAAGTATAACCATTTACGAAGTAGTTAGCAAGTAGCAAGCAACTTATCTCTAAATCGACACTACTGTGAAAACAGTTTTGACAGCTAGCTGCGATTTGAAATAGGTACCGTATTTTTTCGTAATTTCAGTCACATTTTAATGGTCGTTTTCAGATTTTTTATGCTCAGGCATTTCGTTTCTGACGTGTGACAATAATTATTTACTTTTATTGCCATGGAAACTTGGTAAACTGTGAATGAGATCCAAATGATATCAGATGAAGTAGGAGACGAACATCGATATGAGATGGCCCTATAGCCATATAGCAAGCGACATCCGCTAACGTTCAGCAGTCGCTAATACATTTTCAACTTTATACCCCATCGTAAAAAGTTGAAAATTTTGTAAAGACTGCTGAGCGATAGCGAACGAAACAAACGAAAACGATCTGTAATCTTTGATAGTTGGCTACAGGCTCTGGTTTCAGCAGAAATCAGCTGGTGAAAACGGCTCTTGTATGAAATTTGTAAAAAAAATCTTTAACCTGGCTATGTACAAACATCGTATTTAAAACGACAGCTTTGAATCGCCCATGACTGGAATTGTTCGGCGCCACAATCTTTATTGGTGACGTGTGTAGACGCTGATGGCGATTGAGTGGGATTGCTGATTGATAGTGTTTCTTATACAGCACTGAAAATCCCATATTCCAACCTAAGCTCTATTTGTGAGAAAACGTCATCTTAAACAAGATGTTGAAGTGAGTTGCGATAATTGATTGACGAAAACCCGTAGATATTTTTATTAGAATGCTATGGTTATCACAGTTACCACAAACTATGGAATAACCGCGTTGAAACTGGCCGCCAAGGTATCTGTTAGCTTTGCAAACTATAAATTTAGAAAATTATGCCAATAATTGGCATAATTAAGGCTCGCCCCATATCATAAGACCCAGACAAGTGGGAAAAAAGTTGGACACATCTGGTAAAAGTGGGTTTTAAATAGTGAAGTTATATTTTTTCATGTTACTATTTCTTCTTCTCAATCTTAACAGATCCATTATACTTCTATGGGACCCTCCATGAGCAGTATTTGATCCACGGCAACGATTCACGGATAACCTGTCAAGCTAAGGGAGCGTCCCCACCTATGTTCAGGTGGTACAGAGGATCAGATGGACAAAATGAGGTGAGAAGGCAAAAATTAATAGATTTAAAAAATCTAAAAACCCACGTTTTTAAATTTCCTAAAAATAAGAAAATAACTCTAAGGGACTGAGAGAGGGGCCACTCAAAACGTGGGTGCGTATCTTCGCAAGTTACACCCACGATCTGTACACGACAAATAGCATCGGTCGACAAATGAAAAAAAAAAATTGCGCATGGGTTTTACTTTATTATATTCTGATTATACAAGCATATTTATTTTAAAAAATGTGATCACAAATCAAAAATGATAGATTATCAAAATTGAGTTGCGAAAGTGCAACCGGAACGTCAAACAAACAAGAAAAGTGAGTGTATAAAAACGTGGGAAAAATTAAGGCCTGTTTTCACGCCGATGACCTTGAGCAATTTGACCCCTACCACGCCTGGCGCACTCCGCGGTGTAGCCACGTCAGCGGGGCTCCCGCGTGTGCTTGTAGTAAGTATGAAACTGCATAACACACGGGCGCACCGTGGACTTTTTTCACAGTCGGTTGTTTTTCACGCTTTCCGTACATATTTTTACTTTATTCTCACGAGCAAAGATTTTACATTTGCTTGTTTTTGGGAAGTGACACTTCTGTACGTAGTACTTTTAAGTATTCTGTGCCCCTACTAACTTGTTTTTGGATTGCAGATATACAACGACACAATGAAATATCTGATAATGTCTGAAGGATTGGTTGTAAAGAATGTCACAAACAATGACGAGGGCATATACAAGTGCACTGCATCGGTTCTGTCAACTGGTGAAGAAGTCGAAACTGATATTGATGTTAAAGTAAGTATCAAACACATTTTTTGCGAACTTATTATTGCAAATGAAATATAAAGACACACTCGTAAAAGAAAAAAAAACAGAAAGTTACGAACAAATGGAATTTGTAATTGTTTTTTTTTATTGTGTTATAGTAAATTATAAAGATTTGTCACTAAAGAAAATAGTAGTGTACCTAAACAAGGGTGCCACTCCATAGCTTCCCATGATCAAAGTACACTTCGTGCTAACCTTCAATCAGTGCAAAATTATAATTATGCAAGCTGTGAAGAAGAAGACGTATTTTCATTATTTTTTCATTGAAAATCTTTATAAGCAATAACGTAGGTTATTTAAGAAGCCACAAAAATAAAATTGCAAAAAATATTTTTCGGCAGTTATTAATCGTTCGTTGACAGGAGTGACTGTATTGGTTATTTTCATACACATCACTTACTAGGAATCCTCGCACATCTTTGATAAAAATGCAGCCTTTGCATCACTTTTTTTATCATCATTACCAGCTGTACCTCTAACGTTTAACAATGTTATCACACAGGTGATGACAGCACCGGTGATCATACAACTATCAGCCACTCCTGAGGCAGTGGTGGCTTCAGGAGAGCCTTTGATGATACAGTGCACGGCGGAAGGTTTGCCTCAACCGAAAATAGAGTGGAAGAAAATACCAGACGGGGTAAGAATATTTTTTTGTTTGTATAATCGACAAAGTGGAAGCATGATTCCACTTTGTCGATTATACCCATTTTGACAATAAATCGTTTGAATCCGACAAATAGACCATCAAGATCAAAGTCGTTACCATGATAATATGTATGTTTACGCGAATGTTGACCTAATTGCATTTGAATGTCTGTAAGAAAATAAGCTTGTAGTGGGTCATAATTCCATTTTGTCGATTGTACCATAAAGCTCTCTTGCTGTTAATGTAGTTCTTCATAACATTATCAAAAAGGTTGCGATTTTTTATTTATGTTGAGGCACCTTGTATGCAAGTGACGAATTGTCGTTCGGCGTGGCGGTCTAAGGGGGAGGCCTATGTTCAGCAGTGAACGTCTTCCGGCTGATAATGATGATGATGATGACCTTGTCTGATGGTAAATGTCCACTAAAAGACCTTTGCCTATAAGTAACCTATTCACTTTTTAATAAATACGCCAAGGTTGTAGTGATTGCGAACAGATCGATACCAATGCAAAAAAAAAAACATGTTTGCCATCTTTTTTATGCAGCGAAATTATGAACTATACTCGCTTGTTAGTTTCTTAATCTATGTGGCGATTAAATCAACGTATCAAAGGGTATTTCTAAATTCATAATAACAATGAAGCTCTAAGACTTCCCTTTTACTTATCTTTCAAAGAGGCAAGTTATACCTAACTGTCACCAGCAAGTATTAGAATTTCGGCCTCAGTCACTAAAGAGCTACTTTGTTTTTAGAGACCTCTTTAGAAAGTACCTTTAGAGGTCCACTGCTACTGTCACGAAAGTAGTAAACCTTTATTAAATCTGACAGCTCACTTACCTCTAAGTCACTAAGGAGTCATTGTGGCTCCATAACTCGAACGAACCATAAAAGTAAGTTTGTTTAGTACTTTGCAAGAGTACTTACCGGTAAGGTTAATAGGAGGAACAAAGTTGACAGATGGTAATTGAGGTGCTCGTGTAAAATCCCGAGATTTCCTTAGAAAATTGTTTGTGGTGGATAATTTTATGAGCTAGGTCTTACTATGACCTGGTTTTGAGTTTAAAAAGCCTCATTTAGACGATGCAAGAACTCGAACGCGAGTTGCGTTACATTGTGCAGTTTATAGATGAACACATTCAGTTAAGGAAACAAATGCCGCAATGTAGTGAAACTCGCATACGAGTTCTTGCTGCGTCTAAATGGCGCTTAAATAGATTCAGATTATGAGGTGTGAATCTTGATAGATTACGTAATATTAAAACTGCCTGTTCGACGGTTTAGGGCTTTAGGCAGAATTGCTCGAATGAGTTTATGAGGGAAAGTTTGAAAGTGGCGCCTGTTACAGATTAAAAAAAAATTAAAGGGAATCGTCTGTCTTGGTTTGGAAATTTGACGAGGAGAGATGAGACTCATGTGACTAAGAGAGTAATGAGTATAAATGTTGATGAATGGAGAGGAAGAGAAAGGCCAAAGAAAAGATGGATGGATTGTGTAAGAAATTATATGAATGAAAAAGGAGTGAATGATGCTGTGACGTCTGATAGGGAAGAATGGAAGAATTTAACGTGTTGCGGCGATCCCAAGTAAAATGGGATAAGGGCAGGAAGATGATGATGATGATGAACATTTGTGACTGTGTGTTAAATGGGCCGGTCTCGACGACACGGTCTCTGGCGTTCATCTCACGGAACCTATTATTTGGAGACTTTTACCCAAATTTTTTTTTAGAAAATTATATTTGTTTTTAGAGCCCAGGTGAAAAGAAAACCGATAGATGGAAGCAAACAAACGACACATTACGTTTCAAAAGTGTAAGACCAGAAGATGCGGCGATGTACGAATGTACTGCTTACAACTACGTTGGAGTCTCTAAGAAGCAAATCAATATTACGGTAAAAACTCGGTTATGAACACTTCAATTACATTAAATTGCTGAATTTAAGTCATTTAAGTTACAATCGCGCGTAGTGTCGCCAAAACCAGCAGTATGGCCAGCAGCTACGTTTTTTGGTCAACAAAACATCGCATTCTTGACCAACTAGATAAACCATTTTGTATAAATAACTTAGAGCACTTCTCTATGCAACTGTTGAATCTAGTCACCCAACGTGGCCGTAAAAGAATTTATAGTGGCCTGACCATTGAATGCACGGAGGCACTTAACGTACTCCAACCACGTGAAAATGAGCTTTAAAATGAATTGTTTCAGGTCATCAATCTGCTTGGCACCAAAAGCTCGATATTTAAAAAAATGCGTTTTGGTTCTTTGACTAATTAGTTAATTTTAAAACGCTTTTATATTTCCTCCCCAGGTACTAATACCGCCTGAAATCATTGGATTTAAAAATAGGACGGCAGTAGAAGGTACAATGTTACCCATAATTTGTAACGCAACAGGTTTGCCAACACCGAACGTGACAATTACTTACGAAGGAAAGAGCTGGGAGGAAGAAATGTTCGTACAATTTTTCTTTTTTTTTTTGTTATTTATTTATGGGACCCATGTTTCCCGAAAGCAGAGTAGGCTTTTGGTCTATGAGTGATTGGGCAGTTGAAATACTTAAACAATTAATATTTCCAAAAGAAAAACACTTTCAATACTTATTTTCGACCTGAAAACCCAAATGATCGCTACGCTCTGGATTGAAAAACACTCTTGCTTTTAAAATGGCTGAGAATTTCGAATCTACTATATTTGTATATTTAAAAATAAATAATTATTAGATTCTTCTCTTCACTTAGTTTAAAATAAAGTAGTATAAAGTTTAAAATTTAATAGTTATATTTAATAGATATCTCAAAATATTTCTTCTTTTTCTAGTGATACCGAGATTGATTATGAAATAATAAATTACTCATCAATAAATGTGACTAGAGCAAGTGAAGGAATATACGTCTGTAATGCTTCTAATGACGGTAAGTGATTTTACTTAAACTAAACAAAAAGTATTGATTTTTGAAGACATGAATACATAGAAAAGCCCGTAATATATTTGATTTCAACAACCTTATCAACGCATTTATGACTTTGACTTTCTTAGGCTTTAGCATGAATTTTCCGTAAGTATTTCGCAATACAGGGTACTTGAAGTATTGTGACGTATTGTATGTTATTGTTTATCCATGAAATTAACGTCAAAGTCCCCGTTAACTTTACCTTACAAAAACGTGAAAGCTTTTGCTTATAGCAGAGATCATTGAGAGCCTTTGATCTTTACGATCTAGTTGGTACTGTGTTATTTGTGGTGCATTTTTGGTTGAATTTCTTTTTTGACAAAAACCGCCGTACACGTTCAAGCTTGTTCGTCAATTACAACGTCAAGCAAGAATTTTATCAAACACATAAACTGCTTAGCAAAATGTCAAACACAGCTGCAGAACATCAAATTATTTATTTGACAAATACCAATTTCACAAAAATTAATTGATCGTTTGATCAGCTAGAGCCATTTGACATTTTTTTTTAAATTCTTTTGACTTTTTTACATTGCCAGTGGACACGGCAACGGAAGTCATGTATCTATCGATACTGCATCAGCCATATTTTGACCACACGTATGATCTTGTGTGGGCGTGGAATGGAGAAACTGTAAACATCAGCTGTGCACATGACAGCAACCCAAAAGGGAATTTTACTTGGAGGTATGATATCTAATATTTGTATTATAATCCTGTTTTTTTTTGTCTTTAAGGTACCCCTACCACGAATTTTCAGTATTTGAGACTATTTGAGACGTAAAGTAAACTTTGAAAATTTCAAATTGTCAATTTTTAAGGAAAACATTAGTTCCTGCTTCGCACACCAGAGGCGCTGTTCTATTTTTCCATACAAGAAACGCTGTAAATACTATAAAGTAAAAGAGTGAAAATTCGTGCTAAGGAAACAGTTCTTTGATCAAAACTCAAACTGACTGTCAGTTGTTAAAGCCCTAAAAAATATTTACAAATTATTAAATAACTAGCGACCCGCCCCGGCTTCGCACGGGTGCAATGCTGATATTAAATACACTACAAAAAAACTGTGAACTTTGTATATAAAAACATAGCGGCTCGCTCCGGATTCGCACGGGTATAAATTATATAGCCTATGTGATTAAAATCGATCCAGTAGTTTTGATTTATTCATTAATGCCCGTGGCCCGCACGCGTTAAATTTGGAGTGAAAGGGGGATTCCCTTTCCCTATACCATGAAGATTTCCTGCTATCTTTGGAATATACATTTTTACTTTTTACATTTTTAACTATTTATTTTATTTTTACAACATAATATTACAGAATCACTACATAGTATAAAACAAAGTCGCTCTTGCCGCACCGGGCGGCCGGCCGGTACCGCCGCAAACGCTACGTCCCGCAATTTTTAGGGTTCCGTAGTCAACAAGGAACCCTTATAGTTTCGCCATGTCCGTCCGTCCGTCCGTCCGTCTGTCCGCAGTTTAGCTCAGAGACGCACAGTACTAGAGAGCTGTAATTTAGTGTAAATATGCGGATTTGTTGTGCCAAGAAAGTGGTAAAATAAAATCTCGTAAAATATTTTTTTTTAGGGTACCTCCTGTACACGTAAAGTGGGGATGTTTTTTTTTTTTCTCGCGTACCCCTTAGTGTGGGGTATCATTAAATAGGTCTTTAAAAAATATTGAGAGTTTCCATTAACAAGTTTTTGATAAAAAAATTCGTTTGTGAAATATTAAGCTTTAAAGTGCTAAATTTTGCTCGACTCGAGTGTCCCCCCCCTCTACCAGCTAAACGGTTGTATTTGGGGGTGTGAAAAAATTCACAACAGTAGTATATATAACGAATTTTAAAAGAAAATTATCATGACTAAGTAGGCTTTACAACTTTACGAGTAATAGTCGACCAACTTATAAAATGTACTTGCATAAAAATTTTCTTAAACAAAATGTATCGGAAAACATGCTCTTCAACTGCAAATGTAAGTTTGTCAACTTTATTTTTACAGCTTTAATAGGTATGTTTTTACGGTATGTTTTTTGGGGATAGGTAGGTTTTTATCGTCAACTATTTTTAACTAACTTCAAAAAAGGAGGAGGTTCTATATTTTCCCCGATTTCTCAAAGACTCCTGGACCGATTTTGAAAATCCTTCTTTTTAAAATTAAATTCAGCGAATCAGTTTAGTTAGTTCGCCTAAGTATTTTGATGGGCAACTACGGAACCCTACACTGTGCGTGGCCCGACATGCACTTGGCCGGTTTTTAAATCTATAATATCTTCGAAAATATTCACTTAAATCATACGGTGTAAAGGGCCATATAGATCTATATTAAATGAACAATGTATTCAAGGTATTTAATTGGTTAAGGATTAATGCTGTATTGGTTAAAATCGCTTCGAAAATTAGCCATTATTTGTCGTAAAAAGTAAATGACAAAAAAAAGTTATTGTGGGTTATCCATAAGAGATAGACATATACCATCGCGGACTTTTCTGTAGACCTTTTCAATGTGTACAATACTTAGTACATTATTTTGATAAATCTCGTAGGGTTCAGCCTGCGTTTGCAATGTAAGCATTAGAAACCTCAAAAATAACAGTACTTCTCCACTATTTAATGGATGTTATTATACATAAAAAACCTTCCTCTTGAATCACTCTATCTATTAAAAAAAAACCGCATCAAAATCCGTTGCGTAGTTTTAAAGATTTAAGCGTACAAAGGGACATAGGGACAGAGAAAGCGACTTTGTTTTATACTATGTAGTGATAGTGATGATGTGTAAGATTTAACGGATTGTTAACTATTGATCTGCTGCTGTGCAACTTGTCGCGGGTTCGATCCCCGCACGGAACAAATATTTATATGCTCTACAAGTGATTTTTTCGGGTCTAGGTGTTTATCTATGTGAGTTTCTATGTTTATGAACGCACCCACAATACAGGAAGAAATTCGCCCTGAGACATTAAAAAAACTTTATATTTAATGCAATTGCTGACAACTCCTCCTAGAAATATTACACAACTTACATTATCATTTTATCCATACGACAAATTTTAAGTATGACCAAGTATGACTGAACATTTGACTTGAAACCACAGTTTTATTTATTAGGGTTTCACGTGAATTCTCTCTTTTCAGCTACACAACAGGCAATTATTCCACAATAGAGAAACAAGCACACGACAACATAGTTAAAAACTATGAAACTACATTAAATCATTCGTTTAAATTCTCAAAAAAATTTGCGCCATTCGGAAAACATGAATGCACAGCTTTTAATGAATATGGCTATGCGGTCAAAGTTTTCCACATTCAAAAAGGATTTGTTCCTTCCATTGTTGAAAATGTAAGTATGTTGCATTTTGTTTTATTATTTAAGCGTGTTGCATATTTTTTGGATCAAGTTGTTTCGAAAAATCGTGCCAAAACCCTCGAGCTCTTTTTGTATACTTTTGATTTTACTCTCTGCTCTTTAACGATCTTGGTCGACCGAAGAATGCATGTTTTATTTTGATAGTGTCATACATAATTATTTTATTGCTCAAAAACAATCACGGATTATTCAAATTTTTACACTAGGCTTAGTTAAATTCCAAAAGAAGTACAGCATCAACCTGTTCTAGTATGTAAAAAAGTTTCAAATCATTTCTTAAATTTTTCACAAAATACATAAGAAGTCCGATTGGGAAAACTTGAGTGCTGTTATGTGTATCTACCTAAAGGTTTCTAATTAGAGATAAAAAGTCCATGTAGAAATGGTTTTCATAAAAACACCAAAACATTTATGTTGTGTGATAATTTAAAACCATTAATAAAAATCGAAAGCGATTTTTTTCCTTCTGTACCTACCTACTAATAATAGCTTCTGAACTTTACAAGTCTATACATTTTATTGCTCATGAATGTCAGTACTCGCAAAATAATTCAATATGGCGAACCTAAACATCATCTGCTTACCCAGCACAGTAGTCTAACATTGAAAAATAATTATGACCTCTCCACAACCATGTGCTGATCTAGATTTCACAAATGTAAAAACAATTTACAGTGATTTTAACGCTAAACAATTACGCCATGATCTCTTTCATACTCATAAAAGTATTAAACTAAATAATTTAAAATTCTGCATACATTAGTTAAGTGGCTCCTGAGTTAAGCCTTTAAACTCTAACTAAACAAACAAAAGTTAATTTGAATCACAAATAGATTCTGTTGTTGTAGTAAAATCTCTTACTTCTTTGAAATTGAGCAGCGGACTTGAATTCCCATCTTTTGTTGTGTAACTTTGTAATGATGTTTCAAAAACGTTTGTTGTTATATTAATTGTCAATTTAAGTTTTAAATGCTTGTCTAAATTTAGATCATCATTTAACTGTGTCGGTTTGAAGATTTTCAAATAAATAAACGTTACATGATTACCTACTTATTATTATAGCCTTTTTTTTCAAACAATGGGGATTACGTCTGGTGTCAAAATTAAATAAGCTATCTCGGGGACCAGACTTTTAACATGGTTTAAGATGTAAATTTGTACATAGATGAAAATCTATATAAATTCAGGTTGTCTCATGATTTTTTTCCCTTTACCGATTTAATTAAATATGCATTAAAACACACACACATTGGAAATTTGATAAGGCGACGTGTAAAGCAAGATAATTTATGTATCAGTGAAATGGGATATTTAAACGATTTGATAGATAGGTATGCGATATTCTGCAATATTTCCCTATCAACATTACACAGACTTCAAAATATACGAAAAGTCATTAAAATCTTTAAAATATTTAAAAATGTTCTAAGTATTAAAAAATAAAATGTTCTATCTTGCAGTGTTTATATTAAAATTTATTCAAAGGCATACCTATTTCATACTCTTTCCTTCTTCTGTAGCTTAAAGCTAGTATTCTAATTACCGCAAAAAGCTATTCAAATCTGAATCGGATACCACGGTCATTATCGCTTAAAAAGTAAATGACTTACCCACTCAGAAAAAAATTGACAAGCCTCTAAAAAACAACTGAAACTAAAATAGAAATATGGAATTTTGGTGAAGTGTATTGGCTAGGCAACTTCTTAGTGGCGAGCAAAGCCTCGATCAAAGCATACGCGCCAATATTCAAAAATTTGAAAAAGGAATGCGCTCGTCATTTTTATAGTTTTTAATTTATGTTATAAGATGAACATTTTGTGTTTTGTACAATGTATTATTAAGGTTGAATATAGCAGGTGGCCGAATAGACGATTTGAGTCTTACGACTCGAGTCGCCGCTGTGTACGGACCGTGCGCGACTGGAGTCTTAGGTATGCGACTGGAGTATCGACCGGACCTAATGGACGAAGGGCCTTAGAGTACGTTCAGATGACAAGCGCTCCTAAAATTTTTGTATAGTGTTTACATGAGGCTTGTCAGGCGTCGAACGCGCGTTGCCGCGACCGTCATGGTATTCAGTACAGTTCTTATATTTGTTGAAGATGGACGTTGAAACAGTTTAAACAGTGATTCTATACCGACGGCTGAAACGACGCGACAGAAGACGCAGATATTGGGTCCACCCAATTTTGTCACACAGGCTGACTGAAAGCCAGTACATAATTTTGTCCATCCTAAGTTAAGGCAGACATTTTTTAACTTCTTGATGAGTTACATGGCTCTGGCTATAAACGATGAACTGGTAGCAGATAGAAGAAGAAGCGCGCGCTCAACTGAACGGAAATATAGAAAACCAATGATCTCAAGGCGCGCGTTGACGCGCGCTGACAACAGTCGAGCGCTAGCGCAGCGTTCAACGCGCGCTGTATTAAAACGCGCGTTAGCATGTGTACAGCCTGAATAAAATGTATGTAGTTGTAAACGCGCGTTATCAAAACGCGCGTTGAGCGCTTGTCATCTGAACGTACTCTAAGACTCATGCAAAATGCCCGAGGCGTTGACGGCATTAACGCCGCCTTTAAACAATGGTCTTTTTAAATGCTTTTTTTTTTGCTACCAAGTATCTACAAGTAGTACCATCGAATTATTTCTAAAACTGTAATAATTTGAAGTCACTTTTCGACTAGTGTATACGACTGCGCTGTTTGTTTAAATTACGCAAAGAATTTTTCTTATGTGATTTTCATAATGATTTAGAGAATTAATTCTACAAGATATTAAATCAAGAATACCAAATAAATATGTATTAAGAAATCTCGATGTTTTGTTAAGGCGTGGTGGGTGTTAGCTTGTTAATAAATCAAACAAGATTTTGTATTACAGAAACAGTACACATGCAACTATGTACCTCATGCTTTACATTTGTATGTAAATCACGATATACATAGTTACATTCATATTATTGTTTCTGATACAGTCTTTGGTAATAAATGTGTTAATAGTGATATACAATCTCAACCCGAGATTTTCTGTGAATTCCTCCGCTCAATCTGTTGTAAATCTGTCCTAGTACAAATATAAGAAACATGTTTAACATCATCGATACAGATTGATGAATTACGCATACGAATACAAAAAAAGCCATCAATTATGGGTATAAAGATTCAATGTTCTCTATAAACTACATACGTGACTCATAGTCCTGTATATTTCCGTCTCCTACGCATTCAATTTAAGACTATCGTCTACCGAGCGCTAGTCCATACTAAAAGAGAAAACGTTTTCCTGTCCCTAAATGTTATCCTATCTCAATGATTTTTTAGAGTGCTTCTGACACTGTAAAAAACTAGGTTTATAGGTTTTCTTTTTTTCAAAATTTATAATAGTTTGAAAGTAACAGGCGCCTAAAAGTTACTATTTTTATGAAAAAAACTTCATTGAAGTAAAACCTTTGTATTTTAAAAACAAAGAAGTTTTAGAAAAAAAGCAAAACCTACAAACCTAGAATATAATATGCTGAAACGATTGACACTAGAATCTAAGAGATTGATCGTGATTTAGTATGTGAGAAACGTTTTCTCCCGAGAGTCAAATTTCATGTAAAAAATGCTCACAGTCAGTCGCTAGCTGCAACGCTCTCTATCGCACGATCGTTGGTTTTTCAACGAGGGAGAGGGACAGCACGAGTTTTTCTAAATACCTATTTTTTGAAAAGGCAGCCGCTATACAATCCTCTTAACGTTACGCCATATTGTTTTTTTTTACGCTCCATAAAATCACCAGTCGCAATCATTATCGAGTAATACGTTCCGATTTAATTAAGATGACGATGCAGGATTGTGCTACGTGATGATTTAACTTGATTCAATTTTCTGCCATCAAAAAAATATTGATTGGACGTTCGGAAATTGGGAGGATCGTCTGTTTGTCGCCTCATTTCTACGAATCTCATTACCGTCGTCTACCCTTTTCATGTCAATTTGTTGATAGATTGTAAAAAATTAGTAGGTAGCTTCCAAAAACATATTTTAATTATTTAATTAATTAATTCAAACTAATACCACCTAATACAATTATTTTGGTAACAACAGCTACCTACCTAATACTTGTTTAAGTATGCAGTGGATTGCCCAACATAAAATAATCAGACTACAATGTTTGCGTCCTTAGGCTGGGGTCCAAGCTCCTTTGTAGAGAGCCGTTATAGGATACTCTTTTCAGTCCTATAACATTTTCGATTTTGTCACGACTTTCATTGTGACGTTTAGGTTTGAAACCACAACCCAATTCGTAAGGGACTTTACTCATGGCGCGATGAGACGCGAGATTCCAACTTCCAACCTTGTCACCAAGAAATTAAGATGCGAATCGATTGATTTGACATTGTCATGGCCATCGTGTTTTGTTTGTCATCTATTCATAGATAACAACGTGTTTTATGTCTTAAGTCATAGTGGTAAGATTGATTTTCATTTGTAGTTCGAATTCCCTAAGTCTCAATTGTTAAAACAGGGCGTTTCTCCACTAATATTCTCCTGTCAACCAACACACGAAAGTTCCTTACTCATAATGGATTTAAAGGTCATTTTTCCCCACACTATAATATCTTATCTTTATAGGTCAGCCCCAGAACCACCCGTATGGCAAATAAACGCGGACGAGCTATCTTCGGACAAGGTGCTGAAGTGGAAAGCGCCAGAGAATAATGGCGAGCCGATAGACTACTATGCCTTGCGGTACTGTCCGGTATGTATGGTAGGAGAAACAATGCGACCTTGTTGTTTCTGGAATGTTCTAATAAGAATATTACATCGCATGCTATTACTGTATTTTGTAAATTTTTTTTTGGGACTTTACCACCACACTATTCCCACCCATACCACTGCAAAGTCTAAAAGCCACAGTCATCAGAAAAGCACCCAAGCAATGAATCTCGAAGATTTAACATTCATGGATTCCACAATGAATTTAATCAGAAAATAAGAGTAACATAATAATATATTTACGTAAAAGTCTAAAAGTGAATTTGTGGAAAAAAAAATCGTCGAAATAAAACCCTTTTTAAAGTCAATGATTTTTCGTAATCTCAGATAATCCCTTACTTACTCAGCTATTTCTGTTGTTCACATAATATTATGCTGGGTTTTTGCCGTCATGAAATACTTCCCACACGTTTCCCTAAAGATGTTATTACTAACATTGTTTTTTTTTAATATAACATTTCAAATAACATCTAAATATAGAGTGACTATGATGACTCAGAGAGCCAAGGCCTACCGGGGTCGCGGGACTTATTCCATCACCGTGAACCCGGAACATAAAGGGCCATTGAAGGACACCGTGGATTTTAGTCAGTACAAGTCTGACAGTCCCTCCCGCCCTGCCCGGAGTGGGAGGACTCGTTTGATGATTTTACCACGCTTAAAAAAAAAAAAACAATAGAGTGACTGCTCGTACGAACTACGTCATAACGGCTATCACATAATGCCATGGCCACATAATTATTAAAAAAAAGGTTGCACTCCAGGAGTGCCGGTAGAAGTGAAAACTTTTTTGTTACTATGTTTTATTTTTAATTTGAATGACGTCTTACTCATTTTCGATCAGGGTCACGTGACCCTGACGCGAGTTTTAAATTTTTTACCCATTACAGAAAAAGTGTACAACGCCGCTAAAGAAGTTTTCACTTCAAAAAACCATATCTTTAGTTGCCGTTATCACAAACTGCTTAAACTAAAAGAACGAAGTAAGTTAGTAAAAAGCTAGCTAAAGAAATCAATAAAACTGGCAAGGTGTTGTTACAAGGCTCTCTTTGTATCTTTCAAATATCGTTGTCTCTTCCATCATTCACAGTTTCTGCTTTGTTATATTTTATCAGACAGTTTCCGTAATTTAACTGTCACCACTCAGATCAAAGAAATAGGCAGATAGAGCGCTCAGAACACGCGAGTGGTTCCACCAAAGTTAATACAAAATCAAATTCGAACACAAAGTCGCGACGTCGTTGTTGTTGTTTGCCAAAATATGCCGTCACGTGTCTTTAACCATTGTAAAAGTTGTTCTCAAAAACAAAGAAAACATTATGGAATGTAATTCAATTTGAATTTGATTAACTTTGGTGGACCCACTCGCGTGTTCTGAGCGTTCTATCTGCCTATTTCTTTGATCTGAGTGTCATCATTATAAAATAACAGGATAATAATATTTCAAGTGACTTTATCAATGTCTGTCTCACTGAACGATCTTCCATCTTTTGTTTCTGACAAACGCGACATTTTGACGGTTTATTTATCTTATTATACTATTGCGATTAAAGATATGATTTATTCCGAAGTTTGTGGACGGGCAAGTAATTGGATGATTTATAGGCTAAAATAGTTTCCTTAGATTGATTTAAGGCTAAGTAGTTCGAAAAAAGAACGGCAGATTTGCATGCAATTTCAGCATCGTATTTAGATTTCACAATTCACATACGAGTACCATTCTTCTCTAATTTACGTCAATTTAATGAAGGCAGGATTTGTCTGAAAAGGAAGACATAATTATGTATACATAGGTTAAAGTATTTATCTATGGGTCTTTGTTACCTGACAATAAATGGTTTATTATTATAATTTGTCTGAAAAGGAAAATCGTAAGATTTCTTAGTATTTATTTATTTCAAAAAAATAACAACGAATTTTACGTATTTCTGTACATAAAAAGGACAAAGCTCTTTTTTATGATTTTATTACTTGATTGATAATTTCTACAGATAGGTATATAATATTAGTACCATTAGTACGCATATCGCAAATAATAATGCTCAACGATTTTCTACAGATGGACGAAGAAGAAGAAGTAGATGAGTCATTATGCATAGAGCAGCGATTGGAAGCCACAGAACTGAAAGTGCCTGAACTGGAGCAAAACACTACTTATTTCTTAGAACTGATCGCGCACAACGCCGAAGGGAATTCTACGCCCGCTAATATGTCAATTTCTATAGGTGAGATATTTCATTTTAAATTGAATAACAGGAATGATCAGAAAGAGAAAACCAAGACGATGTTTTTCAACAGTGTCTGTATTGGCAAGGTCTATTGAAAATCACTTTTTCAATGGTATTTTTTATCGTGGTATAATCCGCCCGCCTCCCGCCTTGGGTGGACTGAAAGAGACTGTCCGATTGGCCTTTACCCTCCAGGGTCGCATTTACCTAGTTAGATAGTCCCTAGACCTCGGTTCTCTAGAGTCTAGGATGTCAGGTTGTTGTTATATTAAAACATGCTTTACTTAGGACAGTTAGGAGTCGCAAGTAACTATCAAGTGAAATATAATATTGGGTTTGAATCCTACCTGGGAATGTTATAAAAAGAGTACAAGAGGTGGTATTTATGCGAAGAATAATAAATAACAAAAATAATATACCACAACTATCACACAACGCCATCTAGTCCCAAGCTAAGCAGAGATTGTGTTAAAGGTACTAGACAACTGATAAACATACTTATATGTATATTTCTAAATACATAAATATAATAGATAAATCACACCCAGACACAGAACTAATGATCGTGCTCATTACACAAACATTTGTCCTGGGTGGGAATCGAACCCACGACCTCCGGCATTGCAGTCGGAGTCACTAACCACTAGACCAATAGGCCTGTCAATCAATTAAAAAAATCAAGAAAGGAAGAGTTTTTAGTAAATGTGTTCATTCAATAAATTGATCACAATTGTCATAGCTTTGTTTTTATTTCTGCCATTTACAGTTCCAACTGAACCAAGAGGAACACTATCAACAGCAGGAGCCCTAATAGGATTATCAATAGCCGTAGTGCTAGTGTGTCTAGTACTTCTGGACGTACTACTGTACTTCTGGAAAAAACAGGGCATCATAGCAAGTTGCTGTTGCAAGAAGAGTAAGAAGAAGAAACCCAACCCTTTGAATGCACGGTAAGATATTTATTTACTGAGTGTTTATAAGAAACAGAGGTTTGACCCACTTTAATGAAATTTAACGTTTAAAAGAGTACCTCACAAGTATGAAGAATCATCACTTTATTAAGCTTAATAATAACATAATCATCGCAGTACTGAAATTCATTTTTCATCGCTATCTAATTTTTTTTTTTTAAATCTCCAATTACCCACATCACGAGTTGAGCTGGCTATTAAAAACGGTTGAATAAAAAAAAATACGCTCCCGGACTTCAGAATTTTTTCTACCAATTATTAAAGGAAAGTAATAAACGACAAATCAAATCAAAATTTACTAAGCCATCCCAGATTCAATCAAGCAAAATCGAAATTGAGAAAAGAGATTAATGAAAAATCGGGAATAATTTGTCTTGAACTGGCGCGTCACCTTAACCTAGCAGCCGACGTCTTTTTGTCCAAGTCTTAAATCACGTTCTTAAAAGTCCTATTGATTTTCAGTGACAAGAAAGGTCTGTTGAAAGACAACCGAGAATCTGGAACAGACGATACTTTGAAGAGGCCTAACAATGGGCACAAAGAGTACGAATACAATAAGACCACCGGCATTATTACCGGGAAACATTCCTCTGTTTAGAGTAAAGAATTTTAAAACGTTTAAGATGACGTGAACCGTACGATTTTTGTCGGGAAATTTTGTTGTCATTGTTGGGTCTTTTCTTGTACAGAGGGCGATAATGGAAGCGTACGCTTTGCATGAAACGCTTTTCTATTCTGACCTTTTATAAAATTAGAAGCCTTCAAAATCATATCGTTTTTTGTTGTTCATAGCTTTGAAACATCTTTAAAAACGCTTGTTATAACTTTTATTAGATAAAGAGTAATGGCACATTAGAACAAAATCGTACGGTTAATGTTTGTGGTAAGTGAAAGTGATATTGTGAATCTGTAAGACAGTAATGTGTAAAGATGTTTTACGTTTGATATTTATGTATTTTATAAGTATGAGTGGTTGAGCTCTTAAGTACCTCTATGTAATTTTTCAGAAGATACGTCATCAAGTAAGTTATTCTATTATCATCCACCTTTTTTTCCTTGTTTCGTTGAATTTTAAAAATAAAGCCTTTCATTAGTGGAAATTCAACCAAACAAGAATAAAACCTTGAACAAAAATATCATATTTTACATGTCATTATTTTTTAAATAAGCATTGTCAGAGTTTTATTAATTTCGTAGTACTCGTGCTTTTGATCATTTTGAAGTTTAAATTAACTGATGTTGTTTCGAAGAATTTGAAAGAATCGTTTTGTATTTATTAAAAAGAACTTTTTTATTATTTCTTACGCAAATACCTTAATGTTCATATCAGACCTGTCTTTTACATTGTAAATAAAAATATTTGTGTTCATATATTTTTTAACTTATTAAGTTTTCCTTCTTTTATTTTAAGCTTATCATCTACTTATTAATTTGATAAAAATCTCATTGTCAGTACAAACATATTGAAAGTGCCTTTCATGTTACATACACAATTATATAAAATAAAATAAATATTATTTATTTAAGGAAATATTATATACCCCATTGTTGCCTTAGGACCTTCGTACCCAACACGACGTAAAGTATCGAAACCTTACAAATTTGACGTATAGGTGCCTACCGCAGTACGAACAAAATGTCGGCGATGTCTGGCTGTGTACAAACTTCTCCCAATTTGGATTGCGATAGTCACCTGGATATCAAACTTGTATGGTGTCGAATATTTACTTACGGTATTTAAGAAGAGTCTTATTACTTTTAAGAATAGATCATTTTGAAATATTTAACTAAAAATATAAATAATATTTGTATAATATGATTGGTTATTAGCTTACAAACTAAGAAGTAAAATATGTGTAAAAAATGTTAATCAGATCAATAAACATAAAACTTACGAAAATATAGAATTTTATATGATAGCATAATAATATATTTAAAAAAATCCTTAAGTTTAGTTATAAATACCTAGCTTAAATCTGAATTTCATACCAAAGAATAAGTCAGTATGTTTACACATTAGGGCAAAAATATTGTTAACTTGATGTCTTGATGTTACATGAAAAATAGATTTTTTATAAATACCTACTAAATAAAATCTGTAAAGGAGACATATCGAAAGAGTAGGTATTTAACGTTTACGAAGTATAGTATGAAATATTACCCAAACTAAGTATTTAGGTACATATTTAATTTTTGACGAAAAATATATACGCATTTATATAAGTAGATCAAATCTTACGTCAAATCTATTTTTTTATACTTCTTTTATACTAAATATGTGTCTTACAGTTGGCCGACCTTGTAACTATTACAGTGGTCTTAGAAACTGCTGTCTATTTTAAATTTAATTACCGTCTTAAAATATTGGTATCCTCACCATTTTCTTTCTCTCATACAATCATGTCACTCTTTAACGTGAGTTATCGTACTCAGTGGTTTAGTCTCCGGACGGGATTTTGATAGATTATTTTATTGTGACAATGTCCAATTTCCGCCTCAGACCGACCCGTCTTATATTTTAACCTACATTCCACAATTAAGCTTTGGACACACCAACGACTGATCGCTGTGAGTAAAGTTGAACATGGCCAATTTGAATCGCGGCGACTATTTGCTGCAACTAGACTGTCACATAGAGCGAATACTCGTAAGTAGGCATCGCAGCGAATACTCGATGTGTGTAACCGAATCTTTATACAACGAATACCAAGTTCACAATATTTTTGCCATAAAACTTTATATTTTTATCTTTCATTAAAGTTTATATAAAATTATGTTGTTTTTCATTTTCCTTGTACATTTTCTTCCGTGTTAATAATTATGTTAAAAGCAAGGCAAGATGTCTACCGCACTTGGGCGTGACTCCGCACTAATCCAGCTGTATTTAAACTTCACTTTCTACATAATGTGAATACATAATTACGGTTTGTAATTTTTACAGGACAAAAATAAGGTTTTTGTTTACATCATTAAGGAGGGTTACCAAATTTTACATAATTATCGGAGAGTGAAAATTAGGAAAATGGTCCTTCTGTTTTTTGGTTTTATTTCCAGTTGGCTTCGGCCGGTGACTTCGCGTGTGGTATTTAGAATCAACATAACACAAGATCTTGTTATCCTCATAAGGGAATGCCCTAAAGCACTCTCATTTTTCGGCAATTAAGTTTAAGCCCTAAAAAAATAATAAAGTAATCGAGAGCACTTCGTTCTAGGAACAATCAACAACACTTCTGATGAATGGCGTAGATAATACTTACTAACGTTAAAGAAAAATCAAACTATTTACCTATATATTTCATTTTAATTAACTGCTAAAATTCTTATAATCGTTAGGTAGGTAATCAGATTGATTCAAGCAATCGTTGCCGCCTTGGCGCGAACTTAATCATGCTGCATATTTAATCAATTCGATTCCAAAGGCTACATAGCGCACCTGTTATTGAAAATTAATACTTTAGAAGAAAGGAATTGGTAATAAAATGGTACAAGTTAAGAGACAATGAAGTTTATTGCGCTGTGATCGATATACCTACCTATGTTTTAAGTGTTGCCATATTTTCAACAGCAGTCGACTCGTAGCAAGTTGTTTTCCGTTCTTGCATCATTATTCTCCAAAACCCACGTTTTTTAAAAGCTTGTTTCTCGATCATGACGAACCGTCTCCTTGACGATTCGAAATCTGTTTTGAATTAAGAATTTCCATAGTTTTCACACATCTGTAAAAGTTTTGTAAGTTATTTAATGATATAAATATTATTTTTATTAAGAGGGTGAGTCGGTCATTGACACAAAAATACTAGGTTTAGCTGTAACCCTAGCACGAATCACTTTCGAAAAAGTATTCATATCGTCTTGGAAAGCATTTTGTATGGGAACTTGAAAAGCGCCTGTGGTGAGCGTAAAATAAACTATTAGTTTTGTTAATTAATTGTGTATTATGTTCTGAAAATTAGTTTAATTTACGCTCACCAGAGGCGCTGTTCAAGTTCCCATACTAATTGTTTTCCAAGACGATACGAATACTTTTTCGAAAGTGATTCGTGATAGGGGTAGTTAGCCGTTCCAAAAAATAAACGTTTAAAGAAAAGAACGTAAACAAATGAAACTGGATGAACATTTTATTTAAAATATAATTCAGTGTCCACTACAAATCCTGAGTTACCATGACATCCGTAACTATTACTAACAACAACAGTTTTTAAACTACATCACCATAAAATAAGTAAACCCGCCTGATCTCATAACTTGGGGCAAGCACCGTCACCTGCACCGCTGATATTAAACGTTTGACTGCAAAGCAGAAGAGCGTGTTATTGAAAAATTCTGATATTTTATGATATATCACCACTAGAATTAATTTATGGGTATCTTCCTTGAATCGATACAAACATTTCAACATGGAGGTACTAATAGTACCACTATTAGTACTTCCATGTTGAAAATTTTCTAGATTTATGGATAAAATATCTGGTTGACCGAGCTTCGTTCGATTTTTTGTTTATGGCCATCATCGGTCATGGCGTTATAGATGGCGCTTCTTAAAACGCGGCTTTTAAATGTCTAAATCTTGGGAACTGAGCTTTTCTCGAACCTGAGACCTTGATATTGATTACCCAATGATTCCTTGAGCCGAAAAACCCCTAATCTGTACCTAACTTTCATGAAAATTCTTGGAGCCGTTACCGAGATCCTGATTATATAATATAAATAAATATACAAGAATTGCTCGTTTAAAGATATTAGATTAGATAATGAGGCTTCTTTTTGGTGGCAATATCGTCAAATGAGTCCTCCCATCCTGTGTGGAGCGGAAGGGACTGTCAGACTTACTGACCAAAAAATTCTGTTTCTTTAGTTCCCTTTACTTCAGGTACCTTTAAAAAACATCCCGAGACACTCGCAAAGTTAAATTAATTAGACTTGAAATAATTTTCTTAGCATTTTTATGGTCTTCTATCAAAATAATGACGTAATAAATTATCCTGATAGTCTTAAAAGAAATAAAGAATTGAGAGAAAAAGTACGGTCCTAATTTCAACTTAGTGGATTAATTGGGACAGTTCTTTATACGCAAAAATAACATCTTGCGTATAAAATATGCTGTCAAGTTGTAGTGTCTTAATGATCTAAGCTGTGATTAATAATTTACAGCGATTAAGCTTAAATAGAAATAGTTATTTCATTCATGCAAAAACTACAGAAGCAATGGAAGATTTTAATGCTTTGAAAGTCAGAATAAATGCAAGAAGTAAACTGTTTAATGCACATAATATAGAGCATTCTTACTATCTTTTGACTTGCTTGTTGGTCTATTGGTTAGTGACCCTGACTGCTATGCCGGGGGTCGTGGGTTCGATTCCCACCCAGGGTGTCGAGTCTGCTAATTATTAGTCAGAATGGCGCAACAATGGCGTTTCAACTTTCGAACCATTTTTTACTCAGCAGTAAAAAATGGTTCGAATAAGCACTACAATTGAAACGCCATTGTGGCGCCATTCTGACTAATTAGCAGACTCGACACCCAGTAGGACAAATGTTTGTGTGATGTGCACGATCATTTGTTCTGTGTCTGGGTGTGATTTATCTATTATATTTATGTATTTAGAAATATATAAGTATGTTTATCAGTTGTGTACCCATAAC
The DNA here is from genome assembly GCA_036375495.1 of Agrotis segetum. Lineage (NCBI taxonomy): Eukaryota > Metazoa > Arthropoda > Insecta > Lepidoptera > Noctuidae > Agrotis > Agrotis segetum. The sequence goes on along the minus strand of JAQSVV010000209.1, from coordinate 427,140 downwards.
ACAAGCTCTGCTTAGCTTGGGACTAGATGGCGTGCGTGATAGTTGTGGAATATTATTATTATTATCTAGATAAATTTTCTTAATGAGTTTTTTCTCCAGCTAAACATTTATTACGAATCTCCCTCCGCAAAAATATTCTCAATTTTCATTACCCTCGAACCATCACAAATATCTGTAAAGGTAACCGCAAGCAATACGGTTAGTGGATGCAACTGTCAGTTCCCACGAATAAGCGGCTATTTGGCCAATTTATAGACTTCCTAACTGAATGGCCCGCAGGTGTCAATAATAGCCTTTTCAGGTAACATTTTCCGTAAAACGAAACTCTCCGTAAATTAACTGTGTCTGCTGCAGGTATTAGCAATAGATATAAACGTTTAGATTTATTTTGTTATTTATTTCATCTTTTTTTTCAGAGAAATTTTTTTATAAGTAAAACTCATGTTCTTTTGAGAGCAGTATAGACATCAGGTAAAAGCTTTAAGGACCTTTAAGTCGTGAGCGCATGCGTAATTTATATGGTGAGAAAACTAGACATGTTTTGGAACCATACCCAAGTAACACAAACGTGTCTAGAAACGTACTACTAGATAGCTTATAGAATTAAATTGAATTGTCTACCATAAGAATAAACATTTTTATAATAGTAGGATAGTACAAGCAATCTTCTAGAACGCTTATAGACAGAGTTTAGTAAAAGTGGGCACATTCTTGTACCCTCTCTTAAGAATGAGTTAAGAAAACATGACTAGATAGAGTTCAGATCAAATTGACTTATGAGATGTTTCTAGTGTCTCTCTAAACCGTTTATAGATCGTACGTTTATCTAGTAGCGTACTAGTAGATAGTTTATAGATAGAGTTAAGACCTTTAAAGGAATCATTGCTCGTCACGTTTTAAAACCAAATGATCTTAAGACTAACAACTTTAAGTAACATTTTACTAGTGACGCATAATGGCGTGGAACTTACAAGAGTTATTTTACTTAATAATATTTGCATCATGGCGTAACAAATTTATTACTTTTTATTAATTTGAATTTTAATAACGGGTAAATAAGCAAATCAACATGCGATTGAAATTCTATCGTTGAATAATATGTAAAACTCTTGTAAAATAAGAGCGCCCGCTGTAAATGTAAGATTTAACATTTTTTTTTTCAAAATATGTATATTATTTAGTATGAGCAAATTTTCGAATTTACATTTTAATGCTTAAAATACTCATTTTATTTAAAATATAGTAATTTAAAACATATCAAATGTCTAATTAGACATAATTTAATGATAAAAACATTAAGTACGCAACGAAAATTATTTGAAGCAAAAATTAGGCAATAAAAATGGCGTCCAGATAAAATTTACTAGAAAACCGATTCCTATAGAACAAACAGTCTGGAGATTTTTTTTTAGTATGGCTCTAGAATAATTTTACTTACTACATACTAAACTATCTAGTGAGAGAATAAACAGATTTAAGAGTGGTTTAAAATTATCTAGTAACTGTCACTCTGTATTCCTTTTTATCTTGTCACAGTATTTCTAGACGTTCTTCAGTGAATAGGCAATTTCATGTGTTGTGAACGTAAGACCATTTTATGCAGTAACAAACCAATATAATTAATCAATAGAAGAGGGTACCCGAGTAAAAAGTATTTCTGATTTATTTAGGTATAAACAATGTGAGAAATAATAATCTATTTATATAAAAGAACAGGGGTTTTTCTTTTGACACAACTACAGCCGAAACCCCTTAACGCAGAAACTTGAATTTTGGACAGCATTTGCAGTCTACCATGTTGATTGGCAATAAGATGGGATTTTGCGAAAATCCTCCTCTAAGGGGGTGAAAAGGGGTGAAAACTTTTGTATGAAAAATCTTATTCCTTGGGTTTATAAACTTGAAACTTACCACGAATAAGAACATTAGTAAATAAATAAGATTGGCACCACTATTTTTTTAAAACTACCCTCCATTGGTATTCTAGGGGTTATTAAAGTTTGTATGGGAAAATCATAACGCGTGAGCCGATGAATTTGAAAATCAGTATTTATATACTAGATAAGAATTAATGAAATACGTGTTTTTGGATTTTTCGAAAATCACCCTTCAAGTTGGTGAAAAGGGGTATTCAAGTTTTAAGGGGAGCATATTAAACCAGTAACTTAGCAATCTGAATTTTGGATGGTAGTTGCAATTTATGATGTAGGTGAGCATTAAGAAAGGATTTTGCGAAAATCTACCTCTAAGGGAGTGAAAAGGGGTGAAAACGTTTGTATGAAAAATCTTATTCCTTGGGTTTATAAACTTGAAACTTGGTACGAATATGAGTATAAGTCAATAAAAACAATGAACATTAATAGTTTTTTTATAACTACCCTCCACTTTTGGGTTTTTCTAAATCACTCCCTAAATTGGTGAAAAGGGGTGATATAAGTTTTAAGGGAAGGATTTTATTGCTTGCTTCGATAAACCCAAAACTTGACATATTAATTTTCTCTCAATCGAATACAGGATACGTATTTTTATTTATATTTCATAAATCAACCCCTAACGGGGTGAAAATCGGAAAATCAGTTTGTCTAATATGATTGATTGTTTGTTTGTATTGAGTTTTTAGATTTTCTTATAAGGAGGGTGAGCGGGAATTAAATTCACTGAGTTCGAAATTAGAAACACGCGCAGACGAAGTCGCGGGCAAAGTGCTAGTTATAATTATAATTACATTAATACCCTTTCATTTGATACCCACATCATTGGAGTGGATTTCAAACAGCCAGTCCGCCATCTTGAATTTAAGTCACGTGACTATTTTTTCTATTTCTGACAGCAAACCCTTTCATTTGATACCCATATTATTTGGGTGCATTTCAAATAGCCTGTCCACCATCTTGGACGTCTGCCATCTTGGATTTAAGTCACGTGACATTTTTTTTCGTATTCCTGACAGCAAACCCTTTCATTTGATACCCATATCACGGGGGTGCATTCCAAATAGCCTGTCCTCCATCTTGGACGTCCGCCATACTGGATTTAAGACACGTGACTATTTTTTTCGTATTCCTGACAGCAAACCTTTTTATTTGATATCCATACCCATATCATAGGGGTGAATTTCAAACAGCCAGTCCGCCATCTTGGATTTAAGTCACGTGACCATTTTTTTCGTATCCCTGACAGCAAACCCTTTCATTTGATACCCATATTATGGGGGTGTATTTTAAATAGCCTGTCCGCCATATTGGATTTAAGTCATGTTTGTGATTTTTTTTTTATATAATTATAAAAATAAATCACAAACATGACTTAAAACCATATAATTATCATCAACAATTTTCTACGTTTTGGAGGAAGTTACTAGGAAGTTTCGATTCTTCTTCGGTCGACTGTTCTTCATTTTTCTTTCTTTTTAAATACTTGCGGATTTTTCGACGAAAACCACCATCACCATAGATCTTTTGTTTCATCTTCTCCATTGCATAAACTCATCCAATTAAAATTTCTAGTACAAATGCACTTAACTAAGCCACTTTTAAGGATAAAAACTCTATAAACACGACTTCTCTATCAGTTTTCTAGACAAACTTAAAATTATCTAGTAAAGTATTTTATCTAGACTGAAGTATCTATAGAAAAAAAGATAAGAGTACCATTAGTACACTGTCAAAATAGAATATCTGTAGAAAGTTTTGTCTTCAAATATATCGTTTTATCTATAAAACTACTTCAAAATAGGTGCCTATAGGCTCTTTTAACTATTTGTAGAGCATTTTATCTAGAAACATTCGTAATAACTATAAACGTACTAAAAATAAGTGTTCTGTAGAACAAATGCTCTTAAAATAATACAGCTTTAGATAAAAAACTCTATAAGATTAAATGTTCTGTATCAAACCCATCTCTAGAAAGCCCGTATCTAAAGATTAACCCTGAATAGACAGTCTATAGACAGATTGGTTTTAAAACTTCCAGACTGTGTTACTTGGGTAATAATATGTATTAAAACATCTCACATATACGAACCTGCACTGCATGGTGGATCACAACCTACTCCCTCTCATAGAGAGGAGGCCTATATCCCAGCACTGGGAATGCACACCTTTTATTAGTGCGAATTCAAACATTGACAATATCTAGCAGTTACGATTTTTTGTGTGTACTCAGACCCACGCTGGTCAGTCTTGCCAAAAACCAACAAAAACTAAGCTGAAGGCTGATGTTTTTAGAACGGATGCACAGTTGCACACAACGAATGTGCCCCTCAAATGTGATGGAACACAGAACTCCTCTCTGTGAGACGGAATGGAGTATAATCCACTAGGCATTTGGGATTTGTTTCCAGGACATGCCAGTTTCCTCACAATATCATCCTTCAACGTTTTAAAAAATATTATATAGTGATGCGCCCTGAAGGGTTAAACTATACAACCCCTAAGTTGCAACCGTATAACCATTTGGCTCATTCGACTTGCTCATCGATATTTAATACTCCTATCACTAAAATTAAGCTTCATTAAAATACATTTAGTCATCAGCGAAACGCATTGTTGCGGTTAGTGGGAAATTATGACCCTGATTCCGAATATTTAGTGAGGCTCGTAAATACAAGCTAATTGACATGCGCTGTGTTGTCAATTTAGAATGAAATAGCTTTGTTAATAAGTGTTTCAAAGTGAAATAATTTATCAAACACTCGGTATGTATTGTTTTACATGAGTAAGATTAGAACAATACGTGCACATGACGTATCGAATCCTTACTTCGTAATTATGATAGTTTTTTTTTATTCGGTCCCTATTTCTTTCTTCAAATTTTTAGTACACATACACAGGTGTGGTGTACTAAAAAAAATGAAGGAATACTGTACTTAGTGGTAAAGTCACATATTCGAGCCGGGAAAAATGTCAGTAAGTTTTTTTTTTTAAATACGTTGCCTTTACACTAAGAGTTTTACGTTTCATCCTGTGTTGTGGGTGCGTTTACAAAGAAACTCACATACACACACACCCAGACCTGGAACAACTACTTGCAGATCATATAAAACTTGTTCCGTACGAGAATCGAACCAGCTACACATTGCGCAGCAGTCAATCGCATTGCACCAACCTGTGTCGTCGAAAAATTATCTACCACACGGGAGCGTGTCAAGCCAAGTTCGCTGAATTGGTTTTATTCAAGGCTGATTTTTCAATAGTCAAATAACGTTTATCTGAAAAATAAAAATAGCGGTTTGACATATTTTCTATAGATAAGCTGTCAAACCGCCATTTTCATTCCTCAGATAAAAGTTACTCTGAATATTGAAAAACCAGCCCTCAGTCGTGTAAAAGCAGAACAAACGCTGCAACGAATTTTGGACTAACAAGACACGTCATTTCTTTCATTTTCGCTTTCTTAATCAACTTAAATGTCTTTACTTCCTTTACTTCACTTTGCAAAACTACGCTGAGGTGAGTAATTAGTACAATCCTCTTTGTTTACACTTCTCTCTTGACGTTTTTCTTCGTAAATCACTCTTGGGGACAGCGGGCACTAATTAGCCTTTCCTTTTTACGCATAAATTATACTTTACCTTTCAGATCAAAGAAATAGGCAGATAGAACGCTCAGAACACTCGAGTGTCTCTACCAAAGTTAATACAAAATCAAATCGAATTACATTTTTGACTGGCCTGTTGGTCTAGTGGTTAGTGACCCTGACTGCTATGCCGGAGGTCGTGGGTTCGATTCCCACCCAGGACAAATGTTTGTGTGATGAGCACGATCATTTTTTCTGTGTCTGGGTGTAATTTATCTATAATATGTATGTATTTAGAAATATATAAGTATGTTTATCAGTTGTCTAGTATATCACTATTCCATAATGTTTTCTTTGTTTTTGAGAACAACTTTTACGATGGTTAAAGACACGAGATATTTTGGCAAAAAACAACAACGACGTGCAGCTTGGTACTGTCGCGACTTTGTATTCGATTTTGATTTTGTATTAACTTTGGTGGACCCACTCACGTATTCTGAGCGCTCTATCTGCCTATTTCTTTGATTTGCGCTTTACATTAACACTTTAATTAAAAATGACTGATTTATTTACATCTGTCCCTTTCATGTGGGGGTAATTTCGACGAATTTAATAAATAAACATTACCTTTCCGTTGTGTGATTTGAATTCGTTATCTGCGGTTAACTGATTGACAACTGATATTTGATGTTGTGTAGGTCGTGTTATAATTAGGGCGGCAATTATTTTATGAAATGTTTTGGTTAACGAACCGTACGTAACGTAACGTACGTAAGTGGGTAATGATTTTATGGACGTGTGGTTTTAATAATAATTCTTTCTTACTTTTAAATTGGCTTGTTATTTACTTATACTAAACGTTTTTTCGTTTAAAAAGGCTTAAGTGTTGTTAATTTTTTATTTTGTACAAGTTGCTAAATAATTCATTATTATTTTATATTCATAATTGTTATAAAATGATAAAATAAATAAATTAAAGTATATAAAGTAATGCGTATCTAATAAACGAGAAGGCAAAGTCATCATGGCAAAAAAAAAACATGAAACATAAAACCGATTACACAAAACCCGATCACTATTTTCAATTTTAACAAAATATGAATGGAAATTGGAGTCAGATTAACCATTTCCAGTTAAAAGATTATCAAATTATTTTAAAAATCTATTTCAATATCGAAACCTATTACATTTTGACGATCATGAAAATAAAATAAGAATTTAGTAACTAGTATCATTCAAACGGTTTTGAAAGCTAAAAATAAATCTATGAACCTAAATTGTACTACTAATATTTATATTTTTTAGTTTAAAAACTATCTCATTGTTAGTGTAGCTCACAAAGTGAAAAGCACTTTACCAACCCTTTAAACAAAAAACCTGGTACGTGTACATTTTTGTGTTTTTAGCGTCCATTTGTCGGAACAAAATAATAGAGTATAAACTTTTCTCTGTACAGTCACGAGCGATTAAATAGTATATGTATAAAATAGCAATATTCAAAAGCGATTTTCTGCTAGCATAATTGATAAAACTTTTGCCTTTATATTAGACTTATATTTTGGAAGCCATACCATTACGAAAAAGGTCTTATTTCAAAGTGGAAACCAGTATTTTAAGAGTATTTGAATTTTGTACAGTGTATGCATGTTATTGCTCGTGACTGTACATATTATAACAGTGTACTACTCTAAAATGGCTAGTATGCACAAAATTGGAATCGCTGACGTTTGCAATAAGATCACTAGGTTGAAGTGGGGCTGGGTCCCCCTAAGCCCACTTCAAGCTTATCTGTAAGATGTATCAGGGTCGAGAGCCCAGGGTCGTGACGCAGTACCAAAAGACAAGTATCGATGATGAAGGAGTCCTAGAAACCCATCTTAGGATCAACTGATATCGAGACGGGATGCTGCCCACACCGTACATTTCAATAGAGCGAATCAAAATCTAACCTTATTTACTACACCAAAAGAACGCATTTCCAGTATCGTCACGTTACATCGGGTCGCGTCGTGTCTTGGTGTGAACTGACCCTAAGACGAGTCTATATGAGATCGGCTGGAGTAAACTGCACAAAGAAAATGGAGGAAAGTAATGGAGGAGACGATCTTTGCCCAGCAGTGGTACAATAGAACTGTAAATGGGTTTTTCCATCAGGATTTTTCAGTTATAGCCACGGGGTTTGGATGTGTGATTAGATGCTGGAAGTAGGATTAGGCCTACTTCCAGCATCCAATCACACATTCAAATGTGCAAATTCCTAGTAGGCCACTAATAATATAGGCAAGAAATATTTCCCTTCTAGTCCGATTTCTACGTAAAACCAGTAAATATCTCCAAGGAACACTCACACATTTATAAAAGTGGTTTCACGAAAAATGTTACGTTTTTTTTTTTAATGCTTACGGAATCTAGACTTTTGTAAGGTGTACTATGTACTATTAAGGATCACCTCTGTCTAACCCTATGGAGAATTCGGCATGATGTGATGATGTCATGTTTCAAAAATTAACAATAAGCTTTTCAGCAACAACAACAAAGTGACTAGGTACTTTCAATCTGTAAAAAAGTCACTTTTTATTTTCCTAAATGGTTCTCATAAAACCGAAGAAGTGGATCAGTAAGCAAGCATCAATCATCAGTGATTTATCACACGACAACAATACAGTAACGAAGGAATTGCCAGATACCTAAGCTGTCGAGTAATTAGAGCTAGTTAAATATGTACATTCATGAGACGTAGCTGCAAACCTGCAAACGGAGTCAGAAACCAAAACATTCTAAACATGCTTACATGAGCGAAGAGCCAAACTAAACTACAAAACACAGATTTAAACTGGTCTGGAAAAACTACTGACCATCTGTGTTTTTGCGTTTGGTTCTTAGCCTATATTTTGCCCAAATCCACCATCATAAACCACAATCAACTGCTGGACATACTCTTCAATCTCACGCTACTAAACTAACATCTACAGAATAAAAAAGACAACGAAAAAGGTGTATGAACCATGGATAAGGTAAGATAAGGTCATTAACAAGAGGCATAGATATAAGAAAGAAGAAGGCGCGAGTTTATGACTGGTCTCACTTATGCGCGGGATCGCATTACCAAGATGCTAGCTAAAAAACTCTCTCTACCAAATATCCGAATCCAGTCAGCGGTTTTTACGTGAAAGAGAAATTTAAACACAATAAAAAAAACTCGGTTTTGTATCCAGGGAACTTTGACAGCTGTCAAACAGCTCGTCACAGTACCCTGGTGGTTAGAGTTGCAGTTGTTGCCATACAAAAACCCTTTTTCATCCCACCACCTCGGAAAGACTATTTTTCCTCTTCGATATCTGAGCGTAAAAGCCGTTTTTATCCTCTAGTGGATAAAGTAAATTGAATTTAGAACATGCACGTGCGCTAAAGAGTTCTACCAGTAATGCGCCCGCTGACCCCTACAGCTGATCGCTTATTATGGTGCCCATTTCACGTTCGAAGGTTGTCGTACCACATCAAATTTCAAAAATAGAATTTATTTTTCATCCCACCATCTCGGAAAGGCTATTTTTCCTCTTCGATATCTGAGCGTAAAAGCCGTTTTTATCCTCTAGTGGATAAAGTAAATTGAATTTGGAACATGCACGTGCACTAAAGAGTTGTGCCAGTAAAGGCGGCTGCTGACCCCTACAGCTGTTCGCTTGTTGTGGTGCCCATTGGGCTAACTTGAATCCCGAACCAGAATCCTTTGGTGCGTAATCTACTATTAATTTATTACAATCTAAAAAGAATAGAATAGAATAGAAAACATTTATTTGATAATGGACACACACACAGACATAATAAAAAATAAAATCTCAGACTCGGAACCTTCTTGACTCAGAACTTTTCTTTTGCGGTTTTCTTTTCACGTCCTACTTATTGTTAAGACAAACCAAGATAAAAATAAGAAACTTAGAAACATACTAAACTATATTTTATTTTCTGTAATACTTAAGTACCTACCTATAATAATGTAGTAAGTAGTTATTACCTAAACTTTTTTTGCATCTACTCATTTCCTCGCTGAGGTGGGATGAAAAGTTACGTGTTGCACTCGAGTGCAAAGATTCTTCACCTTGTGCTCTTTTGATTCCCTCGCTACCGCTCATGATTCTAATTTTTGAATCACTCGTTGCACTCGTGATTCAATTTTAGAATCATTCGCTTGCTCGGTCATCAAAATTGAGCACGCGGTTAAAAAGCAACTTTGCACTCTTGTTTAACAAATAACTATTACATCACTTCTAGTTCACTCTAACTCTTAACATTGGTGTATCGTCCACACGTCAGAGCTAGCGGTTGCTAGCCACAAGTCAGACAGTGCACGGATCAACTGAACGCAACTGAAACTTTGTTGGCCACAAATGTTGACTTTCTTTCTACTTTCAAACTGCTGTTATATTTTGTTACTGGATGCTGTTGAGTCTCCATGTTTGTAAAGGAATTTACTTAACAACTTTTAATTGTTAAGACAATTAAACAATAAAATATAACGAGTGCATGGGATTTATTTATTAACAGTGTGTATTTTTTTTGTTTGATCTAGATCTAGACTCTATAGTCAGGGGGTGATAGCGACAATATCGACAAAGAAGATACTTGTGAATTCTAATTTTAAATAGACTAGAGTTGTATGCGTTCAGAAACAACAGATACAGTAAAAAGACGGTTGGAAATGCTTTAGAATTGGTGGTAAAGCATGAAAAGCTGGGTACTCACATAACAGCGTAGCACGTAACATATCAGATACGGTATCAACCTGCAAGTGGGTACGGCTCGTCCGAGCACACTGCGAGCCGCCTTTGTGTTTGTATGACTCGCCGAAAGGCGGTATCACTGCGAACTTACAGCGAGCGGTTCGCAGCGGGCTCGTGCCTACGTACTCACTTGAAACCGTATCTGATACGTTACGTGCTACGCTGCTAAGTGAGTACCCAGGCTGTAGAGCAACATAAACGATACAGCCAGCAACATGGTTAGGTAAGGTTAGAATAATTAACAATGATAATAACTTGCAGTGTTTTTAGATGTGATGTGATCTGTGATGTCTGATGATACCAGATGAACTTTTATTTGCTAAGTCAATAAAGCAGTATTGTTAATTGTAAAGGAACGTTGTTATTAACAGTGTGTATTTTTTAATTGATAAAATTGTCTTGAGGTTTATTTTTAGTTAATTGGAACTTTTGACGGGAATTATTGCAATTCAACAGTAACAGGCGTACCGTGACTGCATGCTGATAGATAAACAGATTACCTACGACTAAAGAATGGATATAAAAATCGAAATTTTAGATATCGACGATAGGGATCTGATATTGTGTATAAACTTATTGACAAAGCCCGTTTCTACGGGTAACATCGCATCGTGGTGAACTGCTACATGTGCAGTGGTCATGCAGATAATGTTATAACATTTGAAACATTCGGACGTACGACTGATACGAGTTAGAAGACATCATCTTCATGACGAGTATGAGGGACGACATTAGAAACAAGTACCTACAAGTTGGTTTGTCTGTGGTTAGATCATCGGTTCCAAATGTGATCAATTTTTAAACAATTCTTACAAAGAGAATGACAATAAGTAATTTTACAAATTAAAATGTCACTTACGGGATGTCTTCCGTGATTATTCATTATTTTGAGTTCCCGATTTTTCGACGCTGTTGCTAGCGCCATGATCGTGATCATGATTGTCTCATCCCGCGAAGATATCCCGTAAATGACATTTTAAATTGTGAAATAAACCGTGATAGCCTAAAACTAATAAGTATTTTTAGTTTCAAGAATAATGATAAAATATGCCTTCTCAGGCAATATCCGCGTCATGTGACTTGCAATATCCGGACGCACCGTATCGCGCGCCCCACTTCTGAAAATCCTCGATTTACTTATAAAATCTCATTTTTTGACGCAATGAAGCTTTCTTGTTAATAACATTGATTTATGGCAATGGAAACATTATGGAGACTTTAGAATTAGGTGATAGCTTGAAAACGTCAGCATTCAGCGACAAAGCATTCGTGCTCTCGGACCTTAAACTGTATTGAAAGAAAACTTTGCAGAAGCAAGTAATGCACGAGTATATCGTTACATCCTGTGCAAAATCTCTTAATTGACAAAGTTTTTAAGCCATATCGTGGCGTTATCACCCACAATTTTCAATCCAACTTCATTGAAAGCTTATATGATTATTTTTGGCCTACAAACATTACTTCAACCTTTGCAAAATAAATCTTTATTAAAACTGATATTACAAACCCAGAAAGCAAACAGCTACCCGACCATGTATGAGCAAAACTGCTTTTAAACTCCAACTCAAACAGATTACCCAATTCCCAGTTTGACTAAAACCAGGGTAGGTACGTATTTTCGTAAAATATATTAGGTTTAGTACGTACTACCTGCAGGAGTCTTGGGACTAATAGCTACCAGGCGGGCAGACGAATGGTGGAGTTCATTGATAAATTTTCAATTCCGGTACCCGCCTCGCTAGTGTCTGTGCTATTAAATGAACCGTAGTTGGACGGACAATGACTTTCTGCACGATTGGAGTTTTTAAACCGTGATTTTTGGGGATAGTGTGTTTTAAACTCTGTGTGTACTTTTCAGGGCAATAACTTTTTTTTAGAAACGGGTAATATTTCAATCATAGTTTTGCATATTTTCTTATGGAAATATCATAGTATTTATGTTACAGGTTCTATGGAGAATCTTTTGTATTTAAACGATCTGCAGATCCGAGGATTTGTGTATACTAGTGATTGAAGTAAACCCAAATATTTGATAGGATGTTTTCTGTTACTCGGAAGATCTATCGAAGATGAATTGTTTTTCAAATTTAGATATTTTAAAACCAAAGAAAGATGCGGAGCGAGTGGGGAACGAGCAATCCTCCTCCTGACAACTCAGCCACCGCTGGAAAAGCACAGAGCATCGGGACTTTAACAAACACATACTTAACCTCCTCGTATCTACAATCTACAACACTTTATGACGCTTAATCCCCACAATGACATAATTTTAGGTTTCTTTTCACAATTTTCTAGCTTCTAAAGCCGTCTACGTGCTTGTACAGCTAGTGCAGTAATCCTCTATCATCAGTCTCAGCGCCACTGTTTTTACGATCTAACTCTGAAAAGAGCAAATATCAAGTGAAACTTCAATAAAAGAGGGAAACCTTGGAATTTACAAAGGGACATTATAGGTATCATTATGATAATTTTAGTTAAAAGTCATCTACTTCTGCACTTTCGTGTCGACGGCTGAGCGTCATGTTCGTAACGGCCTTTCATTTTTCATTTGAAAATACTGCAAATACAGAAAACTCACAGATATAAAGTTCATGAAACACAACACAATAAATGCATTATATTTCCGTGTTTCTCGAATCTGATCGATTGTTTAAAAGTTAAAGCTAGATTGCAAGTTTCAAGTATAATCCGAAACTCGCTACACGCGGATTTGAACAAAGGCACAATAGGCGATACGAACAAACTCGGGACTTCAAAACGTTTCAAATATCTCTCGACTTTTGTAGGTGTTTACAATTGAAACGTACAGTTTTGTTACTCGATTGCAATCGAAAAAAATAGTAAATATTGACTAGGTTATTATTGACTAGGGTTTAAAATTTTATAAACATGGGATCTTCGACAGAAACAACGTGCCATGTTCAAATTATCGCAAAAATGTCAACAAGCTGAGTCAACAAGTATATACTTTGATTTTCTTTCTTGAGACAGCCTTTACCTACTACATTGACTGAGGAACAGTTTGATGATTGGATGAAATACAGAAAATCGTGGGCGAGAACCTAATAATTATGACTTACGTATTAAATATGGCACAAAAGGGATGAAGTTGATGAAACAAAGCTGCGTATAATGATGCCGATGAAGCTATTTGTTTATAAGTAGAAATACCATTATTTTGTTGTTCTAGATAAATCGTATCGAAATATTGATTGACAGTTTATGTTCTGAAAAATCATGTAACCTGCTTTTGCCGTACATATACCTACATATAAAACACTGCTTCCATTCACCCAAAACACGAGAATGATACGAAGTGAACAATAGACACTGTCTGACCATTGAAACCTTAGCTAGTCAATATTCTCGCAATAAAGGCAAAGGAGAGTGCCCAAGCGGTGTTAATGAAATCTCTCGTTTGCTGAACACCTTAACGAAGCAGGAGACTGTCGAATTGAAACCTGTGTGTACTCCTTTGTGATTCAAGATTTAATTTATATATGTTACCAAGGAGCGGGGAGAGGAAAAGTGCATTAGAGATTGGAAAGACTTGTGTTTGAGCTCAAAGAACGCGGTCAGGTGGTAGACGTTTTAGATACAACAATATTACTTAATTCAAAGTCAGGAAACTTGTTTCATAATATTGGTGGTCATTTAAAGGGACTGCAAAAGTTCTTAATCCTTAACAAATAGACAAAATGTGTTTTTACTTCCTTGCTTCGTCTTGTAAATTATGAATACATTTTTTTTTTTTTTTATTGTCCTAATCGAATTGTGGAATCTGGGACAAACCGCACAAGTCGTTTAGGATTTACAAAATTCGGGAAATGAAAAAATAATCACATTGAGAAAATACCCTTATTTAAAAATTTAAAAGGTCATCTCAGTCTTTCAAAAATCTCCTTGTTTGTCGTTGATCAATAGAATGTGAAGATTTGTTACCTTTTAACTAAGGGACCATGAATGTTTCGATAACAACAACTATAACTACTACTATAACTACTTATTCTAGCCTTTTTTCACATTCATTCATTCGCCAAAGATTACGACATAAACCCGCACAAAACTATCCAAATTCTTCCTCTAAAACGTGTCATGTAACAGAATAGTTCAGGATATGATCGAGCACGTACGTTTGAGCCATTAGTGAGCTGGCGCGGGAACTGCCGAACTAATGTCCGATACGTGCGCTGGGCAAGCGGCATGCGGCCGTAAATACTCGTACAACCTGAGTTTGTGAGTTTCGTTTGCAAATGCATTTTTGGAGATGAATTTCTGGGGATTCAATTTAGGGTATACACTTAATCATAATTATGTCGACGAAATATAAAGATATTATATTTAGGAATATTAGACCTTTCTTTCGACTATCAGAAAAGAAGAAAGTTTGGCAGAATTTTTTTGTAAACGTTCCAGTTTAATGTCACCAGCATTCAAATTAATTGTTTTTCAACGCAAAATATTTGTTTCATACAAAAACGCAATCAGTATCTACTACACGTTTAACGTACAATGTATTGAACAGCAGATTATAAAAAATCTTAGTCAAGGGTATGTTTCTGATAATTATTTTCCTCAATTTCTGTAAAATTAATAACATATCTAATTCCCATATACTTTTAGAGCTACTATGCCTCAAGACATGAGTTAATAAATTCATCTCATTACATATTACGAGTATGAAGTAACAGTGCTAATAAAAGCATTCCTAAGAAATATATTTCAATATAGGAGTATTACTTTCAGGAAAGCCAATAGTGAAGTAACAAGAAAAACATATTTCTACACGTGTATTCATTTTTTTGTTCAAGTTGAAAATATATGAAATAAAGGCCTGAAAGGCCCGTTTACGTTTATCGATTGCCGTTTGGCTATAGGATCTGCACCACCAGAGACATCCCCTACGCGTTGCCGATCCTGCAACTTTTACATACCATGGAGTTGTGTCGGCTGAAGAAAGTATGAAGAACCTTTTTCACCCTGGTTTGGGCTGGTTTGGCCAGCACTATCGACCCAATGATCGTTCAAGAAATGGTTCACCCTCATCCGCGGACGAAATGCAGATAAAATTTTAGTGTGAAGTTGATCAAGAGAAGTTTCAAGATATTTAGAGAAAGTATGTGTATGAATGTGGATTTAAGTTTCATTGAGCACCATCTTCTGTCTGCGGCACACTTCGGCATTTTCTTTTTTTTACCTCATTATACTCGTATGTGTAAATTATACCGATTTGGTGCATTTTAGTGAAGAGTTTCAGCGTGAAAAAGTAGTAAACATAAATTCATAGAAACTTTAAAGATCTTATACAGAAAAAGACTAAAATTACAGATTTACAAAACTTACTTAATTCTATCAGTTTACCGTATTTTTTTCTCTATATTTATAACACGGTTTGAATTTCTCCAAAGAGACCCATAAATTAATAATTCAAAAGATATTTACTTAACAAATAAAGAGCAACTCCTAAAAATAATTCACAGACTCGTTTTTATAAATAAAGGATCACTTTAAACGTAGAACAGTTCTCGTCACGGTACTTGTACATAAAATAGTGGTGAAATAATATTTATTTAAATTACAGCTCCCTTGAGTTCGTACCCTTTTCATACTTGAATATTTCATGTAGTCAGCATTTAGTTCAAGAGTTGAATACTCATATAAATTTTTGTAGGTAGTGTTTGACCGAAACCGGATTTTAGCCGAAACCGAAATATACGGCCATGTTTTTAATCATGTAATTTACGCGTAACAAAAATAGGATAAACACCTAGTAATTTATTGAGATAATAATATATGTATTAACTTACAATTCAAAATTATTATAACTAGGCAGATAACATGTTAATGCACTTGTGGATTTTCAAAAAGTTACAGAAGTTAGCCTAAGGCGCGGGCGGGCCACATAGAAAAGGCGTAAGACCGGGTGGAGACATAATTAAATGTATAGAATCGTCGCGACATAAGAGACCGGGCGCGGCGGGCGCGACTCTCCTACATTTTCGCACATCCGCGACGTATCCTCGTCTTACGTCTTTTCTATGTGGCCCGCGCCTTACTACACACTACTTTTTCCGAATCCGAAACGACTTTCGGTGGCGCCGAAGGTTTCTACCAATTTAGCCGAAACCGAAACAGAGGCTCGTAACTAGATTGTCATACATATTTTTACTACGTACCTATCCTAAATTCCTCTCGAGACTTGTTTCGTATCTTCTTTGATGTAACGTATTTTTGTATGGAGAATTAGGTAGTTAGCTATTAATGTAAGAAAACCCGGTAATATGAGTTGTTGTAAATTCCCCCAAAAATTAATTCCCACGAAAAAAAGTATTGATCGTATTCTTTTAGTATTTTCTATTCAGATTCCACATTGTGTCTTCATTTATAGTCGTTTTCTGCTGGATTTTGTTATTAAAATGTTCTGCTATCCGTGCGGTAAAGAAATGAAGCGAATTTACAACAATCATAAATATAAAATACAAAAACCTTTGGCTAATTTATTTATACTTTTTTTCGTGGGGAATTAATTTAGTGGCAACAACAACGCGGCGCAGCGCATCGTCGCGTCGCTTCGCATCTCGGTCTGAACTGACCCTAATACTTTTCAAGACATATTTTTATTTAGCAAAAAGTGTTTATGTTATTATATAATGAGAATACCTTAATCCTGATCAGTGCTTTATTTTTGAGCTATCGTCAATAGTTTGTGGTATAATGAACATCTAAAAAATCATTTCATTGTCAACTATGCCATTCTTGATTATCTCATCTTCATCACCCTATAAATGTCCCCATAGCTGGGACACTGGCCTCCGCCCTGTGAGAGGTGCGTGTTGGTAGATGTCACATGTCTTCGAATTTTTGGTTTTAGGACATGTCGGTTTCCACACGATGTTTTGCTTCACCATTTTGAGAGCATTGGTGATAAAATAAATTACACAAAGTAAGGCCCCAGGCTGGGTTCGAATACACAATACACAACCTACAACTCGTAAGACGGGGCCATTATTCCGACGTGCTACCTCAACCTGGTGTTAGAAGAAAGCTTTTGGCCCCAGAACGTGGTGTTCCGTCGCTTCCGCGGACCTATTCCACACGACGGCACAAAGTCAGTGCAGTGCTAGTGAAGTGTTACTAATATAGTTTTAAGTTTTATTTACTAACACTTATTGTATTGAATACACTTATGTATTAGTGTATTATTGCTTATAAGATTATGTTTGTGTATTTTATCTATGGCCCTTCGTTGCCTGATGACAAATAAATAAATAAAAAATGAAAAATATCTCTGTTTTTAAAAATAACGAAATAACTATATTTGTTTTTGAATAATAGGAAATGCAATTTGTATGCCATCTTTTTTATACGCGCTACGTTCCAATAAAATCAATATTTTTGATCCACCTGAGGCACACTGAGACAGTCTGATGGATTAGCGCGAGAACTAACTTGACGGACCCCTGACTATCTGACCGTAGATTGAATTACTCGTAAACACTGGCTGTTCGATAAAATTCTCGTCTACCAAAGCATTAGTGCAAGCTTTTTGGATTGTAGTTACTTTAAAAGTTGATGGGAAGATTGGTATATAGGTAGTTATCACGTTTAAGGTCTGTTGAAAGAAGTATGTAGTTTTAAAGATAATTTGTTTAAAGTTTTTTTTTTTGTTAAGATTTCCCAAAAATCTTAACAAAAAAAAACTTTACTGGTAACTTTTCGTCTCTTTTCATGAATAGTTCTGAAAGTAGTTACCATTTTTCAGTCGGATGTATGAAAGCCAAGGGCTCACTATAATAATAATAATATTCCACAACTATCACACAGCGCCATCTAGTCCCAAGCTAAGCAGAGCTTGTGTTATGGGTACTAGACAACTGATAAACATACTTATATATTTCTAAATACATATATTTTAGATAAATTACTAGACACAGAAAAATGATCGTGCTCATCACACAAACTTTGTCCTGATGGTCGGGATTATTCGAACACCACGACCTCCGGAACATAGCATCTGCTTTATTGAATTTTACACCGTGGATTTTAGTTAGTACAAAGTAACACAATATTTCCTTCCTATAATTACCTTCTTACTTTTTACTTATTTATATTTTAGTCATACCTCTTTTCGTTTTATGAACAGTAGGTATTATCTGCAACAAATCTTCCTGTTCAAAAAATAAATACACAAAAGATGGAGTAGGATTGCACCTCTAGATTTCCCAGTAGCTACCTATGCACCGGTAGCAGCAGATACGATTACATACGGTGACAAATAGCTAGTCGCGCACTGGGTAACAAGATTCCGCCCGCGTCCGGACGGAACGCAGGCGATATGAAATTGTAGAATAGTGATATTGTCGTTTATATCTAGTGCACGAAACTACGGGTGATATAGGAGGATGGGTATTTTATTAAAACTGTGGATTTTGTAGTGAATTCTTGTTCACCATCTGCTATGTTGGCATCGGTCTCCAGTGTAACTGACTGCAGTTGAACATGAGTATCCACATTTTTTAAACGCGTTGTTGACGCGCGTTCGTAACAGACGCGATACGCACGCAAGTCAGACGCAGCATGTGCACCCCACCTGTATAAATGGGTATGGCAACTGGGGAACTAATGGCGCTAGTACAGCTTGTTCCAAGCATCGTCATTGGTTCAAATCTTACAGGTACTTCTAAATAGTACTATCATTGGTCGGATTAGGACTAAGCTATGGTGGCGCCATCTATAATTAGCTTTGACTTGCCTACTCCATTCAAATACGCGTTTGAATCGATACAGACGCGCCAAGTGCCACGCGTTTTACGCGATAAACACGACAACAAACTGCTAAGTTTGAAAAAAGCGCGCCTTCGACGCGCGTTTAAAAAACGTGTTATGTATAGGCCCTTACATGGATTGACTGAATAGCTGACCTCCATAACCCAGTTATTAGTAAATCTGGTTTTCCATCTTTCAAACCTAAGGCTGAGGCCTTCCTGACGCAGGTCTTCATAGAAAACGGCTGTTAAGGGAGGTTCCTGTGTCCGATTGGACGTGCAAAGAGCTTAACGCCTACCGGGGTTGCGGGGCTAGTATCTCAATTGGTAACTATGACCCTGGAACGTAAAGGGCTATTGAAGGAACAACGTGGATTTTAGTCAGTATGAATATAACAGTCCTATCCAAACTAACCATTCTAATCCGAAATAAAAGTTCCATGACATTGTCCTAAAAATACACCGCACCTTCACCTTCAACTTTGTGAATTATACGTATTATTGCGTAGATTGTAACTTTTTGTGCACAATAAAGAATAAATAAATGTTAACTTAGATGTCAATTTGATGGAAAATACTTAGTTCCCCGTTAATACACTAGAGGCGCTTTCAATTTTTTTTACAAAACACACAGTAAATACTTCAGGCACGCTGTAAGTAAAATACGAAAATCTTGTAAAAAGACTCGAAAAGTATACATACTGTTAACATTAAAAAGCTATTTCGTTAAACAATTTATTGAACAAGCAGTATTTTTAATATTTGTCTACTTGAAGGTAGTTTAAGCTTCATTAACTTCCTTCAATTCCTTCTACCCTCACTTCTAGTGAAGTGACAGCGGTGAGCAGCCATCTTGGTGTTGCATTGAGTCCACGTACGTTCGACTACCCAGAAAGTAAGCACGATCGTGTTGCCGTGCACGCCGCTGTGTCAATTAGCAATTGTATAACCTGAGTTTTTATCTACTATTATTGTGATGTAGTGCCTTCTTATCGTATCAGTCAGTACCCTTAGTACGAGTTTTCAGTATTTAAGACGTAAAGTAAAATGGAACTTTGACAATTTCAAATTGACATTATTTTCAAGGAAAAAACCAGTTCCTTGTTCGCACACCAGAGGCGCTGTTCTATTTTTTCATAGAAACGCTGTAGATACTGCAAAGTAAAAGAGTGAAAATTCGTGCTAAGGGTATACTGAACAATGCTAGATATTAATATGTGTGTGCCTACCATTCGGATTCTGTAAGACTTTCTAAAAGTCGATAGTGACGTGTTGCAACTGCGTGGCAGCGAGTTGCATCAGCATGCTTGCTCCAAAGCCAAGACAAGAGTGCAGATAAAGGTTAGTGGAGTAAAATTGGGTTATGGGTGTCTATTCTAGTATGAATTTTATCTTAGAGTTTACGCATCATTATCGATATTATTGCATTTCTTTGATAGCTTCATACAATATAGGTACTCCAATTTAAGCTTTTTGTGCTACTCGATGTTAAGGAGCCCTTCCTTAGGGTGCCTGTACACGGCGCATGCAACTTGCGCAAGTAAAGGCGCGGGTTTGCGGTTTACCCGCGCGAGTAACATGCGCAAGCTATCCGCGGGGTGCTTGTACACGGCGCATGTAGCTTAAGCATGTCGATGCACTTGCGCGGGTTACATGCGTACTAGCACCCTTCGATTATAAAATGACCAAATTCCTTGTTGAAAACAAATGCAACGTTTTTCGTGAATACACTTTTTTACAAAAGACTGTAGTGAGCGCCACGCACACATTTAAATGTTTTCCTTGGATTTTGATGTTCACTTGTTTTACGTAGGAATCGAACAAAGGGAATAACTTTTCTTCATTTTTTGGTCTTAAGGCTGCCGTCTTCAATCTTCAGTGTAATAGAAATAGCTTCTGTTCCGTTTATCTAGTTATCTGTTGTTTCCACTAAAGTGCAATTACTTTGCTTTAGCTAAGAGAAATCTACAAAATACGGGAAATTCATTTCAAAGAACAGTGTAATTAGAAAGCTAGGGAGAAATACCAATTGTGTTAATCTTTAGATGATATAATCAATTAGTTATGTATGAACATTGCTTACTAAGGATTATTTAAAATTTCGGACATAATTATGAATTTTTGCTAACAGGACTTTAATATGATAATAATTATCAACCGGTTTAATTAAAAATTTGAACAATTTTTTTTAGATTATCGTCAAAAATCTAAAGTATGAAGTTTTGAAGTAGTGTTTTTTAGTATGAAGTTAATGACTTTCATTTGATTGAAATATAATACACAACCAATTTGTTGAACTTTAAATCTACAAATAATTAAGTATAAAGATTTCGGCAGCAGAAAAACGCACATTAATATTTGTTAAGTTAAGAGCCTATACTACCTCAAATGGCTTAGCAGAAACCTGTGATACGTCGAAAATACTACAGCATTAATTTTGAAATAAATATATGGTAAAGTTGAGGATTAATGTTAGGTCTTATGTTTGGCGAAAACATGATTCCATAAAATTTTCTCGATAGAAAAAAATCCCAAAGTTACCTCTAAATTGAACAATAAAACGCTGGCAATCAGATAATACTTAAAATTAGATCATGAAACTTTTTATACTAACTGAACTAACTATAAAGCAGGTCTTATGTTATTTACTTTTAAGAATTTCCTTTTTTTTCGCCGTAAAATAAATAGATTTGCGTGTAGACAGCTAAAAGAAAGAGCAAGCAATAGTGCGTGGTACGTGCAAGTGCAAGCGAGTAAGATTATGCTGAGGTACTATAGACCCTTAATAGTTAGCTTACTAGCCGAGCAAATATCGTAGTTCTGGATATCTACCTGCTGGAATTATTGATTGAAAAATTGATAAGGAGGACTTCTTGAATATCTAAAATTGGACGTCTGCACTCATTGCTATAGTTTCGGGTTCGATCCCCGCACGGAACAAATATTTGTATAATCTGCAAATAGAGTTGTTCCAGGTCTGGGTGTGTGTATGTAAGTTTCTATGTGTGTAAATGCACCCACGATACAGGAGAAATTCCTAGTGTAGAGTAACGTTTTTTTTTTAAGTTAGGAAAATAACTTAAGGATTTTTTTTTTTATGTCTGATGGGTTTGCTCTTGACCTTAGTCTAGGTCAGGAAAGACTAAGACAAGGTCGACGGTGGAGCGAGCTTACCCAGAAGAAACCTGTTCACTCTAACTTTTAAGAGATTTGGGTTGTATGCGTTCGGAAACACAGACGCAGGCAGATACTTTTCAGCTTGAAGAAAGACTTCCCTATGAAAATTATCCATAAATTCCAGTAACCCAAGTAACAATTCTACACTAAACCAATTCAACATTAGGGATGCCACCCACAATTTGCACGTTTATAATTTATACAGACGAGTGGACTGTGTTGCATTTAGTATGCGCGTCAGGCCTTGGAGCCGGATTGCGTACCGCCCCTAATCACGGGGCTTGTTCGACCAATAACTGTACTATACATTCGTTAGTCAATTTTAAGCTATTGATATTTTAAATTGAATAGGAAAATTTTAATGAAGAGGTTTGCTTTTCATCCTACTACTATTATAAAGGCGAAAGTTTGTAAGTATGGATGTATGGATGTTTGTTACTCTTTCACGCAAAAACCACTGAACGGATTTGGCTAAAATTTGGTACACAGATAGTTTATAACCTGGATTAACACATAGGATAGTTTTTATCCCGATTTTATGTTCCCGTGGGATAATTTTTGAGTTGTAGCGGGTGAAACCGCTGGGAACAGCTAGTATTTTTATATTTAGGGGTTAATGTTCAATCAGAGTTCAAAAGTCTTTCCGGTCTGATTTTAGTGAGTGAGTTCTTAAATACATAATTAATTTGAACATACACTTTCTCATCGTTTAAGATAACTTCTTTTAAAGTATTATGTAGATCACAAAAAAAAAACAGGTATAAAGTCTTTTCGGAGTAGTATAATATACAGTATTTTTCAAGGAAACTGAATCTTGTTTACAGCTTACTTACTGAAAGATTTTAATAAAATATCACACACCCGTACGCATTACATAAGCCTAAAAATATCAGAACACAACGAAAAATGGTCTTACAGCTAAATTACACCATTGACCTTCCCCTTTATTTTTTAACGTGGTAAAATCATCAAATGAGTCCTCCAACCCCGGGCAGGGCGGGAAGGACGGTCAGACTTTACTGACTAAAATCCACGGTGTCCTTCAATAGCCCTTTCTTTTCCGGGGTCACGGTAAGGAAATAATCCCGCAACCCCGGCAGGCTTTGGCCCTCTGAGAGGGGGGCCCCGTCAGTGTGCTGACGCTCTTTGAGGCGCGCGTGGGACACAACGCGCCGTCGAACCAGGTTGACCTTCCCCTAACACAAAAACATGAATTTTCGAATTATCATTTTTTTTAATTTCGAAAATTTTCACTTAAATCGGTCCAGTCATTTCAACCAATGGCTTACAAGCTCTTAACTGAAGTTAAATCGATTAGTGGTTGTCAAACTTCTGATTATTGTTAACAATTCGATCAGAAGGCTAATTCACGTAATTTTATGACGCGCCGATGAAGTAGTAGTGCAGTTGTAGTTAAGTTCAAGTTCGAGTGATAAACGGTATTCTTGTAATCTTTGAACTGCGCGTAAGCTGCACGTGAACTGCACGTCAAACTGACAGGAGAGAAAAATCATTGCCCACTAAATAATCGAATGGAATCGATTAAATTTCAATGAATAAGACATTATATGATATTAAAATAATACCCTAGTACAGATTTTAGTGCTGATTCACAATCAAGATTCACGATCATGTTGCGATCCGAAACACTCACCAAAGACGCGCAGCAGTAGAATACCGATGATGCGCACGCGTGACGCGAACTTGACGCGAGCGTGTTTGACAAGCGGTAGAGAATACGAAAAGCGTTGTTTTGATCGAAACTTAACTGCAACTGCACTGCAACCGCACTTGTTTAGTTACGTGAATTAAGCTACAGGTCTACGATTTGTGGGTTTTCCGAAAATCTAGCCCAACTTTAGCGAAGTTAAATTCATCTCTATTAATCGGGCACCAACAGGAATCACATGGAAATGTAGTTTAGGTTTCTACAGAGAAATACGTAGGGTAGTACCTTAGGATCAGTTCTGTTGTACCCGCCCTGGGGTTTAGAGTTTTTACCGCCATTATTGCCTGATAAGAAGGTTTAAAATAATCTCATGATGATAATCTACTGCCAAAACTGAGTCTACGGCCGCCCGCGACTCAGGCACACGTCCCCCACCTCTCCTGACTTCGATTTTGCCACCCGCACTCCGCAGTGACAGACGCTCGTGATTCTAAAGTTGAATCCTGAGTGTGGCGAGGCATTCAAAGGCACGAGATGCAAAAAACTATGCTCTCGTGTAACACACATAACTTTTCACTTCAGCAGCGAGAACACTAGGAGATAATAAAATATTCTACACGAATGATTGGAATGAATCAGACAGCCATAGTAGTACTATAGATGTCCTGCATGGAAAACCAAATAACATTTGTTACCTTACCGTGAATCGAAATTAGGACCTCGCTCAGCAAAAATTCCTGCCACCATTACACCAACAAACATAAGCGTAGCAAGGTACGGGCAAGGAGGGACAGCTGTCCACCTTAGACGATCGGTCCTTCGCTGGTTAACTGCAATTCTAATGACCTTCATAGCTTGCGACTGCGTGCTTTTCCACATTCCTACTCATGTGAAACAAATTTGTAAAAAAAAACGATCAAAACAAGGTCATCTAGCACCTTCCCCTGAATATTACCCTGGCTGTGCCCTTGCCAACAAAATAGTAGAATAAGAAAATTGGTACACAAAAGTAACAAGAACGTTTATATAAACAAAGTAACTAACAACAGCAATAAAGGTAAACATTCCTTGATTAGTTTAAATTGAAACAACGGTATCTTGTTCCAATCGGTACGTAGTTTGCTTGTTGATAGGAATTTCATTAAAACACCTGTAAATTACGGTCCAGTGATTTGTTTCTAGATACCGGGCCAATTAAAATCTATTGGAATTACATTGCAGCGTTACCTAGAAAAAGGGTGACAACACCTTGTTGAAGAACTACAGGCCAATCTCACTTCTGAGCCATGTATACAAGCTGTTCTCAAGAGTCATTACGAACCGTCTCGAACGCAGGTTTGATGACTTCCAGCCTCCCGAACAAGCCGGTTTCCGAAAAGGTTTTAGTACTATAGACCACATACACACGCTCCGCCAGATTATACAGAAGACAGAGGAGTATAATCGGCCATTGTGTTTAGCGTTTGTGGACTATGAAAAAGCCTTCGATTCAATCGAAACCTGGGCAGTATTGCAGTCCCTCCAACGATGTCATATCGACTATAGGTATATCGAAGTGTTGAAGTGTTTGTATAGAAACGCCACCATGTCCATCCGACTTCAGGAAGAGAGCACAACCAATCCAATTGCAGAAAGGCGTGAGACAGGGAGACGTTATTTCTCCGAAACTGTTCACGAACGCGTTGGAGGACGTTTTCAAACTCTTAGAATGGAACGGATTCGGCATCAACATCAATGGCGAATACATCACTCACCTTCGTTTTGCCGATGATATAGTCATCATGGCAGAATCGTTGCAGCACCTCAATGCTATGCTCAGCGACCTCAGTATCGTTTCCCAACGGGTCGGCCTTAAAATGAACATGGACAAGACGAAAGTCATGTCGAATGTCCATGTGGCACCCGTACCGGTTGTTGTTGGGAGCGATACTCTCGAAGTTGTAGACCATTATACTTACCTTGGACAGATTGTTCAGTTAGGTAGGTCCAACTTCGAGAAAGAGGTCGCCCGAAGAATCCAACTCGGATGGGCAGCGTTTGGGAAGCTACGTGATATCTTCTCATCGAGAATCCCACAGTGTCTCAAGACAAGGGTGTTTGACCAGTGTGTGTTGCCAGTGATGATATATGGCTCCGAAACGTGGTCCTTGACTGCTGGCCTCTTAGAGAGACTAAGAGTCACTCAACGAGCAATGGAGAGAGCTATGCTCGGAGTTTCTTTGCGGGATAAAATCCGGAACATGGATATTCGGCGAAGAACCAAAGTCACCGACATAGCTCATAAAATTTGCAAGTTGAAGTGGCAATGGGCAGGCCACATCGCTCGTAGAACTGACAACCGATGGGGAAGAAAAGTTCTCGAGTGGCGACCACGGACCGGAAAACGCAGCGTAGGCAGGCCTCCCACTAGGTGGACCGACGACATCGTGAGGGTCGCGGGCAGCCGATGGATGCAAGTGGCGAATTGTCGTTCGGCGTGGCGGTCTAAGGGGGAGGCCTATGTTCAGCAGTGGACTTCCTCCGGCTGTTGATGATGATGATGTTACCTAGAAGCTACCATCAGATAGTTTTGTTGTTGATTTTATATAAAATACAATAAATAAATTAGTCGTCTTAATAGATAGTAGGAAACTTACTTTAGAAAATGTTTAATAGGAATCTGCTCAAATAAATGTGTGCAGATTTTTAGAGTAAGAAATTTTGTTTTTTTGCACTTATTTTGTCCATTTTTGAAAGCAAAAACTTAAAAAATATAGTCCACCAGCATCGGTATGAGAGACCGCGCTACCGGTGGACAGGGCTTTTGCTAGAGGAACTAAGCCGTTGGTCAACACGACTATCGGCACAATGGCTACCCAAATGTCAATAATCTCTTGAGCCAGAACAAGATAATTATGAGAACTGTTTTTTTTTGAGTAAATAGATATAGGTAATTGTTTTTATAATTTCTTTTTACGTATTGGGTAAAGGTTAATTTTCACATATTTTTTAGGAAATAAAATAGTGGCCGACCGGCATTGGGAACAGGGTTCCAGCTACGTGGTGAGAAGTCCAAAGAAAAAAAAAACCCTAACAATGCGCGCCGTGTCCAAAAGAACTGCTTTCTGAATCAGGCCTTTGATCCATGATGTCTAACGAGAGCCTCCTTAGATGTAGGTGGAAGCAAAAGATATTTATTATTAAAATGACCATAGTATCACCCTTTTGATCACAAAGCACGGTGGTAATTTTACTGACCCGTAAATAA
Organism: Agrotis segetum; assembly: GCA_036375495.1. NCBI lineage: Eukaryota > Metazoa > Arthropoda > Insecta > Lepidoptera > Noctuidae > Agrotis > Agrotis segetum. The sequence continues at coordinate 399,984 of JAQSVV010000209.1, read as the reverse complement.
TTACAGGGATAAACAAACCAAATTCATAAATTCCGTTTTAATTAAAACCCGTCAAGTGTCAATCAATATCAACTCAAAATAATTATAATTCATCATAAAACCGCTCCGCTCCACCGAACTATGAAATTCTCTTATCTACTAGCCCCCGATGGACAGTCACCAGGCAGGAAGGTAGGTACAATATTATACAGAATTAATTTATATGCTAATTGGTAGCCAGAGAGCCACTGAAATTTTCCGATTGGGAAATTAATCGAAACGACCAGCGTGCCATTGTGTTAACGATCGATGGAATTAAAATGGAGTTAGGGCGACTAAATAGTTAAGTTTGAAATTAGTTTAATTATTTTTGAGATTTTATAAACTATGCGAATTATACATATTTGATCGTTTTTGAACAGCGTTGTATTTTTTGTAAGGCGCTACCTCACCGCGAGCATTCACCTGTAATTAGATATGAGCGCCGCGCCGGCGCGCCGCCGTCGCCGTGAATTTGGTCGGCGCGCCGCCGCCGAAAAAAACACGCGGCGCGCCGCCACGAAGAGTCGCCACTTGCTTTCTCGCTCGCACGCGCGTCCTGATGGCATTCGGCGTTTGTCGCTCTAGCCTCTTTGCTACACTCACTACGTAGCTTATGCCAGACACGTTAGTGCCTTTTCACACGTTCCGGTTGCCGGGTAGCCGGCGGCGCAGTGTATGGCATGTACTATAGCTTTCACACGTACCAGCGTAATTTGCCATACCGGCACCGGCTACCCGGAAACCGGAACGTGTGAAAAGGCACTTACAGTATATTTGCTTTAATCCAGACTTGCGCAAGTATACTGAAACGTGTGTGGGAAGATACTTGCCCAAATTTCTAAGGGACGACACAGAGACGTCAAGTCAATCGAATTGCATCAATATTTCTTAGTGGTTCATTTTCACTTGTGGTTGGAATCGATCAAATCGCGTCATATCACGCCATGGTTAAAGTCCCTTCCCGCCGGGGTTGCGGGACATACGTATACCGCGACTCCGGCACTCAAAGGACTACCGAAGGACACCATGGATTTTAGTCAGTACAAGTCTGACAGTCCCTCCCGCCCTACCCGGGGTTGGAGGACTCATTTGATGATTTTACCACGATAAAAGGGTCAAGAGCAAACCCATTTCACATAAAAAAAATAGATAGTGCTTTGATTAAAAACTCTGTCTCGCATCTTAAAATTCTGAAACAATTATTGTTTTTAGTTAACGTGATCTGTAATTATAGAAGACTAAAATTGTAATTAGCAAATACGTTTCTTCATAAAACTTTTTTTGGTTACTAACAACATGATTTTCTTCATTTTTCTTAAGAAATCTCTCCCTAATAAAAAAAAAACTAAGGCGAACGGCCGGACGCGACGCGCCGCCGCGACGCCGCCGCCGCCCTGAAAATATGCAGGCCACGCCGCCGCCGTGGAATTGGCCATCGGCGCTCATATCTACCTGTAATGCCACATAAGAGAGCGCAATTTGATGCTCTATTGTCTTGGAATGTTCGAACCTGTAACGTTTCATTACATGTGTGAATGCTCGCGGTGAGGGAGCGCCCTACCTTACCTGACAAACCATTCGATAAGATCATAGATGATGCTAACAATAGTGCCGAAACATCGGAAAATCTAAATTAAAAAAAAAAAAACTCTGTTGAGTTGAATGATCATCACGAAAATAAACTTTCCTTAACGCCTTTTATCATATTCCTGTTGACTAAGACCTTATGGTTTATTCCCTTATTTTACGTTTTTTTGAGAATATATCTTTGAACATAAGCACGATCTACCTCTACCTTAGTAAAGAGTAAAAAAAAACATTAAAAAAAAAATTAACCGACTTCAAAAACAACCACAAAAAAAAGGGAAAAATAACCTACAAAATAACTTTTCTTTCGGAAGTCGGTGGCTTTATTTTTTATTTCGTTGTCTTTTTGCCACCGACTTCCGAAAGAAAAGTTATTTTGTAGGTTATTTTACCCTTTTTTGTGGTTGTTTTTGAAGTCGGTTAATTTTTTTTTATGTTTTTTATTTTACTCTTTTTAGTTTAAATATTCAACCCAAATTCTTGTCAAATACATCATTTCCTTACAAGTGCACTAGAATTTGTAATCCGTGGCACTATTAACATCGCTCATGCACACATGCTACTAAATTCCCTATCTCAAAAACTGCTAAACAGATTTTGATGAAACTTGCAGTATTCCCTAAGGTGAACGATTCCTGGGCGGAGCACCGACGTGTCCTCACGGCTGCGATAGGCGGAGACCTCTCGCGCCCGGCATTGGTTGCGGCCATGCTGCGGGGCGAGACGGAGTGGGAAGCGGTCAGCTCCTTCTGCGAGGCAGTAATGCTCGTAAAGGAGGAGGCAGGCCGCGAGCGAGAGAGGACAGCGTCCTCCCTCCGCCCCAGCCGCAGTGGTAGGCGCCCACGGCGACGGACGTCGCTTGATGATCTCCGGCCAGGCGGCCACCGTAGGCGCGAGCATGCGGGCAGCGAGTAAAGGGCAACTCGCTGCCCGACCAAGGACCATGCCCGGGTCGACGGCGCGTTGTGTCCCACGCGCGCCTCAAAGAGCGTCAGCATAATGACGGGGCCCCCCTCTCAGAGGGCCAAAGCCTGCCGGGGTCGCGGGATTATTCCCTTACCGTAACCCCGGAACATAACAGGCTATGAAGGACACCGTGGATTTTAGTCAGTAGAAGTCTGACAGTCCCTCCCGCCCTGCCCGGGGTTGGAGGACTCATTTGATGATTTTACCACGCTAAAAAAAGGTGAACGATTCCTAGTACAACAAAAAAAGAATTTTGAAAATCGGTCCACAATTGGCGGAGTAATCGCGTAACAAACACGCCAAAAGTAATGTCATCCAAGTAGCCGAAATCAATAAAAAGGCTCACAAAATAAAAAGTACTGAACCAAATTGGATGAATTTTTTATGGGATCACACTGCAAGTATACTGCATCGAACAAAAAAAGAATGACACTAATCGGACTAGAAACCTCGGAGTAATCGATGTACATTATTAAAAAACATACCGACCGAATTGAGAACCTCCTCCTTTTTTGAAGTCGGTTAAAAAGATTTGTTACGCCAAAAATACTCCTCCTTTTTTTGAAGTCGGTTAAAAAGATTTGTTACGCCAAAAATACTTAAATATTAGCTACCTGCAATGCCTACTGCTAGATACAAAAGAACGCGTTATAAAGCTTACGGGGCACAGAAAGCCTCGTTAAAAAACAATTTCCGAGCTTGTCGCAACAGAGAGGCAAATGAGATTAAAACGCTCACAAAGACAATTAATCTGCATCTAGACGAGACGTTTCCCTAATTACAGGTGAGGATTCCTAGAACACTTCTCCTGTAGCAATTTATATCAAGCAACATTGCAGATGACGACCATATTTCAGGACGTATGCAGAAAGGCAATATTTTAACTCTCAACTACGGAATTTAGTTCCATAATTTGTCTCCGCTCCACTGGAAATTCTGGGAGATGTAGAATCTCGTGTAAACGCCACACGTTGCGACTTTTGTTCAAGATGTTATTTCATATGAGTTTTGTTTGTCATTTCGGGTAATGGGGTTTTGGTTGTGCACGTTATATTTGAAAAATTGAGGTCGTTGGGTGACCGGGAATGTTATAAACCAGTCAAGAACATTCTTAAACAATTTCGGTGCATTGCGATTTAGCTAGAAGCCAAATTTTTTACTTTGCTCTGCAGATGCAAACTAAAAAACTTCGTGTTAATTACAACAATTTTTGCTATCTCGGTTTAATTTTTCATGAACATGTTTTCAGTTGAGATATTTTAACTAGGTATTCTAACTTTATTAACACACCAATTATGTCAAGATCTTCACAATGACTTAATAAAAATCGAATCAACCTAATTAAAACCCTCAACAGCTAGGAAAAGCCGACATTTTCCGAACACAATTTTTCTTTGTTCCACACCGTACCTGCCTGCACTGAGCGACGCGACGTCGACGTTCGCTAGTGACAATCAACGTCCCTTATTAAGATAAATGATGCTCACCCTATCGTAAGGGGAAATCTGGCCACACCGAATGTTTGGCTGACTTAAGTGACACTGTCACATTGTGTGTAAGGTTACTAACATGGGATTTGATGGGTTCTGTCACGAATTCCTATTGTAGAGGTTAATCTGAGTATTTAATTGATTAACTTGATGAAATGGCTAGAGATGAGACAGTTCTATTGAGATGAGGAGAAATAGAGAGAAGAAGATATTTTGCGCTTTATCAAATTAATAATGTGCTTTGGTTGGTAAAAAGTTACGTATCTACATATAGATGACAAAGCAGGCCTGAAACTTGAATTAGTAACTTAGAACGACTGAATACGGTCCTTAGAATACACTTTTGATTTCGCGCGTTAAGAATTCAGGTGATGAGTACCTATAAAATGTTTTTAGTTAGAGAACATTTTAGCTTCGCGCAGATAGATTTCTTAAGTAAAATGATTGAGGTACCTACGTGACTATTTCAAATAGTCAGAATTTTTATGACTTATCTAAAAATTCTGACTATTCTTAAGGTATCTCAGTTTTTCAACTACAACGGGCACACATATCTCGCCATGATCGTTTAACATTGAGTTCTGTCAAACAAAGTAACTCCCTGTGGCAAAAAAATAGAGGCATTTGTCGACAGCCTTATTTATTATAGAAGACTATTGTTAGCTTCGACACCTACCTCCCTATCTATAGAACATTGCAGCACTCAGCAGCGAGATACGGTTACAGAAAGCTATCATACTGTCTACCACAGCTTCAATTTAATCCACGTAGACGAGGCCGCTAGAGAAACTTCATCCAAGCTAATTACTACCTCCTGCCTAGAACTTGCGCCCTGGTACACGGTCCACAATTAAGTGAAAAATGTTAACAACTCTTTAGGAGTTGCTATGAAATTTTGTACATGTCTTGAAATTAAAGCGCTGAGGCCTTACCACGAGCTCTTAACGCGATCCAGTTTAAGCTGTGGGAAAGAGACAGAGCTATACAAGTCGTCTAGCGACATCTCTTTCCCACAGCCTGGACTGTATCGCCTAAAGAGTTCGTGGTAGGCCACCTGTTCTCATTAGCTGGGTAATCAAACGGATAAGGATCTCAAGTGGCGCTTGAGATAATATATTCCAGGATGAGTAATTAATACGGATAGTAATCCTAAAAATTAATAATTGAATTTCATTTTTTTCTTCTTAGTTACACTACTATACACACGACGACTCGTAATGGGTGACTCGCTGACCATGCCCGGTTCGAACGGTGCATAGCCGTCGTGTTCCATGCGCAACTCAAAGAGAATGTCAACAATCCCCTCTTAGACGACCAAAGCCTGCCGGGGTCGCGGAACTATCTTATCAGGTTACTGTGACCCTGAAACGTAAAGGGCTATTGTAAGAACACCGTGAATTTTAGTCATTATGAGTCTGACAGTCCCGTCTTGACCTGGGCGGGAGACTAATTTATTTAATTTAATTTTACCACGATCAAAAAAGACAGAAATTACAGAACTTCACATTCTGCTGTGATCCTTAACAACGTGTAATGTTAATAGCGCAAAACCTCTCGTGGGATAACTCAGCCCATGTTACTGAACAATGTTTGTTCTAAGACTTTTGGAAAGCAAAAAAAAATTTGCTTTTTCTTACACAATGAGAAATTGATCGGGCCCATCAGTATGAAAAATTTGCGAATTTCCAAAAGTCTTAAAACAAACACTATTCAGTAACATGGGCTGAGTTACCCTACGAGAGGTTTTCCGCTATCAACCTTACACGTTGTATAGTTTACTGCCTCCTTACTTTTCATGTTTATCAAGTTTATCTGTTGAGCCTTTTCTCGGCGGTGTTGGGTTTGACCAGTCTTACCGCATTATGCAACTGAATATTTTGCATGAGACGCGTTTGTTGTCATCTAACGGAGCGTCCCATATTCTATTCTAGGCGTCTCCTGACGTCCCCCTTGAATATTCCTCTTCGTTTAGTAAAATTACCAGTTAATTTCAAAATTGTTTCAAATCCTGAAATTATTCGTAGGTACCTGTAGATCGTAGGCACACAATTTGCCTCAACATCAAAAATTAATGCAGTCCCAAATGTCTCAAGAATACTTAACTGGTTTGAATTAATAATTTTGCTCAATTATTCTCCAGACCTCAGCAAGGTTTTGAATTCTAATCGGTCGGAATTAAGAAAATTATTCAATGGATTTGCTAAACCAGCCTTGAAAATAATGACATTAAACAGATCCCTATTAAATTATGGATTTGTTCGAGCATCTATACTACCTATACCCTCGTTTTTAGGGTTCCGTAGTCAACAAGGAACCCTTATAGTTTCGCCATGTCCGTCCGTCCGTCCGTCCGTCCGTCTGTCCGCAGTTTAGCTCAGAGACGCACAGTACTAGAGAGCTGTAATTTGTGTGAATATACGGATTTGCCGAAAAAGTGGTAAAATAAAATCTCGTAAAATATTTTTTTTTAGGGTACCTCCTGTACACGTAAAGTGGGAATGTTTTTTTTCTTTCTCGCGTACCCCTTAGTGTGGGGTATCATTAAATAGAAAAATAATGTGAGTTTCCATTAACAATTTTTTGATAAAAAAATTCGTTTTTGAAATATTAAGCTTTAAAGTGCTAAGTTTTGCTCGACTCGAGTGTCCCCCCCTCTACCAGCTAAACGGTTATGTTTGGGGGTGTGAAAAAATTCACAATAGTAGTATATATAACGAAATTTAAAAGAAAATTGTCATGACTAAGTAGGCTTTACAACTTTAGGAGTAATAGTCGACCAACTTATAAAATGTACTTGGATATTATATTTTCTTAAACAAAATGTATCGGAGAACATGCTCGTCAACTGCAAATGTAAATTTGTCAACTTTATTTTTACAGCTTTTAAAGGTATGTTTTTTGGGCATGGTTAGGTTTTTATCGTCAACTATTTTTAACTAACTTAAAAAAACCAGCCAAGTGCGTGTCGGGCCACGCACAGTGTAGGGTTCCGTAGTTGCCCATCAAAATACTTTCGGAACTAACTAAACTGATTCGCTGAATTTAATTTTAAAAAGAAGAATTTTCAAAATCGGTCCAGGAGTCTTTGAGAAATCGGGGAAAATACATAAAAAAAAGATTACGACGAATTTAGATCCTCCTCCTTTTTTTGAAGTTAGTTAAAAATAGTTGACGATAAAAACCTACCTATCCCCAAAAAACATACCGTAAAACATACCTATTAAAGCTGTAAAATTAAGTTGACAAACTTACATTTGCAGTTGAAGAGCATGTTCTCCGATACATTTTGCTTAAGAAAATATATATCCAAGTACATTTTATAAGTTGGTCGACTATTACTCGTAAAGTTGTAAAGCCTACTTAGTCATGATAATTTTCTTTTAAACTTCGTTATATATACTACTATTGTGAATTTTTTCACACCCCCAAACATAACCGTTTAGCTAGTAGAGGGGGGGGACACTCGAGTCGAGCAAAATTTAGCACTTTAAAGCTTAATATTTCACAAACCAATTTTTTTATCAAAAAAAAAATTGTTAATGGAAACTATCAATATTTTTTAAAGAGCTATATAATGATACCCCACACTAAGAGGTACGCAAGAAAAAAAAAAACATCCCCACTTTACGTGTACAGGAGGTACCCTAAAAAAAAACCACCTTTTCGGCACAACAAATCCGTATATTTACACCAAATTACAGCTCTCTAGTACTGTGCGTCTCTGAGCTAAACTGCGGACAGACGGACGGACGGACGGACGGACAATCGGACATGGCGAAACTATAAGGGTTCCTTGTTGACTACGGAACCCTAAAAAGGAGGAGGTTCTAAATTCGTCGTAATCTTTTTTTTATGTATTATCCCCGATTTCTCAAAGACTCCTGGACCGATTTTGAAAATTCTTCTTTTTAAAATTAATTTCAGCGAATCAGTTTAGTTAGTTCGCATAAGTATTTTGATGGGCAACTACGGAACCCTACACTGTGCGTGGCCCGACACGCACTTGGCCGGTTTTTTTCTGTTATCAGGATACTCTTAAATTACGTTTCACAATTTTCAATTACAATTATAACAATAATAGACTAGTGTAATATTTTCTTAAATATAAAATTAAATTAAGAAACGATGGAAAATAATTATATTACTACGCATCCACCGGCCGATCCATAAAAGCACGACTTAACCATGATGATCGTCCCGTGCAGCTATTATTATTAACGAGCTTGAGCTACGATCTCCTCATTAATGAGCCATTTAGTTGTTTTTTTTGGGTTGTGACTGGTGGCTCAAAACATCAAATTGATTGGTGATTTTGGTCCATAAGCGCGATGCACACGAGACGGTTTTAACACGGCACGGTTTATTGAGCCGGCTCTAGCGCCGGCGTCTTGTGGTTAGATTCATAGAGTTTCCTATACGACTGATGACCGCCCGTAAACCCGGAGCCGGCTCTAGCGCCGGCGTCGTGTGGTTAGCTTCATAGAGTTTCATACACCACTGACGACCGCCCATAGACTCGGTTTAACTCCGGCGCAAAACCGTCTCGTGTGCATGAGCGCTAAAACCAGCATTTTACGTAAGCGCGAAATAATAAAGCGTCCCTGTAAATAAAAGTAAAAAAGGTTGCACTCCAGGAGTGCCGGTAGAAGTGAAAACTTTTTTGTTACTATGTTTTATTTTTAATTTGAATGACGTCTTACTCATTTTCGATCAGGGTCACGTGACCCTGACGCGAGTTTTGGTCACGTGACCCTGACGCGAGTTTTAAATTTTTTACCCATTACAGAAAAAGTGTACAACGCCGCTAAAGAAGTTTTCACTTCAAAATTCCCTGTAAATAGGCAGGCCTACATAAATATTGACTAGCGACTTATTAAGTTCTGTTCGTGGTAGATACCCTTAAACAATTTTTGACATGCCTACAACTATAATCTAACATTCTAACTACAATGTGGACCCCTCAGTCTTAATTCAACCCCAAGAGGGTGAATGAAGAGTACCTACTATCTACAATTAAAAGCCTAAGGTTACCCAGTTGCCAGTAATTTGGGCAAATTGACCGCTGCCCGTGTGTAATTTGTGCTTTACCAATTAGTTTTCGTTGTTCATCCTCCGGTTGGGATTACAAGTTTCTAGGCTATGCTATTAATTAAGAATAAGTTTGAAATATTTAAGTCGATTCTGGAATAATTCAGTTGTAGGTAGGTACCAATAAGAAAGATAGCGTAAGTAAGCCCTTAAACCTAATCCCGATATTTGGCAGTTACCAATCAAGGTTCGAATTTGCCATTTTCAATCACAATAATGTCGTAAAAAAATTAGGGCTGAAGTAGAGATGTGGAGTAGCGCTGCACACAAGGCTGTATCCTTAGGGAATAGCACAGTCAGTAAGGCAGTTAGCAGACTAACAGCCTTCCAACAATGGTCTGAAAATTATAGCCAAGACCAACGGATAAAAGTAGGTAGGTAGGTACTTAGTTTGCAAGACACGCAAAGGTTTTTATAGCACCTATCGATAGACCAACCTATTCAGCTGGTATTTAGGTACTTAGCAGCGAACCGGTACCTCTTACCTCTATGCAGTACATATCGATGTTTTTAAATTCTACGATACAGATCGCCTAGCTGACTGAGTACTACGAGTGTTCCAGTTCTGCACTTCCGACGTTATTGCCCAAGTTTCAAGAGCTCGCCCATATTTTCTTTGAAAAATTCGCAAAGCTCCTTTTCAACTTTCGCAATTTTCAATAAAAGCATCATTTCGAGTAGCAAAACATATAATTTTACGAGACCATAGCGTGTTCATGGAGTAATTTAGCTGAAGCTGTGGGTTTGTGACGAATGGATGCATTGTGTTCAAGCAATTGTGCTTTGTTTGGGTTGTGTTGGTGAAAAGTTTGTCTGGGCACTGAGATATTATAGAGACTGCTTTTGTAAAAGACAATTTAATCTGTTGCGAAAATAAAGATGTTGCTATCAACATCGACGAGGTAGGTACCAGCTATTATAAACTAGGGTAAAACACCCAACTATTGACCCCTTAAGCGGTTTTCCTCGCTTCTTTCGCAAAATAAACTAATGTACGAGTTGCAAGTGGAAATTAATGTTTTTGGAAGATAAAATAAACATTGGAGAATGTAACTAAAACATTATTTCCAGTCATACAAAGGTAAAAAGTGTTTTTTTTCTCGAGTTTAGCAAGAACAGGCCATTTGACCAGTTATTAACATGCTTGTACCAAATTTTCATCATGCAAATGACCAATTTTTGACCTCCTGTAGTATAAGAATAAACTCAAATAATTTTGATTATGAATGTGATACGAGGTTTTATTTGACAAAAAAACAATCAAAGCTAGTCTTATAGCCCTTCTCATTTTCTTTTTTCACACTATTTAGGTCTTCAGTCTTCAAACGCCGTCAATAATATTCTTGCACTTAATTTTGAAATTTTGTAGTTTTTATCACTTTTTGTTGTAGTTTTTATCACTTTTTGTCCTATTTTTCTTCTTTATTAGTTATTAGTTATATTAGTAGTTATTAATTTCACTGTTCTGTATTATGCAGCAGATATAAAAATACTAGCCGGCAAAATATAAATTGAAAGAACACGGCTTTAGTTCTACAAAGTGAGTTTCAAAACCTTTGAATTAATATTTTCCTAATTACATAAGACGGTTTTAACTTTTTAAACTTATGTAAAAGACCTCACAAATCAAGAGAACATACAAATAAGAAACTAGCTCACACTTTGCCTAAACATGCAGGTTAGGGTATATTTTGTCATTTTATGCATTAAACCACATTGTTACGCTGCCTGTGGCTGAGGCATTGTTCGTGTTATATTCTGCAATTGTCCCACGGGACCATATACCGACATAAAAAGTATCCTGCGTCCAGGTACACCCACTTAACCAGGTTTTAAAATAATCTGCTTGCCAAATTGTGTCAAAATCCATTCAGCCGTTCACTTTTCCTATAATATTAGTAAGTCTAAAATATTCACGAGGATCCAGAATGTGACAGTAGACCGAAAATTTAAGTACCTCACTCAAATTATGCTAGGTAGTCAGGTTACTACGTAAGGTATTTTTTATGTTTGTGATTATGCAGATACACACCTTTAGGGGTGCCAACGCCCATGGGCTTAATACAGATGCATTAAAGTTAAGCTACCTCACCATTAAAAATGAACTATACGTACACACCGTGGTGTCAGTAACTGGTATTCTCGTACATTTGGTAAATTACCAGCTATTGACATGCCATGTTAAAAAAATGGTTATTCATACATTTGAGTGTACCAGATATTGACCTCATCATTTTAACAAGTTAACGCTCATTAAAACTTGAAAATCATGTAAAAAAGCATTGTGTCTGTCTTAAATAACCAAAAAATACCAAACTCAAAGGAATGTATCGTGTAAAACTGAAATAAAATGACATTGAAAACAACCGTCAGCTTAGCAAATTGTTAAATTTCTTGATGATTTTAGGAGTGTATTTTGTTATCATAGGTTTACGGACGCATTATTGCTTTATTTAAATTTTCTGTGACGCCAATATATTACAAGATAAATTATATTTCATTTTCTGTATTCTTTATGCAGCACTGCAAGAAGATTTATTATTATTTTTGATAAAAACTGTTATGCGGTCAATAGTTGGTGGGAGGTCAGCAGTTGGGTACTTTACCCTACTTACATACCTATTTAAAATCTTTTTAGTTGTATTAATAGCCATATTTAAACTTTTTGCCGAAGTGTGATCGCTTTACACTTTCACGAAGCTGACACAATAGATAAACAGCCGTCACGTACCATAATGTGGTCGCGGGCAATGATATTATAAAGAAAGATACGCCATGTTCATACTGAATGGCGTTCAGAATTGTTGCGTTGTTATTATAGTAATTTAAAACTACGACAGCGATAGATAATGCGGAACGTATTAAGATAGAAAGAGATAGGGATAGTAAAGAGCAACAGTTTGTCTTACGTTGTCCTCAACAATTTGTGCGTGCTAGTGCGATATCTACCTCTTTTTATTTATAATATCATTGGGTCGCGGGATTATTTCCTTACCGTGACCCCGGAACATAACAGGCTACTGAAGGACACCGTGGATTTTAGTCAGTAGAAGTCTGACAGTAAGGTGTTGGAGGACACATTTGATGATTTTGCCATGTAAAAAAAAAAACCGGCCAAGTGCGTGTCGGGCCACGCACAGTGTAGGGTTCCGTAGTTGCCCATCAAAATACTTATGCGAACTAACTAAACTGATTCGCTGAATTTAATTTTAAAAAGAAGAATTTTCAAAATCGGTCCAGGAGTCTTTGAGAAATAGGGGAAAATACGAGTACATAAGAAAAAAGATTACAACGAATTTAGAACCTCCTCCTTTTTTTGAATTTAGTTAAAAATAGTTGACGATAAAAACCTACCTATCCCCAAAAAACATACCTATAAAAGCTGTAAAAGTAAAGTTGACAAACTTACATTTGCAGTTGTCTCCGATACATTTTGTTTAAGAAAATATGATATCAAGTACATTTTATAAGTTGGTCGACTATTACTCGTAAAGTTGTAAAGCCTACTTAGTCATGATAATTTTCTTTTAAACTTCGTTATATGTACTACTATTGTGAATTTTTTCACACCCCCAAACATAACCGTTTAGCTGGTAGAGGGGGGGGGACACTCGAATCGAGCAAAATTTAGCACTTTAAAGCTTAATATTTCACAAACGAATTTTTTTATCAAAAAATTGTTAATGGAAACTATCATTATTTTTTAAAGGCCTATTTAATGATACCCCACACTAAGGGGTACGCGAGAAAAAAAAAATCCTCACTTTACGTGTAAGTAGGTACTAGAGGTACCCTAAAAAAAAATATTTTACGAGATTTTATTTTACCACTTTTTCGGCACAACAAATCCGTATATTTACACCAAATTACAGCTCTCTAGTACTGTGCGTCTCTGAGCTAAACTGCGGACAGACGGACGGACGGACGGACATGGCGAAACTATTAGGGTTCCTTGTTGACTACGGAACCCTAAAAACGTACCATAATGTGGCTTAAAATACTATAAGAAAGGGGTATAAAACAATTGCCGAAGTTGTCACAGATGCAGATGTAGGTATTTATTTAAAAAAAGTAGGCCCCATTTACAAACTAGTGGTTGCTTTTGTATTTGCCCAAGCTGCTTCAGTGACGAGTGAACTAATCGACCCTTTGAGGCAGTGGACACTTCGGACACTGGGGAAAACGGGCTAACATGGCAAACCACTTGGCTAAACCGTACCCGTTTAATTGACAGGCGTCACAGATGATTGGACCTTCGATTTACATAGCGTGTGATGTGTGTTTAAGAAGGTACTTTGGTGAAATCACGGAATACATAGGTTGTACTTGTGGTAAAAGGGAATTTTAAGTAAATAGGTCTATATCCTAATAGGATTTCTTGATCCTGATTAAAACATAATCGTTTTCGTAAAAACTAAACCTAATTGTTTTAGGGTTCCGTTCCCAAAGGGGAAAAAGAGACCCTATTACTAAGACTCCGTTGTCTGTCTGCAACCAGGCTGATGTGACGGGCCGAGAAAGTTACAGCTGAATTTTCCATGGATGTTGCTGCTACTTAAAGCAAAAAATATTTAAAACGTAGATATAGGTACTTATAAAGGGGTTCCATCGAACATGGTACCTACCTATTTGTTTTGCAGTTTTACTAGTAACTACGAAACCATTTGTGTGCGAGTGCGACTCACACTTGGTCAGTATTTTTTTATTCGATTAGTTCGGTAATTTAAGTACAATCTACTTACAGAATGTAGGTACCTACTTACTTAGGTAAGTACCTATTTATTCCATTATTCATTCAAATTCACCCCTCGATTGTGCCTACCCCGCACCTAGTGTGTAGGCACTTACCGTGAAGAAAAAACTTGTCACTCAAAAAGTTTTCAAGTCAGTCGCACGACGAAAACATTTTGCATTACAAACCTACTTTGATTATTGGGCAAATCGAGTTTTAGAAGTTCTGATTTACATAACTAAACTTTATCATGGAGGTAAACCTTTTGGAAAAATATTTCGGTAGGCAGCACCGACAAACACAGGTAAGTAGGTAGATAGGTGGGGTGCTATGACAGGAAACCTCCACGTGCGCCCGTGGACTGGAGTTCCCTCTCGGATACGTCCGGGGGGAAGACCAGTTTTCCGGGCCGGTGCACACTGCACCCTGGGATGCGGGCAAAAACTCTTCCTTAGGCACTGTTGTGTGTCTAAGGAGTCTCTTTGCCCGTATGCGAATAGCCTGTCGTGTGGACGCTCCAACGCGTGACCCTCTGATTAGCAGAGGGCACAGCGGCGGAGCGGGCTTGCGGACGGTGAGTGATGGGTAGCGCGCCGTCCGACTAAGGACCAAGCCCGGGTCGGTGGCGCGTCGTGTTTCGCGCTAAATGCCTGCTGGGGTCGCGGGTTTTTTCTTAACCCAGGATACCGTATCCCCGGAACGTAAAAGGCATAGGAAGGAACACGGGTGGATTTTAGTCAGTAAGAGTCTGACAGTCCCTTCCGCCCCATCCAGGGCGGGAACACACATTTGATGATTTTACTACCAAAAAAAAAAAAAGTGGGTGGTTAAGTACTTATATAAAATAAACCCAGAGAGATGCTTATTATGTACTTACTTACTGGCTTGTACGCGGCTTTGCTCGCGATAAACAATTTGACAATCAATTCTGGGACACGCGGCGCCATCTGTTTGTTATCACTAGAACGATATTGTTGTTTTCCTGGGGAAAGTATTTTTTCGGGATGAAAACCCTTTGTCCCTTTCTACTTAACAACGGGTCCCTACCTCCGCACTTTAGGCAGACAAGTCTAAATAAAGCACCGAAATTATTTGACTTATAACTCTTTGACATACCTACTTAAAGGGCTTCACACACAGCAGCTATAACGTAAAGATGTACATTATACGATACATCTCATTACATCTTTCCATAGAAATTTGAAGATGTAAAAAAAGGTTGCACTCCAGGAGTGCCGGTAGAAGTGAAAACTTTTTTGTTACTATGTTTTATTTTTAATTTGAATGACGTCTTACTCATTTTCGATCAGGGTCACGTGACCCTGACGCGAGTTTTGGTCACGTGACCCTGACGCGAGTTTTAAATTTTTTACCCATTACAGAAAAAGTGTACAACGCCGCTAAAGAAGTTTTCACTTCAAAAATATACAATAAAGCTGCATTGTGTGGTCTGACGATTAGTATAGTCTTTACATTGTAGCTGCTGTGTGTGAAGCCCTTTACGTGATTATTTGATAAAATAAAGTAGCCCGCCACAAAAAGTGACATTCGACATTTTGGGGACCTCACGCTACATAAGCGCCTCTAGCGGCGAATTCATACACGATAGCCCTTACTGAATTGCTAATGCTCTATGGTGAGTACCACCAATGGTGGCACAATAGTAGTACTATTAGGTGTTCCATGACAATACCATGGTATAATAATATACTTCGCCAGGTATGGCACTCCGAAACACAGTGGTCACGTGGGTGACACAAGCCTACGTCATCATCGCTATCTGCTGGTTCTCAAACTTTACAGTTTGGGGAAATTTAACCTAATAAAACATTGACCTAATTATCACATTACTGCTAACTTTTGCACGTGGTTTCCATCCCCTACCTCAGCGTAGTAGATTTTCAGTGACAAAAATCATTATTTATCCATCTTAGGATAAAAGATAACAAAGAAACTTTTCGACGTTCACAAATAAAAATGTTTGAGTGCCGCTGGTTACACAGTCACTGATCGAGACAGGCATACGCATAAAACAAGGATAGCGATACACGACAAAATGGCGGCATGACAATGACACAGCCCGTTCCTGTGTTACCAGTAGTGTGAGGTTATAACTCCCTATGCGCATTTATTACTTAAGCGAATACGATAAAACGCTGTGGTTTTATTTAACAATTCTGTTGGTATACGTATTGAATTTTTTCGTTTGCTATGCTAAATACAATTTAAATGTTTTTTTTTTTTAAACAAAAAATATAGGTGAAAATGTTTCCTTATTTTCGTATTTTGTTGCAATTAAGTGGCAACTGGAAAGTGACGTCAACATGTGTCACTGCGGGAGTGTCAGACCTTGTTTTTTTACACTATGGACAATACCTAGTCTAAAAGGATTAAGAAAACGACACAGTTCATCATTTGCGTTTGTTTATTTTCATACAGTAAAATTAAATATGAAGTACCTATTTACAAACTTATATAGAAATAGAAATCTAAAAAATGATCACATAAAGAGTTTCCTATTCGTTCGTAACTTCGTATTATAACACTACAAAATTAAACTAGATTATTATTACAACGGAAGAAATATTTTTCATAAATTATTGTAAAGATGCAATAAATCTATTGTTTATGTAAATATTACATTATTGCCATCACGACACGGTCATTCTTTAAAACAATATTGTTCAGAATTACGTAGGTATTTAAATACATTAAATAATAATTATTATCAACATTGAATTATTTAATTCAGGAAGTAGGAATTTTAGGCCTATGTCAATGACGATACTTAACACCCACATTATAACAGTTATAGAATAGAAATACGCATATAAACGTACTTGTAACATTCGGTCAAAGAATAAATAAAATATTGGAAAAGAGAGGTAATTATTACAATTGAGATTCGATATGCATTAAATTAATTGAATTTACACAAATAAACATTTATTTGTATTAAGGTTGAATGTTCAGATATCCCTCATTTCCAAAGTTCAGATTCATTTAATAAAAAGTGTATAGGTATGCCGCGAGCACGAATATCTAGTAAGTAGTAAAGCTAGGTTCATAATGCTGTGTTGTGTGTGTGCTGTGTTTATTATGAACTAGCTGTGCCCGCGACTTCGTTCGCGTGGATGTCGGAATTTAACAATGTATTTTTTTGTGCGAAGTGCTTAATTCTCGCCAGGTTTTTTATAAATCATATCGTTTTCATATAAATCCTATAATTAGAATTTATTTAGATTTTTCAAGAATATTTGACGTGTTTGTAATAAACGCCCTCTGTCGTTCAAAGTCAGTACTATTCAATTGCTACTGGATTAGAGCACCCATTCCATTTCATTCCATGCCATTCCATCCCACTCCATCGCACTCCATCCCATTCCATCCCACTCCATCCCACTCCATCCGACTCCATACCACTCCATCCCACTCCATACCACTCCATCCCACTCGATCCCATTCCATCCCACTCCATCCCACTCCATCCCATTCCATCCCACTCCATCCGACTCCATACCAGTCCATTCCACTCCATACCACTCCATCCCACTCCATCCAGCTACATCCCACTCCACCCCACTCCATCCCACCCCATCCCACTCCATCTCACTCCATCCCACTCCATCCCGCTCTATCCCACTCCAGCCCACTCCATCCCTCTCCACCCCATTCCATACCACTCCATCCCACTCCATCCTACTCCATCCCATATCATCCCACTCCATCCCACTCCATCTCACTCCATGCCACTCCATCCCACTCCACGCCACTCCATCCCACTCCATCCTACTCCATACCACGCCATCCTACTCCATCCCACTCCATCCTACTCTATCCCACTCCATCCCACTCCACCCCACTCCATCCCACTCCATCCGCTCCCATCCCATTCTAGTGTGAGTCAAATAAAAACCTTTTCTTTCTTTCCATTCCATCCCATTCTATTCCATTCCACTCTACTCTACTCCACTCCACTCCAGTCCACACCATATTTGAATGGGTATGTTGTTTTTCTATTCCAAGCTAGATCGCGCTACTGAACTGCGCGTCTCGGTGTAAACTGACCGTAATTTTACTTCTGGAACACTTTAAATTCAAATATCTTTTGATAGACTGATCCGATTTCAATGAAACAAAAACTAAATGTTACTTCAAGTTACGGTCAGTCGTTATGTATTAAAGTTATCTACATAGCTTTCGTACATTTTACGTGATGCCCGAACAAATAAACATACAAACAGACATACAGACAAAAATTCTAAAAATGCTAGAAATGGGTTCAATTGGTTGTCCTTTAACACGCTGGCTATATTTTTTGAGTTTTTTTTTAATGTACAAAAATTATTTTTCTACAGTTTTATTATATGTATAGATATAGATATAGAAGATAGAATAGATAGATTCAGATTATTAGCAGAACGCGCCACAACACAACACAATCTACTACTACCTCGACACACCCCGACGCAGCAATATGAACCTAGCTTAAAGTTTAGATTTTAGACCTAATATTACGGTCTTGGGACAGTAAAGAACGAAACTAACGATTTTGTTCCATACAGTATCAATACCTGTTATTTTTATAAAAATACCAGTTATAAGAATATAACAGGTATTTTTTAAATCATGGTATTGTATCGGCTTTAGTACCATGCTCATATTCTGTGGTAGGAACATCGAGGTACAAACTTTTGGAATGGATACAATACATAATTCTAGGAACTATTGATGCACTGGAAATGTGGAAAACCTATTCGTTGAAAACTAATCATAAAGTTACAGTATATTGTGAAGACTGATACAAGTCAGAAAACCCTTTTTTTTTTCAGAAAATACTTTTGAAATTTTGATGTGCGAATTGCACGAATGTATGTTAATAGATGTATTATTATCAGTTAAAGTGCTTAGTTCTCTTTACAGAGGCATTTACAGATTTTTTTTAAATAATCGCAGAGTAACAAAAATGGGGATGGCAATTGGGAAATGAATGGCGCTAGTGTAGCTACTTCCAAGCATCGTCATTGGTTGAAAATCTTATAGGTACCTAATTCAAAATAGTACTACCTCATTGGTCGAATTAGGACTTAGCTATGGTCAAGCCATCTACATTGTCTTTGACAGACCTTCCCCATTAATATCTCTTTCCCTTTAGACATAACGATTGGAAGGCCAACCATGAACTCTTAACACAATACAGTTTAGGCTGTGAGAAAGAGATGGCGCTACATGGATTATTTATATATTCAAGTATTAACAAAATCAATTAAATAACTTGATAAACAATTTATTACCGATGTAAGGTGACTTGTATCATTCTTCCTTGTGTGCAATATTTCGAAGAAGGAGTTCGCGCTCGTGATACACATTTCTCTGTAAAAGATGACATAGCGTCATCAAGTTGATAGAAATCTTTTACAACATTCAGAGTGTAAAAAGACAGCCTTTTTCTACTCATTCTGTGCAACAAACAGTGTAATATTGAGCAAATATTATTGCTAGGAATGTACACCACATGACACCAAAATTAAAAGGGCTTTGAAGGTTTTGGCCCTTTTAATTTTGGTTAACCTTTATTATTATTTTTTACAGAACCGCGGTGCACAACGAAAGTTATTTATTTAGATAGAGGACACATAGACAAACAATAAAAAAATATAATGGACATAATATCATGTGTCAGGTTTCAGAGTTATTCGCTGAAATGCGGGTTCAATTTCAGTGTTCGACTTACATTGCGGTGAACAACTTTAAAACCTGACGCGTTAGGATATTATGACCATTATAGGTTGTAAGGGTAAACGGTCTTGTCATTGAAAAAAAAAAAAAAAAACCATTGAATTTCTATAATTATGTGAAACCAAAAGGGCCACCCTCCAAACAAAAATCTATCTTATATGGTGGTTTTAATTGTTTGTGTGAAATATCCGTTTCTGGCATAGTGATCAATATAGTGTTCTTATGGGTCACAACGTCACGAGGGTACATTTTAGTTAAAATTCAAAACAAGGTTCGTAAAAAAATGCATAGAAATTCTAGTACGAAAAAATTGTCTTGTGGCTGTCGGCTTCAGTAAGGGAGCTTACCCATATCGCGATTACCCATATTGCAATTCGACTGATTCCAACTACAAGTGAAAATCAACCTTACAACTACAGACATACGACATAAAAGATGTTGTTATCTACAGGTATATGAAAAACAAAACACGATCGCCACGACGACGATAAGTATACGAGTTTATTTCTTCGTAGCAAGGTCGGTTTTCATTTTTAGTTAGTAGAAATTGCATATTGCACAAATCGCGTTACGGGTAAATTCCCTAAATGTCTTTCTACACCCATTACACTAACACATACATAAGTACAAAACATTTACTACGCTAAAAAGGAATCAAGTATTAGACCGATTCGGAAAGTTGAGCATTTCGTAACAAACTAATTTATTATGCTTAGTTTTTACTTAACACTACACAGCTAGTATAAAACGTAGGATTTAACAAGTGATCAAGTAAGAAAGTTTACTTCAAATGTGCAATCAAAGTTTCGTGCCGAACCGATTTCCTCGGGTGCTATGTCTAACGTGTCAAAGCTACTGACTAATTAGGCTCGTGAAATTCTTTACACGTGCAACACGAATTACGCATTTCTGGGCAATTTATGTATTGAATTGATCATTTTTTCAAACGGTGATGAAAACCGAATGTCAAGGAACCAGAAAAATCTTAAATATGTGGCATCCATCATCATTTTGTGATAAATGCAGCATATCCTCTTACGGGAGGAGGCAGTGGGAACTTAATGAGCTGATAACTGATTATTATTCTTTCTTGGCTTAATGTGAAGTGCTTAATTCAGCTGCATCGTCATTCATTCCTCAATGTTTCAGAGATATACATTATACTGGGTCCAATCCAACTCGTCCAGAAATGCGCAATCGAGATGCCTGAGCAAGCGAATGTTTAGGCTCAATTCTTAAGGCCTTAGCTTTACGAAAAATTTGCGGATTGTTTCTGCCAAATCTATTTTTTTTTTTTGTTTTGGCAGCGTCTCCTATCTTAAAAATGCAGTTATGTTTTTGGATAGTTCCTTAATACTAGAACACACTGGTTTAAGTTTATTCGTAAATGTACAGTTGAATGCTGGTTCTACTTAAAATGTATTCCTTCTTCATTATAATGAAAATACGCTGCACCACGATTAATTCTAGAGCTGATTAAAATGAACAAATTCGTATTTCAAGAACTACAATTTCGCTTTTACCTGACTAAATCATTCATTTTCAGTTACCATGTTTGGGCGAAAATTTGGAAGTAATAGTACAAGTTCCACAATAATGGGCTGTCATTTCCGTGACAGGCGTGAGTGTGTGAACATTCAGATTTACATAATTTTATTTATACCCTTACAAACTTCAGACGGGAGTTTTTAGTGGCGCTATACTTCTTTTAACAATTACATAACTTTTGGAGCAATCAACTGTGGTAGTACCAACGTTGACCTCGTGTTTCGCGTTTATCTTGACAAATGTTAAACAAAGAATTCACTTATTTTTTATTAGCATATTGCTTATCAAATAATACAGGGTGAAATTTTATTTATGAGCAATATTTTAAACTTGGGCATTACTAACGATACTAATCGTTTTTTGGAACTCAAAAACATTATTAATGCAAGTATCTTCGCTTGATGTTATTTGATGTTTGTTTATTATTCATTCCGCGCGCGGTGTAATGCCCTTTAAAATTTTGATATTCAAGACTTTTGGGGCTTATGATTAATTTTTTATTACTTTTAATGCATATTTGCAATAATAAGCCTTAGCAGTGTGACATAAGTACTCGTATTACATTTTTAAAGGTATCCATAATTGCATTAATAATATTTTTAATTTGCGATTTATTAGCCGTAATGCAATCAGCATCGTTGAGTAGAGCCGAGATTAAAATATTGCCCATGATTTCGATTACACCCCGTATTCAGTAACCAAAATAAAAGTTGAAATCAATTAATATCTCAACTTAGCAACTCGGTAAATAAATTGACACCTTGTTGGTTTATGACATCATAAGTCCGGTTCAGGGATGTGCAACCTATTATTTTTCATTTATTTATTATTTGTCAATTTTATAATTATTTGAAAGATGTTGTAAATCATATTCTTAATAATCTAATCACAGGCGTTGCAACTAATTTACCGATTTACTAGAATAGGCCAAAATATTAAAATGGTCATCCTGAAAAATTGCAGTTTTTGACATGTCAACATATTTACGCCTGAAACGGATTGCTTTTGAAAATAAGCAAAACATGAAAACGTTGGGAAATGTCGGGAAAGTGCTAATTACCCTGTTCTCAATGTAGGACACATTTTCAAGTAATGAATAATTTACAAAAAACTAAGCCAATATCTCAAACAAAAAGAGTTTTAATTACTTATAGAAAAAAAAAATGGGTATTTAGTTACTTTCAATCTAAAATTAGCAAAAACTGTTAAGAGCGTTTTTTGCTTGTCCATTTTAAGTCATTAACGATCAAAATAGACAAACAAAATCATAATTTTCGTGTTTACTAGTAATTTATGGGGATCATTATTGGAAGTACTCAAATAAATAATAATGAACGCAATTTATCCTTTCAAAGATTCGCGTACTTAAATAATAAGCCCCTTTCAAATTATATACCTGACACCAAAAATTCCAGAGACTTAACCTAGATGGCAGCAGTTATAAAATGGCGTTAAAATTACAGAAATACTAAACGTTTAAAAATAGTTGCTACACGATTTTCAACCTAATGTCTATAAAATAATTTACTAAAATCTAAAGATAGTATTATGACAATTATGATAAATATATAATAAAAACGTTTCAACTTATAATTTATAAAAAAGTTTTATATTTTTTATAAGAAATCGACTATTGCAAAACATTATAATATATAAAAATATAAGACTAGCTTTACACTAGAGGATGTTTTTTTCTTGTAAAATATAATTATACTATTACGCTAATTTAATATAAAACGTATTTTTTATTTATAAATCTAGCATTTTCTACGCGACTCAGAATTTCTTTTGCAAAGGAATAAAAATCTACAATAAAAAAAAGTAATAATACTGAACGCAATGGAACAATTTTGAATTAAGACGAAATAAATGTTAATATAGTTATTATGGTAGATTGTGATGATATCATGAAAAATAATTTAAAAGGTAAACCTTGGAAAGCCTCTCTCGAGTTGAAAGTGTACATTTTGAATACATTAACGTATTTATATATTTAATGCTGCTTTTTATGTAAAAACATGACAGCGATTGATTGCACCACCAGTCAATGTATTATTACTTAATTATATATAAAAAATTAAGGAATAAATAATACTATCTATTAATTTTGGATAGGAGAACTTTTCGTGACGACTACATCGTCTTGTAGGATGATTAGATGAGTTCTTATCAGCCACTTATCGGCCCCTATAAGTACCTTTATTAACACTTGTATAGGTACTACAGAACTGGCCTTCGTTGGCCTGCCTCATGCCTGTATGGCCTTGTATGGCCTGCCTCTTTAATAGCCAACTTTAGTTTCTGTACGAAAGCTACTAAGTTTTTTACTTATTTTATACATTAGTCTGTATTTGACGTACTTGAGGAGTCCTTAATCATGCTAATCAAAAATACTTGTAATTTACTTTACTTATGTATACTCGATAATATTGCGTCTCAAATAATTGTCTTTGATATTAATATCAAGTAAATAACTGGTATATTTGATACTAAATAAGCTCTCATTAATTGCACAAAACATAATAATTCATAATCTACGCTCATAAATATAAAATTTTAGTGGCATTTTGGAGCTAACACTTCAGATTATTGTAAAAATTTCGCTTTCTAATCGGACCATTAGGTATTTACAACACACAAACGAAATTAGAGAAATATCTACAAAAAAGTAGAATACAGATGATACAATTTTTGATCTGAGTACACATCAAATTGTTCACAAATAGATTGTATAAGATAGACAATCTATAGCTATAGAACATTTAAACCTTGTAAGTACATTGCTGGTTTTTTGTTCTGTTGGGACGAGACTCCCAGTACATGAAGACCAATGTAATACTATTTTGGACTCACACTTCAATGTGGTCGTCTGGAATGACGGGACGCTTCAATTTCTTCGGGTTCAGTATCGATGGCTTCTGCGTACGTGTGTGCCAAACATACACTTTTGTACAATTTTCTGCCAACGGCTCTAATTCATCTTTGGTCGTGAAGTATTTCAATATTTCGCTTTCCTGTAATCGAAAACATGATTATTATTAATGGTGCTATTTTTATAAGAATACTTATGACCTGGAGTGTTTTAAACAAGGAATTATGATTTGATATCCACTACATTTTATATTAGTTATATACATTCATGGAGTTTTTATATTAGTTATATTTTTTTCCTATAGGCTTTTTCCTGTACTTAATCAAAAACATGAATAGTATAATGGTGTTATTTTATTGTCAGATTACATGATTATGACCTGGACTGTTATACAAGGAATTATGATATTTTGATAACAAGGTACTACATTCTATATTACTTCTACATTCATGAAGTATTTTTTCCTATACGGCTTTTTATTAGAAATAAGTCATAACTATTGAACCGAAAAAAATAGCATCGACATTTATTCACAAGTCTACTAAATTTTGGAAATGACTGCCCAATGCCCATCCATACTCCCAAGTACCCCTAAATATCAACAGCATATTTTTTTATAAAAATATTTTCATCATTTCAAATAGGTATAATTATAATATTTTAATACCTATATGTTACGCTGTCATTCATCGGTTGTCTATGTAGTTATGGAAGCTACAGGATGTGTCCGATAAGAGATGACATAGGTTGGCATTGAGAGAAAGCTATGTTATCGACATTTAGAGGCAAGTCATAGTCAAACTGATACTCATTATAGACTACTTATTGTGACTTCATTTATTATTTTACTCTGTGAATATTTGCTAACAATATAAAAGCCCTGAGCATGGATAAGTATTTTTTTTTTTTGTAATGTTAAACGCACTAAACAACAATTATATGAAAATAAAATAAAAGGGCTATGGAAGGCCATGAATTTTGTTATTCAATGTGAAATTTAGTTCCGAAAAATAAAAAGCTGACATTGCCATAACAACTGACATTATTAGAAATACCTATTACTAATAAATGTATCTACTTGAGAAGTTCGCATCATTTGCCTATAATTTGAAGTGCATGATAAAATGATAAGAAGATACGTAATTAGTACATGCTTGATTGTATGTAACAAATTATCATTAATAAGAAAACAGTTATTTTTCTTTACGACAATGTCAGCTTATAATTTTTCTGAACAATTTTTCTCATCAAATGTTAAAATTCATGGTCTTCGTTTTATTTCTGACACTATGTTATTTGGCAAAAAAATATCTGTATGATGAAGCGTTTGAATCGGTACGATAAAGCTACAGGGTTTTTTTTTCTCGTGTAGCGATTTCGATTCCTGGTTCAACCATGTAATTATTAAAAAATCTATGAACGCAGTATAAATTATTTTTGAATTAAAATAATGTATTCTTCAGTAAAATGTTCCATTTACAATGTGGACCTAATTGTACTTGAAAGTCTGTAAATCTGTCGATTGTACAGAGGTACTCTCTTTTAAAATTATTATTATTAATTCAAACGTACACGTATATCCGCATTCCTCAATCAAAAAAATCTAATTTGGTTCAATCTAACGTTAACGTCATAATCTGATTATGACGAAAAAAAGCGTATTTACCATAATTTAACCTACGTCAGCGGCATCGTTATCATTGTGACATTAGGCCGGCCATTCACGGACTGCGTGAACCAGTCTATAACTTGTACACATTATTATATTCTACGGAATCGCTGGACCAGTCTAATGGGGATGGCAACTTGGGAACTAATGGCGCTACTATAGCTTGTTCCATGCATCGTCATTGGTTCAAATCCTAAAGGTACTTCAAAATAGACGTCATTGGTCGGATTACGACTAAGCTATGGTGGCGCCATCTACATTATCTTTGATTTGCCTTCCCCATTGAACATGATTCTAAAATAATCTCGCTAGCTAGTAGTGGCCAAAACGGTAATTTTTAATCAAATTCGTGTCAATAGAGGTGGCCATCGGGAATCATCGACTGCTTGACTCAGACACACATACACTGACTGGTAGTATATATATATATAGGTACGTTTAAGTGCCTAATAAAGAATTGGTAGGTAATTGTCTTATTCGAGACACCGGTAAGCCGTTATCCAATTACCTACTTTCAATAAAACCTTTACAATGTCAAGAATATTACTCATATAATAATTTAAACATTATCGTTTCCTCATAACATTTAGTAAAATGTTAAAACTGTGAAACACAAAACTAAAGTTTAATAATAAATCTCTTACGCACATTTCGTTTCACTTACATTTATAATCACTTTATTGTTATCAACTTTCCTTCACAATAATTAACATTATTATTTGTGGTAATTTACTCTTTTTAACCGACTTCTTATAGGGTTCTCAATTCGTACAGAATTATGTTTTTTTTTTTTTAATTTGTATTTGTAAAGAATGTGTGTGAAAAAGTGTTTACCCCTCACTAAGCATTTCTATCTACAGTATCGTGAGTGCGTTTACAAACATAGAACCTCATATGTACACAAACACTCAGATCTGGAACAACTTTATAAATTTTTCAACGTGTTTTCAGCCATTACTCCGTAATATTTATAACCTTTTTTTGCTCTATAAGGGTTTATTACGAAATTGGCCCCATTAAAATCTAGTAAATTTATCTGGTTTGGAGCCAGACAACGGAACTCTAAACTAAGCAAAATGATATGCGATAAGCAATCGTGCTGCTATCGCATAGGTATCTAATGCTTGATACGCAATCAAACAACATACATTTCCGGAAGTCGACAGTATTTTTTTTCATACGTTATGTAAGAATTTCAGTAATAATAGATTATTCTTGAGGACTACGACTTGATGTTTTTTTTTTTTTTGTAAAATTTATGGTTAATGATCAACTGATGACTGGCCTGTTGGTCTAGGGGTTAGTGACCCTGACTGCTGTGCCGGAGGTCGTGGGTTCGATTCCCATCCAGGACAAATGTTTGTGTGATGAGCACAATCATTTGTTCTGAGTCTGGGTGTAGTTTATCTATAATATGTGTGTATTTAGAAATATATATGTATGTTTATCAGTTGTCTAGAACCCATAACACAAGCTCTGCTTAGCTTGGGACTAGATGGCGTTGTGTGATAGTTGTGGAATATTAAAAAAAAAAAAAAAATAACTAACCTGGAATCCAGACTGCACTTTTCTGGAAAACTTAGCTTCTGGATGTTCCAGAAGCAGGGTAGCATTGATGGCGAACCCAGCCATGTCGATTGGGAACGGCCTGAAGGGTTTCCAATACGCGTTGTAACCGCTCACTTTCCCATCAGTCACTAGGGGCATCTCGACTCGCATACCACCCACAATGCCGACTGGCCAGACGCCTACCTTCTTTATTTTCCGCATCTGGAAACAGCACAAAAAAAGTAAATACAAATATTTCCGCATAACTTGTTACATGATTGGCGATAGGTTAGGCTAATTTAAAGGGGGTTTGTGGGCAGGCCGATGGTAGTAACGCTGCCTTCACATTTGGGCGACAGTCGCGCGACAGACGCTGCTTATTTGCGGCTGTTCATATAAAATGTGAAGGAATGTACTTCTGCCGCGCTGCTGTCGCGCGACTGTCGCTCCTATGTGAAGGCAGCGTAATGAGTGACTCGCTTTCTGATCATGGACCATGCCCACCCGGGCATGGTCCATGATCAGAAAGCGAGTGTGGTTACGGCTACTTGACAAGAAAGTTCCGTGACCCTGGCAGACTATGGCCCCGTCAGATGCTGACAGCACTTTGAGGCGCGCATGGACACGACACGCCGTAGACCCCTACGGCGTGTCGTGTCCATGCGCGCCTCAAAGTGCTGTCAGCATCTGACGGGGCCATAGTCTGCCAGGGTCACGGAACTTTCTTGTCAAGTAGCCGTAACCACTAAAGCACTACGGACAGCGCACCGTACATTTTAGTCAGTACCTACAGAACAGTCTGGAGGACTCATTTTATTATTTTACCACGTAAAAAAGGGGGGTTTGTGTTAAGTTAATTCTATATAATCTTGTGGGGCTGCACCCTTTTCGCACGGCCACCATCATGCAAAAAAGGGTTCAAGGGATATTTAAGTAGGAGTAGTTGATACCATTGGTCTAAGCAGCCCGTGTAGTATAGCCAACAATTCTTTGAAAACGCTTGGACAGCACAGGGACTTTTTGCCTGTAGCTGTTACCATAAATAGAGTTGCCTACTTATAATCACTCATTGTTGCGGTTAGTCGGTTGCGACCGAATTAAACATTTAGGTTGTGAGTTCCACGATTTTTAATTTAGGTATATTGTGGTTGATAAGTATTGTATACTGAAATGTCAGTTGTGAGAATATAATATGTGTATTCAATTCAAAAGAAAAGAGGTTTCGTTTTGTAATAAACTCAATGAGCGTTTCAAATATCAAAATATTATTCAGATTTGGCGTGATTAACAACCAACTGCATATAGTTGGTGATCAGTGAGTTTTTACTGGTATAAAGCATAAATAATGTGCCCTTGAGGCTGAGAGCGAGACGTGTTTTGAACAACCATAATAATTAAATATACCAATAGATATAAATATACCACAATAGAATTGCGTTATTGACACAGCTCCACTCCGCAACGCAATTTTATTGGTTGTTCAAAACACGTCTCGACTCGCACAGCTTTGGTGGAGTCTCGGCCTAATACAGACAGGCTTGTTTTAGGTTTTATTAAGATAGACATTACTTACTTTGTAAACACGCGAATTCGCTAGTTTCGGCGCCCCGTGGCGTGTTTCAAACATTTCTATGTATACATTTGATCTAACGTGATTCCTAAAATGATTCATACAAAAACTATGATCTTCAACACGTTCGTATAATAAATAGTAAACATAAACACACTATTGTACATTTAAGTTCATACGTCGTAGACTTCTCTTATTTATTTTATTAGTCATTCATAATATTATTATGTATTTATAGTTTAACTTTATATTGTGAGTTGATAAGATAACGCGGTAAATAGTCGAGTTCATGAGCCGGACTACTTTTAGCATTCATCTTGGTTTGTTTTGCTGCCAATCATAGTTTCATATTATCTTACACAACAATTTATCGGGTTTCCCGGATTGTTTCGTATTATCAGTCATTTACGAACTAAGCTCACAGTATTACCGCATCATCTAGTCTAGTGGTTAGTGACTTTGACTGCTATGCCGGAGGTCGTGGGTTCGATTCCCACCCAGGACAAATGTTTGTGTGATGAACACGATCATTTGTTCTGTGTCTGGGTGTAATTTATCTATATTATGTATGTATTTAGAAATATATAAGTATGTTTATCAGATGTCTAGTACCCATAAATACAAGCTCTGCTTAGCTTGGGACTAGATGACGTTGTGTGATAGTTGTGAAATATTATTATATTATAAGTGCATTTTAGCTTACATTATACAATACCTAGACAATGCATAGAATACCTGGAGAGTCCAGGCAATGCATCCATATCCTAAGGATAGTAAAATATAGAGTAGCTTGCTTGCTTAGCAAAGTAATAGCTTTATAGTAATAGCTTTTTAGCTTTGGAATATGTTTAACAATGTTGGAAATGAGATTAACCCACCCACATGAGCTAGTTTAACCCAATTCAAGAAATTGGTGCACCCTGAACTCTCCTTAGTTCTTTTAAGCCCCGAAAAAAGAAATAGAAGCCCTGTATAGCGGGGCTTCATCTGCCATCGTTTCATGTACAGGCTCTTGTTAAAACCTTTTAACAAAGTACTTATCATGAGCCGTTCTATTAATTTTCAGCACAATGTAATCGCTAAAACCCATAACGAATTAACATTAACGAAACATCGATAAAGACTTTAGTTTCCTTACCAATCATTCCGGTCCAATGACTTTATGTTGCTATATAACAGTTTTATTGATATTACTACAGCGAAAACATTGGCTATTAATCACTCAGTTTATTTCTCGCGTTGTAAACACAGTTTATGTTGATAAAGAAAGAATGTAATATTGCCAACTTACATCAGACATTGTATGATGACATTGTATTTATTTTGTAAATTATTTATTTATTCTTCCAAATCAATTGACTGGCCTGTTGGTCTAGTGGTTAGTAACCCTGACTGCTATGCCGGAGGTCGTAGGTTCGATTCCCGCCCAGGACAAATGTTTGTGTGATGAGCACGATCATTTGTTCTGTGTCTGGGTGTAACTTATCTATAATATGTATGAATTTAGAAATATATAAGTATGTTTATCAGTTGTCTAGTACCCATATCTGTGCAATAACACAAGTTCTGCTTAGCTTGGGACTTGATGGCGTTATGTGATAGTTGTGGAATATTATTATTATTATATTATAATTATATCCCCTTCAAAGTAATCCCCTCCCGATGCAATGCACTTATGCCAACGGATTTTCCAATCTTCGAAACACTGTTGTAGTCACTTTCCGGGATGGCCTTCATTTCCGTCTTCGGTGCGGCTTGAATCTCTTCTGTTGTATCAAAACGGTGTCCACGGAGCGGTATTTTGAGCTTGCTGAACAGCCAGAAGTCGCACGGCGCCGAGTGCAGTATGGAATGGTGCATTATCGTGGTGTAAAAACCACGAATTATCTTTCCACAATTCCGGCTTTTTTATGTGGATAGCGTTACGCAAACGATGCATAACGTTCAAATAATATTCACTGACAGTATAACCATTCTAAAAAAAAAATACCACATCCTTCAACGCACACAGTTTAATTCAAACACCTTATTTTTTGGACACAGCATGTATATCACTACAGGTATAGAAACGAATGCCCAATCCACACGAACGAGTCTCGCACGTTCATACATCTGGTGGCCGAACATGAAATCTTGAAGCGTGAATATTTAGGCTGTGGGAAAGAGACAGAACTATACTAGTCGTCTAGCGCCATTTCGTTCCTTGAGCGTAACTACACAGGCTTTAAGACGTTATGGAAGGCCACCTGGGAGGGTATTACAACGTCTTAGAACCAAGGTTGTTCCGGTGAGTGAAAGTGACAGAGCTATTCAAGTCGTGTAGCGCCATCTCGTTCACTCACTGGAACAAGCCTGGTTTTAAGACATTGTAATACGCCCCCTGGATGGACTTTCCGAATCCAAATCGAACCGAAGCGTTTGTGAATACGACTCACCCATAATAAGTGAACCGTGTAATACTATTACTGTCATTGCTGTTAGGCAATCGGCAATCAAATTGATGTCGCAAATTCTAAGTTAATTAAAAATGTATGTTAACAATAGATGATAGTATAAATTAAAATTTATCTTATCTATTACTACAAATACACATTACGAAGTATTTTTATTCAGATAGCACTTATCGAAATGTGGTTAGTATACACGAGTACGACAAAAACTTCTTACAACCGGTATAGATTAGTAGGACAAACATAAACAGAACAACTACAATCCTTTTGTCCCTAATTTTTAGGTCGTGACCCTAACTAATCTTATGGCCGTAACACGCACGACGCGTGCGGCATAGCAGCTGGTGCGTGTTGCGCGGATCGGCGCCAATTGTTTTCTCACACAAAATCAAACATTAGCTATTATGTATTCTGTGTATTTGGTAACGTTTATTTTAACAATGCTGCAATCCGCGTCTACAGCCGCGAATCATCATCATCATCATCTCAGCCGTAGGACGTCCACTGCTGGACATAGGCCTCCCCTTTCGATCTCCACATATACCTGTTGGATGCGACGCGAATGCGCCACCAAAATTCTATCAAACGCGATCAAACTCCATAGATCGCCATAGTTTGTGTATTCTTAGGCTCGCTTCGTGCAATAGGCTTGAAGAGTAGTACTCCTATACAAAACCTCATAATGGGTTATTAGTCTTTATTATTGGATAAATTATGGAATCAGGCGTTACTATGCGGTAATCCATGACATTAAATGTTTAAAAAAATAGTTTTGATTCCGTGACAAAATTCCAGGCAAAACATGCCATGAAATCAAACCTATTACTTGTGTAAGGTTTCATTGCATGGCATGTTTTTCCGTTTCTTACACGTGTGCATACGCATGTGAGCTACGTTGGGTCCTTAGCTGCATGTGTATATGCATGATTGCATAGACTGGGATTGCATCCTGCAACAAGCCTGGATTTTTGTGCGGAATTAAAACTAGATATTTTTCATAACATTTACTTTATTATTAGGCCTAATACGAAACGATACTTCATACGTTTACTACGCCACTTTTCGCTCGAATGTCTTCAGTGATCAAATTTTATCTACTTAGGTATTTGTATATTGGCTTTGGAAACGATCCGGAACGTCGGAATTCCCGATACTTGTCGGGGTTAGAAGGAAACGATAAGATAGTGTCGACGACCCGTGCCGCTATATGGCTATAGGCTGGCTAATTTTAGATACATTGAGTTAGATGACTCTGTTCGTTCGTAGAATATTATCAAGGCAAGCAAAACTCACATTTATTTGAGAATAGTTTGTTGTCTAGCTGGCTTACAGCGTGTTCACGACTATGGCATAAGGGTGCTTGTACCCGGCACATGAAGCCCGCGCAAGTCAATGTGAGGGTTACCCGCGCGAGTAACATGCGCAAGCTACTTGATCAAGCTACCCGCTTGGTGCTTGTACACGGCGCATGCTACTCGCGCAAGTAATGGTGCGGCTTTACGGTTTACCCGCGCGAGTAACATGCGCAAGCTACTTGATCAAGCTACCCGCTTGGTGCTTGTACACGGCGCATGTAGCTTGAGCATGTTGAGGCACTTGCGCGCGTTACATGCGCCATGTACAAGCACCCTAAGCGGCGAGCAGAGCAACGGGCGTTACGGGAGTTACGTTGTAAGTACGCGAATTCGCCACTGGCAGCGTGTCGTGGCATATTTCAAACATTTTTGTACGTTGTTGTTTTATTGCATTATGTACATCCAGCATTTCATGATATTATTTTACGCCTTTTGTGGTGGTTTTTG
Organism: Agrotis segetum; assembly: GCA_036375495.1. Taxonomy (NCBI): domain Eukaryota; kingdom Metazoa; phylum Arthropoda; class Insecta; order Lepidoptera; family Noctuidae; genus Agrotis; species Agrotis segetum. Next base: position 366,902 of record JAQSVV010000209.1, on the reverse strand, counting down.
GAGGCAGTTAACTAACTTACAATAAAATGCCCATAATATAAAAACTACTGTACCAAACTGAAAGAAATTTCAATCAGACCAAATGACATATTATACTGCATCGAACAAAAGAATCACCAAAATCGGTTCTGTGTGAACCGTCATAATATGTTAGATACGAGATAAAAACATAGTCGAATTGAGAACCTCCTCCTTTTTTGAAGTCGATCAACGAAATATAATCTACCTGACATGTGGGTATAACGAACACAGGAAGATAATTAAACAACTTTCCTGTTGAAAATTACTTCGATATTGTTGTCTGTTTATAAATAACATCATAGTGCTTGTTACTCGTACATAGGTATGCAACAATAAATGCCGCTATGCACGAATGTTCTTAGGTATTTACAACAAAATTATCATAACGCGTAGATTATCATAATCAGCCTAAAATGTTCCCACTGCTGGAACACAGGCCTCCTCTATAAGAGAGGGAGTGGACCATAATCCACTACGCGGGCCCAGTGCGGGTTGGTAGATGTCACATGTCTTCAAATTTTTGGTTCTAGGACATGCCGGTTTCCTCACGATGTTTTCCTTCACCGTTTTGAGAGCAGTGGTGATGAAATAAATTACACTTTGAAATGAATTAATTACATACCTGTGCTAAAATGAGGAAATATTGTTACAAAAGTGATTACAATATATATAAATGTTGTGGGAATGTTTTTGATAACGAGAATAACATCACCAAGAACAGACTATTCGGATCTACAAGCCTGTGATAAGTATTTGACTGTGCGGCAAAGGCATGTTGACGGCGAGTAATGAGTCACTCGCCGTCCGTTCATTCAGCATTCTCGTGTCCATACCATGCGCATGGCGCGCCTCAAAAACCTTTCAGCATTCTGACCGGTCAGCCCCAAAGAGGACCGAACGCCTACTGAGGACACAGGACTGATTTTAACACGATAGAAAAAAAACGAACGGCAAACAAAAGCCTTTTTCCACAACTTTCAGACTTTTTCTTGTTTTAATAAACATAAAAAAGTCTTATTAAAAAAAAAACATCAAAAATAATTGTCTATGGTAACAATGCTTTGTTCTTATAATGTCTGTGCTCCTAACGTTACAAGAGATAAATCTGAAGTGTGAAGCATCTAGATTTAGCGATAACCCAGATGCAGCTGGCTTGTCAGTTACAACAAGAGACAGGCGGGTTATTCCGAAACAAAACGTAGTAGACAATAATAATTCAATTCAATATATTACGGCTCACTTGCATCACGAATAGGGCTATTTGTGTATGCGAATTTAAATGTTTGTAAATGTACACACGATACTGGATTCATTTATAGAGCCGGACACGTTTTTTTTAAATGGTCATGTCTTTGTAAAGGTGTGCGTCCACAGGTCGGCATGGGACGTATCGTAAGTAACGGATTTTAGTTTGCCTTTTATGAAAACTCATACAACTGCGTCCACTGATCCGCATCGTACGGACGGCTCATCGGCAATGCCTTAATGCGATGCGTACCGATGCCTTCATACGGAATGCCGATCAGTGGAAGCGATGAAGGTGGCATCGGCAATCCGATTGCTGATAGTCGCGTCGGCAATCCGATCGCTGCCGACACAGAAATCCGTTTGATGCGATGCGTCCGATACGTACGATGCAGACCTGTTGACGCTTACCATTAATGGCCATGTCTCGGCACCGTTGGTCTTCGTTGGCACTTTGGCAGGACACATTACCTGAAAAGGTGTGTTTTTTAGATATTGGGGTAACCTCTTTGACCGAAAACCATATTCGTGTTTACCAAACGCCGTCGAAACGGGCTATATTTTCCTAGAAATCTCTTTTTATTTTATTAAAAAATATGCCTTCTTGTTAAAACAGGGAACATGTCCCAGATAAATGTAATGGTTAATCAACTCCGGACGCTCGTTTCAAATCGTAACAGCCTAGAAAGTATTCAACTGAAAGTCGTGATATCACTTTTGTCCTGGAAAGTTATATTCTCCCAAAGACATTTAAACTATTTACGAGCAATAGACGGGACATCACGAAGAAATTTGTGATCCAAAACTTTTTACCAATAGGTAAAAAATCCCTCAGTTTAGTTGTTGCGTTGCTATGCAACGCTTAGTGTCTAAACACACTATGCCGAAGATACGCGACGGAAATTCGGCATGATTACGCCTGCAATGCTATTTGAATTACTGGCGACACATTATGCCGAAATTACGTTGCGTTATAGCGTACAGCCGAACTTCAGTCGGGCGTAAGTTCAGCGGAAATTCGGCGGCAACGTATTCTGTAGAACACACATTATACGCGACCGAAGTTCTGTCCGACTGTTTAGATAACACTACACGACGCCACGATAGCGCTCGAAACACTGAATATACACACAAAATTGCGCAACTGAATTTCTGCCGCGTAAGTTCGGCACTTATGGTGTGTCATATCAGCCGAATACGTTGGAATGTAAAATCAGCCGCGGAACTTCGGTCGCGTACGTTCGGCATAGTGTGTTTAGACACTTAGATAGTGCTACTTGACGCACGGCATCAACAATTTTGTATGACAATTTTCCCAATGCCCGCTCTATAGTTTCTTTTAAATCTCTTTGTATTCTCCAAATATTATGGATTCATCATCCAGTTCTTTTAGCATATTGTGTTGCAGATTCCCAAGGGAGTCCGCAAACAAAAGTCATCCGCAAAACGAAGGTGTGACAAGTTACCAATTTAATATCTCGTTGGTTTCGTATGGGGTTCGTTTTAATATGGTTAGTTTTGAAATTTTTAAACAATTCAGTTTTTTTACATGCCTAACGCATACCCGAACTACCCAGAGTGGTTGAGTTATGTAGGACTTGCACCCACTAAAAACGACCGTCGCGTCAGCGTCGCTACTTTCGCCAAAATGGATGAGCCGCGTTGACTGCTGTGTATGACATTCGCGATTCCATTAATCCTACTACTATTATAAAGGCGAAAGTTTGTAAGTATGGATGTATGGATGTTTGTTACTCTTTCACGCAAAAACTACTGAACGGATTTGGCTAAAATTTGGTACACACATAGTTTATAATCTGGATTAACACATAGGATAGTTTTTATCCCGATTTTATGTTCCCGTGGGATAACTTTCGAGTAGTAGCGGGTGAAGCCGCTGGCAACAGCTAGTATCATTCTATAACAACTGCGAATAATAGGATCTAACTTATTTTATTTGTACAATAAATCTAATAAAAAAAAACAACTTATTGCCTTTTGTTTTGATGTTTGACGCCAATACCTGTTTTTGTCTTTGAAATAAATAGTTTGACTTTGACAACCGCTAGACTTTTCTACTAGAAAGGTTATTATCACCCTTTATCAATTAAATGAACATGTGTCATAAAACCTTTGTATTGAAGAAATCAAAATATAATGAATTCTATTCCCTTTGTTTATACTCGTAACTTTTGTTTGCTTATTTTTATACTTATACGAGTAGCTTGACAAGCAACAGACATTTTCACTAGAAAGTTAATGTCACCCTATTGATAATGATACCAATAAAATTGAAAAATATAATTATACTTATTCACTACACGACACTGGCAGAGTAATCAAATGACTCAATTATTGCCAAAGAAGAAAAAAAAAGTGTGAAAAGGCTATTTTATTGGAAAAATATAATAAAATCGTAGAGCTGTCATTCCTGTACATTGAATATTTTTTTCTCTTTGTATTTTTTTCGAGATAAGAGATCGATTCTGATGCCAGATCAACTTTTATTTTTTTTTCGAAATTTTTAATTGGAAGAATAAAACAAGGTAATTACGAGTAGCATTTATACTTGTGTTTCATGATTTGACGTCAAAAATGCCTTTCGTATGCCTCATCATCAGCCTATAAATGTTCCCACTGCTGGGACACAGGCCTCCTCTCTGAGAGAGAAAGAGTGGCTCGCGGGCGCAGTGCGGGTTGGTGGTCGTCACTTGTCTTCGAATTTTTGGTTCTAGGACATTCCGGTTTCCTCATGATGTTTTCCTTCACCGTTTTGAGAGCAGTGGTGATGAAATAAATTACAAAAAGTTATGCGCCTGTCTGGATTCGAACCCACGAACTACATCTCGTAAGTCGGGGCCGATACCACTGGGCCACCACTGCTCTTAGCGCTTCGTATGCCTAATTCATAATTATTGTACTAAATAGTTTGACTTTGACGATTCTTAAATAAAGTTAAACATCACCCTATATCAATTAAATAAGTACCTATACATTTACACGTGTAGGTATGACAATGCACTTAAATTATTAAGTATATTTATATAGACAATATTAATAAAGAAAACAAGTGTCAGACGTTTCCGTATGAATATTCGTGATGATATTATTATCTACTTGATCTTGATACCAGATGGTATCAAGACCATGCATGTTTTTTATAATTAAATTTTATTAATTATACTTAATTATAGATATCTTTAAGTGAATTTTCCGGCTAACAATTTAAGTGCGATAAACAAGTAGATACGTTAGCCTATAACAATTGTATAAATCTATTTGGATTTTATGTTGACAGTAGATACAATCTGCATAATGACGCAAGCTTTACAAATTTATAAAATAAATGAAATGGTATAAACATGTTTTGATAATAAAACACATTTTTTCACGTACATATCGACTCATTATCATTCTATGCAGCAAATGATCCAAAGGTATAATATAATCGTGTTTCGGGCAATTGCAACAAAGTGCGACGATGGTTATAATAAATGGATACTTGGGGGAAAACCAAGACTCGCCTTCAATCAAAATTGATATCGAATACTAAAACGGACCCTGTTGCAGTCGATGACTACCTTGGCCGTTCAACTGCCAGTATCTGAGGCTATTCGAGCGGCCCTGCAGGGGAGGCTGCAGGGCTATTGGCTAACTTGATAGTCACTGACCAGCTGTTGTCCACTGAACTTGGATGGCTTGATACCTGTTATGAGGCTAAGTTGAGGAGTGGAGTGCCTCAAGAGTGTTAGAATAGTTGATTTTACGGGACATTTACATTTATCAGTTTCATTGCAAATGCAAAAGCCAATTCGAAATTTACCTTTTGACAGCCATTTGATGATCACCACACAGACACCTAGATACGCAATAGCCCGCTGGATGCAAATGGCATGTGAAGGAATGAGAGAAAACATTTGATTTTGTAACCCCTAAAAAAAGGTGTTCAACTACCAATTGCTCCTAAAATTCAAACACTTACCTCATCAAATATTTTGAGTGAATACGTGTTGTCATCATCCATAAAATACATAACGCCTCTTTTGTCTTCGACCTTCTCCAAATGGCCTTTAAGCCAATCTAAAGCCAGATTCCTTTGTTCCACACCACTTGCCTGAAATATTTACATGAACCAATTACGAAAATGAACATTCCATACCGATAAAATTTTCCTCATATGAATGTAGTTTTGCTATAATGAGCCATTCCACAATCTCTTATCAATTTAGTTAGGTAATTACTTTCAATGCGTATCTAATCTAGTAATAAAAAGATTTTAATTCCATCAATGTTTACTGAGTAAAACAATACTAACTGGGTTAGTATTGTTACTGGCCGATGGATGCAAGTGGCGAATTGTCATTCGGCGTGGCGGTCTAAGGGGGAGGCCTATGTTCAGCAGTGGACGTCCACCAGCTGATGATGATGAACTGGGTTATGGAGGTAGTATGGAGGTAGGTACCTCTAATCGCCCACGGTTTAGGCAGAGGGATAGATTCATATTTCGCCAGTTCCTAACATGTCTTAATGTGTGTGGGGGGAACCTAATGCTAACAACCTGACACGGATCCAGATTCCATGGCTGCTCCTGAGATATTCCTTATGGAAAAACCCAATAACACTGACAATTATAGAACTCATGATATTATGTTCACCAGGACCTAAACTAGTATTTTTAACATGAATCGTTGCATGTAAGATAGCCGGACCCGGAAACGACTAGGCTGGCATAATATACAAAATCATAAGGTATCATCACTTTAGGAAATATAAAAGATGTTGTGGATTGGTACATTCTTGCAAAACTACGCTCATGTTTTCTTAGTCATCAATTCTACAAATTCTTTTTGGTTAGGAATTCGTCAAACAATTATTATTTAGAAACAAACATTCATTTTGTAGTTCTATAAACACCACACGAAGAGTAAACCACTACTTTCATGAAAGACATAGATTGTTAACAAAGTGTGCCACATCTCGCCACAGATTCTAAATGACTAAACTGGAAACTACAAATCAGCCATTGAAACTCCATGAACAGGATGGATGTTGATAAACATATAATAGGGTATTTGACACCACTAAACAATTGACATAGTTATTACACACATAGGTACATCATCTCACGCCTTCTTCCCATAGTTTTTATCAGCAGAAAAAAATCGTTTCGTATGGCAATAGCGAATTGTGACGTCATTAACTATTTAACTCAATGACCGGACAATTATTTATTGATTTCAGAGCCACTAAAAATCTATTTTCTCCTCATAAAATAGAATTTAACTGTTTTTAATAAGCGCAACAGCACTTTCTGCTCGATCCTAATTCCCGGGTCGCCAGAACCCCTAAAAAGGTCTGTCTTTTTTTCTAATGCCTCCTACTGTAGAAATCACGACATACTAATTTAGGTAAAACGTTGTCGATATCCGTCCAGTTTGTGAAGTTTCTCAAGCTCATAAAATTTTACTCCGTATGTTACACAAACCCTGAAAAGAGAAAAAATACTGAGGGGATTCCCGGACATCGTATTGCTCAGATAAGTCAGTGAACGGTTTAAATGTTTGTTATCTATAAATTTATCTTGAACTACTGCCGAATACCAAGATTACTTTGTCTTATCTCAGTAAGTATCTACATGAATCTTTTAAATCCGTATTTTGATAGTTTTTATTCAAATAAAATTGATGTCATTCTTCCAGACGGATTTACTCTTCTAGACCAGTGTTTCCCAACCTGTGGTCCGTGGACCCCTGGGGGTCCGCGAGTTAATGTATGGGGTCCGCGGTGTCATCTCTGGACCATACATAAATGCTAATGTCTCGTAATCGCTGCTAAGAGCAGCAAGTTAGCACGCCGAACGTGCGCCAACGTGCGGTGAGCAAGACTGAATGAATGATGTGAGTGAAATAAGTGCGAGAATGAGACTACAAGTCGAATCTGATTTGAGATTACAAATAAATAATTATTTAATTAAGGGGGTCCGTGATAACATTGCTTGATTTCCTAAGGGTCCGTGGCTGAAAAAGGTTGGGAAACGCTGTTCTAGACGGAACAGGATATAAAGGTGCTGATAGACTGGAGCTTTCATTTGTAACCAAACATCGAGCATTATTTGCCGTTTTCAATTTTGTCGAAACCAACCATAGAGCCAAACATCTCTACGAACATTTTCATGATCTTTCTAGCAAATGCTCTAGTCGATGGTCGTCAAAAATAATTTTCTTCATGAAGATGTCGGATCCGACTTAAAAACCTCGTTAGAATGCTCGCTATACGCTCTCGTTTATTTATTTGTAATGTAACATTTGCAAGATTGCTCACGACCACTACTATTTTTTTTTCTTTGTTTTTAATCCCTACTGACTAGAATTTATGCACAGAATGCTTGATCGATGGCTTCGTGAAGAGTCCGTTTACATCATTTAGCTATTATACTCATAAAAGGAGTGTCTTACATGAAACTAAACGCGATATGCATAAGCAGTGCTATCGTATTGGCTACAGAAATTGACACTGCCTGCAGCCGTATAGTAATGCACGTCGCGTCTAATTGTTTCTGTAGTTAAATCAGCCAACATTCTTGTGTAAGTGACACTTGAGCGTTACCAACATAATTATTTCACTGACTACTAACTTTATATACTTAATTATATCCCATCTAATAGATATACCACATAAACATGGATGCTCCACAGAATTGAAATTTTCTGTGGGGAAAAGAAAATAAATTTTGCATAGAGATTTTAGAATCTACAGGAATTATTAGTTTTAGAAGTTTGAGCGATTAATGCCACAATTGGAAAAATAACATTTTAAGTATAGAAAACAGAGAAGTGAAAATCTTATCTTCAAAAATCTGAAGCCAATTGTTACACGCAAATGAATACAGTAGTAAGTACAAATATACTTGCAAATTATTTAGTGATGAGATCATGTTTTTAAATAACAATTTTATGATTCTAGCTATTCATTTGATGAATAACTTTATAGATTGCTATAGGTTTATTAGGTTCTTATGCAGGTATTCAACGATTGAATTATATTTTTTGTAGCCATTATAACAAATGGTTACACTTTTTCATAATTTTAAAAGTCTTGTAACAGCCCTATCGATTATTTACTGACGATATTACATTGAATTTAAAGAATAAAAGACAGAAAAAAAACGATTGAATCACTGCATGAAAAGTAACTAGATAACTCATGTTACATGTAACACTTTTTATTTTTATGCAGCAGTCCGCATGACTGGTCGCATGACGGACATACTGAACAAGATGACAAGATAACGTATTTTCACACGTATCTATCTTATCTAAAGATTATTATCGATTGGGCAGGTAACAAAATAACACACTATAGCTGCTGTCCACAAAGGTGATTTTTCCCTATTTTAAGCAGAGGGTTAATAATCCAAAAGAGTGCTTCCATATTGCTGGGATATGCTACATTGGGTTTTCAATCCAATATAATAATGTTTGGAACAAGAACACAGTAATAAGCCAAGTAGATCAACTCGGCGAAGACCGTCTGGCGGGTAGGACAGTACAATAAGCAATACAACAAGGTCTGAATAACCACAGCAAGACAACCCGAACTACAAAAAATTAAGTTTTACCAGTTTCAACGAACCATATTTTCATTTGATTGCTGTGGTTATTCAGACTTTGTTTATTGTACGGTCCTACCCGCCAGACGGTCTTCGCCGAGTTGACTCTACTTACTAAAGTTTCGTTCAACATTTTAAAAGTCAGTCTGTATAAACCTAGCGTGCATAGTGCGAAAATGGAATTAACCATTGGAGAACGAATAAACAAAAAAAGTTGACAATTCACAAAACTGTGAGGAATTATGTCATGAAGAATGGGTCATAAGTTCATGACATAATATAGAACACGGTCAAAATTCACAGTAATCAAATCCCACTGTGGATACACAACACCACTCCCAATACATTATACAGGATGAATTTTTTTTCGAGCAACTCTGAACAAGCAATTCAATGTGAAATGATAAAGAGGAAAATTAAATAGGTTAAATAAAACTTGAATATAAAAATTCACCCTGATGAAATACTTGGCAGACACATAGCCGGGATGCAAGTTTTATTTACTGCTATACTGTAAAAAATCACTACTCACTAATGTACGTGTTAATAGTTTAATTTCAAGATTCGTCATTAAATTCCACAATCGAGAAGGCTGTAAAGGGGTGACAGTAAATTATAAAATATATTACTTTTCAGTTACTTTATAACAGACATTTTAGCAATTAATTTTAAGTGATTCATAAAAAAACTAAAACGAAATATTTAAGACTGTTTCATGGAAACAATTTGACATTGATGGATCCATTATTTTATACCTGCAAGACTGGTTTGTTAACTCAGGTGTAACCACATGAGCTACATACAGTTGAAAATACCATTTTTTCATAGCAATCTATTATCAGAAGAACAACTAAATAAATTGCAAGTTTTATTACAGAGTTAAAAATTAATTCCCTTTAAAATTTCAGACGTACACAATACCAAGTCGTGTTGTATATGTTTGTTCTAAACAGACATATATTGATATCCATTATCTGAAATGATGATTAAAATGTGAGAAAAATAATACAAAACTGTACAGCCTCTTTGGTCAATGCTGCGGCGAGGTTCACTTTTACAGTGAAATAAGGTTTTCAATTGGAGTGACTAATGTTATTTTTTTTTAACGTTTTGACGATTATCTAATGATGTTGGCTCAAAAACACAAGTCTTGGACTAATAATTTCGTAATTGTTTGCTGCAGTGAGATTTGCAGAGGGCGAAGGCATTGTATGGCCAGAAAACAGCATGTGCATAATTATGTATCCTATTGGATATTATGCAGCTTGTACAATCTAGAATAGGCTAGTTGCCCAAAAAATGTAATTAGTCCGTCTTTTAGATAATTCAAAAATAAGGGACACGTATTTTTTTATTTGTAAATTAGACCAAAAATGACAAAGATATAGCCTATTAAAGTTACGTGTGACGTCACGATGTGTGGCATTTTTCGCGCATCGTGACGTCACAGGTAACTTAAATAGGATATATCTTTGTCATTTTTGGTCTAATTTCTATCTTTGTTATTTTTTGTTTAATCGAAAAAAGAAAAAATACGTGTCCAATATTTTTTTATGATCTAAATTACGGACTAAATAGAATGTAATTATTATGACCCTGGAAACTACCCTATACAGAGTGAATTTTTCAACTGGGCGTGGATGGCCATTTCCGAAACTATAAGGAATATCAAAAAACGTTGAAAGGAGTCTCGAGGCCGATTTTGACGAAAACTAAAACTGCATCATTGGATTTTAGAAAAATCAATCATCTTAGCCAGGAATCGAACCCGCTGATTTTGGGAAAAAAATCACACCCTATATTATGAAGCCATTCGATAGTGTTGCTGGTAAGGATAAAATTCTGTGAAGTAATCATAAACGGCAAACTTAAGGAAAAGGTATAATTAAAAAAAAACTGATCAATCTTCAAAGCAATGACTTAATTCGAAACATAATTTAACCGTTTCTTCTTTGAAACATTGCAATTTTGTATTCAACTCAATCATTTATTATTGCTGAATGCAGTGGGATTATTGAGACGTCAAATCCAGTTTAACATAGAAAACAATGAAATTTTTATAATTTTGAATGAATATGGCTCAGTAGGAGTTAACGCAATTTCATAAAAAATAACTATTCCCTTAAGTTTGTCGTATATGGTTACTTCCCAGAATTTGATCCTTGTAAGCAACACTATCAAATGGTGTAATAATACAGGCTGTGATTTTTTTTCCAAAATCAGCGGGTTCGATTCCTGGCCAGGATTATCGATTTTTGGAAAATCTAATAATGCAGTTTTAGTTTTCGTCAAAATCGGCCTCGAGACTCCTTTCAACGTTTTTTGATATTCCTCATAGTTTCGGAGATAGCCATCCACGCCCAGTTGAAAAATTCACCCTGTATATCAAAATGCTGAAAAAAAAATAGAAAAGTTAAAATGTCATAAAAAAAAGTTTTATACATACCGTTGATGCCTTAGTTTTATGTGTTTTGATGTTAAGATGTGTGTATCTTAAATTGGACTCTTTGAGCAAGTTAGCCACCAAACTTGTCTTTTCTTCGGAGTCCTCAATCACAATCCAATGGAAGTTCTTGATATGCATCAGAGTTTGTGATAACCTGGAAAATTAAACTAGTTCAAAACTCTTCCTATTCATTTTAGTAATTTTTTATTTTAGTTAATTTCAACTTCATTTAGCGGTATGTAGACTTGCTTATTATAAGTACTGTTTGGGCCAAATAAGTAAATATTTTTTATTTTTAGCTTGTGTAGGTAAAAGCTATGAGGATTATTTGCTAGAGAGATAGTATGTGGCTGGCTCTATGACTGAACTCAAGTTATATGGGGGCTACTGGCTCTGATAAGGACTCAAACAGTTACAATTTTAAAACATAGACAACTTAAAAATGTAAAGCAAAAAATTTTGCACCCTTTTTTACACAAATTACATGGACGAAGGAGTATGAAAGGCTCAGTTAAAGTTTATCTGGAGAAAGCAGAAAGCTCTTACATAATTTGCATCCTTAATTTGTAAATTAATTATTTTTAAATGTTCTATTGCTGCCCTTTTTCTTTTTAATAAACAGGACATACAACCAACCTCGAAGTATAGCTCAAATTGAATAGCACAATGCAAAATGATTGAAAAAACTAAATTGGTCATAACTTTCATATAAAATTGGACTAATAAAATTAAATGAGGGTTAAAAAATATGATTTATATTATGATTGTTAAATGAAAATTCTCAGTAGCAGACTGAAGTCTTAAGACACAGTAAGCTTTTTGTATCAAGTAGATAATATCCCGCGCAATGTTGAACTAACTATTTGGGTGTTTAAAACCGGTTTTTTGAACCAATTCCAAATGGTCAACATTACAGTCATGATATATTTTAAACTATTATCTAGTAGCAGTACAAAAAAGCTTACTCTGTATGATATTATGGTGAATCATTACAGAACAGTTAGCCCTTTTCAGAATGAAGCTGTAATTTATTATGATAAGATTTTTTTTTCTATTTAGCGTTTTTCGCCTAAGTTTTAATAGATATCTACATGCCTTTTATTGTTAATGGTTTTAGTAAGCCTCTAAGTGGAGTCTACTGTCTAGTTTATTTAGGACACCATATAATGGTGCTATACTCATGAATATTAATCATACTATAGTTATGTACAGTAGCAATACCTTGCCCACTAATATATTCCATACCAAATCACCTGGGTACACTCATAATGAATTATTGCAGACAATATTACCAGAATCAAAACGTGAGTAAGCACCTGAAGCACTTACTTCTTCGAACTACGCAAATAAAGCTCGTTGTAACGCACTTTACATAGCAAGTACATTGTGCACATTCCCAAGGTACAAGTTGTGTAAGCCCATCAATTAACCAATTAAAATAATTGTCGGCTCACCAAGAGTATTGCCAAATACTTTAGCCAAACAAATGAGGTAAGATAAACTCTAAATCAAGGGCAGAAGAATCACGATAAACAATTCTTACCTTGTAAGATCCGCCTTTTGTGCGAGTCTCATGTACGTCGGAGTGATCCCGTAAATCACCGGGAGATATGAACTCACTTCTGCATTAAACTGACATTGAAAAACGGGCCTAGTATTAAATAAAAACAATAAAACGAAAATCAACATCCCGATTGCTAGATATTGCTTCTTGATGTTTACAAAAGGCATCTTATTGTCGGTCACTTTTTCTTTCAAATATTTTTTTGAACACTTCGCACGCGATTCTCACAGTCGATAATGCATTCTTGTACAGTTCAGTTTACAATAAATAGTGAAATAACTCGCAACTCGAGTCCGCTGATGCGGCCGATTCGCCGTCGACGAATGACAGATTGATTTGACGCTTGCTGAAATCATTCAAAGATAATTTACATGCGTCAGAACACAACATAAAATAGAGCATAAGTGGATGTTGTGTCTCTTTCTGGCTTGTACAAATATCTCTTTGCACGAAAGAGATATAAGTAACACAGCAGTGCAGATATTTTGAAGTTGAAGAAAAATCTCTATTATTTCGGTTGTTTTTCTAATCAAAAGAATTTATATTTTTTTGTAATTTGTAAACAATTACAAAACCTATTTTCTTAATTTTGTATTACGTTTATGTACTGAAAATTTAAAATAATCTTATTAACCCTCTGCAACTGACGTGGCTCAAGTTTTACAATTCAACTGACGTGGTAGTACACGAGACACCATTTCAACAGCAAATATTTTTGTAGATTTAAAGTATTCAGATAATTTATTCATATTTATTAAATGTTTAGCCTATGAATGTGTCAAATTAACTTGAAATAATAAAGAACAATATGTATTTGCAAAATTAAATAACGTTTATTTACTTAACATAAATCAATCTATAAATTTCTACTTTGACAATTTATGACATAAAAAAACATCATTTTAAAGTTTTTCACATTTAAAATGATACATTTTGAAAGTTCACAATTCTTTTAATCAGTCCAAGAAAAATGAAATACATTCGTTGGTCAGTTTTTAAACTAGAGACTTTCAAAGTCACATCTTTTTTTGAAAAATTTTCACGCAGTGGCTTGAATCACTGAAGGCAAATTGCCTTTGAACATTCACAGCATAACGGTATTTATTTGTTTTTTTGGACAAATATAATAATTATATTTTTTGATATTATGTAGAAATGACCAAACAAGTGGTGGTGGAGGGGGGGTATCCTTGCCTAACACTCTAGTGATAATCATTCGCTGCTTCCTTGGCAATCTTTCACTATACACTCGGTTTTTCTGATCCAGTGCGAAGTAACTAACAAAAAAAACTCCTGTCCTCATTTCAGAAAGAAATACTGGATAACTATGGACTCTAAAATTGTGGGGTCAATCAGCTTAGTCTAAAAGTTTCAACTGATGTTCTACTCTTATGAGCAGAAGTCCTTTGTTTAGGGTTGTTACTTGTGATATCCATCTCCTTCTGACCTTCCTCCGAGACTACACCCTCGTGTGCTATAATATAGCTTATATATATTATATGTATATTGTTTTCCATCCTGTGTTACTCGGTAATAATATGTGTATATTTTTTTTAGGTTATAATCGTTAATTGATGACATGAAAAAGTACAAATCTATCCTACTTGTAGTTAGATACAATGTATTTTATGTAAATAGTTTATTTTATGACAATTGGAAAATAACGCGAAATAATTCATAATTTAAACTTGTTGGCTGACGTGGTAGCTTAGGGGACACTAAACAGATATAACCATTTGACTGAGGTGGTAGTCTCGTGGACCCATACTTTAACACTGACATGGTAGTTTCGTGGACACTTTCCTTCCGCTACGCAAGCCTACGCTGAATGCGACAGCCCTCTGCACACTGACCGACGTCTGAGCCCACTACAGTAAGGTACTCGAAGCGGCGGTGCTCAAATTTGAAAACTGTCGGTAAAAAACGGGATTTTGTATTTCGCGGTGTCTGTTGGACTACCGCATCAGCCGCAGAGGGTTAATTTCCCCACAATTATTAACTAGTGCCATCTGTTATTTGCGTGCAGAATTATCATGAATCTTATCAGCAGATAGGCATTTTAAAATTTTCAACAGATGGCAGTGTCAAAGAAAGAAATCTCTATGAGAAAATTTTATAGAACAGGTGGCGTTGCTATCTAATAAAGCCCCAGCGACCTTTGAATGCAACAGTTAACTGCCTTTTTAGACGCTCTCTGAACTAGGATAAGTAAGCCAGTTTTATTAAATAAAGAGTAAAGCGAGCTTTTAAAATGAAAATAACAGACAGGTATAAGGTATACCTACATAGCATTGATAATAAATAAAATAAATATAGGTATCAATGCTACTAAGGTAGGTAATATTAGGTAGTTACTTGATCTCTTTCTTGAGAACATGTCAGTCTCCGGAGTGGAGACCACCCATCTCTGTAGTAAAATTCATCACAATCAATCCGGCAATGTAGGTGTGAAAGGTTGACAAACAAACTCACTTTCGCAATTAAGTACAGTCGACAAAGTTGAATCATGACCCATTTTGACAAAAAATCGTTTAAATAGGTACGTCAAATTGACAAAGATCAAAGTCGTTACCATGGTTAAGAATGTTTACGCGAATGTGGACCTAATGGGGATGGCAACTCAAAGCTAATCGTAGATGGCGCTGCGATAGTTGATCCCCACGTCTATCTTGTACAAAAAAACAAACAAAACTATTTGTTATAAAAATTGAGTGTAAATACAAAATAAATATGGAAAATTATTCGTCCATGCAAGTACATAATTATACTAAAAGAAGAATTAAGACGCCGCGGTGCATCTACAAGAGGAAAAAAGTGATTTAATTGAGAGGCACATGAGAGACATTTGATTTTACCGTAATAAATCCACAATTACTTGTAGTTGAGGTTTCAATTTTTGAGTTTAGGTATGTTTTACCTGTCCTCTCCTTTATCAAGAATATAATGCTGCTTCTGACTTTCTATTTTGATAAAATATCATAATGTTTTAAGTCAGTAATTTTAACCTTTTTTTTCTATTTAGATTCCAGAAATATCACATTAAATTTAGTTTCTTAACACCACAACTATTACAAAACTCGTTCCTGGTGATAAATTCTTCCGCCAGACGAACCATTTCATGATTTATGGAGCGATGCAATACTGGTACTTATCCTCCAAAAGAAAAGTAGATATTATTTTGGAAAGTGTATTCGATTGTTTAGTTATGTTATAATCATAGAATTTCATTAATTAACTCAACGGCCTGTCTCGGCTTCGCAAGGCTGGATATTTGTTTATTATATAGCTTTTTCTTAGTATTAATACAATTTTTGTTCTCACAGCAGTCACAGCAGCTACCCATTACTTCTTGATAGTGTGAATTGTTGGAAATTTGTATGTTCCATCATTTTTACAGCTTATTCCACAACATCTAGTCATTTTACATCAATAAATCGTTTTTTTTTTCTGAAAATTCCTTTGATTTGAGTTCTTTGGGGACCAAACTGTCACTTGTCACTTTGACACTTGCCTTCCCCATTGTCTTTGAATGTCTGTTAGAAAATAAGCTTATGGTGGGTCATGATTGAACTTTGTCGATTGTACCTACAGCATACCTAATTACTTTCGCATACACATTACTTTTTATAAAGGGCAAGGGGCCTCGCAAAGACTTGCCGCCCGGGGCCTCGCAATGGGTAAGGCCGCCTCTGCCTACAGCTTTTAAGTGTGATAATAACACAAATGAGGTTTTTATAACAATCGTAAAATAATGTAGATAAGTATACTTACATAAGTATTATTATTTTATTTTATTACCTATTTATTTTATTTTAATTTTTCATTTTGTTGGATAGAATTTACCAAAACACTAACACTCCCGTTGCTGATTTTCAAAATTATGTAGGTGAGCGTCACCAGCAAAACAATTCTTTTGTTTTCATGGACACTAATGTGGAACAAATTATAAATAGGTAGCGTAAAATCAGATCACGCAATGGGTTGCGATAAGATTAGTGGAAAATTTCTAAAAATGCATAAAAACATCGATGCCTTACGGCCAAAAGGGGGTAAGCGACTATTTTTGTATACAGGGCGTCTCACGGCTATGCCAAGGTAGGTACCTACTTTCCCTTCCTGTGGAAGGGAAAATAAGTACCTGTAGGTACTAGGTAGTGGTCTAAATTCAGATACCTACATAAATAAAAATCAAGTTGTAGTGGTCTCATACAAAGGAAATAAAAAAAACGAATGTACGGAACAAATTGTGAATTTATTTCTTTATCAAAATACTAAAATGTTTCGGTTTTGGTTACGATTTTTGTTTTACGAGGTTTTGGTTCGACAGCGCCGGGTCTGAAGGTACGGTTTCAGTTTCAGGTGAAAATCCAGTTTCGGTCTGAACACTGGTTATCAGTTTCGAATTAACAATATTTTTTGTTAGTAAGTACATAGGTACTACATACTTACTTAAATAATTGTAATGCTCTAGCATGAATTGATTCATTTGTAACTCTGTTTGAGAGCACATTGTTCTAATTATTTTATGATCTTGGGTCACGGTTTGTGAGACCATTACCGTCGTCCTGGAACTCAAAATTCAAATGAGGGAACTATTCAATATGAAATTATGTTAATTCCTACCGCTCCGCTCCAGGGCGGGTGGACCAAATTAATGAATTTCCACCCAAAGTAAAAAGACTTCACTTCTTTCATAACCACATCATCTTTCATGTTGTATAATTACCTATAATTATGTTGTTTCTTTTATTCTTTTCTTCACCTGTGTCCACATACCAAATTCGACCTTGAGAAGCAGGGCTGGATTAGCCATCTCGGGGCTCCTAGGGACAGCTCGTTTCGGGCCTTCCCTTTTTTATACGACAACAACGCAATTTGGAAATTTTTATTGTCTACATTACGAAATATAATGAAGGTACCATCATCATCAACAACAGACTTCAGTCATCACATTACAAAGGTAAAGTGAAAAGTGGTAAAGTAAAGGAAGGCGATCCTTCAAGTGACTTTCGCCACAATCTATAGGACGAAGTATCGGAATCATTTGAAAATGAAACAAAGAATAGGAAAATCTTCACTTCAATTCACTGTCACTTATATTGGGGGCTCACCATAGAGTGTAAAAAAAAGTTTCACTTTTACCGTGATTTCCTATAACCACACAATCCCCTTTTTCGGGAGTGCTAGGCCCTGGTCATAGTGGGCCCCTAGGCACTGGCCTAAAGTGCCTTATGGATAATACGGCGCTGTTGAGAAGTTACTTACCAGCTACTCAGACATTGTTTTTCAGTTTTTCTCAAACATTTCGGTGTATATAATATTATGCTCCATCGGAATTTATTCAAGTGTTTCTTTATGACGTTTTTATGCTTCCTTATTGAAAATTACAATATACTGGTAGTTGACAGTGTTGACACAGTTGTTCGAAGAACATGGAAGAATAAATAAAATTTGACTCAAAAGGTAATTTAAGTGTAGGTAGAGTTTTATCTATATTTTCATCGTATTCATTGAATACCTACATTAACGACAGTAATGGTAATACTCGTGTGATAGAAGATGAAGCTACTGGTCCATGAAGGCTGTTGCTTTATGGCAATGAAACGCAACCTCATGGGCAAGACGTCTACCATCATAACCCTCTTGGCACAAGAATAGGTATTTGTAACGGGTTCTAAAGTGTAAGCACTGCATCTGTGAATAATAAACAGGGCTTGTTGGAGTCGAGATGCAAGATCAGTGATCCAAACTCCTGAGTTCAAAACTGACCAGGCTTTTTCCACCCCACCCTATCAAACCTCTTGGAAGAAAACCCAGGTCGTTTCGTCTGCCCAGGGCCCAGACTTGGTCTTTGACTAACTTGCAGAAGTCTAAAGGTTTGCCTACGAGTGATGCAGCGCAGGTTCTTATAAATTAATGGATCATGTTTAAACAAAAAAAAGGAGGAAACTAAGTATGTACCTACCGCTCCAAAACAAGACTGCCCAACTTAATGGGACTGGGTAAAACAATAAGTCTGTCGCGTTTCGTAAAAACTGTGGGTCATGATAGCTCAAAACTAGTGCACTGGGAGTCTGGGACAGTGCAGCGGGTTCGCGGCGGGCCAGGAAGAAGATGGCGGGACGAACTCGATAAGTTCCGTTAGAAGTAGTCAGAACGGGAAGGAGGACGCGCGGGTTCGCGAGAAATAGAAGGACTGGAGGATGGCCTTTGCCCAGGAGTGGGACAGAGCAGGCTAACAAAAACAAATAGGTTTCCACATGAATTTTTATTCATTGAATTTCTCATCTTGGACACTTCAATCATTGTATGCTCTCTGTTGTTTTTAGGATAAACTATAGTGATGTTTCCGTATTGATTTTCCGTCCGAGTTTCACTACTTTCCACTAGATGGCGTTATTTTTGTTTATGGAAAGTTCTACTTGTTTCGTTATCTAGCTGAAATATTTTTTTCGATTGCTGTTGAGGTAGCAATCGAAGGGTCGGGTGTGATATTGGTTGCACTGGTGGTTTCGGTATCAGTCGTGGTGTTGAGCTAGCTAACACTCCCGAAAGCGGTCTCAGTATACATTTAGGATATACAGGGTATAAGCACACAACTTTCCTTTTGGGTTTCGCTAGTCGAGTAAAAAGGGAAGCCTACTATGCTTAAGAAGCTAGAGACGTATTAGGTATACCTATAAGAAATGTTACAAGCAACAGGTGGAAGGTTGAAGATAAACCGTCATTCCTTCGCAAGATACCATCTAAAACTTTTCAAGTCAATGATATTGACTATAAACGCTACTACAGTTTATTTCAGTAAAAGGTGTAGGTAGGTAGGTAGTTTCATGATAAAATGCGGGAAAGAAGTTGTGTAGGTATTGTTAAGATTTGCATCTGTACCTGAGTAGGTAGGTACTGCAGTTTCATTGTTTACTTATCAAAAGCGGTTTTTTATAATTCAAAAGTACTTGATAAATTAAAACAAAATATTCATTTCAGTTAATTTTGATTGGCCTACCTACTACATTACTATATTACACTGTTGAACTAATCAAGAAAAGTAAACATACCAGCCAACTACAGAATATCCCTGCCGGGACTGCCGAGGTACCGGGACTGTCTTGTGACCGTGGCTCCGGAACGTAAAGGGCTATTGAAGGACACCGTGGATTTTAGTGAGTACAAGTCTGACAGTACCTCCCGCCCTGCCTGTGTGAGGACTCATTTAATGACTTTGCCTCATAAAAAAAAAAAGTACCAACACAATAGCGATAGACACATAAAATAATGTCTCGAGTTTCAACAACTTTAATTTAATTTTACCTCAAACTAAATGTTCGAGCAGAAACTTCTTTTTCATAAATTCTATACGAGTTAATTATATTATCCAAATAAATATCGCCTTAGTTGATAAGGAATTGAATATTTTCCACTTCCCATGGATGTTATGAGATGCTATTTAATTTATAAAAAACTTTATTCCTATTATAAATTAGTCGGTATCATGACCTTTTGATAGAACTTGGTACTAGAAGTTTGGTGATATACACACAATTATTATGAAAATAAAAATGACTGCAAAATAAGATTTCAGAAATGCCTATTTTTTCCGTTCGTCCCTCGTAATTACTATAAAGTTCAGGGGCCATAGAAATTAGTTTTGAAATTACTCGTATTTGTGACAATTTGTGTTTGATGTGTAAAACATTGTAAAAAAAGTTATAAACCGTGAAAGCTTGAAACTCTGTCATGGGATATATCTTCCGTTATAATCAATTTATTTCTAAAACAGTACCTATTCCTCAAACACTAATCAAAGGGTAATAGACTGTGTACTCGTATTCGAATTTCCTCCTTCCTTTTGTAAAATAAAAAGGGCAACTCTAGAGTAATCTATTTAGGTATGTAGATGAAAGAAGCATTCATCAGAGATAAATTACTGCATTCCCGAAATAGAAATAGACTTGTGCTATTGAAAACGTGACTTAAGTACCTTAAGTGTGGGTGTTCTTTAGTAAAAACGTGGGTGTTTAATAGTAAAGTAAGTAGTACCGCTCTGCCTACACGTTCTTCATAAGTAATTACCTACTATATGAGTAAGTAAAGGTAAAAAAAAATCTTCACTATAAAATCATGCGTGGCGTTTGGAGCTGTGCTTGTTCGATGGCAATAAGTTCGCCTCTTATTTTTTTTCTTTTTAAATACTTTGCCCTCCACTAGAAAATTCTCCTGTGTTGTATTTGCGTTAACAAACATAGAAACTCACCTTGGAAAAACACCCAGACCCGGAACAACTACTTGCACATAATACATAATATATTTCTTCCGTGCAGGAATCGAACCCGACCCGACAGTTTAGTCGCTGCGCCATCAGAACAGTGCCGTTACTGAATCTCAGTGAGGTAAATATTCGGCCAATTCCTGTGTCGGTCAATTCCGACGTGGCGACTGTTCGTTAAGCCTGTTCTACACTGCTCGCGAAGTTGCCTCGACGAAGTACTCGTCGAAGTTGATCGAAGTCCCGAAGTATGTGACTACACACTCGTGCAACTTCGCGAGGAGCTCATTGAGCCCATTGACTCGCTCGCAAAAACCGACAACAAATGGAAGTCGCCTGAAGCGAGCCGAAGTTGCACAAGCGAAGCGAAGTGCCCGACTTAAGCGGTCAGCTTCGACCAACTTTGCGAGTAGTGTAGAGCAGGCTTTACAGGAGCTGATGGAAGTTTCGGAGAACCCTAAACTCGTGCCCCAATTCTGTGCACTCGGTCTAATCGTGTCGATGAAAATCTGTATTATAGATTTTCATCGACACGATTAGAAGAAGTTTCCTGTGTCGGATTGTGAAGTTCCTTTGTAGGGTTTAGGGGGAGGATATTCAGTTGTCGCCATTAAGGGGACCGTACGGAGGACACGTTGGAGCATACGCGATCTGCTTGGCTTGGGAAGAGCAGCGTCGTGTCTTGAAACGAAGGATAATTTTCGAGATACGCAGAGCAGGAGGATCCAGAGCTATGAACTATATGTGTACCACATCCAAATATATTTAAATAATTTTATTGATAGTTTTTATATTATGTATTAAATGACTATCTAATTTAATTCATTGATGAAGAACAAAATGAACTACAAATATAAAAGTTTTTTTAAAATTTCTGGCGACATCTCCAAGCGTTTCTGAGAAAAAGGATCTTGACAGACGGACTAACGAAAAGACTAAGTGATCCTGTAACGGTTTCGTTTTTTTTTTAAGTTACCATTTTAATATTTCTTCTTTATAAATATTTTTCCTAACTTCCAAAATTGGCTAGCGATATCAGGGCAGGTTGACAGCTTGTCACTTACGTAATACTAGTAAAGTTCGCAGTTCCGGGCTCACAGTTGGTAATAAAACCATGTAGAGAGTCCACTTTTGTGAACATTTTTATTGCCTATCAATATAAAGTTTTTCCGATAAATCAAAACTTTTCTTACATTAATAAATAAAACACGACGTACTTAAAAGTTTTCGTCTTATCTTTTGTCCAGGGAAGTGTATGATTGAACTGATTAAAAGTGTGGATTAAATATTTTACTTCTGATATCATCATCATCATCATCATCTCATCCATAAGACGTCCACTGCTGAACATAGGCCTCCCCTTTGGATCTCCACAGATACCGGTTGGAAGCGACCTGCATCCAGCGTCTTCCGGCGACCTTTATAAGGTCGTGTGTCCACCTTGCTGGTGGACGTCCTACGCTGCGCTTGCTAGTCCGTGGTCTCCTCTCTAGCACTTTTCGACCCCATCGGCCATCTGCAATATGGCCTGCCCATTGCCACTTCAGCTGGCTAATCCGGTGGGCTATATCGGTGACTTTAGTTCGTCTACGGATCTCCTCATTTCGGATTCGATCACGTAGAGAAACACCTAGCATAGCCCTCTCCATAGCTTGTTGAGCGACTTTGAGCTTTGAGATGAGGCCGATAGTGAAAGACACACTTCTGATATAGGGTGCTAATTTTACGTTTCAAAAGTTATGACCTCTTCTCATGTTTAGACAGGCAAAACAATGCATAGAAATTGCAATTTAATTAGATTCCAAGGTAATATAATATTTATATGTAAAGAAATTACATTCTCAATCACAAATTAAAACGCAAAACTTACTTGTTAAGATTGTCCGTCCTCTCGTTAATGACAAAATGTTTATCTACATAATCATAATAGGTCAAATTTACTGAAAAAAAAATAGTCTGTAAGTACATTTTCGAAAATTATTAATTGACTTGTACTCGTAGCGCGAAAAAGCCACCTACGATGTTTTTTTCAAAACTCTTAGCATTGACATTATGAGTATAAGTAAATGACAAAAGTTCAACTTTCTTGAAACTTTATACTGTCGTCATTAAGTGTCATAAAGTGGGCGTATACAAATTTACAATTTCTTACTATTTCTGGAAGCGTAGGTGAAGCAAAGAAAAGATAATGAAAAATTTGTTCAAGGATAAACAAATAATTATAATTATTAAAATTATTATGCCTTTTGAGAGATGAGTCTCTACTTACACTTTTATCTCTCAAAAAGTATTTGTATCTTTAAAAAATAATTCTTTGTGCTTGATCAACGAGATCAAAAAATATGTTTTACTTTGTAGAACCTAGAACCTACATAGGCAAAGTATTAAACATTCTTATTTTTCGATTCCCGTAAAATCTTTTTCAATCTCATTTATAGTTAAAACATTAAGAATTTATATTTATTGGTTTTCTATTTCAATGAGCTTTATAAATGAATTATGTTGAGACATTTTATGTATTTACAAACACTTGTATAAAAGAGAAAACTACTAAAATTTTATTAGATTGGCTTACGCAGCTGATTATTTCACGGTAAAAACAATCTATTTAACTACGCAATTTTAAACTACATGAGAAAATAGTAAAACATTATCGTAACGTATCATTTCTTTTACGCTACTACGCCGTAGCAAGAAAAGCGGATTACAAAGCGTCTGCTACGAATTAAAGTCAGGCGTAGCACCGTGTCTACGCTTTGTAGTCTTGCTACGCGTGTAGCGCACAACTGCCATGGAATTACGTGAATATTGAATACTTACTAATACTTGGTGTAAAACAATGCTGTTACAAAAGGCTTTTATGTCACGATTATAAAGTATGACGGATGTGTAAAACTCAACCTTACTTAAGCGTTAAGTAATATGGCATACAAACGTAGAAATAGTTCTCCAACTAAATGCCAACAGAATATTTTAAAAAGGTTTAAATTACACTGTGCAACAGAAACCTTTTCACAGACTGACGGGGACGTAACAATGTAATTAACTCGGCGCTATGTTTAATTAAACAATCCCAATTAATATAAAATTATTCACTACAGTGCAATGTGAACTATTCATGAAATTCAAGCAGGAGAGGCGTACTAAATAAATATGTACCCAAGCTCGGTAAGGCACGTGAAAGTTTTGCTGGGGCACTCCACAAGTGCGAGGAATCCAACATTTTCATATGCCAACAATCGCGGCAGTCATTTCACATTGTATTACGAGCTCGTTACAAAAACTGAGTGAATAAAGTGGGCGACGTATGGGAGCTATGCGTCCGCTAATGTAGCACGCAGGTAGTTTGTGTTCACCGAGCCATTTCATTGTAAAAGCGGTATAGATAGGACAGGGACGAGCTGGCTGGAGGTCGGCCCGGGCTCACCTGTGCGCCAGACCCGTAGGCGCGTCATACTCGCACACAACACCAGGCACTCGTACAGGCGCGCGCAGCTGCGTGTGGACAGGGGGTAGGCTTCACACAGGCACACGTAACAATGGAGGGTGTAGCGCGCTACACGCACACCACCGCGACGAAGGCAGGCGGGCGGCGCAGCTCGGCGCACTGGCGGGCGAGCTTTCCCGCCGCGAGGACCTCCGAGCGAGCCCGCGTCGCCGGCGCTCGCAAACCACTTGTTGAATCTTACAGACTTTTCACACCTCAACCGAACTCGCTCGAGTCACGTCGCGCGTTTTAACAGTACGTTCTCGTGTCCGGTTTTGCATTGATTTAGTTTCGTTTCGGTTAGTATCTTGTACTTCTGAGCTGATCTCGAGCTACCTGTGATGCCTACTCTTCGCTTCCTCTCTGCCTTCTCTTCACTCCCCCATACGCTTGGTTTCGTCTTCCTGTCAGTGTTATTATTGTTACGGACGGCTCTCTCAGTAACATGATCCTGAGCGCGTTGTAACTTGTTGTAACTTTTAAGATATTTAGAAACTGTTGTTGATACTCGCATCTGTGTTACCTGTTGACTACTTACTTATAATATTAGAGAATTCTGAATTAAATAAATATATACGTCGCTGTAAAATTATAATATCGTTCGTTATACTGTGGAGCATTGCGGAGCACCAGGTGAGTGATTTATGAATCGTTGTAATTAATTTTTATGCAGGGTGAAATAACTACAATTAGAAGAGCAGTAAATTATTTTAATGGCGTCATTTTCGGTGGTCGGACTTATAAATCAAGCTTAATTTCACATAAAAAATCTCTCATTTCGTTAACATTTTCGTGGGATATCATTGCGTTAATTCACCCTGTTTTTAATCAGGTTTAATATTCTATGTCATCGACTTATCCATTTGAACGTAATAGGCTGGCATTCAACAGGTAAGTGCTCCTGTGTGCGATGGTTTCTGTCTCACGTACCTTCGCGGAGACAGGGTGTATCTTTGTCTCGTGCACTTACACCATGCTAACTGAATAATGCGTTTACCGTCCCGGTAAACACGAGTGTCCTAATCGGATTGTGCGCGACTGTTGAATGTTGCGGCATTGAATCGTCTTATAACGTTTCAACGTGAATTGTATCGTATTTTTCAGAGTAAAGAAAATTCTGGAACATCAAAAATGTTAACAATAAAAATACGATTGCACACATATACGTATTCTGAATATGCAATAGTATTTTTATTGTTAACATTTTTGTTTCAATTTCAAAATTCTCTAAATAAGTTTCCATTGCTTTGAGGTTTTTCTTCTTATATGTATTTAGATTATTGGGTTACTCGGTAATAAGCCTGTACGTACAACGGTTATTAAGCCTGTGCTGGTAAATATTAAAATCCAAATCAACAGGATTTTTTGAACTACCACCAAAAACCTTCAACATAATTCAGAATTCACAGGTTTCTTTTTATAATTCACAAAGTAACGCCTGATTTAGTAAATTGATTAATTGACCCAATATTAAGCATAATCGGTTACGTTTATGGTAACCAGTCAGCGATGTTGGTAACACAGGCGGAACACAGGGAGCTTTAGGGGAACTTAAAATAAACTAAAATGACCACACACTTTTTTAAACCTTCTAAAACCTCAACTAAAAATTGGTAATAAGAGCAAAATCTCCAAATTTTCAACTGTCTCCATTGTATTTCTTCTCATTTAGATACCTTAACGAAACGATACAAATCGGCTTTGATTTCTAAAAGAAACACAGTACGAATTTGATATACCCTACAATAAAATAAATTATTTAAAGTAATATGACTAAACCCGTGATACAGATATTACTGAGCCACCATTCTTCTATTTATGCCTAATAATACGAAATTGAAAATCTTGTACCGAAATCTTAGTTGGGGCACATTAAAACATCAGATTAACCGTCGATGGATCAATAACAAAGACTGAATATCTGTATAAATAAAAAAATAAAAAATAGTCCGAATAAATAAAAAAATAAATAGAGGGCAATCCTGTCGCCGTACTTCTTATATTAGTGTGGAATGAACTTAATAATATCTAATTCAATATTAATATTTTCATTACTGTCGACCTTGTCAACTTTGAAGAGTTTATTTTCAATACAAATAGATAAAAAAAAGCGTAGCAAGCCCTTAACCTTTTCAGTGAACACCTAAAAATAAACGTAGCTCATATTCCCCCATATTCAATTTGCATGTCACTTTTTTTCCAAGAAAGTTATTTTGTACGCAATTTTATCGTGTTCGGTTGGATTTATTCGATAAAATACGTTTCGGTATTAGAATATAGGTAAACCACTTTTATAAAGATTAGGTTGGAAAACAATATTTTGTGTCATCCACAAAGTTTGGAACAAAAACATTATTCTTCTTACACTGTACCCGGCATTATGAATTGTTTCTTGGGTGCACTTATAAACATTTGAAACTCACGTACACAACAACAGGCCTGGAACAACAAGCTGTGTAGATCATGAAAAGATGTGGTCTGCGCGAAAATCGAAGACACGTAGTGCGGTTGATTGTTTTCCTTTTTTTTTACTTGACATAATCATCAAATGAATCCTCCCACGTAAGGCAGAACGGGACGCAGGGATTAAAATCCACGGTGTCCTTCAATAGCCCTTTACGTTTCAGGGTCACGGTAATGCGATAAATCCCGACCATCTGATGGTTTTGCTAAGAACTCAATCGGTCACAAAATCAATAATTTACGTTAAAGTAAAATAATTTAAACTATACCTACATTTACACGGATCGTAAAGTAAGGGCAAATTCATTTAATGGTAACAACCAACAGATTAATAAGACAAATTCTCTGAAAACAGACATTTCTCTTTGATTACCTATGTCTAAGTGCGATAGGTGGACAAAGTTTTTATTAAAGGATTTCATGATTTTTTTTCTAAAAACTTAATTTTATGAAAATCTTTACATTTTCCAACTAGAAAATAATACTAGAAAAATATGATGAAAGTGCAGTTCAATTCTGGAGCAATGTCTCTAAATTTACTTCTAAGAAGGAAGATTATCTTTAAAGATATCTTTCATTATATTATATCTGCACCTACAATTCCTGAAAGCGACGCGTTAGTACCTTTTTTCTGCATTGGCTAAATCGCCAAATAGGGACTCAATATTTTGGCAATTTGACCAACGCAAAAAACAACAAAAAAGTCTAGGTGTGGCGAAAGTCCCCCTCTCAGAGGGCCAAAGACTGCCGGGGTCGCGGGATTATTTCCTTACCGTGACCCCGGAACATAAAGGGCTATTGAAGGACACCGTGGATTTTAGTCAGTAAAAGTCTGACAGTCCCTCCCGCCCTGCCCGGGGTGGGAGGACTCATTTGATGATTACACCACGAAAAAAGAAAAGTGGCGAAAGTCTGTTAGACTTTCTGACTAAAAATCTAACCGTTGTTTCGGTTACCCTTTGCTTTTCAGGGCTTTGGTGTCTTTTTAAGACTGTCAGAGACGTGCCATAACCCCCAAAGTAGTTACTTTTTAGAAATTAATATATGCTTATTTCATTTTATTCACGTACAGCTAAGCAGACGTGTAAGTACGAGTATCTTGTGGTTACCTTTGCACAGTTAAACACATTATTATATTAACCAGAGAATAATAATATTATTATGTGGTTTTAGGAGTTGTGGACTATTATGTTAACCTTTCTGCCATTTGTAGGTAGTTGAGGTACTCAAAATAATACGAGAGTTATTAAAAACATTATAACACTTAGTTGTGTTAACAATGTTATTTATTATATTTAAAACAAAATTAACATATTCATCGTTTGCCTAGCCTTTTCCCAATTATATTGGGGTCAGATTCCAGTCAAACTAAATGCAGCTGAATATCAGTATTCTACTCGTACATGGAGCGACTGCCTATCCGACCTCCACAACCCAGTAACTGAGATATACGATATCTCATGGTAAGACTGGTTGTCAGACTTTAGTGCTTCTGCGAAGATGTGGTGAAGGGCTTACCTGGAAGTAAATAACCTATTCAGTTTAGCGCTTTAAACTTAGCTAACATCGAAAACCGGTTTTTATTTTCAGTTTAATAGTGGTCTCTGTTGTACCAAAATCTATTTTTCCACAATTTTTTTATGGATATCTATAATAATAAAATGGTAGGAAAGTCAAAACTTGACATTGAATATTTTATGTATGAATACTAATATTGGGGTGTGATTTACAATCGAAGCCAAAAATACGAGTATGTCGGAGTGGGAAGCGGTCTCCTCCTTCTGCGCAGCAGTAATGCTCGTGAAGGAGGAGGCGGGCCGCTTGAGAGAGAGGACAGCGTCTTCCCTCCGCCCCCACCGCAGTGGCCCCCGACGCCGCGGGCGCCTGCCCGCGGCGTCGGACGTCAGCAGATGATCTCCGGCAACTCGCTGCCCGACCATGGACCATGCCCGAGGTCGACGGCGCGTTGTGTCCCACGCGCGCCTCAAAGAGCGTCAGCATACCGACGGGGGCCCTCTCAGAGGGCCAAAGCCTGCCGGGGTCGCGGGATTATTTCCTTACCGTGACCCTGGAACATAAAGGGCTATTGAAGGACACCGTGAACTTTAGTCGGTAAAAGTCTGACAGTCCCTCCCACACTGCCCGGGGTGGGAGAAATCAATTTTTGAAAAATACAGCCGTATTTAACTTTCAAGTTTATTTTTCAATATAGACAAATTCATTAATTTACTCTGAAACTGTGCGAAAAAGTAAATAAATGCGCCGCTTTGATGTCAGTTCCATGTAGACATAGTACGAGTAATATACCCATGTAATATCTTCTTTATACATCGATAGCGTTGCAGTTTGCTGCTATATTTTACTAAGTAAACGTTGATTTAACAAGAAAATCTGCGTTCATAAGACTGCTCAACGTTCATACTTGAAAAGGGAATTTGGTAACTAAAGATTTAACTCGATTTTGTGAACATGGTAAATTTTGGATGACCGGATGGATGGGTGGTTTGTTTTTCAGGTTTAGGTCAGACAACAAGATCCGTTTAAATTTGACTGAGAAGACTATAAACCTAATAGTCCAAAATAATAGTGGCCTCATTATAGTCGGCCTCATAATAGGCCCATCGCCGCATGTGGTTCCGGGCTGTAAGTTTGAATGCCAGAATGATGGGATGTTTTGTCAAATAAGGTGTTTTACCTAGGTAGACCCTAAGGTATACTTACCATTTAACTCAGTAGCATGTTCCGTGTGATAATTTTGGAGTTTCACGTGGGCGAAGCTGTTGGCACCAGCTAGTATAGACGATGACGTTCACAGATATTTATAAATCTATATATATAAAAGGCAAACTGAATGATTACTAATCAAGCCACAGCCCAGACCGCTTGGCCTAGAGACTCCAAATTTGGAACATAGGTTCCTTATAAAGCGTAGGGGAGCACTAAGAAAGGATTTTTGGAAATTCGGCCTTTAAGGGGGTAAAAAAGGGGGGGGAAGTTTGTATGAAACTCGGTCATTTCTGAAGCTATATCGATGAAAATTGGAATATAGCTATTTGGTAACAAATAAAGGATGACGTGATTCAGGATTTTTGGAAAATCGCCCTTTAAGGGGGTAAAAAAGGGGGTGAAAGGTTGTAAAAAATTCCGTACATTTTAGTATCTGCTTGGTTATTCGGTTGAAAATTAGGCACGATTTGTTAATGGGGGTAAGGGGAGGGCGTGGGGGGTGGGTAAAGTGGGGGGGGGTAAATGGGGGGGGGGTGAAATCAGTTAATTTTATTATTTGGTTGGCTATTCGGTTGCACACTAAGCATGATTTGTTAAAGGTGGGTAATGGGAGGGCTAAGGGGGGGAGGTTAAGTGGAAGAGAGTAACAGGGGGGGGGGGTAAAATCAGTTAATTTTAGTATTTCTTTAGAGCTATATCTATGAAAATTGGCATTTAGCTATTTGACTACAAATGTAGGCTGACGTGTTTTAGGATTTTTGGAAATCGCCCTGTAAGGGGTAAAAAAGGGGGGAAAGTTTGTATGAATTCCGTACATTTTAGTATTTGGTTGGTTATTCGGTTGCAAATTTAGCACGATTTGTTGTAGGAAGGGGGTAAAAGGAGGGCGTGTAGGTGGGGGTAAAAGTGGGGGGGG
This sequence comes from Agrotis segetum, assembly GCA_036375495.1. Classification (NCBI taxonomy): domain Eukaryota; kingdom Metazoa; phylum Arthropoda; class Insecta; order Lepidoptera; family Noctuidae; genus Agrotis; species Agrotis segetum. The sequence goes on along the minus strand of JAQSVV010000209.1, from coordinate 336,161 downwards.
GCGGAGCAAGATCAGTTAATTTTAGTATTTGGTTGGCTATTAGGTTGCAAATTAAGCACTATTTGTTAAAGGGTGGTAACGTGGGCCGTGGGGGTGGAAAGGGGAGGAAGTTAAGGAGTGGGGTAAAATAGTTTTAAAATTTTAAGTTTATGTAGGTGGGGTAATTTCTAGGTTTTTAAAATTGTATTTGCTGCCATATTGTTATATCATCAATCGGCGAAGACGGGAGCCGTACGGTCGGCGGCGGGGCGGGGAGAATAGGTAGACATCGGAAAACTTTCTGGATTGCAAAATCAAAATCAAAATCATTTATTTCAAATAAGCCAGTTACAGGCACTTTTGAATTGTCAAAAGACAAAAAAATTAAAAATAGTTCAAAAATAGTTATGGTGCTACAGTCCCAGTCACAAGACATAAAACTGTGAAAGTACCGTAGATGCCCATTCCAAGAAGTAGATCTCTATGGAGAAGAACGGGCAAGAAACTCCATTGCATCCGTAGATTACTTCTTCGAAGGTGCTGCACGGAGGTGTACTACTTAAAGAATATTCGATCGAGTTGCCTCAGAACAGAAGTTGACATAAAATGCAGAAAATCTTAAGTATTTCTACAATCATAAAGGCGCAGGTGAGGCTTCGCTCGCTACCTGGACTCTTCCTTTATAACTTGGCTTTAAATAAGATTATTATAATACTTACTTCATTCATCGTTATTTCTTTTGCAGGCTGATAATACTTTTCTCATTCATAAAAAAGGCAAATATTGTCCTTATTGTGGCAAGTACGTCATAAGAGTGAAATGTAAGTGATAGTTCAGAAAATAATTTTCAATGAGTAAATTGTATTCTTTGTTATGAACTTATGACATTTTATCTACTGTTTTGTATATATGTATGTCCTGTGTACAATGAACTTTAAATATATAAATACTCTCCATTATTATTGTATTAATCAAAGAAACAATACCAAATAAAACCTATTTACTTAATTACATATATTCAAAACAAAACTTAACAAAACTTATTGCCAACATGCTCTACAAAGGTTACAAATATGAACATAAAAAACTATTAAAGTATGTAGGTATTTATTTATATGTATTATTATATTTTAAGGGTTTGTTTCTCGAATGGAGACCACGCACCGGCAAGCGCAGCGTAGGACGTCCACCCACTAGGTGGGCAGACGATCTTATGAAGTCCACAGGATCACGCTGGATGCAGGCCGCTTACAACCGGTCCTACTGGAAGTCCAAAGGGGAGGCCTATGTTCAGCAGTGGACGTCTTACGGCTGATATGATGATGATGATGATGAAGGGTTTGTTCTTCTCATGAAACTGAACAACTTTCCCAAAGGAACGAAAGACGAAATACGACAAAAAATGATTGATTTCCCATATCAAAAGGAAATATCAGCTGATGCATAATTTTATGTATGGGAGATAAAAAAACCGTACTTCTAACTATGTTCCTTATGGAAAGTTGTTCAGTTTCATAAGTAGAACACACACTTTAAATGTTTCGGACGAATATTTTTACAGGATAATAAGATCATTATCAAGTGCAAATAGGGGGTAGTGTAATGTGTAGTCATTATTTATAACCGACTTCTAAAAAATGGGAGATTCTCAATTCGACCGCACATATGATTTTTTCATGTATGTATGTGTATGTAACGAAATGGGTAACTTATTTCTGGCAGTAAGAAGATACATAATGCTTTCATCTGGCTATAATGTTATGCAAATAAGAATTTGATAATGGAATGGAAGACCAGATAAATCGAGGTTTTGAAAGTTGGTGTCGATTAGTTTTAGTTAAAATGTTACTTATGAAATATTTAGTACTTATACGGGATGTTACAAAAAGGGGGTATCTATCCGAAAGGACGTGAATGTGCTCATGAAACTGAACAACTTTCCTCAAGGAACAAAGGTCGTATTACGAAAAAAAAAATTGGACCTCCCATAGATTTTTTTTTCATATTGCGACTTATATTCTTTGGGGAAACTCTTTTAGTAACACCCTGTATAAGTTTGATTCGATTGAATCGACAGTCAACAGTATTGACAACAGTCCGAAAGAACCCAGCTCACCCACTACTGTCAGCATCAACATCAATAGTGTTGACACTGACAGTCGTGGTATCTGTTGCTGAAGTTCTTTCCGACGACTGATTAATGCTGCTAAGTGTTGATTCAATGTAATCTAACTCCTCTAAATTAAGCTCGCCCCTGAAGAGGTCCGGCGATTTTGGACACGGCGACGGCGACGGTAGCTCTGAGTGGGCTTTCTTCATTTTGGCGAGGTGGGACAGCATCTTAGCCCGTTTCAGCCGCCGGGACCGTGCTGTCTCCACCCCGCAGATTTCACAAAAACTCCACCCGGAGTCAATCGCCGCGTCGCAATTCTGGCACCTTTCCCCTCTCCGGGCCCAATATGCTTTGCAGAACGCGCAAGTAGCTTAAAACATTAAAAAAAGTTAATAGTGCTATTGTCAATAAGTAGTTTCTAATTGCAATAAATTATAATCTTCAGTTCACTCTCATGACGTACTTGCCACAATAAGGACAATTTTTGCCTTTTTTATGAATGAGAAAAGTATTATCAGCCTGCAAAAGAAATAACGATGAATGAAGTAAGTATTATAATAATCTTATTTAAAGTCAAGTTATAAAGGAAGAGGCCAGGTAGCGAGCGAAGCCTCACCTGCGCCTTTATGATTGTAGAAATACTTACGATTTTCTGCAATTTAAGTCAACTTCTGTTCTGAGGCAACTCGATCGAATATTCTTTAAGTAGTACACCTCCGTGCAGCACCTTCGAAGAACTAATCTACGGATGCAATCCAGAAAGTTTTCCGATGTCTACCTATTCCCCCCGCCCCGCCGCCGACCGTACGGCTCCCGTCTTCGCCGATTGATGATATAACAATATGGCAGCAAATACAATTTTAAAAACCTAGAAATTACCCCACCTAAATAAATCTAAAATTTTAAAACTATTTTAACCGACTCCTTAACTTCCATCCCTTTCCACCCCCACGGCCCACGTTACCACCCTTTAACAAATAGTGATTAATTTGCAACCTAATAGCCAACCAAATACTAAAATTAACTAATCTTGCTCCGCCCCCCCCCCCACTTTTACCCCCACCCGCACGCCCTCCTTTTACCCTCTTCCTATAACAAATCGTGCTGAATTTGCAACCGAATAACCAACCAAATACTAAAATGTACGGAATTCATACAAACTTTCCCCCTTTTTTACCCCTTAAAGGGCGAATTTCCAAAAAAATTAAAACACGTCAGCCTTCATTTGTAGTCAAATAGCTAAATGCCAATTTTCATAGATATAGCTCTAAAAAATACTAAAATTAACTGATTTTACCCCCCCCCCCCCCTGTTACTACACTACACCTACTTTATACCTACACCACACTTACCTTAACCTTCCCTGAACATACACGAGTTTTTAAGATTAAAATCAGCCAAATCAGTTCAGCCTTTTGCAAGTTAAAGCGTGACTATCCGTAGCTATACATTTTTATACCTCACTTGCTGAGCCTGGGGAACACCCAAATACTCCGAAATATTTTATTCCGAATTTTGATATTCCGATTTTCAAAACTCCGAATATCATAATACCTAAAAATTACAATATCTATTATTAAGAATCTCGAAATTTATTTGATCGAAAGTCGTATGTCCGATTTCTTCTTTTTCCGATTTTCACATATTCGAAAAATGTAATGCTCGATGAGTTCTCATTCCGAAAAACGAAATTCCGATTTTCAATATTCCGAATAAACTGATTTTTTCGGAATAATAAAAATCGGAATTTCGTTTCTCATTCCAGAAAGTCAGTGACAGAAACGAATTGGTGCAAAACCGGCTCCACGTAATTTTGTCTACCGTACTCCCAGAGTGTTATTTAAGCCTGCCCAGCCTGTTAAGAGGATACGGCCATTCCGTGCCTACAGGAATGGCGAGGCGTATCCTCTTAACTTTTACTGTTTGCCTTCAGGATTTTTATTGTTATTAGAAGAACTTAGGATCTAAGAGCGAGCGTAGTCAACAAATTGACCAAGGATGCAAGAGCGAGCGAAGCGAGCTCGGGACTTGGGGCACCCCGACTCGGACAGGTAAGACCCCGCCGTCCCCTTCGTCTTAGGTTACTTTAAACCTTGCTCACAGAAATAGGAGCCCCGCGAAACGACCAAAAGAACGACCAAGGTGGTTCAACGGAGCCCCCGTTGAACCACCTTGGTCGTTCTTTAACTCAGGATGCAATAGCGAGCAAAAATGTGTCTTGGGGCACCCCGACTCGGACTTTTCGACCCGACGGTCCCGAATCGGAATTCCAATAATCGGAATTTTAATATTCGGTAGATTCGTGTTTTGATGTTTCGGAAAATATATTAAGTCCGAATTTTTAATATTCGGTCTATTGAAATTCGGTATTTTGAAAATAGTAATTATAAACGTTAGGAATTTCGGAATTATTAAATTAGGAATTTTGATCCATCGGAGTTAATATATTAGGAATTTTGAACCATTCGGAATTATGAAAATCAGTATTTTGAAATCTTCTTATCGTATTTATGAATTTCGGAATAAAGTTTTTCGTATTATCGTAGTGTACCCGCTGAGCCTGCCCTACACCTACCTCCCTACCCCTACCCTACATCTACCTACCCTATGTGTTATTCTGGATCTTCAGCTACCTAAATACCAAATATCATCGTAGTCTGTTCAGTAGTTTTTGGGTGAAAGAGTAAAAAACATCCATCCATTCACACTCATAAACTTTCGCCTTTATAATATTAGTAGGATATAGATTTAGTATGGAGATTCATTTATCTCCAAACTTAACGCGAGCAAAGCCGCGGGTTAAAGCTAGTTAAATATAAGTAAAAGTCAAAGGTAAAGAATGTAATACGTGCGTATATCGAGCTCCCAAATAACGTAAATATTTTTTTATTTGCAATGAAAAGAATCCTGTATTAAAGAATGTTTGCTTGAACAGATATAAAGACACCAAATACCTCCCACAATTTAAGGTTGATCAAATTATTTTTGGATCATGCTTGATATGCAAGTGATTTTTCTGAGAATTCAGGATTCAATTTCATCTTACAATATAATAACATCAATGAAACATCAAATAAGTATTTTTATATCTTGAAAAGTGAGATAAGAAAAAAGGGTTGTAGAATTAGGAGATGGGCAGTTCGAAATTTTTGCCGGTTGACTACAACCTGAATGGAAATATGCACCGTCTAACGGTTTGTGGATTAAAGGGGTAATTTATACATAACCTATTGAAAAACGCCAAATTTCTCGGTATAACTATTGACGAGAAATTAAACTGGAAGGCACATATTGAACTCATAAGTAAAAAGCTAAGTTCATCAGCAATGCACTGCACAATCTGGCCCGAGAACTTAACCCAGATGCCTTGGTAACCGCTTATCATGGATTGGTTGTATCAGTGCTGCGCTATGGTATTATTTTTTGGGGAAACTCAACGGACCGAGAAATTGCTTTTAAAGCCCAAAAAAGATGTTTGCGTGCTATGTTTAACTTAAAATCTACAGAAACTTGTAAACCGTTATTTATTAAATACAAATTATTAACTTTACCCTCGTTATACATATTCGAAGTAGCGACATTTGTAAAGAGTAACCCCCACTTATTTCCACGACTATCTGACGCATTCCCACGCAACAGACGTGATAATAGCCAACTTTGCCTACACCCAGCAAAGACTGTGTTGATGTCGAAAAGCTTGTTTGGTATGGCCCCTAAGATTTATAATAAAATACCTCAGTCTTACAAAACCTTGAACACAAACATGTTTAAGGATAAGATTCGAAATTTATTAACAGACCGATGCTACTATAGTGTAAATGATTTCATGAGTGATACATTTTTGGATATGGCCTAATTCTATTGCAGTGTTTTGACAGGTTGAAACTATCTGCCATTTAAAAAATTAGTTTACCTGTTTGAATTATTGTAACTATATATATACCTGTAACAAAGAATTAAAAGTGTCATTTTTTAAGAGTTCAATATTTGTGTGTGTTAGTTTCATTGAATGTTTTGACAAGTTGTAATTAACTGCCATATTTAGATTATATGAATTTACTATTTATTTCATTAAATTAAATGACATGCTTATGCTTAGACTATAGTGTTACAGAATTTTTGAACGACTCCATGTGATTACATGAATGAATAAATTAATTAAAATTGATCAAAGTTGAAATTAATTAAATTGTAATTAAATAATGAATGGATAATAATAATGTATATGATGTATATGATAAGTAATTTTGTTTAATTCTAAAATTGAAATAATTTATGTAATTGTTATTAAATGAAAATAATTGTACCTAACACATTTGCACGCCTTGAGAAAGGCAGACATGTCATGACTCACCCTTATTTAAGATCTTGCATGCATGTATTATTTTAATTCTGTATGTATACACATGTTTAAGCAAATATAATTTTCTATTCTATTCTATTCTATTCTAAAAGCGATAACGTAAATATCATACATATTTGTAGCAGCATTCAAGTTGGTCTCACCATCTCATCTTCGTTTCTGAGTTAGAATATGGCTTCATAATTGTAATTGAAAACAAAGAAAATACACTGAATTAAAATGTTATTCAAACTGAAAATTCTTTCGAAGAATTTGGCTGCCTATCTCAACATCAAGCAAAACAAAATCAAGCTCGATGAAAAACAGCTCAAACTTCAAAAATATTCTGTACATAGCGCAGTTCCTTTATTTCTTAGTGCAATCTCTAGGAAGTTCCCTAGCCCGCCCACATTCTAGCTTGATTGCAGCCCACGACGACGCTATCACAACAGCATCCGAGATGATTAATTGTACGTGCTCGGAAAACGATTAAGTTTCACAGAAAATAGAGATTTCTTCAAAGGACATATTATATGTCGATGAAAAATGGATTTCGAATTCCTTTTTTAGGGTTCCGTAGTCAACAAGGAACCCTTATAGTTTCGCCATGTCCGTCCGTCCGTCTGTCCGCAGTTTAGCTCAGAGACGCACAGTACTAGAGAGCTGTAATTTGGTGTAACTATACGGATTTGTTGTGCCGAAAAAGTGGTAAAATAAAATCTCGTAAAATATTTTTTTTTAGGTACCTCCAGTACTTACACGTAAAGTGAGGATTTTTTTTTTCTCGCGTACCCCTTAGTGTGGGGTATCATTAAATAGGCCTTTAAAAAATAATGATAGTTTTCATTTACAATTTTTTGATAAAAAAATTCGTTTGTGAAATATTAAGCTTTAAAGTGCTAAATTTTGCTCGATTCGAGTGTCCCCCCCCTCTACCAGTTAAACGGTTATGTTTGGGGGTGTGAAAAAATTCACAATAGTAGTATATATAACGAAGTTTAAAAGAAAATTATCATGACTAAGTAGGCTTTTCAACTTTACGAGTAATAGTCGACCAACTTATAAAATGTACTTGGATATTATATTTTCTTAAACAAAATGTATCGGAGACAACTGCAAATGTAAGTTTGTCAACTTTATTTTTACAGCTTTTATAGGTATGTGTTTTGGGGATAGGTAGCTTTTTATCGTCAACTATTTTCAAAAAGAGGAGGAGGTTCCTTCTAAATTCGTTGTAATCTTTTTTCTTATGTATTTTCCCCGATTTCTCAAAGACTCCTGGACCGATTTTGAAAATTCTTCTTTTTGAAATTAAATTCAGCGAATCAGTTAGTTCGCATAAGTATTTTGATGGGCAACTACGGAACCCTACACTGTGCGTGGCCCGACACGCACTTGGCCGGTTTTTTACATTTTATCTGGTGAAAAGCAATTAAGAAAGGGCTAAGTGCTTTTTTTTTCTAGCCCATGCTATCCCACTGCTGGGCAAAGGCGTCTCCAAAAACTACTCAGGAGCTCTGGTGCCGCGCACAATCGGCACGCGTCATGCACGCGTGCCGATTGCGAAAAATAAATAAAAATTGTCCCCTAATCAATTTATTTTCGTATGTGGCCTTGAAAGGGCAAAGCCTGCCGGCGTCGCGGGAACTCACGAATTACGGTGACTCCGGAACGTAAAGAGCTATTGAAGGACAACGTGGATTTTAGTCAGTACGAGTCTAACAGTCTCCCTCCCGCTTTGCCCTGGGTGGGTAGACTCGTTTGATGATTTTAACACGCTAAAAAATATGGCCTTTTACAAACAATTATTAGCTTTTGCTCCAAAGAGTAAACAACTAGTCATTTTGCTCATTTATCAGTTGCACAAAATAGTATATATATAATAGTATATATAATATATGAGAAGACTTTAACGAGCTCTTGGAATGCAGACAAATGTAGTTCATCTGCTAATTAGTGAAAGACGATACAGCTGTTAGATTGTTAGTAGTATCGCAGGTAAACAATATTACCGGCTATTTTCAAACGCAGCACTGAATATGTGTAAATAAACGGAGAGCAGTGGTGGCCCAGTGTTGGTGAGCAATCATGGCCTAGTGGTATCGGCCCCGACTTACGAATTGTAGGTCGTGGGTTCGAATCCAGGCAGGCGCATTACTTTGTGCAATTTATTTCATCACCACTGCTCTCAAAACGGTGAAGGAAAACACCGTGAGGAAACCGGCATGTCCTAGAACCAAAAATTCGAAGACATGTGACATCCACCAATCCGCACTGGGCCCGCGTGGTGGACTATGGTCCACTCCCTCTCACAGACAGGAGGCCTGTGTCTCAGCAGTGGGAACATTAAAAGGCTGATGATGATGACTGAATAAATGAAAATATTTCGTTTTTCGTATCTGTTACACAAATCTGAATTCTTCTTTTAAACTATACAACAGATTTCGAATGTTTCATTAACCACATTCTCAACCCATTTATGTAAAGCTCGAACAGTTAAATTACAGCCAAATATGTAATGGCAGTCTCATGATGGGGCCCCTTTTTTTTTTTTTTTGGCGTGGTAAAATCATCAAATGAGTCCTCCAACCCCGGGCAGGGCGGGAGGGACTGTCAGACTTCTACTGACTAAAATCCACGGTGTCCTTCATAGCCTGTTACGTTCCGGGGTTACGGTAAGGGAATAATCTCGCGACCCCGGCAGGCTTTGGCCCTCTGAGAGGGGGGCCCCGTCATTATGCTGACGCTCTTTGAGGCGCGCGTGGGACACAACGCGCCGTCGACCCGGGCATGGTCCTTGGTCGGGCAGCGCGTTGCCCTTTACTTGCTGCCCGCATGCCCGCGCCTACGGTGGCCGGAGATCATCGAGCGACGTCCGTCGCCGTGGGCGCCTACCACTGCGGCTGGGGCGGAGGGAGGACGCTGTCCTCTCTCGCTCGCGGCCTGCCTCCTCCTTTACGAGCATTACTGCCTCGCAGAAGGAGCTGACCGCTTCCCACTCCGTCTCGCCCCGCAGCATGGCCGCAACCAATGCCGGGCGCGAGAGGTCTCCGCCTAACGCAGCCGTGAGGACACGTCGGTGCTCCGCCCAAGCTGGGCAGTCTTGCACCGTATGCTCCACCGTTTCCTCCGGGCGATCTTCGCAGTGGTGACACCCAGGCGTCTCCTCCTTTCGCATCAGACACAGGTACCTCCCGAAACTTCCGTGTCCGGTGAGGACCTGCGCCAAGCGGTAGGTCAGGACGCCATGACTTCTCTCCAGCCACTCCTCAAAGAGGGGTCTTACCGCCGCAATTGCGGCGTGCCCGATGATGGGGCCCCTTAACAATGTAAGATCATGTTAATTTATCAAATACCACAGCAAAGATGTCAGCGGTGTAGACAACTTGTCTAAGTTTGACGAAGTGTCAAGTTATAGAATAGAGGTAGGTAGATGCAGCGTGATGAAGACAAGTTTAACCTAAGTTTATGACTTTTGATGTCGAAAGTTTTGGAAACAATGCAAGTTATTTCATTACTTTACCTTATCTTATCTTAGAATTATTTTTACTTTTGGTAGAATATTTATTAAATAATGATTAAAGTTAAGAGTGCGTACGCAGTTCTTCTTTAGAAAAAAAAAGAAAAAACTTGAAACTCGTCACTCCCGAAAGTCCCAAGTAAGTTCACATCTCTGACACATCGCGCGCTGTGCATTGATTTGATAAACAGCCATAATAATGACGAATATACGTCACATAGAATGACGTCATATAGGTGTATCACTACCACCGATTTCGCACATAGCTTAGATCGTGATTTTTATAAAGAACTTTAATGCGTTTAACTACAACGTTTATGAAAGTAATGTGCCACTGCTCTTTCACAACCTAAGCTCATATTGCCATCATTGATCCTGTCCAAATACACCTGTAAATAATATCCTTCACCTAATATCCAGAGTAAATATGGCGTCCGAAGAATGAGATAAGCCAATTGGAGACAGAGATGATTGCATACCTGTAACTCATTCGCATGGAATGATTAAGTAACATGGACATAAACTTCTGATAAATATTTTTATATATTTATAAAATCATTATATATCTAAGTGTCGAAATGACGGGTTTGTTAGATTTATTATTGTGCCATAAAACTAACGTAATAAGTGAAAAAAAAAACATTCATTAAGTGCTGGTAGCGAGAGCACAGTGGCGACTTCCGGTTTTCTACTCTAATTTGCCAAGCTGTAGCCATTTTTACCAACTGTTTTAGGATCGACTTCGACTTTAAGCAAATGTAACTGAATATCTATATAAATCTTATTTTTACTGGGCAAAACGACACTCCTTGGTATTACAGGTTGTCAGTTTTTGGAGTTTCTGACTAAGAGTAACGTAAGATTCGAATTTTCGCTATGATAGATAGTCACCTATCTACAGACCAGCCTCAGCAAGCACGGCTTTACTTTGGAGATCCACTTATGCTGCTGTTTTTATTTATCTATGAGTTTATTTGCTTCCGCAAAGAGTAATCTCGATTAATTCTCTGGTCACGCTTCGTTGTTGTTGACACTGCGCAAACTTTCGAACAAATCGTTTAAAACCATAGATTAAAGTATTACCGGAAGATCATAATCGAACTCACAAAGGATTCCTTTCAGCAAACATTTGGTTAAAGTTGAACGTACTTATCGCGTATTTTATCTTACTTTGTAAGACTACTTCGATGATTATTAAGAATAGGTTGATTTTATTAAGGATTATTTTATGCCCCCGACTTGGCCTGCATGAAGTTAGATTATTTATTATCCCACGGGAATGTTATAATACCGGAATCCAGTAGGTTATAAAGTATCATCAAACATATGGATTTTTTATACGTATAGTTTTATAGCAGCTTCACATTAGCGCCGTGTACCCCCGTGAACAGAAGCGAACGAGAATGTGGATGGGTTTCGCGGGGTTCACGCGCGTCGATCAGTGTCGGTATTGGTGGTATTGCGCCGAGAATTCACGGTGAGAATTCGCGGCGTGAATTCAGGGCACTAATGTGGAGCCGCCATCAATTTTTATGTTGAACATCGAAAGTAAAAGAAGCTGAAAATAATAATCCCTAAAAAACAAGAATAATTTATAAGTAGAAGGAAGGAAAAACACCAGTAAGAAATTGAGCAAACCTCCATCTTATTGATAAATATTGAGCCAATATTTCTCATTTAGCATCGAATTTATTTATAGAGCGTAACTTTGTTGGATGGCGACGACTACGGTCCAAGATCGAATATATTAGAGCCAGTCCACACGGCGCGTTGCGTCGTCGCAACGCAAATATTTTGACGCATAGCCGGCCACACAGGCGCTGCGTCGTCGTCGCAGCGTTACTACGACGCACTCTTAAGGGGATAGGTCAGTAAAAATACGCTTTTTATTTTTTACTTTTCTTCGTACGTATATGGACTACAGATCTTAAAACTTGGAATATAGTAATTGACTATATGATATAAATTCTTACAAAGTTGAAAACACGATTCATTGAAATTTTCTCGATACAAAAAAAATGCAAAGTTAGGTCTATATTTTTTCTTTTTTGGACTTTATGGCATAACTACTATGAGTTATGGAAAAGATGTTACTTTAAATTGTAGAGAATACCACTATCTAAATTCTGTAAAGACAGTTTTTCAATTAATAAAAATTTTAATTCATAAAAAGACGTCAATATGTTTGGGCACATACGCCGTTTTATTCTGAGCACACATTCACTATCGTCCTCTCATCTTTTGCCTTTACAAGTAGTGTCATCACTTTCGTTCCTTGACGAATCAGTCAGCCAGCGTGGCTCTTACAGGCTAGACCTGTGACACTTTTTTTCAGATCGCGGCTGTCAGATTTTCGTAATAATAAAATTGATAATGGATAAAAAGATCGAGAAAATACAAACGAATGATACGGAGGCTTTATATTATTCAAAACTATGTTTCGATGTGTTCAATGGGACGTGATTGTAAACGGACATGACTGTAAATAAGTCACGTAAACTTTCTTTTTTCAATAACAAATTATTTTCATTAATAAATCAAGAATAAAATAAACCAAACTTACTGAAAATCATCGCAGGAAATTCCTGACGACCCTTACAGAGCAAACAAGGGAAATGTTTGAATACGTATGATTCTATACATTACGAATTGTTCCTATCAATATAATAAATTACTCACAGTGATATTATATCAATGCTATCGTGATATCGTACTATTGTTGTCGGGTGGTTCCTCTGTGTCCATCCTCCTCCCATCTAATATTTATGCATCTAAATACAATTTCACATGAACTAATGATAAATGCACTATCTTGCAGTCAACAATTTGAGATTGTATGTAACTGAAAACAACTTCTAATCGTATCAAACTGCGATATAGGATAAGAAGCACTTCACTTTTATTATTATTTATTTAGTTTCGTCACAGATTTTAACAATTTCGAAGAAACAGGAATAAAATAAATTAAATGAAAACTGCTATTGTCATTTTGAATACTTCAAAATTACTTGTCAACTACAAATAAGGCATAGCACCCACCACCCTGAGGCGCAATGTTGAACCGACCATTTGGGCGTTTAAAACCGGTTTTTTGAACCAATTCCAAATGGTCCACATTACATGATTTAAATATCGCCTATAGTATAATGCTGCGACTATGATGAAAAATCGGTGGTCATTGCTGTCTCACCGTGTGTTCGGTACAAGTTGCTTCTCGCTCTATTGATTGCTTTGGAGTATAAAAGATCAGTACTGGGCTCATGCTTTTGGAGTCGATAGATAATATCTATCGACTCCAAAAGATCATTTATCAGAAAAGTGATATTAAAACCTTGTCCCAAAAAAATACTGTGGATAAGATATTATAGAATGAAGATTTATTTATAAAGAGGTTCTGACGTTAAACTGTTCTACTATACCTGTACCTCATATGAGTAAAAAAACTACTAAATCCACGCCGCTGCTCGACTAATGTCCATTTTACGCGGCGCTTGTGTCTGTCATTACATCGAAATGCATCAAAAATTAATACAAACACCAGATGGTGGAGGACAGGGCGTCAAGCATCCTTAGCTTTCCACTCTCGAACATATAAAGATATCACGCAACCAGCTTTGTGAACGCACGATAGTAAAAGGAGCGTGTGTTTGGGGCTTTATTTAGTGTGTTAAAATAATCGAATGAGTCCTCCTACCCAGAGCAGGGCGGGAGGGACTGTCAGACTTGGAATACTTACTAAAATCTACGATTTATTTCAATAGCCCTTTACGTTCTGGGGTCACGGTATTGTATTCGTTTGTCCGCGACCCAGGTAGGCCCTCTAAGGGGGAGCCCCGTTATTGTGCTGTCACATTTTCCGGCGCGCGTGGAACACAACGCTCACGCCCATACCCGTGCGCGCGTGTGTTTGGGGCTTAACGATAATTGGGTATTGTCACTTTCGTAAGGTATGCCAATTATCATTAATTTTCTACCAAAATAGTAGTTTTGTTCGTAATCTCGGGACATCAAAATGTTATAAAATAAATTTAAGACTGTGAATGATAAAAATATTCACAAAATATTAATCCACATCAATAAAGATTTCTATCATTTTGTTTTGGTGAATGTTTCGACATCCTTATAATAAAATATTTCTACTAGAGTAATACATGTATTTTGCGTAAAGGGAACACTTTATGAAATGTCGAAGTTGACGAAATGAAATACATAAAACTTTGGATTGCGTTAATTTTGCGATACTAGCGCCTGCTGGTGGCGGTGCGTGGCAACTTTTCCGACTCATCAAACGATGCTTTCGCTTTGCCGTACGCCGTTAACGTTCGGTCGACGCGGCGGTGACGCACAGTTACGGCAAGCATTTTTGTAAAAACATCGCATCAAATGAGCTTGCGTGTATCCTCCCTATCAACGCACAAGCAACTGAGCGCTGCCTCTCCGTCGCCGCAATGAGTACACCCCCTCCCACTTCGTCTCGGGGGCTGCTGTCCGTCATGTGTGCGTTGCGACGACGCAGCGCGCCGTGTGAACACCTTGGTTATTTGTATGTAAAACAACGCAACGGCAGTGCTGCGTCGACGCAACGCTGACGCAACGCGCCGTGTGGACTCTCGCTTATGTAGTATAATAACGACTATTTCAAGATGAACCAAGAAAGAGAGAAATACTGAGTTATTTAATTTTCTGTTTGATCGGTTTATTTTGCGAACATATATCTTTCTACTGGTGAAAGAGTTTTGAAAATCGCTTCTCTTACTTTGCCTCTTACAAAGTATGGACACAAAAAAATAAATAACGCTCTCTTAATTCACTTTTTTTTAAAATATCGAATTTCATAATATGGCGTCGAACAAGAAAATTACTAACAAGCAAAAGTGTTAGAGAATCGGACATACTAATAGTTTGTAGTAACATGTGTATACAACACGAACTTTATTTGGGACATTATGTGCTATTCACAATTTCCTTCTATCTATCTTACATAACAGCCTTTTTACTGCAGGGCAAAGAGAGATGGTATTTACAAACCTAGGTAGACGCCTCAGCAGTTAAGTTTAAATCTCGATTAGTAAAAAGGAGCGACTCCATTACTATTTCACGGTAAGAATTCTGACTTAGAATACCTTGTAGTTTCAAATGACCGTTGAAAGATGGAGGTCACTGACTTCTTCCCCATTATCGTGGTCGCACAGTATTTTGTTGGATGTATAGAATGCGTGGTTAACAACTTCAGTTTGAGAAGAGGTCTTTTACACTCAGCACTGCAAAATAAAATAGATAAGAAATATTATGAACAAAGGGTTAGGCAGTGGTCCGACCAATGGCGAGAGAACGAGTAACTCTCGGCGATTTTCTCTGTCAAGAAACGCACAATGTACATTCCGTGTAAACGAAAGAGCAATGCATAATATTAAATAGTTGCTCTATGACTGTTCACACTGCCGGTGACGACTCGTTTTACTCGTTCTGTCGCTGAGCGACGAGCTTTCAAAAATTTAGCCGCTCAGCGATACTCGTTCAGCGATTTTCGCTCACTCGTTGCTTGCGTTCAGTACAGTGAATGAAATGTCACATAAAGCGACCGCGGGCGATTAGCGCGAGTAATCGCTCGTCGCACTAGAACACTCGCTGTCGCCCGACAAAACTATCGAAACTACACTCGCTTCCCGCCGATCGCCAACTCTTTTTAGAGTGTATAGTTCTACTCGTTACTCGTTCATCGTCGGCGATCGGACTGCCTTAGAGCCCCATTTAGATGATGAAAGAACTTACATGCAAGTTTGACTACATCGCGCATACGATGGATTTAGTTGACCAAACAATTACCACGATGTAGAGAAACTTGCATACAAGTAGGTACTTTCATAGTCTAAACAGACCTATAATACGTCACAGCGTCTACTCGTAATCAAATAATTCCCAAAGGTTTTCATTCCAACATTTGTTGAATCGTTTACAACAAACAATTTAAATTACTCTAATCCTATTTTGTCTGGGGAATATAATCGTTCATTTTGTGTGACATTATTCAGCTGTACCCTAATACTATCTACATAAATTGTGACTTGTCGGTCCGTCCTTCGGGATCCTCTGTTTGGTCATATGTAGCGTCGGACCGCAGACTGGGGATTCAAAGCTCAACTTGTAACTGACGAAGCGACTTACCAGTAGATATTTTAAATGTTTGTGTATTTGATAACATAAATATGAAGATAAATTATTGCACTCAGTAGCAACCCAATATGGATTTAAGCGCGGTTGATGTCACTCGCCCCTTTGGTAAAATGAAACATGACTAGTAGTGAGGGTATGACAAAAGTAGATTCCTGGTTAACAACGCTACATTATTGGTATTTCATCGCAATGTACACCAATGTACTGTTCGTATCTCGCGTAGCTTATCTTTTACAAGATTGACGAACAAGTCTTAGAGTATTGGAAATGCTTGAGTATGCACACAGTACTAGCGCAGATAGTGAATTAGATATTCAGTAATAAACACATTTTATCGTCACAGACCATTTATGAATGACAACACATCATAAAATAGTGTTCTATGTCATCATGATTGTTACAGATTACCTTACGGCCAGCATGGACCTACAAGGGGTATTAACACCTTCAACATAGAGCCAGTTAACGAATGGCTAAAAATTTACCTTTTAAATTATAGGTTTTTTTTAAATTAGAATGCCTTACCCTCAGGCCCGGTAGTTTGGCATGGTTAAGCTCTAAGAGATCCATTAATTTGAATGCCATTGTGGGAGATATCCGGCCACCGTAAGCAGGGACGGCGAGTAATGGGCGACTTGCTGTCCGATCATGAACCATACTTGGGTCGATGGCGCGTCGTGTTCCACGCGCACCTCAAAGAGCTGTCTGCAAAATGACGGGGCTCCCTTAGAGGGCCAAAGCCGGGATCGCGGGACCAACGAGTAACTGATGTAGCTCCGGAACGTAAAGGGCTATTGAAGGACATCGTGGATTACAGTCAGTGCAAGTGTGACAGTCCCTCCTGCCCTGCCCTGGGTGGGAGGAATCATTTGATGATTTTACTACATCAAAAAAAAAAAGAGATTCATTGTTTGAGATTGAAAATTCTGTCAAAGTCGTTGTCAACAACTTTTACAGTTTCGAACTCCAGCCTCTGAAACTGGGTCCAGAATGGTGTAACGCGTTATGTAGTCCACCGTGTAATGTAACACGAATTGTAAGTGTGTACGGCACACTAGCGTTACGTCATGTAGTGCCCGTCCACACCTAGAATGGGAATGGCAACTGGGGAACTAATGGCGCGCTAGTATAGCTTGTTCAAGCATCGTCATTGGTTAAAATCAATTCAAATCTTAAAGGTACTTCAAAATAGTACTACGTCATTGGTCGGATTAGGACTAAGCTATGGTGGCGCCATCTACTATTAGCTTGACTTCCTTTGCCCATTCGCGTTACATTAGGCGGTGGATTACATTACACGTTACACCAGTCTGAACCCGGCTTAAATGCCGGACGCGGTACAGGCCAAGGATCATCGTTGGATAAAGAAAATCGGTTGATGTATTACATAGCTTTTGTATTATGATTACGAAAACAATACATCACTGTTATCTCAAGCAACGATTCTTTTGTACTGCTTTTCCGGTAAGACAGAGCAATACTACACAGAAAACAGAATCATATTCCGTGTTATATTAGAATTTTTATAAATTAACTTATTGTTCACAAGGTAATAAGTGCTTTGACTACATTCCTACTTACGCCAGAAGAGTTATAATGGCTACATTATTTTAAATCAACAAAGAAAATTACAACGACTTTTTCTACACAAGAAGTTGTGCCGTGTCACGATAATTTTAGCTTATATTAGGTATTCTGAATCTAAATTAAAATATTCATTAATGTTCCATGTTATTTAAAAGGGCAAACACACAGTGATTGCTGAGATGACGAATAATGGATAAGAATACATTCTGCACCCTAAGTTATTCAGGATAGGCTGGAAATCATGCTGATGATTCACCTGAAGAAAGCGATAATTTTTAACTTAATTCACTCCTTAAACGGAGCTTGAACTTTTTATTCCTTTGTGTCTCCCATTTTCTTTAGAAATGGTCCAAGTGACAGATCGAGGACTCGGGACTTATCTCATTACCGTGACCCCGGAACACAAACGACTATTGAAGGACACCGTGGATGATTTTAGTCAGTACGAGTCTGACAGTCCCTCCCGCCCTGCCCTGAGTGGAAGGACTCATTTGACGATTTAACAAAGTAAAAAAGAAAAACCGGCCAAGTGCGTGTCGGGCCACGCACAGTGTAGGGTTCCGTAGTTGCCCATCAAAATACTTATGCGTACTAACTAAACTGATTCTCTGAATGTAATTTTAAAAAGAAGAATTTTCAAAATTGGTCCAGGAAGGAGTCTTTGAGAAATCAGGGAAAATACATAAGAAAAAAGATTACGACGAATTTAGAACCTCCTCCTTTTTTTGAAGTTAGTTAAATAGTTGACGATAAAAACCTACCTATCCCCAAAAAAACATACCGTAAAAACATACCTATTTGAGCTGTAAAAATAAAGTTGACAAACTTACATTTGCAGTTGATTTATTGTTTCTCCGATACATTTTGTTTAAGAAAAAATTTAATCAAGTACATTTTATAAGTTGGTCGACTATTACTCGTAAAGTTGTAAAGCCTACTTAGTCATGATAATTTTCTTTTAAACTTCGTTATATATACTACTATTGTGAATTTTTTCACACCCCTAAACATAACCGTTTAGCTGGTAGAGGGGGGGACACTCGAATCGAGCAAAATTTAGCACTTTAAAGCTTAATATTTCACAAACGATTTTTTTCATCAAAAAATTGTTAATGAAAACTATCATTATTTTTTAAAGGCCTATTTAATGATATCCCACACTAAGGGGTACGCGAGAAAAAAAAATCCTCACTTCACGTGTAAGTACAGGAGGTACCCTAAAAAAAAATATTTTACGAGATTTTATTTTACCACTTTTTCGGAACAACAAATCCGTATATTCACACCAAATTATAGCTCTCTAGTACTGTGCGTCTCTGAGCTAAACTGCGGACAGACGGACGGACGGACGGACGGACGGACGGACGGACGGACGGACATGGCGAAACTATAAGGGTTCCTTGTTGACTACGGAACCCTAAAAAGTGACGAGGTCGTAAAAATACCGGTCATCATTTTATTGACATCTCAAAGACTAAATTGACCCACTATGCCATAAATACAAATGTTCAGCGTAGTAAACGACCTCAATTTTAAGATTATTGCAAATCCTCCTCATCATTCTTCGAGCCCTGTCTTGAATTGGGGTCAGACCCCATTGTTAACAGATGCGACTGAATACCAAAATTTGACATAAAACGGTCGCCATCTGACCTCTCAGATGTTTCAGTTGAATACATAAATGTTTTAATTAAAATACAATTTATAGGATTTACGAGTCCGTGGAAAGTAGATGCATGCGTAGCTATTTCTATTCTACGAGTATCAAGAATGTACAAAATCTTTTCTATTAATCTTTTTTATTGGATATTGCCTAACGTTAAGAATTTCTCTTGTAGCGTGGGTGCGTTTAAAAACATAGAAACTCACATACACAAACACTTAGACCTGAAACGACTATTTGCAGATACTACGAATATATTTTTCGTACGGCAATTGAACCCACTATAATATACTGTGCAGCAGTCGATCGCTCAGCCACTGCGCCGATCGTGCCGTCATTATCCGAGAACAGAAAAACCCATAAACGTCATTTTGTCTATTGTCTCATAGACAAAAATTGTTTCAACGGCTTCATACTAAGCAGTAGGCATGCTTACTGTCATATGTGCCAGCGACATAGGTTTTATTTTATTTTGGCTTTTTGAAACCTATCCTCATTAGGAATAGTTTATGAAGCAAGTACCAAACTGGTCACGGGACTTACGAATTACCGTGGCCCTGGAACGTGAAAGACTATTGAAGGACACTGTGTATTTCATTCAGTACGAGTCTGACAGTCCCTCCCGTTCTGCCCTGGGTGGAAGGACTCGTTTGATGATTTTACGAGTACCACGACAAAAAAAGCAACTACCAAATTGACACAGTCTAGTGACTGTAAGTGACTGGTAACACAAGCAAGTCAAGAGCGTTCTTGAAACCTTTTTTTTAATCACGTATTTTTTTCATCATCATCAGCTCAGCCGTAGGACGTCCACTGCTGAACATAGACCTCCCCTTTTGATTTCCACATATATTATACCGGTTGGAAGGACCTGCATCCAGCGTCTTCCGGCGACCTATTTTTTTAATAATTTGTAATTTTGTATCACAATATGCGATCCCGACACGATTGTTATAAAAATCCATGGCAGATGCCAGCCTATGCTGAGCCCAGTGATGGTAATTAAATTCTGTCTGAATTCATTAAAACATGAATGTACAATGTACATACGAAATGTTCTAAATTGTTGTGTGTTTATTGTAAATTATTTCCAGTTAAGTTGTATCTGTATGCACGAAGCGTTCGTGCCTTCCTTTCCTTTATTATCAGTTCGTCGCTTGAATACGTGAATGAGATTCGAGATCTCCGAGAATTCGGATGCGTAAGATCTGTACCTACTTTCTTAAGTTTACTTTGTATATTGAGTTATTTAATCTACTTGGGTACATGTAAAGTATATACAATATAGTTCACATGCAAACCCTCCCCTGATTTGCGCCTTTTCAATGCTGAATGCTCTGCTGACAATCAAACCAAAGACTGATTCATTTTCGTCCACTTTATGTGTATACAAATTTTGACGTCGGCGTCGTCTGTCATATTGCATATTATTTTTATCTAATAAATAAAATATGATTCTACTATGACCCAAGCATCGCACGGGTGCAGTTTACTAACAACCTGAAACGATCACATTTACAAAATTTCATTTACGAAGTCTCAAAAGTCGCCGTTTTCAACATCTTTTAACGCTTCCATAATAAAAAAATAGCTTCGCTCGGTTTTTTAAAATGTCTATATCTTGGGAACCGAGCTTTTCTCGAACCTGGGACCTCTCTTTCATTAGTATTGAACTTCTGATTTTGATCATCTACTTTTGCTGTTAACTGTACAGCCCACCTACATTGAAACTATCAATTGCTAGCCTTACGTGGGATATAGACAGTTAGATTTTCAGTAAGCTTGTTCACAAACACTTGGACACAATGTATAAAACTGTTTTATATCCTTCACATCACTGTCACATGTCCAGCTGAAAAACCAGCGGTGCCCACCAGTTGCTGGGCTTTTGTTGTTGTTTTGATTAAAGTTTTCTTCTTATACATTTTAATATCCGGTTGACCGCGCTTCGCAATCTTGGGAACCGAGCTTTCCTCGAACCTGGGACCTGATAATTCGATTCCTTGAGCCGAAAAACCCCTAATCTGTAACTTTCATGAAAATCCTTGGAGCCGTTTCCGAGATCCTGATTATATATAAATAAATAATACAAGAATTGCTCGTATAAAGATATTAGATAGATTAGATATGAACTATCGTTATATATGCCATAGTTTTTTTTCGCAGATTATTTTTGAGCTTTGCTGCTTGATTGAAGAATTTCTTCGCCTGAGTGACAGGTGTTTAAACATGAAAAAATAACCATATTTTATCGAGACTGTATGAAATTATTAAGTATCATATTTCATAAATTTCAATTTTTGAGATAAAAAGCTCTTGTCTGGGTACATTTTACCCTCAAGCAAAATACATCCTCGTCTTTTGCGCTAATGTAATTACTTATATAGTACTCGTTTTAAAGTACTTCTTCAATGATTGTACATAGGACGGAGCGTTTCAAAGGTTCTTTTTACATAAAAAGAAATATTTTCGGGGTCTTAAATATATTTTGTCTGAAGAATCGCGGTAATAAATAAGATACACAATTTCCTATATAACCGGTATTATTCAGAACAGTCGGCTGTTCTGACTACTAGCTAGCAACTAGGGAAAACTAGGAATCATTTGCTGCCCTTTCCCAGCTATATGCTGAGAACTGCTTCGGACTAATGAGACTATTCAATTGAGATGCATCTGAAGCATGCAATTATCAGATTTCGGGCAAGTTGTGCGATTTTTTATCGTAATAAAATCCTCAAATGAGTCCTCCACCTAGAGTAGGGCTGGAGTGACTGTCAGACTCGTACTGACTAAGATCCACGGTGTCCTTCAATAGCCCTTTACGTTCCGGGGTCACGGTATTTCGTTAGTCCCGCGACCTACTTTATCCCCATGGTGAAAAATCTAATTAATCTTACCACCATTATAAAATTTAATCCTGGACTTTTACATAAAGAAACAGGTGTATTCATTATCTGAATCTTACATGAAACCGATTTAAATACTCTCATTATTTTTATAAGACTCTTAAACGGTACTTACGTTCCAATTAAAAAGCTTATTAAAAGAAAACCTGAACAAAGGTACCAAGCTAATCAATAAGGCGATTAAAAATTTAAGCTCTTAGGGAGTTGCAGAGAAATTTCGATAATGCCGATGATTAGAAGCCAAGTTAAGGAAAGAAGTACTGACTTACTTATTAAATATTTAAAGTGACTTTTCTTTGGAACCGCAAATTCTACCCTCTGGGTTTGTCTTGGAGTTTCAAAAGGCAATATGGCCGGAGTTATGCTGTGTTGCTTAATGCTTCAGTAGCTTTGCAGATGTAGTAATTTTATAGTTAACTAGCGGCCCAGCCCGGCTTCGCACGGGTGGATATAAGGATTTTCGTCCTCTAAAACCTGGCGCTGATGGTTACAGCCGAATCGGTCCAGCCGTTTTCGAGTTATGGGCTTAGCAACACATTTTGCGACATTTTTTTTTGTATTATAGAAGATAGAAGAAGATTATTAGGTTTTGCGTTCGTGTGTGAAAAGAGCCTTTTTTTTTAATTTTTTTCTTTTTAGTTGGTAAAATCATCAAATGAGTCCTCCCGTCCTGGGTGGGGCGGAAGGGACTGTCAGACCTTACTGACTAAAATCCACCCGTGTTCCAAAAAAAAAACAAAAGTGAAAAAACCCGCGACCCCAGCAGGCATTTGGCGCGAAACACGACGCGCCACCGACCCGGGCTTGGTCCTTGGTCGGACGGCGAGCTACCCATCACTCACCGTCCGCAAGCCCGCTCCGCCGCTGTGCCGTCTGCTGATCAGAGGGACACGCGTTGGAGCATCCACACGACAGGCTATTCGCATACGGGCAAAGAGACTACTTAGGAAGAGATTTTGCCCGCATCCCAGGGTGCACCGGCCCGAAAAACTGGTCTTTCCCCCGGACGTATCAGAGAGGGAACTCCAGTCCACGGTCACACGTGGAGGTTTCCTGTCATAGCACCCCATCTGAAAAGAGCCTTCAAAAAAGATTTCAAAGCTAGTGCATGAAGAGTAATATAATTTTATGCTCTAAGCAGCTACATAGTGACTATTGGGACTTGATCCTGAGTAATGGTTGATTGGCCGATGAACGTAAAACATGAAGAATATTGAAAAAGTATTGGGGTGCTTTCCCCACAGTGGGGCACAAAAAAAGGTAGATTAACTTTGTAGCCAACTTGCAACAACCCTAGATAATTTGGTAAACAATTGAAGAAGAATTTGTTAAGAAAGTAAATACCAGGCGAAAATAGAACCTCCTCTCTTTTTGAACACTTAATTAATTCGTTTTCACCTATTTTGATGTTACATAATATGCATACAATAAATTATTTGGCTGCCTAACTAAAAATCCTAACAAACATTACTTAAATTGTGACACTGCCCAAAAAACACAAAAAAATGGAACCATTAAGGTCTGTCAGCAATTCAAATGTTCTATATTTTCATAGTAATAGGCTTGGTTGTAACACGCGACTTTACTTCATTTACATGTCATTAGTAAACTCTGATGGAGGAATTCGTTAGCAGTAGGTATGTATGGGCTCAATAGTTACTAATGACGTCATTTTTTCATTAGTCGTACTCAAGACTGCGATTTAGACACACTGTTGGTTTCTTTGTCGTTTTGCTCATCTAATGAAAACGGGTGTTCAAGGTGATAGAAAGAGCACCTACCGGTTTTCTTTTTCGATTTATTCTTTTACGAAAAAATACGTATAATAGGTTTAATTTGCTGTATATAATGACATTATTATGTATTCAGATCTGAAGTTGGTTAGTTTTTTTTTTCAATATTTCTCCGCCTTCCATGCTCTGTTTTCATAATAATCAAGTTTTACAGAAAAAAAACCTTATTACTCGTATTGTGTAATTGAAATAAATAAGATCTCTTCATATTTATTTATATAATAACAAAAAATATCTTCACGTTTCAACGAATGCAGTAATAAATGAATTCTTGAAACAGAAGCTCAATTAATTCATGGAATATTGCAATAAAATCCCAATCAGAGAAAAAGTACGAGAGCACTCTGTTAAAAACCGAATCTCTTTTCATTTTCATAGAATACATTTCAACAGCAAAATACATGCAATAGGAAGCTCTTCGAATTGATTTATTAACAAAGGTAAAATATTGAAATGCATTTGGAAAATAGCTCTTATTTGCAAGAGATATTGCGTAGTCGGACACCCACGTTCCGACCACGTACAGTCAACAGCAAAAGTAGAAGATCAAAATCAGAAATTCAATACAAATGAACGGAGTTCGCATCAGAACTTTGTGGAGGAACTAGTAGTAAATGTTTGGTAATTAACAATCACATACTTTTGAATCATTTCCACGCTACACAGTTTTAACGCGAACTTCTTTCATTAGTATTGAACTTCTGATTTTGATCATCTACTTTTGCTGTTAACTGTACAGCCCACCTACATTGAAACTATCAATTGCTAGCCTTACGTGGGATATAGACAGTTAGATTTTCAGTAAGCTTGTTCACAAACACTTGGACACAATGTATAAAACTGTTTTATATCCTTCACATCACTGTCACATGTCCAGCTGAAAAACCAGCGGTGCCCACCAGTTGCTGGGCTTTTGTTGTTGTTTTGATTAAAGTTTTCTTCTTATACATTTTAATATCCGGTTGACCGCGCTTCGCAATCTTGGGAACCGAGCTTTCCTCGAACCTGGGACCTGATAATTCGATTCCTTGAGCCGAAAAACCCCTAATCTGTAACTTTCATGAAAATCCTTGGAGTCGTTTCCGAGATCCTGATTTTATATAAATAAATATACAAGAATTGCTCGTTTAAAGATATTAGATTTTATGTGTCTGTTGTGTGTACTAATGTTTCCCTCCTTTGTTAAGTTTAAACTGGATTATAGACAATATTCGGACAAAGTTATAGCCTGAACATGTGGACAGACGGTTTACTCAAATAATTTGTTCCATGAAATGTATGTTCTGAAACTCAGGTTTATAACGCTTCCATGAAACAGAAAAAACACCAAATACGAGTATTAAGCACCGATTTCGTCTTTTTCATTTTTTTATAAAAAATTTCTTCTGGATTATTTTTAACTTATATCCAGAAAATAATTATAAAATATCGTAATGATTTTTCATTTCCATATTTTGGTCTATATTAAAAAAAAAGAGCAGTGGTGGCCCAGTGGTATCGGCCCCGACTTACGAGTTGTAGGTCGTGGGTTCGAATCCCGGCAGGCGCATTACTTTGTGTAATTTATTTCATCACCACTGCTCTCAAAACGGTGAAGGAAAACATCGTGAGGAAACCGGCATGTCCTAGAACCAAAAATTCGAAGACATGTGACATCCACCAATCCGCACTGGGCCCGCGTGGTGGATTATGGCCCACCCCCTCTCACAGAGAGGAGGTCTGTGTCCCAGCAGTGGGAACATTAATAGGCTGATGATGATGATTAAAAAAAATGTTACCTAAGCCGAGATACAAAAAGCCAAACTCTAATACAAAATTGGGCATTCGCCCTACAATTTCCCAAAAAATAAAAACCCAAACTCTGTAATCCCTGGGAGTTATCGGCCCAATGAAACAAGAATCAATTCGGTGTAATACCAGCATCGTAAACAAACCTTAGGATCTACTTAACCCTTTAATAACTCCACATAATACTCTTGTATCTTAACTTGAGTAAATAACAGATTTCAATTAGCCACATGTCATGAGCATACCATTGCGTTTGAACTTCGCCAAATCGGTTTATGTTTGGCATATCTATACGTGTATGTGTATCCATATAGCAATTTGTAGGAAAACTCTGACTCAATGAATACATCATTCATTGGAAGGGGAATTCATTGGAAAAATGCTTTTCAGGTAACCGCAAATTATTTCTAAAGTAACTATTAAATACAATAATGGTGTGGTTTTTGCTAGTGATATGTCGGTCTTGCATCTTTTAAACTCTTCTGTTACCTAAATATTGCTTCCCTATTAACTAGGCTAAGGGTCGGTTCATATTGGACGGAACATCCGTCGAGCGTATCATCAAATGTTCTATGACGCACTAACGTATCATCGGTTGAGTTTGAACGGTCAATTGTATTTCTATAAATATGCTTGTTCTGACGTTACGCGACCGATAATACGCGACGGATGTTCCGTCAGATATGAACCGATCCTTACTCGTAAATTGGTTTCTAACATGATACCAGTAGATACAAGAACTCATTTAAACAAATACCATAAAGAAAACCATTTACTGAGTCATATTTTAAACCATTAAAGAATCCGTCTAGATTTAATCACATGACCAACTAAAACATGAATACTAAAACCTGTGAAAACGGTCAAGGATTTGCGTGTTTATACGCAATAAAAATATGGCCAAACCTCTTCAGTAGCACTTCATTTTGATGGTCCATACAATATTTTCTAGCTCCATTGTAGATGTTAATATCACTACTAATATCCAGGCCATGCAGCGATTAAAACGTTCAGAAGATTAACGAAATATTAACTAAATTCATTATTGAAAACTTACTTAAAACTTATTACAAGAATAATGCCTTCACAATATACATTTTACAATTTGCAATAATTTTGATAAGTATCTAGGAAAGTTTTTTTAAATGTAGAATTATTGTACCTACATTCAACAAATAATTAAAAAATATTATACAGTTGAATCCGTTTATTACGACATCGAAGGGAAATAATAAACAAGTCATACTAAGCGGACGTCATACAAAGCATTTTGTACAAAATAAACAACCTCCTGTTTTTGACAACAAGTATTTATATTATTCGATAGAATATAGAACTAAGTCAATATTATATGATAATTCAACTATCTATTGCCTATTGAGCCTCAAAAAAGCCATGCATGCACCGAACATCGTCGAGCATCACGTCGGTATCTTCGTCTACTGGACACAAATTATTGAAAATGGGTCATACTAAGCGGCATGCCTCTAAATGTGAAGTCATTATATCCGACTTTGTTTAAAGAATTTTGTATGAAAACCAAACTTCTCACTGTAATTCGTCATAATAAGCGGTTGGTCACTATAAGCGGCGTCATAATAAACGGAATCTACTGTATTTAACAATTTTGACCTTTTCTAAACGATTCTCAACAATCTAGGGTAAAATAAAAATAAAAAATTGCAAAAAATTAAAAAAAGTTGCTCCACCGGCCATCGGTCTTTCGACAAATGTAGCAAGCCAGCCTACTGCCACTTCAGCATCAGTTTAATTAGGCATTCTGCAAGTTATGTCGGTTACTCCGGTTTTTTTCCTTTTATTCAGATGTTAACATATTATACGCCTGTATTTGGAACTAGAGCGCGAAAAATACCGCCCGGAAACGTGCGATAACAAGCCAATTATTTTGATCAACTATTGATACGATAATTTAATAATACAATCGACGAGGCTTCAAGCAGGTAATGATTCAGGAAGTGATTAATGTTAAAGCTAATATTACTAAAGAAGGTTACATTATTTTAACGAATATTATTATAGTTTCCTCATTAGCCTATAGCAGTCTACTGCTGGCCATAGGAATCACGAAACGCAAGCAATTTCATTTCAACTCATTGGATGATTGTATCAAGTAAAAACAAAGTACATGAGTCTGAACTGAAAAGAAATGATCAACTTGGTAAATATCCCAGTTCTAAAAAATGTGTGGACAAGAAAGAAGTTAATAGAACGAGGTATAACTTAATTTATAAACACTCCTGATTTAATAACATTTCAACTGTTTCAAAACTATTTTAATTAATTCAAGTATAAAACGCGTTATGTCATTACTCTACTATTTTTGATTCCATTATAGTAGGCATACACCATCCTGCCTATCGATATTTGCAATTGTTTTTTATTTGACGCTTGCAATTGTTTCAAATCGGCAGTTCGTCCATATACACCATACACCATCCTGCCTATCGATACGATAGATTTGTCACAACTTCAAATCTGCACCAGTGATGCCAACTCAGCAACTAGATCTGGCTATTATTCGGTGACGACAGCTACAATTTCTAGCACCTTTTCATTTCATCATGAGACTATCGAATTAGATTAAAAAAAGTGGTGCAAGCGATTTTCGACCTTATCGACATTAAAAATTTAGTTTGTTTTTCTCACATTCTTATTCGTTAACATTGCTCCTTCATTAAAATCCGGTGTTTGCATCATTGTCAATAAGGTCGAAAATCGCTTGAAGGTCGGAAAACATTTGCTTAAGGATTGCAAGTTAAAAAAAGTGGTGCAAGCGATTTCGACCTTATCGGCATTAAAAATTTAGTTTGTTTTTCTCACATTCTCATTCGTTAACATTGCTTCTTCATTAAAATCCGGTGTTTGCATCGTTGTCAATAAGGTCGAAAATCGCTTGAAGGTCGGAAAATACTTGCTTAAGGATAGCAAGTTAAAAAAAGTGGTGCAAGCGATTTTCGACCTTATCGACATTAAAAATTTAGTTTGTTTTTCTCACATTCTCATTCGTTAACATTGCTTCTTCATTAAAATCCGGTGTTTGCATCGTTGTCAATAAGGTCGAAAATCGCTTGAAGGTCGGAAAACATTTGCTTAAGGATTGCAAGTTAAAAAAAGTGGTGCAAGCGATTTTCGACCTTATCGACATTTAAAATTTAGTTTGTTTTTCTCACATTCTCATTCGTTAACATTGCTCCTTCATTAAAATCAGGTGTTTGCATAAATGTCAATAAGGTCGAAAATAGCATGAACTTTTTTTTAACTTGCTTTCGTGGTCCCTTGACACCTCTCAAGTTTTCAATCGTATTTTGGTTTAAAATAAAATGAATAACTCTTTTTTTACGAGTGTACATGCGATCCATGTGCGAAAAGCCTCAGTTTTCCTGGTAAGGCCACGTTCACATGGCGATTATTTTCCCGTATACTGCATACAAGATTTTATCGAATAGAGCAGTAATAACAGTTCACAAATGAAAACTTAAAAATAGTTTAAACGGCGTTCATACGGGAAAATCCCGTGTTTGAGAAATATAATATTTTACCGTGTACCGTGCAAAGTTGTCCTAAAACTGGTCAACTCTATTCGATAAAATCTCGTGTACGGTATACGGGAAAATAATCGCCGTGTGAACGTGGCCTAACCGTCCCTGTAGAAAAGTAGCTAAAAAGTTTAGCCACAAGTTACACTTTTAGCTTTTTTTCTAGCACCTTTATAAAATTGGCTAACTATCTATGAAGTTGCTAAGATGGCATCACTGCTGCCGATTGACGTTGTGTCAAAAAGCGATTTGATGACCTATCAAAATTGGCATGTCATGCCATCAAATTGGCATTCCACCCCCATACACGTTCAATTGTATTTGAGCAAATTGGCAGTTTTATGCCGAATTGACAAATAGGCAGTATGGTGTATGGCTACCATTATGAGAAGTTTGCGATGTTATTATAAAGTCAGTCAAAACTTAAACAAGAACAAGTCATCCATTAAAATTAATTTCGTACTCACTAAGGCAGTGGCAGTGGTCCGACCAACAGCGAGAGAACGAGCAACTCTCGGCGATTTTCTCTCTCAAGAAACGCACAATAAATGTACATTCCAAGTAAACGAAAGAGATGCATACAAAAAATAAATATTTGCTCTCTGACTGTTCACACTGCCGGCGACGATACGTTTTACTCGTTCTGTCGCTGAGCGACGAGCTTTCAAAAATGTTCTCGCTCAGCGATACTCGTTCAGCGAATATGCTCGCACACTCGTTGCACGCGTTCGGTACAGTGAATGAAATGTCACATAAAGCAACCGTGGGCGACTCGCGTGAGTAATTCGTCGCACTTGAACACTCGCTGTCGCCCGGCTTAAAACTATCGAAATTACACTCGCTTTCCGCCGAACGCCAATTCTTTTTAGAGTGTATAGTTCTACTCGTTACTCTTTCACCGTCGGCGGTCGGACCACTACCTAAAGGAGGCAAGAGAACATGAAAATGTAGGTAAGCTTCGTTAGGCGCTATTGTAACTTATACAGATTATGACGTCAAAGCAGTCTGTTTTCCACATTTTAACATGCAGCCTAAATGTCAAAAGAACTTCTTATGTATGTTGGTGAACCGACGAACTATTTTTGACTAAATCTCAAAAATTTTTGCAGATATTTTCTTAAACAAATTTTGACATTTTGCATAGATAACCATAATCAGCATAAATACAACATCATGATTTTAATGAATGGGCGGGAATACTTCCGCCTTAGGTGTAGCGGAAGGAAAGTCTGACTCAACCAACTAAGAATGGACCTGTAGTTGTCCTTTGCGTTCCAGGGCTAAGATGTCCTGTCAAGGTCTGGGTGTTTGTGTACATGAGTTTAAATATTTGAAAACGCCCCCAAGATACAGGAGACATTCTTAGTGTGGGGCGAAAGTTATAAATGGAAACAGTTCCACAATCCCGAGGTCAGTGGTCCAAAAGATTAAAGTACCTACCTATCTATAAATATTACCCTGTAACATTTCCTTATAACACATACAAATAGGCACAATAATCTATTTACCGGCACCCGTTGCTATTCGCTTTCCTAACTTATCCATTTTGCAAATAACATTGGAATCAGTGGAAATTAGGTCAATACGTAATTTATTCGGTTTCAGAATACAGCAGGGAATATGAGACGTAGGTACTTACTGAGCTTTTAGGGCTTATGAACGTTCCTTACTGATTGTTTGGGGGTGCTATTATTTCTAAAACATTTTTTTTTTGTTTTGCCCACGTTTCACCACTATATATCGCCTGATACTAAAGCGATGATTCGCAGAACTGCAATTTAATGGGCTTGAACAGTATGATTTTTAGTCAGCAAAAGTCTGACAATACCTTCTGATCTACACAAGATGAGAGGACTCATTTGATGATTTTTAAAACCCGCCACTTACTTGGGTGCCTTTCCACCAGAGATGTGCTTTGTAGCTGTGCTGCGAGAATATTAAAACTGAGCTACAAAACTTTTTTACCATTTCCACTGACGCTACGCTATGTAGCGGTGCCAGTAAGATGTGCTATGAAGAACGCAGCCATAGCACGCATCCTTCCATATAAAAACACATCTTTGTTGAATCCGTTTCCATAACTGCCTTGCTATGTAAAGACTGCTTTGCTATGTAAATCAATGAATGTGATTGGTGGATATCAAACACATCCGCAGCTACGTAGCATAGCACATCTCTGGTGGAAAAGCAGCTTTACCCGTTCACGTAAAAACTGCTGAACGGATTTGGATGATAAGCCTCTAAGATCATAGTCTAGAAATACTACATAAGGTACCGTTTTTTTTTCCAATTTCATGTTCCCGTGGAATAATTTTCAAGATTTAGGTAAGCGGGCAAAGCCGCTGTCAATAGGAATAATGTTTTATATCAAAACAAATAAACCTTTAGCACCTTTATAAGTATACAATTTGATTACCAAACTTTGCGCAAATAATTACATTGCGAAGCGCTGATTACGTTAAATTATTCAAACAACACCGTTGACAGTACAATGACAGGTATTAATTTCAATTACATTAATATTTGAAGTTAAATTCGGCCAATTAGATAACTTTAGTGTCACAGTTGACAGTTGTGACAGACTGACAGTGAGGTAAAGCTAGAATCTAAAGGTACATTCACACATGTCAGTCACGTCACGTCACCGTCACGTCACGTCACCGTCACCGTCACCGTCACCGTCACGTCAACAACGAAGGATCGGTGACGGTCTGTAGTCACCAGTCACCGTC
This sequence comes from Agrotis segetum, assembly GCA_036375495.1. NCBI lineage: Eukaryota > Metazoa > Arthropoda > Insecta > Lepidoptera > Noctuidae > Agrotis > Agrotis segetum. The sequence goes on along the minus strand of JAQSVV010000209.1, from coordinate 304,007 downwards.
ACGTCGTTCGTCAGCATCGAACTGGAAACGTGATCTCCAGTTTGGCTGAATCATTGAACACATACTTACACTGACTGAACTGGGACGTGACGTTCCCAGATGTGTGGGGATAAAAGTATCAGTAAGCAGTAAGCAGCTCGCGCGCCGTTTACGAGCTGCACGCGTGCAGATCGCATGTCTTTTGGCGTACCAAACCATTGCCGTGACAGTACGCGAGCAGCTCGCAAAGTGTGGACGCACCCTTAGATAGCCAGTCTAGTCACTGCGGTCGCGCTGTTAACAGTTCAGCCAAAGCAAAGCGGAATTCTAATTACCCGACTGCGCGACGCAAAGGAGGGTAATGTGTTTATCAGTCTATGTATGTATGTATGTATGTATGTATGTATGTTTGTTTCTATGTGGCGTTCTAGAGACCAAATGCGTAGGCCGATTTTGATAATTTATACGTCAATCGATTCGTCTTAACCTTGCGAGTGTCACTAAAGACATGACAGTAATCAAAATTCATCACAGCGACAACCAGACGCCATACTGTCAAAATGAAAAAAAAAAAAATGTCGATGAACTATGTCATGTGGGGTATCGTTGAATAGGTATTTTAAAATCATCTTTAGGTTTCCTTTGTCATTTTTCATTTTAAATAATAGTTTAGGATATATAACGATTTAAAGTTGTTTAGCAAAACAATAATTCTCTGAATGGTAACTAAAAAGTATGAAATAAAAAAAAGGTTGCACTCCAGGAGTGCCGGTAGAAGTGAAAACTTTTTTGTTACTATGTTTTATTTTTAATTTGAATGACGTCTTACTCATTTTCGATCAGGGTCACGTGACCCTGACGCGAGTTTTGGTCACGTGACCCTGACGCGAGTTTTAAATTTTTTACCCATTACAGAAAAAGTGTACAACGCCGCTAAAGAAGTTTTCACTTCAAAAAAAAAAATTTAACGAAAAACAAAAAACCCGACTGCGTTAAAAAAACTAAAAAGAAAGAAACAAGCCCAGTAGTTAAGAATTCACTCATTCACACTCACAGTCGGGGCCCGTTGGGAAGATTTGATTGGTATAATTTGAACTTGGTTTAATGTTTTCCTAGCTTCACGCAACTCCGCCCTTTTCTACTCAAATAAGTAGCCAGCCTAAGCGCTCATGTACACGACGCCGCCGCCGCGCCGCCGCCGCGCCGCTACCGCGCCTCTAGGCTGTGTACACGGTCGCTACCGCGCCGCCGCCGCGATGCCATTCGCTAGTGTTTTATTAATCTAACAAAGGAGATGTCTCATTGCGGCCATATAATGTTTTTGTTTTTGATAATTCAAGGATAACTTCTTCGTTTATGAATCGGTTTTGATGATTCTTTTTTTGTTGGAAAGAAGGTATTTCAAAGGCGGTTCCATGATATGGAGATTAGGGTTTGATGATGGAAGACCAGAGAAATCGAGTGGAGCTAAATAGTAAGAAATATCTGCTTTCCAACAAAAAAGAATCATCAAACCGTTGAACAAAGAAGTAATCCGCGAATAAACATTAAAAAAAACATTATGGCCGAAATGAGAAACCTCCTTTTTCAGATAAATAAAACACTATCGAATTGGATTCGCGGTGCCAGCGCGGCGGCGGCGCGGCGGCGGCGCGGCGGCGGCGCGGTAGCGACCGTGTACACAGCCTAGAGGCGCGGTAGCGGCGCGGCGGCGGCGCGGCGGCGGCGTCGTGTACATGAGCCCTAACACGCACTAACACATTCTTTAGACAAATGTATACGAGTAAGATAAAACACACACATACAAACATTCACTTAGAATGTTCGACAAACTTAAGTTCAAGTTAGTTGGAATGGAAGTTTCAACTTTGACAGGTGTAGTCTATACTATGTATGTAGCTTAGTAAATAACTTATATCAGAACGTGGATGTTGCAACTTAATTGAATTAAGGGACTATACTAATTATTTGTTTAGGATGGAAACGCAAATCGTGGTTTAACTTTACGTCAAAGGAAGTGTTTGGGTGGTAACAATATTTTGCTTGCGTCTTCAAAATAAGAATAAAACTTCATAAAAGAATTCATTTTCAATATTCTAAATCAAATTCACGAAAAGGAAAGTACCGTACACCTAAAGAGTATTGGAAAACTTTGAGAACGTTGGATATTTAATACTCAAACATATTACTTTCAAATTAAGGTGAATGCTCCAACCAGCCCGCGAAATTATTATTTTTTTTTTACGTTTTTTGCAATTTGCAGGCAAGTGCTAGGATTGTATGTTGATTAAAATATTATTCGCGGCTGTAAGACTTATGTAGTTACAGCATTAAAATCAACAAAATTATCAAAACAACGCTCTAAGTTCATAAAGCTGTAGGAATGACTTTTTCTCTTTTTTTTTTGATCCTACCTACGCCTTTATGGAATTGGAGGGTTGGATTGATGATTTTATTGATTATAATTCTGTAACTACATACGTCTTACAGCCACGAATAATATTTTAATCAACATTACAACCTAGCACTGGCCTGCAAACTGCAAAAAACACAAGAAAATTTGAATTTCACGGGCTACATCGACGCTATCACCTTAAGATGAAAATATAATACTCCGAAATATATCGGAAATATGACGTAATAATTATAAACATTGAATTTAAAACTACCCGACCAAACAAAAATCATGTCAAGTCTGATCTGATCTAAGAAGTCAGATCTACAAAACACAAATTTTGCAAAAAAAAAGCCTTGACATTGAAAACTATAGTTTTCTTTCCCAAATGAAAAGATTTCAAGCATTTTTTTTAATCTTCATCAAGCTTTGTTGTTAGTTCAAAGTCCCGTTCATCTGAAAACGTTAAAGGTCAGAGACATTTTGATACCATCTAAAATTTCGTTACTATTTCTAAACGAAATAAAAATTAACCGTACAAGGCTGTTGCCACGGAAAAGAATAACATTATTTTATTAATACGAGTACCATTTTTCTTAACACAGACGAAGCCTCTCGAGATTTGAAACATTAATCTTATTGCTTTTACAAAAGGCTAAAAGAATAAACTCCTAATAGATAAGACGTAGGTAATTTTCTTTATCTTTATCTTTACATATAATAAAATCGTAGAGCTGTCATTCCTGTACATTGAATATTTTTTTCTTTTTGTATTTTTTTCGAGATAAGGGATCGATTCTGATGCCAAATCAGCTTTTTTTTTCTTTCGAAATTTTTTATGTTTTTTTGATTTGATCTATCTCTTAAACTACTGTAAAGTTGTCGATCAAATTTTCCTCAAATATTTCTAATAATATGCTTCTGTTGATAGGCTATGTATCATTACGCTATTTTTCCTGGGAGATAAGCAATTTTAAATTTTGTTGTTTTTATCTGTTTGTTTTTAGTTGGAAGCTAAACCACTGGATATTATTTAGTCAATTTTTCCCCAAATATTCCTTAAACTGCTCTTCTATTAATAGGATATGTATAATTACGCTATTCCCTTTGGGGGATTAGCAATTTTATAATATGTTGATTTTCAGTCATTGTTGACATTTGTATAAGAACCGCTATTTGAAAACACTGTCAGCGTACTAGCCAGTCTGGTTGGTATTCTGCTTGACTTTCGTGCAAGGGGTCTCTGGATCAAATCTCGCTGTTTCTTTTTTTCACTTTTTGAGTTTTCTTATATTTGTCCTGAGAGTTTCAAATAATTAAAAAAAATGTGTATACTTTTATTTCAATATTATTCGCGATTTTAAATTATTACTATTTTTTTTTCAATAGTTTTCTAGGATATAAATCTACACTGATTTAAATTGTAAGTAGTAAGTTGGATATTTTTTTTTAATTGTAATTGTTTCGAGGAGTGGAATTTTAAAGATTAGAAAAAAATGTGTTTATTTATGTTTTGAATTGGTGTTCAAACCAGCGCGTAGATTCTGTTTTAAACGACGACAAGTTGTACACATCGAGTCAGATAATTAGTTATTTTTTAGGTATCACGCGATGCTAAAGGGAGAAGAGCAATGCTATCGTACGTTCAATTTGCAGCGATACTGTAAATCGACCCAAAAATGATAGTCTAATGTTTAAATAAACACGGTTCTTTGAAATTAATGTCGCTCAAATAAGGACGTTTCCTATGCAAACTATGTACCTAGATATAACATTATTGATCTAAACTAATAATAAAAATGTAAGTATGTTTGTTTTTTACCTTTTCACGCATTACTACCTACTGAATCGATCGTCCCAAAATTTAGCATATACGTTGTCAGGAGTATAGACACGGATATAAGGTATCTTACATCCCGAATAACAGAAGAGAGCTGTTGCCGAGAAAACAATTACGTTCATATTCCAGATGGCGCCACACGATCCGTATTGTTTCTCAAATTCTAAAATAATGCAAGCGAAGCCGCGGGCAAACACTAGTATTGAAATAAAATCTTATATTACGATATAAATAATTCTTTTAACTCTAAGCCTGAGGCCACTTTGAACTGCGACGCGAACTGCGACACATGAGTGATTTATACAAATGACTTGTCTAGCTATCTTGACAGTGTCCTTTAATAGTTCTTTACGTTCCGGGGTCACGGTATTCGATAGTTCCGTGACCAGCCTCGTCATCGTGCTGACGCTCTTTGAGGTGCACGTGAAACACAACGCGCCGTCGTCGACCCGGGCGTAGTCCATGGTCGGACAGCGAGTCGCCCATTAATCGCCGACCGCATGCTCGCAAAGTGGCTAATGCTATGCTTATTTTGTGGCTGCCAGAGAAAGAAAACCTTATTTAATTCTGTAAGTTTTACTGAATCTTCCGCAAAAATCGCTTATTCTATGTTTTATTTCAGTAACGCAGGAATTAGAACCAACGTATAGGAAGCCTAAAATATCTTCTTCTTCTTCCTGCCCTTATCCCATTCTACTTGGGGTCGGCGCAACACGTTTTCTTCTTCCATTCTCCCCTATCAGACGTCACAGTATCATTTACTCCTTTTTCTTTCATATCATTCCTTAGACAATCCATCCATCTTTTCTTTGGCCTTCCTCTTCCTCTCCATCCGTCAACATTCATACTCATCACTCTCTTCGTCACATGGGTGTCATCCCTCCTCATCACATGTCCATACCAAGACAGACGGTTCCCTTTCATTTTTTCCGTAATAGGCGCCACTTTCAAACTTCCCCTTATAAACTCATTCCTTACTTTATCCATTCTTGTCACTCCACACATCCATCTCAACATCCTCATCTCCGCTACATGCAATCGTTTCTCATCCATCTTTTTCACAGCCCAGCATTCCGATCCATACAATACGACAGGTCTAATCACAGATTTGTATATTTTCCCCTTTAACTTGAGGGGCATCCGTGAATCGCAAGTTGTTCCGGTGACCTGTCGCCATTTCATCCATCCTGAGTTGATCCGGTGTGTAATGTCCCGATCTACATCGCCGTCTCCTTGGACAAGCGACCCGAGGTACCGGAAGTCGGAACAGACAGGTATGGGCGCTCCTGCAAGAGTTATGGGCACAGGACTGGAGAGACCGCCAAAATCGCAAAACAGATATTCTGTTTTTGTTCTGCTTAATTTCAGGCCAACGTTCTCCAGTCTTTGCCACCACACCTCCAATCTGTTCTGGACCTCTAGGCCGCTCTCGGCAACCAACACAATGTCATCGGCAAACAGCATACACCAGGGTGCCTCTTCCTGGATGTCCGACGTCAAAGCATCCATTATCAACAGGAAGAGGTACGGGCTGAGAGCCGAACCTTGGTGCAAGCCAACAGCCACATTGAAGCTGCCGGTAGTGCCCGCTGTAGACCGGACTTGGGTGCTGCATCGACTGTACATAGCACGGATCAACTGTACATACTTCCCAGGCACGCTTTTCTCCTTAAGGGCCCACCACAGAACCTCACGAGGCACCCGGTCATATGCCTTTTCGAGGTCGACGAACACCATGTGCAAGTTTTTATGCGCACCTCTGTATTTCTCGCACAGTTGGCGAATAGCGAAGATGGCATCCGTCGTACCCCGACCAGGCATAAAACCGAATTGGTTCTGTGAAATTTCGCTCTCCTCTCTCAGTCGCCTTTCAATTACTTTCTCCCAAACCTTCATACTGTGTGATATTAGCTTTATTCAACATTTTGTTTTAACCCTATCCACCTACGCCTGAACAGTTATTTTCTTTTTTCTAATAATAAAGTTACGCTTAGTTATTTATGGTCTAACATATACTTTAAAACAAAACATAATAAAATATTTACGATAGAATCAATGAATTATTAAAATATTAGCACGTAATGCAGGAATAATCCATATCTTATGTGTTATTTCAGATCTACCCTAATGATTCAAATCCGTTAAGCCGTTCTGGCGTGATTTACTAACAATATCTGGTTGACCGAGCTTCGCTCGGTTTTTAAAATGTCTATATCTTGGAAACCAAGCTTTTCTCGAACCTGGGACCTTGATAAATCGATTCCTTGAGCCGAAAAACCGCTAATCTGTAACTTTCATGAAAATCCTTGGAGCCGTTTCCGAGATCCTGATTACATATAAATAAATATACAAGAATTGCTCGTTTAAAGATATTAGATAGATACATACACCGCCTTACCACAAAAAGATAAACTAATGTTTAATTTTTTGTAGTAAGGCTATTAAACTTTCGCATTTATATCAAGACGTATTAGTTACGTTGACTCACTTAAATCATTCGACTATTTTTAATTGAGAAGAAGGAAAATCTTAATAATGTGGAGCGTTATCACTCGCTCCACGTTTACCTACTCCACTATTTAGCTCACTCTAGGGAAACAAACTAATAGAAATGATCTACTATTTAAAACAGCAATCAAAGAAATTGAAATTTGTTTAAGTGTACAGTAATCATTTATTCAAAACAAGGTGGAAGGGATATCTAGACACTTTCAATACTTTGTTCTTTTTCCATAGGTTTTCATTGTATCAGCCAATTGCAATCCACTGCTGAATGTTAGCCTCGCCAAAAGAGCGCCCATCATATTGGACTTGGACAGACTGCAACTATCCACTGACAACCACCTTTTACAAATAATTGATCCACTCTGCAGAAAGGTATCTCAAACTACATTTGCCTAATATCTTCTTTTATACCTGTTGATAAAACACAAAATGTGTCAGAATATTATGTGTTACCTAGCCACGTGCACGGATAATATTGGTTTCGTTTTAAAACTGAAAAGTGCAGGTGGTTGTGCAAGAGCAAACTCGTTTTATTGACCTTACATACTTGTATTTTCTAGACTTTTGTCAAGATACATCTCCTTAATTAATTTGTATGATGTGGTTCACATAATGGGTATTTGACGTGATCCATATCAATTCATGACTAAGTTTTCTTTACTTTTGTTATGTACCATATTGTACCCTCGTATAATAAATACGTACTCGTACTTACATAGACTCACGCTTTCTTCCAAGACGCCCACGGCGTCGTCGGATGTCGCAAAACGATCTCCGACCGCCGTACTACAGAGTGTCATTGCTACGACCCTTACACGATAAAGTAAGTAAAAAAATTAAAATACAGTTCATTTGGAACATCTTTGTATTTCAATTTATAAAGATGAAACGAAGATAGCCGCAAACGTGTACTGAGGTGCAACTATCAACGCCCAACTCAAAAGAGTTATATGTATTATGTTCTAAACTTTTCATAGCAAGCTAATTAATAGACATTGACGTGTATCTGTCTGTGTGTGTTTTCCAGAATTATGATACTATAAGTTGCTAATTTTCTTCATAATGTCTTAAAACAACTTCAGCTTAAGTAAAACTACTGCATTATTTTCATAATCCCAATAATAAATTCAGAAAAATATAAAACTAATATATGTATCAAGACCAGATCCATATCTCAATAAAAAATCATTCAGAAAAAATACCAATTAACATCAAAGCGAACCAACCAAGCTAGTTGTTTTGTACATTTTGTCCGTATCGCCATACTCGTTAAAGTAAGAGACACTAATAAAAATGAGACACGTATTCGAAGGCGAAATGTATTCGCTAATTAGTATCCCATTCGAATTCTAAAGTATCTTTACAGAGACTCATTAGCAAGCTCTTAATGTAGATATTGTATGCGAACAAACACGACCACGTATTGATGAAACAAAATGAATACATAGAATGAACATTTTATTTTTTATTACCTAGAGAAAAGCCTTTACAATTTTGCGTTTTTCTATCTTTAGCATCCGTATCTGCTAAAAAATGTATTTGAGAGTACTCACAATTTTTTCTTCTTTTGATCTTCAGTTTTGAAGACTAATCAAAGTTAATACCTTAAAAGGATACCTGTAGGTTCAATCTTAATCAAATACATACATCTTTCAGATGAGGGTAACGGCAGCAGTACCCAAAAATGCTAATACAAAGATGGGACTAAGTCTGCGGATTAATCAAGATTGCAGTGTAAGAGTAAAGCTATTGTTATTCTCTATTAGACTCTATATAAGCTCGTTGACGAGCTTGTAATAAATTTACAAATGTATGCTCTGGAAGATCCACAAAAGATAAACCTCCTTCAGCGTCAGCGCTGCTGTAGCGTAAAATGTTTCGGGAATTGCGTTCTGGTTCCGATAAGTATTGCACATCAGTTTTGGAACAGAGATATATGGCTAGGTGCGACTACGAAGAGTGTTATCTCTGTCTAACAATGCTCACGTGATATTTATCGTCGTTAGTTTTAGTTGGCAATTTTTATGTGCGACAGAGCTACCCGCGCTATAAGAAGCTGCAATTACCCAATTATTTCTATGCAAAGTGCAATGTGCAGTACTTATCACCAGTAACAGTTAATGTACGAACCGTAGTCAGCGCAATTCACCACCCACCCTTAGCAAAGTGTAACGTTACGCCCGTCACATCACGTCAGGAATAAATAATGCTCGCTCTGAAATATGATAGTGGAAGACACAGTAACAATGAGCGACAGCGTAAGTCCCCGCGGCTTAATCAACGTACGCAACTGACACTGTAATGCTATGCCTCCCTGGTACTAATGCTTTGTTAAAAATAATGATAGCTTATGAATTTCAAGAAAATTGTAGTTGTTTTTCAATTTGTCATAGAATACAGGCCTCGGCTTAATAGGCATCAGCCTCAGACGAATGAATGAATAATAATATTAGAGCTAAATCAGCCCAAATTATCTAGACAACGTTTTGTATGTATATGTATTTCTCATCGGTAAACTGCATCCATGCAAAGTCTGGGCAAGATTTAATGGCGAGCAGGTAAACTGCATCCATGCAAAGTCTGGGCAAGATTTAATGGCGAGCAGGTACATACAAAATATTAAACGTAGCTTTAACAATTTAAGTACCGTGCAAAACATGAAATCCTGCGACAATTACACGTAGCATGTGACCTTTTTTCTGTCATAAATATTCCTCGCAGTGCCCCAGAGGGTAATATTCCGGAAAATTCAGTTTAAAACTAAACCAATAAATTAAAACATGGTGGGTGATACAAATTGTGACGATTAATCAGAGTAAACAAACATTAATTACTTAAAAACTTGAGTAATCCTTTAAAGTGTTCTCGTATGTGGAATACAAGACTGTAATGTAGTACTCATAGGCCATATTAATCCCAGCCTCAAGTTTGAACACAACGTATGATTTACAACAGTATCCATCTTTGTGAATTATTGAGAGCACTCAGACGTTAAACTTGCTTAAAAATATGAGTGGTGTCTACTTTATTATATATGAATTTTCCGCTTGTTTTAATGTTGCTTGTTATTATGAATTTTATTTGTAAAGTACGTTATTGAAACCTGCCTAAGTAAATTATCCAGTATAAGTATTCCGTACTTTACTTATAAAACGAAACATTTTTTTTTTCAATTTGAAAAAATTAATTCATACGTTCACCACATTGGAAAGAAATACACAAGAAAAATATACCTATTAAGATTTACAGAGAGAGACAGAACAATGTGTTAAAAGCCCCAAACTTATCAGAATATACATTTTATAAAAAATGTACTAAAGACGAGTCATCAAGACAATCATTATGTGAAACTGAACTGTGATCAAAGAACGCAGTTGATATCATCATTGATAGATAAATAATAATCAATATAAATCTACAAATAAAGTTCACATTGCAGTAACACTGGCCTTCTTTCTAATCAGAGAGAAACCAAAACACAAGCTCCATCAGTTTAGGTCAGATGTTTCCAAACTGAAATATTAGAATCAATAATACAGAGTGATTTTTTAGTCACCATCCAAATTTTAATATATTAATCTTTGGCGAAAATCATTGAATACGTGTTTTTTCTTTTTGTATCACTCAATACAAAACTATCGAGATATCACGTCTCAATGTTATCTATAAAAAGTTGATGAATCTGAACACCGCGCTGTCATGTGTCGCTCAGGTGTAGAGGGGCGGGGCGGGGGGTAAGCGGGGTGCGCTTTGCTCGTTTCATGCGTCGGCAAGTGTATATTATTAACGTTTAGCTTAGTGACCACACAGAGCGGATGAGAAAATGATCTAATATGACTATTGGACGTATCGATTTTTTTTCAAAAATGGGGTTAGTGATTGATACCTAATGCCTAGAAAAATTTTAGACGGTGGTAAAATAGTCACCCTGTATAATGAATTTGCTCATATATTCCTGTAATACGAGAAACAATTTGGAATAATTATCCGAACACACTACAAATACTCAAGATGCAAACACTAATAGACTGTATGTAGATCCAAGAATCACAATCGTTAGTATTCTCAAACCAAAATTCAAAATTATGTGACTTCTATCTGATTTACATAAGGTTTAAACTGCAATGCGCTCGTGACATGCAACAACTGTACCGCAAATCACATGAGAGACATTGAGAAATGTATTCCTGGAGAATTCTGATGTGTATTATTACTGCATGAAATGTTCAAGCAATTTCAGCTTCTATTAACATGCGTGGTGAAGGGGTGGACCGACCATTAGGCTTTATTCAAGATAAAAGCTAAAGCTATAAGAGTAGTGACCAAGGTATAATAAAATTATGGAGTAATTTTCTAAGCTAGGTAGAAGATAGTCCGGTGGAAGGAAACACTTGGAGGGTACTGGGTCGACTAAAATTATACTGCTATCGACATCTTACGATGGATAGCTTTCGTCTTTAAAAAGACAGTTCCACATAGTCCGGTTTATAGGAGGAAAAGTTGCAAAATATGTATTGAAATGAAAACTGTTTTAGTAATACCAGATGTTGGACAGCTGCAACTGAGTCGAAAGGGTACTGGGGATAAAGTTAATACAAAATATAAAAGAACTGTATATAGGGTGACTGGTAATTAATGTACGATACTTAAGCACGGGATTGTGCTCATGATAACACACAATTTTTATTATGGGAGCAAAGCCGAAATCGTGAAAAAAATATCAGCTGTTCAGTAAATTAAGCAAACATAAATGTACTGAACAGCTGATTTTTTTTTTCGAGTTTCACATTTTGTTCGTAAAAGTTGTTGGTTATCATGAGCACGTGTTTAAGTATCGTTCACTAATTACCAGTCAGTTACCTACCATCGTTTTACCCGTTGCCAAACGTAATTTGTTTATAGAGTAGTGGTGGCCCAGTGGTATCGGTCCCAACTCACAAGGTGTAGGTAGTGGGTTCGAACTCCGCCTGCGCATTACTTTGTGTAATTAATTTTATCGCCACTGCTCTCAAAACGGTGAAGGAAAGCATCGTGAGAAAACCACCATTTGATAGAACCAAAAATTTGAAGAAATGTGACATCTACTAACTCCCTTCCATAGAGAAGAGGCCTGTGTCCCAGCCCAGCAGTGGGAACATTATAGGCTGATGATGATTTGTATAAACACAAACAGCAAAAAAAAAAAATCGTGAAATAAACAATTGAAAAAATTGGGTCGTTTCCAACAGAACTTTTTACTGAATTTAAAGACTTCCATCAGTTACAGTCACGATCAGCAAAGGAAATACATTTTCGACTTTCAAATTATTAGAGTAAAAGTAGTTTATTAAAGTGCTTCCTTAGGTACAAAGTAAACAGTGATCAATAGATCAAACAAGACCCGACCCATATAATTTCTATAAACGAAATTAGTCGTTCTCAATAATTTTGTCGAAAGGCATCAGTCTATCATCATACTTTCAAGTCAATCTTTGCTTACATTTCAGATAATTTTTGCGAAACATTTTGCTTTGTTTTGTATTACAACGTCTTAAAACCAGGCTTATAAAGGCGAGTGAAATTGACAGAGCTATACAAGCCGTCTAGCATCATCTCGTTCACTCACTGGAACAAGCCTGGTTAGAAGTTGTAATACGGCCCCTGGGAATATTAGTTAGTACCATGTGAAGGTGCGCACGAGAGACGCGGGGGACGGTAGATCCCCACGCGTCCAAACACTGGTCAAATCGAATAGCGCATGATTCTTCGGCTTTCTGTTACACACTTCCGTCCCATTCAAAGATCACTCTGTTTTTTTTTAGGGTTCCGTAGTCAACAAGAAACCCTTATAGTTTCGCCATGTCCGTCCGTCCGTCCGTCCGTCTGTCCGCAGTTTAGCTCAGAGACGCACAGTACTAGAGAGCTGTAATTTAGTGTGAATATACGGAATTGTTGTGCCGAAAAAGTGGTAAAATAAAATCTCGAAAAATATTTTTTTTTAGGGTACTTCCTGTACACGTAAAGTGGGAATGTTTTTTTTCGTTCTCGCGTACCCCTTAGTGTGGGGTATCATTAAAAAGGTCTTTAAAAAATAATGTGAGTTTCCGTAAACAATTTTTTGATAAAAAAATTCGTATGTGAAATATTAAGCTTTAAAGTGCTAAATTTTGCTCGACTCGAGTGTCCCCCCCCTCTACCAACTAAACGGTTATGTTTGGGGGTGTGAAAAAATTCACAATAGTAGTATATATAACGAATTTTAAAAGAAAATTATCATGACTAAGTAGGCTTTACAACTTTTCGAGTAATAGTCGACCAACTTATAAAATGTACTTGGATAAATATTTTCTTTAACGAAATGTATCGGAGAACATCCTCTTCAACTGCAAATGTAAGTTTGTCAACTTTATTTTTACATCTCTAATACGTATGTTTTTACGGTATGTTTTTTTGGGGATAGGAAGGTTTTTATCGTCAACTATTTTTAACTAACTTCAAAAAAAGGAGGAGGTTCTAAATTCGTCGTAATCTTTTTTTTAATGTATTTTCCCCGATTTCTCAAAGACTCCTGGACCGATTTTGAAAATTCTTCCTTTTAAAATTAAATTCAGCGAATCAGTTTAGTTACTTAGTTCGCATAAGTAGGTATTTTGATGGGCAACTACGGAACCCTACACTGTGCGTGGCCCGAAACGCACTTGGCCGGTTTTTTAATAAAAATACTCGGTCCAAAAACCGTAAAAAAACTGGATATCCGATGTTTATTTGTAAACTATGAAGAATACTTAACAGTAAACATCGCATTTTCGTTATCCCATTCCGGTAAAGAACAAAAACAAATAACAAAGCGGTAAGTAACGAAGCTATCATAGGACACTTTTGTAAACATCGAATGTTTGAAGTAAAAACAAATGAAATCTACGAATTCCTGGCAATCGAGAAGGAAGAGTATACAAACCTAATTGGAAACGGGAGAAATTCTCAGTGAAAATGACCTCTGATGTTTACTTTCGCGGTTTATCAAAGCAGCGTCAACGTTCTTTGAGTCACGAATATGCGTTCTCTCTTAGCGACAAAATTATTATCAATGAGCATTATTTTAAGTATTCGAATTTTGAGAAATAGCTTTAATCTAGGATTCTAGGTAAAGACTTTATGAGGAACTTCTTCTTGTTTCTGGAGGAACTATTTAGAAATATAAATGGTTCTACTCTCTATTTTAAACAAATTTCAAAATAAGGAGAAGGTCAAATTTCAGACTCTTTTTCATTTTTTAGCTTGTTAACTAATCAAGATCAAGTCGTAAGTTACGACTGGGAACGATTTCGATTATTTATTTTTGTTGATTCAGTTTATCTGCCATTTGGTCCCATAAAAAAATCTTTCAGCTTGGTTCAGTATTTTTTATTATATGAGCAATTTCCACTTATTGTCAGTCTGTATTTCGACATAAAATACCGACAGAAATTGGGTTGAATATTTGAACTAAAACAGGTAAAATAAAATACAACTTTTTCAAATATCGACCACAACAAAGGGTTAAAAACTTATCTTTCGTAAGTCAGTGGCTTTGTTTTTTGACTTCCGAAATTTAAGTTATACTATTTTACACTTATTTTCCCATTTTTTTTTTTGTTACAATCATCTGCCACGTAGGTTAAATGTGCCCTACAATGCCCTACAAACGGTGTCGTATAATTCTCCATGTTTCCATCCGTAATAAGAGCGCAAAAGCACATGATACTGAGCTAATTGCCTACCATCAACGTAAATACTAGTGCAGAATAATTAATCCGTCGTTTCCACTTAGAGTAAACATGGCGTAAATAGAAATATCTTGTGTTAAGAATATAACTTATATGTGACTATGAAATTAATGAACACGTCGATGACTTCAAGTAGAAGTGTCACTTGGAATCTTGGAACTATATTTTGGATAATCTAGGAATTATATTTTTAAATAATTGTTTTTTATTTGGGAATTAATCTGCTTAAAAAGGACTGTATGATGTTACATATGGTGCTTCACAGCTTTGCTCTTATTGTGGTTGTACGTAGGTAATATTATTTTAACATCGTTATGATTTACACTAATTATTATGCTGAGTTAGTCGTAATTTGTTTTTTTTTTTCGAACGTGCTAATCTCAAGAACTACTGGTTTGAATTGCAAGAATATTTTTGAATTGGATAGACCATTCATCGAGGAAGCCTATAGGCTATAGTATAATACTGTATGAGTTTTTGCACAGACACAGGTGCGCTCTCTTTTCCTACTCTCGTTTAGTTTAATAGAATGCAGTCTAACACAACTGGGAAAAGATCAGGTGCAAAACTAGTAATTTAAGTTGTCCTGAAAATCCTAGTCATTTTTAAAATAAAATGAGTATTAGAAGGACAGAGCCATAGCGTTAGAGCAGTGGTGGCCTAGTGGTATCAGTCCCGACTTACGAGTTGTAGGTCACGGGTTAGAATCCCGCCAGGCGCATTACTTTGTGTAATTTATTTCATAAACACAAGAATATGTATAATTTTAAGCATAATAATATGTGATTCAGGAAGTACTAGATGTTGTTGATACTATAAAATTATTGTAATAACTTCGACCTAGCATAAGCCTTAGGGGTGCTATGACAGGAAACCTCCACGTGCACCCGTGGACTGGAGTTCCCTCTTGGATACGTCCAGGGGGAAGACCAGTTTTCCGGGCCGGTGCACCCTGGGATGCGGGCAAAAACTCTTCCTTAGGCACCGTGTGCCTAAGTGGTCTCTTTGCCCGTATGCGAATAGCCTGTCGTGTGGATGCTCCAACGCGTGTCCCTCTGATCAGCAGAGGGCACAGCGGCGGAGCGGGCTTGCGGACGGTGAGTGATGGGTAGCTCGCCGTCCGACCAAGGACCAAGCCCGGGTCGGTGGCGCGTCGTGTTTCGCGGCAAATGCCTGCTGGGGTCGCGGGTTTTTTCTTAACCCAGGTTACCGTGGCCCCGGAACGTAAAGGGCATAGGAAGGAACACGGGTGGATTTTAGTCAGTAAGAGTCTGACAGTCCCTTCCGCCCCACCCAGGGCGGGAGGACTCATTTGATGATTTTACCACGTAAAAAAAAAAAAAAAAGCATAAGCCTTAGCCAATTTCCAATTATTTTGGGGTCGATTTCTAGTCTCACTAGAGAGGAAATAAAGTCAACATTTTAAATAGAGCGCCTCCTACCTACCTAGTTTCCTATTAAACTTTGGTTACAAAGTTTTTTCTGTCAAATCTTAAAAGTAACTTAACATTCATGATTTAGGTATCATCATTATCACCATCAATATATCCTTATTTCTTCTTCTTCCAAACTCCTCTTTATTCTTTATCTCAGCAAGTCAACCCCTGAATGCCAATCTATGTTATTTAACATTATTTCAAAGTAAATCATACTTACTTATTACAGAGAAAAATGTAAGGTGTTAAGGCACACTTTCCCGTACCCTCAAACCAAGGTCAAACCCTTAGAAAATTCACTCGAAACTGTTCCTCCCGCAAGAAATGTAAATGATCCTATTCCGGGACCATTGAACAGAATTTTGAATGAAACTGGCCTTACCTTAACTGTAACCTCATTAAAATAACCTTCATAAAGAATTTTAAGTTGGATTGTTCGAAAAAATAACGTTGTTTACGAATAAAAGTATGATTTAATCATTGTATCCGATTTTCATCAGCATAATCTGTTTCTTTATGATAATTTTGAATGAACATTATTTTGTTTTAAAGATAGCCTAAATCAAATTTTGTTTGAGGAGTACTCCCATTGAATATAAGATTTTGTCTTATTTACATTTTGGGTTCGATGGAGATTTTTTTAAACTGAGTCAAAGGAAAGAGTTTGAATTAGCAGATAAACTAACTACGGAAAATGAATGAGCATTTTCCTCCTACAAATAAGTGCTTTCTTTAAAATGGCCTGACCAGACCTGGCCTGGCCTGGCCAGACTTTCTGACCATCGGCAGGTCTGCTTACAAAATAGTGTATGTGTGTGTGTGAACGCAGTAGACGATAGCCTTTGTGAATTTAATCTATTAACACACTGAGGATCGATCATCTTCGAAATTTAAAAAGCATCTGAATCTCATTCTTGCTCCAACGATTTTTGACAAACGCTTGTGATTCGCCCTTTAAATAAAGTATTAGTACTAATGTATTGTAATTGTCGAAGTGGCGAATTGTCGTTCGGCGTGGCGGTCTAAGGGGGACGCCTATGTTCAGCAGTGGACGTCTTCCGGCTAAGGATGATGATGATGATGTATTATATATATACATATATACCAGTAATTAGGGTTGAGAATTTTGGAAAGTTGGGGCGCATTCAACAAATACCGCTCTTAACAAAGCATTAACTGAATCAAATAAAGCATAATTATCTGAAATAATCTAACAAATTCATTTGAATGTCGAACCCAACACTTTATTTAGGCAACAATCTTCAAAAATTCAGCGCATTAACCTTTAAAGAGGAAAATGTAAACTTCCATAAAGACCATTAACTGCTGTTCAAAACAGCTATTTGAGTAATAAGTTACCAGCAAAAGCTATTACAGTAACAGATTTCACTTTCCAATTCGCGTTATGTTCGTCATTTGTTTGTTGTCATTGTCACTTTAGTGTTTGTTTGTTAAAGAGTGTAATTTGTGAAGACAATTGTAAATGACTACTACTACAGTATAAGCATTTATGGTTCGCAAAGGCATATTAATTTGATTCAATAAATACATCAATTATCGCTTGGATATTCACCACGATGTTAGAGCAAATAAAATAACTTGCTACGCTTTTTGCTACGAGACGCTACGGCGTAGCGTGCACTGTGCTACGCCAGTTATCAAAAAAATAAAATTGAAACATAATCTTTTAAAAATATGGTTTGTTTTACAAACTGATTGTTACAATTTTTGAATAGTTACTTAGATAGGTATGTTAGAAAAGCGTAGGCCTGGTAACAAGTGACTTCACAGATAATTATTGATATTCCTGTAAAAAAATGTGCTTATTTTGGAGTTATTTATTAAAATATTTCAGAAATAAATACACAATAATTGATAAACAGTTTTATTAACTTATAAAATGTATTTTTTTTCTAACCTATGAACCAACATAATAAATAACCGTAAGAGTACAAAACTGCACGAAACAATAGTAAAAATAAGCAATAGGATTTACGAGCATAATATTGTTTTTTCGAACAATGCAGAAAAATAGAACTCATCTGGCCAGTCCATCGGGAATTGGACGTTATTAACTTTCTGTTTTCTCAATTGACTTTTGCTATTTACCTTAGAAAATAAGCTGGTGATATAATAAATTTTCTATTACTATTGCCGCTAACTTACGAATGATGAGTTAATAACAATAATAACTTTGAGTTTGGGCTATTAAAAATAAAGGAACTTACGAATATATATTATGTATATATTACGTAAGAAGGTCATACATATTTTTCTAAAGACTACATTCATAATTTAAGGTAAAGCGTAAAATAACATTATTAATTTAATTTAGAAGATCATTAAAACAATTAACGACGTCGAGAGTTCGACGTTAATAGTATAACGTTCCACAACTATCACACAACGCCATCTAGTCCTTAGCTAAGCAGAGCTTTTGTTATGGGTACTAGACAACTGATAAACATACTTATATATTTCTAAATTATATTATAGATAAATTACACCCAGACACAAATATATATATATATATATATATATATATTCCACAACTATCACACAACGCCATCTAGTCCCAAGCTAAGCAGAGCTTGTGTTATGGGTACTAGACAACTGATAAACATACTTATATATTTCTAAATACATACATATTATAGATAAATTACACCCAGAGACAGAACAAATGATTATGCTCTTCACACAAACATTTGTCCTGGGTGGGAATCGAACCCATGACCCCCGTCATAGCAGTCAGGGTCCCTAACTACTAGACCAACAGGCCTGTCAGAGTTGCTAGACATCTTTGTGAAAGAAAGCATGGTTATACAAATCTAAATTTATTATTTTTACCTGCAATAAATATCGAAAGCAGACATAAAAATACCAGGTCGACATGACTAGACAAGAGACAAAGATACAGCAAACTCAATGACTAACAAAGATTCAGTCATACATTATTCTACCATCACGAAAGTGGGCGTACCATGTTTGGAACGAGCGAGAAATCCGTGGCCAATAATAGACCAATAGTGGGACATCATAAAGTTCAATAAACATAGATTGCCATATCATATGACTATGCGAAAACATTTGAGTGAGTTATGTGCGATCTTTGAACGGGTTTTTGTTTTGCCACAAAACTTTTTTGTAACAATTTTATTTAAAAAAAGGCTACAATGATAATTTGAAAGTACCAGGATCACATAAATCGAGACAATAATGCAGCAAACTCAATGACCAACAAAGATCTAATCGTTACCATTAAGAAAATGGCGTTAGCGACGTACGACAAATCCGTGACCAAAATACACAATGATGGGGCCGCAAAGCGACTAAGCAAACATAGAATCGTGATCCTGCTTTGTGTTCTAAATTGCCACGTTATAATAAATTAATGTAGTTTTGGCCCAGCAGTTACAAAGGTGATAGGGATGGGTGAAACTACTTTCGATGGTAATTTTATCGGTAACCTTAAAATAAAAAGTCGATTATGTTTAGAGTTCAAATATGATACGTGAGATTATTAAAGTTCGAAGATTTTTGCAAAATCAATAAGTACTCGTATTTCACATGGTAAATAAAAATTTGACATTTTGGTTGATATAATTCTGCACTTAAATAATGCTCATCTTACTTTTAGTGTACTATACAATCAGCACGCATATTAACGAATCACTTAACACGTTTCTTCAAATTTCAAAGGCTATATTTGTTACCATAATATCTAGTTTATTTCCAACATTCGCTCCATAATTGGGCATGCAAGATGAATGTCTTGATAGCTATAGAGAACAAGGTATCGATTACCGCCAAGCAAGCCTAGCTCATCACTAAAATATGATTCAACATAAGCCGCGTAGTGTTTAGCTAATATAATGGCGCTGTCATGGTTGATCCGTGGACAAATGGCTAACGTTTTTATAACATCCATTAGGGGAACCAGTAGATTGATATTAATATTATTTTAATAATAATTTTGTGAACAGTATGGAAGAGCAAATTGGTCAAGATAATTTAATAATGTATTTTTTTTAATGCTGGTCCATGTAATGGTAGTAGTAGATGGAATTTCGAATTGTTGTAAGACTGCATATTCAAAATATTGATTGGTGCTCAAATAGGAACACTTTTGGTGCTCTTAACAAAGGTGCTCTAAAACTCGGTGCTTAAATGAGAATACTTTGTACGGTGTGTGTCAAAGGTTGAAGGTATGTTGTGTTGTGGTTTACCGTTTAGACTTGCCTTGTTTATATTGTATTGAAAGTTCAATGTGCTGAAAGCCATTATTGTCGCATTTGCGTAGCGTCTGCCAAAGACTACCTTGAGAAAACATCCTCAAAAATCTTGGTAGCATTAATATTTGCTAATAATATCGAAAAAGATGTTTAAAAGCGTGTTTTAATATTAAATTCCGGCCGTGATCCTATCCATTTTACTTTATCTCACCGCGTCTCACAATCCGACACGAAATTTTGAACAATAATTTTTCTCGGAGCGAGATTTTTTAATCATTGGTGTCATTATTTCTTAACTTTTCCACTTCAGAAAATATTTTCTCAGGTCAACGAATTCAAGAAAAATCGTCTATTTTTTTGTCCACCAGTCATACTTGGGATGAGAAACGATTTAGTTGCGGAGATTATTGTACAGATTTTGTGCCCAAAAACTCCACGACCTCATCCCACCAGCCCCTTTCTATCATCGCACATCTAGACGCATGCCAAATAACCATCCTTACCTTGTTGCTATACCACCAATTTGCACTAATGCGGCCAGCGAAGGAGTGGAACTCTCTGCTTGCGTCTGTGTTTCCGATCGCATACAACCCTAATCTTTTCAAAGTTAGGGTGGACAGGCTTCTTCTGGGTAAGCTCGCTCCATCGTCGACCTTGTCTTAGTCATTACTGACCTAGAATAAGGTCAAGAGCAAACCGAAATAAGTATTAAGATTAGTTATAAATCTACAAAGCTATAGCGCACAAAAAAAATTTAATTTGTCCGCCAATGAAATTATCAAAAAATATTTAATTCGAAGCCAAAGACATTAAACTATATACGAGCAATAGACGGGACATCACGAAGAAATTTGTGATCCAAAACTTTTTACCAATAGGTTAAAAGTCCCTCAGTCTAGTAGTCGCGTTGCTATGCAACGCTTAGATAGTGCTACTGACGCACGGCATCAACAATTTTGTATGACAATTTTTCCAATGCCCGCTCTATAGGTTCTTTTAAATCTCTTTGTTCGAAGCTATGTTTTAATATTGATGAGGATTGAACACTTAAAATTCATAATACGTCAAATTGTAGTGCTTTCTGACGGCACGAGCTTCCACTAACAAACAGGTTTCGATGCATTTTATCATTGTCATTCATTAATACGAGTCCGTTATTTTTCAATACTCCGAGTGAAGAATAATAGATTAGTTTGCAGTTTATTGATACTGTAAACTAGCCTATTATGACAAACTTGCTCAGTTTTGTATTTGAACTGTTGGTTAATGAATATAATAATTATAAATTTTGATTATTCAACCCGCATCCCATTTTTCGGGAGCTGTGGTAGCCCAGTGGTATCGACCCTGACTTGCGAGTTGTAGGTCGTGGGTATAACCCCGCCAGGCACATTACTTTGTGTAATTTATTTCATTACCACTGCTCTCAAAACGGTGAAGGAAAACATCGTAAGGAAACCGGCATGTCCTAGAACCAAAAATTCGAAGACATGTGACATCCACTAATCCGCGTTGGGCCCGCGTGATGGATTATGGCCCACTCCCTCTTACAGAGAAGAGGCCTGTGTCCCAGCAGTGGGAACATTATAGGCTGATGATGATGACGATATTTCTTATAAAATATTATTTTGGAATAAAAGCACATGCAATTATTTTTGTTATTACAATTTTTTTTTGTGTTTACTGTATGGGCACTTTAGTAATAAAGCTTGATTGATGACAAAGAACGTCAATCCATGAATTATAATTTAGCTTTAATCACTTTCCCCCAAGTTTAATTCACATCATAATTTTGCGTACCCAGTACCTATCAATTTATATAATCTTTGACATTTAAATTGATGACCAAAATATGATAATTATTATTCTGTAGCCACTGGACTTTCACTCAATTATTAACTCGAAATACCCGTCAATAATTTGAGATGCCAAAAGCTCAAGCAATTAAATATTGACACTTTAATTAAATTCCATTTTGGAAAGATACTGAAGCATGAATCTTGAATTGGGGCAGAGGAGACAGATTTCATTTTCAATTATGCGAAGCTTTGGATGGACGGATGATTGGATGTTTGCTTCTCAGTCATGCCAGAACTCCTAAATAGATCTGGATGTTTATCCCTAAGATTGAAATACCACTTATGGAATGTATGATTGGAATACTTCATCCCGGTATGTACAGTAAGTACCCTTAGCACGAGTTTTCACTATTTTACTTTACACCGTCTTTCCAGTATTTACAGCGATTCTTGTATGAAAAAATGGAACAGCGCCTCTGGTGTGTGAAGAAGGAACAAACTTGAAAATTGACAATTTGGAATTGTCAAAGTTCCAGTTTATTTTATGTCTCAAATACTGAAAACTCGTGCAAGAGTATCATAAGCAATGAATTTGTGAGATTCTTTAGGCCGTGAGATTACATGAAAACAGCACGCCGCCTTAGAATGGTCGGTCGCGGTATTCGCAACGGGTGCTTTTACAACAGATGTAGGAGCGTGGACGAGGCAAAAGGAGTATGTAAGAAATATAGAAACAAGAGTATTGTGGCTTCCACCTCATCATTCATCATCATCATTAGCCTATTAATGTTCCCACTGCTGGGACACAGGCCTCTTCTCTGTGACAGAGAGTGGGCCATAATCCACCACGCAGGTCCACGCAGGATGTAACAAGTCTTCAAATTTTTGGTTCTAGGACATACCGGTTTCCTCACGATGTTTTCCTTCACCGTTTTGAGAGCAATGGTGATGAAATAAATTACACAAAGTCATGCGCCTGGCTTGGTTCGAACTTACGACCTATAACTCGTAAGTCGGGGCCGATACCACTGGGCCACCACTGCGCTCATCTACCACCTCACCTTTCCGCCTACCTCGATCTTTGTATGTTATCAGTATTACCTATGGCAAAAGTTAGCTAGGCTAATCTGTGGCTAGACATATGACATATTATTATGTATGTGTTTGTAAAGCACACAAAATGTTTTGTCACAGATTTAATTTTTTATAACAATCACACAATGGAATGCATTTTTAAACTTAAATCAAAAAAAAAAAAAACATAAATTGACCATCCCACGCAGATTTAGTTTAGGTACGAATTTATTTTCATAGTTTTTACAGCGTTATTGCATCAAAGCATTGAATGTCGTTCGTGTTTCTGAATAATATTTTGCTGGCACAAAACAAAATATAGATTTTAAAATAAGAGTACCTTATAAAAATAGAACCGAAGTGAACATACAATGGCTGGAAATTTTAATACTGTGAGTGGTTTTCTTTGTAATCCGAGCACAAGGTCCGAACGGGATTTTCATATATTTTGTGAAGCTGAATTTTATATACCTTTTTTTTTTCCTTAGCCTGTACTGCCCCACTGTTGGGCAAAAAGGCCTCCCCAATTCCTACCAGGAACTCTTATCCTGGCCCGCTTTGAACCAGCTCTCGTGGTATGTGTCTAGGTCACCTCACTACCTTTTTCTGGGCAGGCATCGGCGGTACCGTTTATCTCTCGGCACTCGTTGTGTGGAAACTTTTGCCCAGCGTTAATCTTCCATGCGGCAGATGTGATCCGCCCAATCCTATTTTAGCCCAGCAGTTTTTCTGCTAAACAATGAATCTATAATGCCGATTTTGGAACGCAATGAAATGCATCGCCTGTAAATCTAATAAAAGATACTTTACCTAACCTGGAAGTCAAAACCAACGTTGGAGCCTTTATGGCATTTCCTGGCTGGACAAAAGCCTACCCTTTTCCGTTGAAACGTGCCTTTTAACCGATAATTAAAGTCCCGTTAATACTTCCGGGACATACGAGAACGATCTTGCCTATTATATGTCCAGCAAAGTATTACACCGTTTAGCCGACCGCAAACTGCAGCAGCGGACGACGTTGCGGCTTGTCGCAGCGTGACATCACTGCAGTCATGATTCTCCATTGCCATTCTCTATAAACACAGCCCAGGGAGAGGCCTATAATATATAATAATTATAATATTCCAGAACTATCACACAGCGCCATCTAGTCCCAAGCTAAGCAGAGCTTGTGTTATGGGTACTAGACATCTGATAAACATACTTATAATTATTTCTAAATACATACATAATTATAGATAAATTCTACTCAGACACAGAACAAATGATCGTCACACAAACATCACACAAACATTTGTCCTGGGTGGGAATCGAACCCACGACTTCCGGCATAGCAGTCAGGGTCACTAACCACTAAACCAACAGGCCAGTCAAATCAGCCTATGTTCAACAGTGGACTAATATCGGCTGATGATGTTACAATCTTGATTACGAAAACTTTTTTGTTACTTGTATTATAAGATTTAACTAATATCCGTCTGTTTTGTTTTCAGATGATGAGGTGCTTTACCAACACACCAAGTAAGTATAAATAATATAAGCATGCAAACAAGGGTTGATCTCCAACGGAAAATATGATAATTTACTGGCGAGTGGGTCAAAAGGAAATGGTGAAATGTAGGTAAACGGGGTACAGTCTAACCACTTTTTGTGCGAGGTGGCGCTGCTAAAATAAATAAATTCAAATGTAATAATTATGTGCGTCAAAATTGGTGCATTTATATTAGTGTTGTTTTAAGGGTTATGGAACCAAAGGTTATAACAGGCCGCTAACATTGACTCCGCTGTTATTCATGCGTCTGTCTGTCTGTCCGTCTTACACCAGGCTATATCTCATGAACTGTGATAGACGGTTGAAATTAGCACAGATGTTGCATTTTCGTTGCTGCTACAACAATAAATTTTAGAAAATATAATAAAATAAATTGAAATTGTTATAAGGGGAGCTCCCTTATAACACACATGATTTGCCGTTTTTTTACTGCTTGAAAATATGTATCAAGATTATGTTTGTCTGTTGGGGAAAACCTAGCTCTGAGATTTTTGGGTAAAATCTATAATTATTGTATTAGTACAACGAGCAACAAACGTATAGGTCGATCAATCTCCTTTTGAAAATAAATTAAATCGGTTAAATAAAGTTAATGTGCATCATCATATCGATCTAGTTAATTTTGGTTTTGAATTATTGTTAGAAATCCAGGGAAAGTGGTAGAAATCTAGGAAATGTGGTGGTAAAACGGAGAGTAAAAATGGTTGAAAAAAAAGATTCTGAGACGGTACGGGGACAGCTAAATATTAGTATAAGGTTCTTTATCAGTTGCAACGTGACTGACAATAAGGTTCTGTTTCAGGTGAACCGAAACTGTAATAAGTGTTGTTGGTTTGCAGTTTTTACTATAAAACCGATATTGCAAAGGTACTCGTATTTCTCGTTTCACCATAAAAGTAGATTGCAAAACAAACATTCGAAAATTAAAAACAAAAACCAAAACCAATATAGATAGCACAAAAAGCTTTTGAACGAAGTAATAAATAAAACCGCACCGTACAGCTCGTTATTTGTGATCGAAACCTTTAGTATGAAAAATCAAACATTTTACTATATTATGGTTTACAAAAAACATTCATTGGCTTCATATTGAACGGAAAAACAAACATGGATATATCGCATTTCATTCCCCGCAGCCATAAAGTAACATAAGCTGACCGTAAACAAACAAAATTTCCAATTAATAGGTACGCCATCTACCCAAATACTAGCTAAAATCATTATTTGTTCGCTCAAGTAATAACAGTTTCAAACTAATATTGAGTGGGCCTTATTTCTGGTTACCGGGTTGGCCAGTCCTGAGGCTATTCGCAGTACTATAAAACATTTGGTCACAGAATAAAGTAGTAACCAGAGTGCTCATGGAGTTGAGATGACTAATATTTTGTTTATGTACCATTCGCATTAGGCGATTCGGTCTCAATTGGAAAAAAACGTCGCGGTTTTTGAATGCCTTCCTTCTAATTAAGTGCCAAAAAAAATTGGTACCTATAGTATATTATAGTTTGTCATTTTTGTTAGAATTTCTCCAGCATTCTGTCTCCTCAACTAATACTAATACTTTTTTCCCCAAAAAATTGTGAAATATTCTCACTGCTTCTACAATGCAAGTGGATTTTTATTTACATTTCTACGTTTTGAGTAGCATGAAGTTACTATCGTTTGCCACCAGTATTACTAAAAGCGATATGTCTCAGTAAAGAGAACAGGGTTCGCCATACCATTACTGCCTTTTTAATTTAGTAAAGCTAACCTTCTTTACATTATTCCCCAAGCCGCGCCCATTTCACTTCGGCAGCATAAGCCTTCTGTTTCGTTCTATATTCGGCTCCCGTTGTTAGCTCCGATACAATAAGGGGAGGTGTCCGGTCAGCATGAATATTTCGTGGTGTTACTGCGTCGCAGATATGAACTGAGCCACGGACTGCCTCCATATTTAATGTTTTAAGTGCTTTTTCGTGTTGCCAGGTACTTATTAAGCTGCTGGCTAAATTGGAGGGCTATTTTCGTGTTCGTTCACTTTGTAACTGCCCGTTATAATGGCGTCGTAGTTGTCTGATTGTTATATTAGTGAGATGGTCAAGCAGAAATGGTTGTGAATTTAGGCACTGTTACAGTTAGTATGTACCTGATTCCAAAACTTTTTATTTAAATAAAGATGGGTTTACTATAACACATAAGCAAAGATAAGGCCTAAGATGGAGCAAGCTGGTTTATACCGCGTTCAACCCCTATAAGATTTTCTACCCTCTTCCGCGATCGACCCCTAAACGTTTCCACATTCAACCCCTGAAGTAATCTGTGCCCTGAGGGTTGAAAGTGGAATTTTATTTCTTAAATGTCTCACCCAGATTTTACTGAAACTCCTGCGCACCGACGTTAGGAAGTTATATCTGCACAGCTTTTTGAAATCTGGCGAAGATTTTCTGTTGTATAAACCACATCAATTCAGAGTTTCAGAGATTTGATCCATGACAATATTATCAGTGTTATTTGATCTCTTATTCTCAATACGTTTCTTCATTTGAAATAAGAACATTTCTGAGAGTCTCAGTGACGCAAATCGGAGCTTGTTCACAAAAATATTTCCAAAGTACGCGGCGGTCACAGGATGAAAACTTCTGTTGTTGCGGACATGTTTCGCCGGGGGCATGTTCAACAGTACCGAAAAAGGGCGAAATCGGGGCGTGAAAAAAATCCCGTTGCTTGGCTGACACTTTTGAAAATTGGAAATTCTTTGAATGAAAATTCGAAAGTTCTTTCGCTTTGTTGTATTCAATATGGACTTTATGTCGAGAGTAAATGTGTTGTAACTTACCGTATACATGTAAGAATCTGACTTGCCATTCATAAAATCACCAAAAGAAGTGTTATTTAACTACTAGTTCTTGCATCCGGTTTTACCCGTGTCACTTATTTCTATAGCTTGTAATTCTCACTAGGAACCTCTCTATCTTTGTCTCAAAATTCATCAAAATTTGTTTACCCGTTCAGGCGTAAAGACGCCACAAACAAAATATACAAACTCACTGTTGCATCTGTAATAATATTAGTTTAGAATAATAGCTAAATATAAAAATATTATGCTAAAAAAATTAAGTTAAAAAAACTAAAACCCGACTACGAAAAAATCGCGCACGGAAAAGTACAAAACAAGAAAAATAATTTCATTTAACCGATATTTTTTCCAATTATAAACTTTTAAATATTTATGTCTTTTACATAGATAACTGAAAGTATTATGCTTTTTTATATCTTCCGTGTTCCAAAATTTCAAGCAATAGCCTTGGTCGTATGCCACCTAGCATACAAAGATTGTGTGAAACAACCGTCGCAGGTGGCATACGACCACGGCTATTGCTAAAATTTTTTTTTTTTCGGTCACGACTTTACATCACCTAGAGGGCGCCATATTGGATTTGGTGACACGTCACCTACCCTATAACCAGCGGACAACTGAGACGCTTCTAACGACACCTCATTTGTCATGTAATGATAAGTAGTTTAGAAGATATGAGGGAACAGACAAACATACATACATACATACATACATACATACATACATACATACCGGTCAAAATCATAACCCTCCTTTTGGCTTTGCCGTAGTCGGGTAAAAAGTATTTAAATATTGTTTTGGGTAATATTTTCACTTCGTTTATAGTGTTAGTTAAAAATAATAAAATGATATCCCTATCTGTTGTTATATTGACTCATAAAACACAAATACTAAAACGTAGTTTTGGAGCAAAACGTTAAATTAATTTTTATTTTACTTTTATCAAACAATTATTCACTTATTATTTTCACACAATAACACCATATCTACTTGAAGTATTTTGGCAAGTTACTGGCAAATCTACTCTTACCTTTATTATGGTGTGTTATGCCCCATCGGTTCACATGTTTTGTTTTAACCCTTCCACGGTAGAGGTAACCGAGTGAAGTAGGTTATCTTAACAGGTAACTAGGTCATCAATACCTGCTGTGATGTTCGCAGCATCCATTTAGAGAATGTGGTTTTGAGGGTAAATACGTGTGTCCTATTATTAGAACTCAAAACGAGATATTTACCATGTTTTAATACTTGTTTTGAGACTATAAATAATTTACAAAACGTTAAGCTCTGAAACAAGCAGTTTCTGAGATAAGCGAAATAAAATTATATAAAAAATTGCTCGTTTAAATTTATTAGATATAATGTTAAGGTGCTGATAGACTTAAACGTTCCAAAAACATCGAACATTCGCTGTTTTTAACAGAACCAAGCATAGTACCAAACATCGCTACGAACATTTTCGCAGTATTTCTAGCGAACGCTCTAGTTGATAGTCGTCAATTTTTTTTTCTTCATAGAGATGTCCGGCTCGACCTGACAGTCAGCTCAGCAAAAAGTTGGCCAAACTGTTCTTTACAATATTCGCCAAAACGCTTTCGTTTGTTTTTCTGTAATGTAGCATTTGCAAGAAACCTCCTGTACACGGCGATGACGCCGCACGGTGGGCCGAAAATCGGCTTTCATAGACTTAGGCATTTTATTTTGCAAGTGCCAGTTTTTATGCCGGATATCGCTTCTATTAGTAATAACAATATACAAAAATGACACCAGAATTGATTCTGCACAAAAACGAAGGAATTATAATTTTTTTACGAAAATTTTGTATGGAGCTAGTATGAAAAATCGAAATATCTCTAAAACGGCAGAGTTAACCGTAATATCCTTATAGGGGGTTATAGTACTAATTATTTATGATTTTTTGACATACGTTACATAATGGTTGGAGATGCCGTTTTTTTTAAAAAAATCGTCAAAATATTTTTATTTATTTTTACATATGAAACGTTCCTTTTAGTGTTTAAGTTGAAGAATTCAGAGCTTTAACAACTCTAAACATAAAATAGCATCACCCCTAAAGACCTGAGGGACTAGACAGAGGTGTGTAGTATCGTCTTGATCTTGTAAAATTTTCCAACAGTACTAAATAGTTGAATATCAGTGTCAAAGTGCACATGCTGTCGCTTCTTTTTGAAAGATAGGGGAATGAAATTGTTAATTGATCATATCCGTATAATTACAACATAACTGGACGCAATAATATTCATATAGGGGGTTATAGAACTAATATTATTCATTTTTACATAATAAACTGTTCAAAACGATCCATGAACTGTGTCAAAGTTAAGAACATCGTTAGGAAGCATGGTTTTTCCCTAAATATTAAGGATATGTGAAAAAATAGACTGTATATTTATACTGTTTATTGATAGGTAATTTATATAAAACACAAGTCACAAAAATAATATCTATGTGCTATAAATTCAATTTAAAAAAATATTTGATACAATAATTTATGAAATTACTAACTAAACATATTGGTAAAATAAGTTAACATAAATAACAAAAGAACATAAAGAAAAATAATTCAATTTTTCAATTTTTTTACAACTTTTGTTGTCGGACTCCATTTCCGATTCAGAGTCCAGATTGGATATATGTACCTACAAACTCGAACTCAGTTTCCGGAAATTGTATTAGGTCGAGAGTTTCAGCAAAAAATGTTGTCTTCCTTTTGGCACCTAACTTCGGCCTTTGTGCACTTGTAAAAGGATCCGAAGAAAGAACAAGCATATTAAGGATATCTTGATTAGAATCTAATTGCCTGCTTCTTTTCCGCGAATGATGTTCCCGGAACCTCCGGAAATATTTGTTTCGAGACTCTGAGGCTTCTTCCGAGAGAGTCCCAATCGGGACAATTTTTTTTTCGATTATGTCAGCTCCGTGTATTAATAGTTTATGTACGGTTGATGACATGTAGGTCACCAGTCATATCTTTAAATTTGATGACATCGATCTTCTCACCAGATGTTATTGCTTGCAAAATAACAGCAAATCTTTTTATCAGGTTTTGATCTAACCCAGTAATAGCTGCAGTTTTATTGGGAAACTCGAAAAACTTTATTGCGGTATTCACGTCATTGGTAGTTCCCGAGCCTTGTTTCACTATATAAACCAACAGATCGAGCTCCTTTTTAAAATTCTGAAGTTTTTAAATTCCTTTTGTGTCGATATTATTATATGTCCGGTTATGTTGTAATCATACTTTTAGGGTATGATCAATTAACAATTTCATTCCCCTATCTTTCAAAAAGAAGCGGCATGGGCACTTTGACACTGATATTCAGCTATTTGGTCATCATCATCTGCCTAGCCTTTTCCCAAATATATTGGGGTCGGCTTCCAGTCGAACTAGATTCAGCTGGACATCAGTATTTTACATGGAACGACTACCTGTCGGAGTAATACGATACCCCATGGTAAGACTGATTGCCAGACTTTAGAGCTTCTGACTAACATAAACGACTGTCAAAGATCTACAAATGACAACCGGAACCAACGGCTTTACATGCTTTCCGAGGCACGGAGAAAACTCGCTATGACAGATGGTCACCCATCCACAGACCAACCACGGCAAGCGCGGCTTAAACCGAAAGATCGGCCTGTGCGGCTGTGATTATTTAGTCAAGAGCTACTATATTCAACTTTTTGGTATTGTTGGAAAATTTTACAAGATCAAGAGGATACTACACACCTCTGTCTAGTCCCTCAGGTCTTTAGGGGTGATGCTATTTTATGTTTAGACTTGTTAAAGCTCTGAATTCTTCAACTTAAACACTAAAAGGAACGTTTCATATGTAAAAATAAATAAAAATATTTTGACGATTTTTTTAAAAAAAACGGCATCTCCAACCATTATGTAACGTATGTCAAAAAATCATAAATAATTAGTACTATAACCCCCTATAAGGATATTACGGTTAACTCTGCCGTTTTAGAGATATTTCGATTTTTCATACTAGCTCCATACAACATTTTCGTAAAAAAATTATAATTCCTTCGTTTTTGTGCAGAATCAATTCTGGTGTCATTTTTGTATATTGTTATTACTAATAGAAGCGATATCCGGCATAAAAACTGGCACTTGCAAAATAAAATGCCTAAGTCTATGAAAGCCGATTTTCGACCCACCGTGCGCCGCCGCGCCGTCACCGCTCCGCCACCGCGTCTCTTTTACGTGTTTACCTTCGTCACCTTACAAGGTCAAGTTTATCAACACCTTTAGGATATGCTCGTGAAAAGAGAAAGCTAGGCTCCAAAGATAAAAAAGACATCTCTTTTATTGTTAATGGTAATATCAATTAGGGATTTTTAAGGTATCATTAGGGCTCCAGACAAAACCTAATGATCAAAGATGTGATCTTAATTATGATGTCCTTAAGCAGAATGAAACATTGAGTACCTAATTGGCGTTACTTTGTCCATTACGTTGCAAAGTTATAATATTACTTTTAAAGATGTCATGAAAACTCTAATGGATGGATAAATGTTTTTTGCTTATTCACACAAAAATCACTGCACTGATTTAGATGAAAATTGACTCTCCAAAAAAGTTGAAAATTTATTTCTAACAGAGTGGAGGCCTGTGTCCCAGCCGTAGGAACATTAGCACAAAAATATGATAAACAGTGTGTTTTTACAGTGACTATAATAATGTAATAATATTTTACACAAATACCTACAACTACATTCTACCGTATGATTATGAGTTTTAATAAAAACTAAGCACTTTATACCTGAGTATTAAATTCTTAGCCTTTTATAGCTTTTCAATATAAAACTAGGACATATTTAAATTTTGCTCATAATCTCTTTACACTATAAAATAGTTTCCTATATTAAATTCCCGGTTGCGATGCATAATGAAAAATGTTTGCAATATTCTGTCGTAAACATTAAAACAGCTGTAGAGACATTAATTTATGATCTCACCTGAAGGCCCTGGGGGCGCGGAGTCATTAATTTATGAACTAATTATTTATTAATTTACTTTAATCTTTAAGTTTTTAAACGAAGATATAGGCCCGTACCAATGTAACTCAAAACTTTTAAGGTAAGGCGAAATAATCTCAGCCGCACAGGCTGATCTTCCGGGTTACGCCGCGCTTGCCGAGGTTGGTCTGTGGATGGGTGACCATCTGTCATAGCGAGTTTCCTCCGTGCCTCGAAAAGCACGTAAAGACGTTGGTCCCGTTTGTCATTTGTAGATCTTTGACAGTCGTTACTGTTAGTCAGAAGCTCTAAAGTCTGAAAATCAGTCTTACCATGGGGTATCGTATTACCCAGTTACTGGGTTGTAGAGGTCCGACAGCCAGTCGCTCCATGTAAAATACTGATATCCAGCTGAATCTGGTTCGACTGCCGACCCCAATATAGTTGGGAAAAGGCAAGGCAGATAAGTCATCAGGACCAAGGGTTGTGTTGTCATTAATTTTTAGTTGGTTCCTTTAACTAAACATATACATGAATCGTAATTTTGAGGACTCCATTCCTCAATAAACAATTCAATCTCATTATAGATCTACGAGTAGTCAATTTGTAAAGAGACTTCAAAATTAGATCATTTACACAAGAATGACCAAATTGTGAGAAAAGGCATTGATTGAAAACCAGTCTGGTCATATTTGAAGTGAATTGTTGAAAATATGGATACTAAATAATGTTGTTATCATCTTCAGCTGGAAGTCCTCCACTGCTTAATATAGGCCAACCCCTTAGTCCGGCACGCCGAAAGATTACACCACTAGCATCCACCAATTGCTAGCGACGTCCCGATATCGTATGGCCACCTAGTAGAAGGCCTATCTACGCTACCCTTTCGGTTTGTGGTCGCAAATGGAGGAGGGAAGTGCTTGCTGTTAATAATGTTTTAAACCTTAATTGATATGAAGAAGGTCGTCTTTCTTGCAGTCTGGTTGCGTAATTAAATATCGCATCATCTAATATGTTTCATCATTTTAGGAAATGGTTGTTAACCAACCATGGTTTTTGCGTTTCACTAACTCTTATTAAGGGGTAATTGTAAATGTACACTCACTACATTCTATTATTTTTCTGTCTGCACTCTTATGGAATCTCTCAGCAATTTGTATGCGATTAGATGTGCAGTATTTTAGAGAGCCAGCTTTTGGCTATTTTCAACTATGTTGGTGGCTGCCAGTCTAACTAAGACAAGTTAAGACGTTAAGACTTATTGTTATTAGAGTAATTGGGTACTTTCTTGTGCTTATTTTTATGCAAAAATAATAATATTCTTATCTTAAACGAGATCACAGAAAATAAAATTCAATAAACTTAAAGAAAAACAAAAGATAACACTCTATGACTGACGTAACCAAATTCAATTTTTACTTATTATCTCTAACTTTATCCCAGTGAATTTTAATAAAATTCTCGTTATCACTAAGTCAACGTTTCCATTTCGTTTACGTCGTAACCTAAGCTTTACAATTGTATAAAATTGCTACCCGGACGAAACCGAGACCCTTTTTTTTTGCGTGGTAAAATCATCCAATGAGACCTCCCGCCCTGTTTGGAACGGAAGGTACTACCATACTTATAGTGACTAAAATCCACGGTGTTTCTTCAATAGCCTCTTACAATGTACACAGTGGTTACTTTTTTAGACAGTTCAACGACACCCGCAGGCGTTTGCCCCTCTATAGGGCTCCGTCTGTTTGTTGACAGTTTTTTGGTGGAACACGACGCGCCGTAGACCAGGGTATGGTCCATGATTAAACGGCGTGTCACACATAACTAGCCGTCCGATTGACTCATGCAAAACTAATTTGGTTGCAGTTGAATAAACAGTGTTCAAAACTGTCATAGATTTTAAGAGGATCGTCTACCGAGCGCTCGTCCGTACTAAAAGAGAAAAGAGTGCTTCTGACACAGTAAAAATCTAGGTTTATAGGTTTTCTTTTTTTTCAAAAGTATCTCTTTGGCGCCTGTAACTTTCAAACTATTATAAATTTTGAAAAAAAGATAACCTATTAACCTAGTTTTTTACTGTGTAGGAAGCATTCTAAAAATCATTGAGATAGGATAACATTTAAGGGGTAGGAAAACGTTTTCTCTTTTAGTTTGGCGAGCGCTCGGTTGACGATCCTTATAAGGGTGTTTTTTATTTTTCTAAAGCAATATCCAAAGCTTTCAGGGCATGCTAGTTATTAATAAAACAGTAAACCAATCAATTAGAGCCGATAAAGTGTGACTAGTTAGAGATAAAAGGGCGCAGGCGTTTGAGTAAATAGTGATATTCTCTGCGGGACTGTTATCTCGCTCTCTCACGCGATGATACGGTGTAAATGGTCAGTAAATTGATACTATTTATAAAACTGGGTGAGAAAATCTATTTTTTACTCAATGACTTTAACCAATTCCGTATTAAATGTCAATATTTGTGAAATTAAGGAAATTGCTTTTAGAAATTTTGACACAAACGCCATGATTGCGGATGAACTGAAGCCTTACCACGAACTCTTAACGGGATGCAGTTAAGGCTGTGAGAAAAAGAAAGAGATATACAGGTCGTCTAGTGCCATCTCTTTCCCACAGCCTAAACTGGATCGCGTTAAGAGTTTATGGTAGGCCACCTGAAGTAATAGCGACCTATTTTTATTCGCCATTTTTAATTTTATCGAAATGACAACCAAAGCAATAGCAAACATAGGGCTAGATTTTGCTGTGAACATTTTCAAGATCTTACTAGCGAACGCTCTAGTCGGTGGTCGTCAAAAATGTTTTTCATGAAGATGTCAAACTTGACTGTCGGCTCGGCAATGCTCGCTTGAACGTTCTTGTTTGTTTCTCTGTCATGTATCATTCGCAAGAATGCTCATTACAAATGAATGTTCAAGTTTATCAGCGCCTTAAACGTTTAAGGAAATAAATGAAACATATATTTTTATTTAATACACTTCACGACCCATTGGTCATTCATTACTGTAAATACTTGACAAAATTCTATTTACTCTAACTGTATTATAACTTTATAACGTAATACATTCTTAAATAATTTATAATAAAACTCAAATTTATATAAATTAACGGCATTCAATTTAAATGGTTTCCGCAAAAAATAATACATACCAATCTAAACATTTGTTATTTTCGCAAATTATTAACTTCTCAACTCCATTCTACCGCAAAATCCGCACTTGTAAAAAATGTTAAACCATAAATTTTTGCATAAAGTTGTATGTTTTATTTAAAAAAAAAACATTAAAATTATTTTATACATTTCAAACGATTTACATAATTTGTAAACCCAACACAACAAACTCGTTTCGCAGTAAATAATTTATCTCAAAATTGAAACTACTGCTGTAGTTTCCAAGAGAAATAATGCGAACGGTCTATTTCTATATTTCTAATTGGACGAATAGCTGGAATTTTGTGAGTATTATGTACTCGGTAGTTAGGATTTATTCTGAATTCTAGTTGATTTATTTGTTTTCCGGTATTTACTTTGTTCTTGTAATAAGAGCACGAATTGCATTCATTTTCTTGTTGTTTTGTTTTCAAAGATATGGGGAACCAGACGTTGAGAAAACATTAATAATAAGAGTTATTTTTAAATTCAATGGAAAATGGATTTAAGAAATTAATAGGGTTTTTAGTATCCATCTTTCTGTAGGTACTTCTTCAACTGTTAGCCAATTTAATTCAATGCTCAGTGAAATCTCCACTTTTAGCTTCATAGTTATCAGCATAATATTATTCAAAATTTTTGAGTCTTTTACTGCTGCGTTTGCTACACAAGGTGTAAATATCTGTATGATTTCCAAGTAGTTGTTCTGGATTCAGCGTTTGTGTATGTGAGTTTGTATGTTTGTTAACGCACCCATGATACAGGAGAATTTCCAAAAGTAAAAAAAAGAAAATTACGTTGCATTCAACACTGACATCTTGTTTAATTCTTTGTTCAAGCGTTGATTAGGTAATCGATGATCAAGTTAAACTATCTTTAAAAAATATCTTCATAACCAATAAAGGTTTGTTAATCTTTAGTTAGTTCACTTAGCAAAATGGGTACCCGTACCTAAATAAATCCATGTGGGATGTCCAAAACCACAGCTTTTTGTACAATGGAGACTATTTATACTATAATAAACGTTTCTGTGGCCGCTTAGTGGTGAACCACCGCGGAATATTATTGTGGAATATTATTATCTTTGTTTTAATTACTATAATAAATGCGAGCTTTTAAGAGGATTAATAGATATATTAGTATAATATTTAGATCCATTCATATCCCTAGATATTTATGACTTACTCTTTAACCCAAAAACTAACGAATTTTAATGATTATAAGTATATGCTTCAGAGAAAACTCCTGACATCACTACCAAAGGTGGTGATGATATGAGATTTTTATGAAGGTGACTGTATGTTTGTTTTTTAATGTTTTTGAAAAACATCGCCCCACACTAGGAATTTCTTCTATATCGTGCGTTTACAAACATATAAACTCACAAACACAAAGGCCTAGACCCGAAACAACTACTTGTAGATCATACAAATATTTGCTCCGTGCGGGAATCCAACCCGCGATACGCGGCGTAGCAGTCCAATCACTCAGACTAACCGTGCTATCAAATATATATCAAACGTACACAGACAGACTTTTCTTTGTAATTTCAAATTTTTTTCAGACTTTAGATTTTGACAATGTCAGTTTTTTATGACCTGCCCACCGCATCGCTCACCCGTCGTGATTTATGCCCGTTATGCTATTGAAATTTGATACAGTGCAAACCTAGCTCTTAGACAAAGTGCTCTTAAAATTTGTGTGATACTTCCTGGCCGCGCCACAGTCGCATTTTGAATCGGAGTTAATAAGAATAAATGTTCATAAATTGTTCATTATTGTTCTAAATATAAAAAAAATTGTACGTGAAAGATTCACGAGATATTCAACAAAATTGGTGGCGCGGCCATGGAGCATGCTTCCTGGCCGCGCCACCACCGTACACTGCAACCAATAGGATATTTATGTGCAAACTTAATGCTAAACAATTGTACGAAAATTGTTCATTCTATTGACGATTAGAAAGACTGCAAAAAGCCATTATCAATATGATAAATATCGAAACTTTAAAATTGGTTATACCAATTCTAATAACAGTAGGTAATGTAGGTATTATCGTAAAAAACAAATTAAAAGGCTTTCTTAGGGACTGTTACGTCAATACTGAATACTTTTTGCAACTACCTACATAATATTATGTAGGGGAATCTAAATCTAAATATATATAACTCATAGGTGACTGACTGACATAGTGATCTATCAACGCACAGCCCAAAGTCCTAAACCACTGGACGGATTGGGCTGAAATTTGGCATGCAGGTAGATGTTATGACGTAGGCATCCGCTAAGAAATGATTTTGATCAATTCTACCCCCAAGCGGATAAATAGGGGATGAAAGTTTGTATGTATTTTTGTCAATTATATGAAAATACATTAAGTTCCGACATCCACGCGAATGAAGTCGCGTCCACAGCTAGTTAATACTAAGACGGGTAGCCCGCCTAGAACGGGTATGCATTTTAAATTATGGATAAGAATGTGCCCGTACGCCGCCCGCCGCCGCCGCATACCCTAGACGGGCTACCCGTCTTAGGCTTACTTCCCCTAAGTATTGTTTATTTCTAGTCTACCCACTGCAATAGCAAATAATTGCGATATTTTGTAAAAATCGTGTTCCTATTTACTGTGTGTTACGTGTTCTTATTTTTTTTAAGTGCGAAATATATACATTATATAGTTTCGCACTTAATAGGTTGGAATTAGAGAGAGTTCTGTAAAAACTTGCATCGAAATGTTAATGTTAATAATATGGATCTTCCTAAAAAATAAACATACCATTTTAATTCATCATCAGCAGCCTTTAAATGTTCCCCACTGACACAGGCCTCCTGTCTGAGAGTGGGCCATAATCCACCACGCAGGCCCAGTGCGATTTTTGATTCTAGGACATGCCGGTTTCCTCACGACGTTTGCCTTCACCGTTTTGAGAGCAGTGGTGATGAAGTAAATTACACACTGGGTTCGAACCCGCGACCTACAACTCGTAAGTCGGGATTGATACCACTGGGCCACCACTGCTCTTCATCATTGATTCATTTTTATTAGTAGTATTTAATTCATAAAACAAATTAACAAACATTAAGAACTTATTTATTTATCACTATCACTACATAGTATAAATCAAAGTCACTTTCTCTGTCCCTATGTCCCTATGTCCCATTGTATGCTTAAATCTTTGAAACTACGCAACGGATTTTGATGCGGTTTTTTTTAATAGATTGAGTGATTCAAGAGGAAGGTTTATATGTATAATAACATTCATTAAATAGTGGAGAAGTACTGTTATTTTTGAGGTTTCTAATGTGATGTCGTAAATAATTATTTTTTTCCGCTTACACTGCAAACGCAGGCTGAACCTACGAGTTTTATCAAAATAATGTACTAAGTATTGTACACATTGAGAAGGTCTACAGAAAAGTCCGTGATGGTATATGTCTATCTCTTATGGATAACCCACAATAACTTTTTTTGCCATTTACTTTTTACGACAAATAATGGCTAATTTTCGAAGCGATTTTAACCAATACAGCATTAATCCTTAACCAATTAAATACCTTGAATACATTGTTCATTTATTATAGATCTTTATGGCCCTTTACACCGTATGATGTAAGTGAATATTTTCGAAGATATTACAGATTTAAAAATTGCGGGACGTAGCGTTTGCGGCGGTACCGGCTGGCCGCCCGGTGCGGCAAGAGCGACTTTGTTTTATACTATGTAGTGATTCTGTAATATGTTGTAAAAATAAAATAAATAGTTAAAATGTAAAAAGTAAAAATGTAGTGTATGAATTTAGATATTCCAAAGATAGCAGGAAATCTTCATGGTATAGGGAAAGGGGGATTGTTTTACTCCAAATTTAACGCGTGCGGGCCACGGGCAGTAATGAATAAGTCAATACTACTGGATCGATTTTAATCACATAGGCTATATATTTTATACCCGTGCGAAGCCGGAGCGGGCCGCTATGTTTTTAAATACAACGTTCACAGTTTTTCTGCAGTGTATTTAGTATCAGTATCAAACTGTGAAAATTTAAAAGAAATAGGATTGATTCTACACCCATTCGTAAGGGTAGGTTTGCATGGAGAAGAACGGGCAAGAAACTTCGTACTTACTCTTTTAACCGAGGAAAAAAAGAAGGAAGGTTTTCAATTCGACATTGTAATTTTTTGTTTTGTGCGAGAGGCGATGCGTCCTGCAGGCACAAATTCTAAATCTTCACATTCTAATCCATAATTTAAAATGCATACCCGTTCTAGGCGGGCTACCCGTCTTAGTATTAACTAGCTGTGGACGCGACTTCATTCGCGTGGATGTCGGAACTTAATGTATTTTCATATAATTGACAAAAATACATACAAACTTTCATCCCCTATTTATCCGCTTGGGGGTAGAATTGATCAAAATCATTTCTTAGCGGATGCCTACGTCATAACATCTACCTGCATGCCAAATTTCAGCCCAATCCGTCCAGTGGTTTAGGACTTTGGGCTGTGCGTTGATAGATCACTATGTCAGTCAGTCACCTATGAGTTATATATATTTAGATTTAGATTCCCCTACATAATATTATGTAGGTAGTTGCAAAAAGTATTCAGTATTGACGTAACAGTCCCTAAGAAAGCCTTTTAATTTGTTTTTTACGATAATACCTACATTACCTACTGTTATTAGAATTGGTATAACCAATTTTAAAGTTTCGATATTTATCATATTGATAATGGCTTTCTAATCGTCAATAGAATGAACAATTTTCGTACAATTGTTTAGTATTAAGTTTGCACATAAATATCCTATTGGTTGCAGTGTACGGTGGTGGCGCGGCCAGGAAGCATGCTCCCTGGCCGCGCCACCAATTTTGTTGAATATCTCGCGAATCTTTCACGTACATTTTTTTTTTATATTTAGAACAATAATGAACAATTTATGAACATTTATTCTTATTAACTCCGATTCAAAATGCGACTGTGGCGCGGCCAGGAAGTATCACACTAAAATTTACATGATGTGTTCACTGGATACACCACCCATAATTATTATAATATCTGGTTGACCGAGATTCGCTCGGTTTTTTGCTTTTGGCCCTCATCGTCATGGCGTTATAGATGGCGCTTCTTAAAACGCGGTTTTTAAAATGTCTATATCTTGGGAACCGAGCTTTTCTCGAAACTAGGACCTTGATAAATCGATTCCTTGAGCCGAAAAACCCCTAATCTGTAACTTTCATGAAAATCCTTGGAGCCAAATAAATATATATACAAGAATTGCTTTTTAAAGATATTAGATATTACCTTTGCAGTACGTACAAAACCAACAGGTACACACACACAGCCACACAATTCCAATATGAATTACATCACATCCCTATTAGAAACATGACATTTAACAGCGATTTCAATAACACACCAGCGAATTTATGGCAGCCCTATCAGAGATCAGGTCATACCCTTCGGGAAGTTTCAAGTAGATCGCTATTCAATTTCCTTTGCAATGGGGTGACGACAGCAAACCGTGTTAGGGCTGCCGAAACAATTGTATTTGGGTCTATATTATTACGTAAATATTAAATGTAGGAGAAATCAGTACCCTTAGCACGAATTTTCAGTATTTGAGACGTTAAGTAAACTGGGACTTTGACAATTTCAAATTGACAATTTTCAAGGAAAAAATTAGTTCCTTCTTTGCACAATAGAGGCGCTGTTCCATTTTTTCATACAAGAAACGCTGTAAATACTGTAAAGTAAAAGAGTGAAAATTCGTGCTAAGGGATACCTACTATTCAACATGCTCGTAAGTCTCAAGTTTATACTTGAGACTTCCCAAGACATTTTATAATGTCTTGGGAAAAGAAGGTTATGGCAAAAGATAAAAATACTGTAGATTTTTTATAACTTTGCCCCACACTAGGAATTTCTCCTTGTACCGAGTCTCCCGTTTCCATGTTTTAAACGCACCCAGCTTTTAAAAACATAGAAACTCACATACAAAGAAACAACAGAGCAAATCACAATAATACTTGACGCTGTGAAGCGGGGCTCCGTCAAGTATGGCATCCTCTTCTAACTTTAAAAGTTTTCAGTTATTTAGGATTAAATAATGCTAACTTACTATCAGGTAACGTTAAGGGCTATTGAAGGACACCATGGATTTTAGTGAAGGGAAGAGCAGTGGTGGCCCTGTATTATCGGTCCCGACTTACGAGTTGTAGGTCGTAGGTTCGACGCCCGCCAGGCGCTTTACTTTGTGTAATTTATTTCAACACCACTGCTCTCAAAACGGTGAAGGAAAACATCGTGAGGAAACCGGCATGTCCTAGAACCAAAATTTCGAAGACATGTGACATCTACCAATCCGCAGTGGGCCCGCGTGGTGGATATGGGCCTCTCACAGAGAGGAGGCCTGTGTCCCAGCAGTGGGTACATTATAGGCTGATGATGATGATGATGATGAACGTTAAGGGCTATTAAAGGACGGAATAATGGATTTTAGTCAGTACGAGTCGGACAGTCCCTCCCGGTCTGTCCTGGGTTCCCAGACTCAAAATTTGATGATTTCACTACGCTAAAAAAAAGGACAACTATTCCAGTTACTAACTCTATAAAGCCCAGGCAATAAAGTTCTCTCGGTATATAAACTCTAATTGCCGGTCAGTTGTCAGCAACAGCCAACCATTTCTCACGCAAAATGACAGGGTTGCAACTAAAATTTTGGGCTCATACGACGTGCATCACAGCGCATTTTTTATTCACTCCACTTAATCCAAAAGCTTTCCTTTCAAAACGATGCATTAGTAGTTTCAAAGATGTGTAATCACATTACATCATGAGCTCTCTAAGGGTATTGTAATAAAACATAGTATCCCTTGCACTCACCAAAAAAGGTGTGTCACAGTTCAACCTCTCATTTAGCTGATGTATATTGAACCCAAAGACCTTTTGTATTCAAAAGATCGCTGCTCGTTTATTTAGGGAAGGGAAAAAAGTATTGAGAAAACACGTATTTCGGCTATTTCGGGTTGACTCTGTATTTTCCGTTGAGTGAATGAATTGCATTGTGAGTGGAGGTTTTAATACTTTGAAGTGTATTGACATGTCAGGAAGTGTAATTAAAGATTGTTTGGTCAGACGAAATACCTTACAAAAAAGATTCTCTTGTTACTTTCAACCACATTAATGAGATCATTCTGCCCACCTATTTTATTGTTTCCGCAGTCTTCCATCTTGTTAGTGGTCTCCATTCCATCATTTTCTTCTTTCATCTTCGTGTAAGTAGTCTACGGCATGCCTACATAATCTGTCCACTTCTACTTTCGTTTTATTAGTCTTGATACCTGTATTTTTCTTCTGTGGTTTGACAATCATTTTTATTTAGCCATAAGTTCGCATTAGACTACTATATATCCTATTCCTATATACCCTTTGCACGAATTTTCACTCTTTTACTTCACAGCGTCTTTCCAGTATTTACAGCTTTTTGTATGAAAAAATTTAACAGCGCCTCTGGTGTGTGAAAAAGAACTTATTTTTTCCTAGAATATTTTCAATTTGAAATTGTCAAAGTTCCAGTTTTCTTTACGTCTCAAATACTGAAAATTCGTGCTAAGGGTACAGGGTGATGGCAAGCGATGATGTGTCGAAGCTTCTGTATTTTTCTTACGTCGATTTTGTAAGCATTCTAAATAATCCTCTTTTACGAAGGTAAATGAATACCGCAGCAATCCATTAATGAATGCAAAAACATTACCTAATTAAAACTAGAGTTGGCGCATGAAACATTTCTGAAACTCCAGTGTGCAGCCAGCATTTATTACGGTACTGAGTTACCAACTAATATTAGTACGAAATACAAAATTAAATGATAAACTTCGAAATCAAATTATCTATACACTATGGGACCACGATAAAGATGTACATGTTAATGACAGCCATCTGGTTATTATCGGCTTATGTTTAACTTACCACCAGATATAGCAACATAAGACAAAAATAGTAAATGATCACCAAAATGAAACCCGCATTTTAATGTAAAATTATAAACAGTTTTAACATTTCGCTATCCTATTTAATCAAAATGACTCCAAATTAAACATTGTCAACCCAA
This sequence comes from Agrotis segetum, assembly GCA_036375495.1. Classification (NCBI taxonomy): domain Eukaryota; kingdom Metazoa; phylum Arthropoda; class Insecta; order Lepidoptera; family Noctuidae; genus Agrotis; species Agrotis segetum. The sequence goes on along the minus strand of JAQSVV010000209.1, from coordinate 260,352 downwards.
AAGTAGTAAATGATCACCAAAATTGCCTGTGTTCCGCCAAATATACTGAATGTGCACCAAAATATGTTCATTAAAATATGTCATAACGAGGTGTAATAAAAAAAAATCTACCTAAGCAGGGTCGACGAAGCCCCGCTTGGCGGGGCTTCTATTTCTGTGTACAAGGTTTAAAGGAACCTAACCAAACCGAACTTCGGGGTGTCCCTGAAATCTAGCTAAAGCGAGTTTTAGATTTGGTGACCATTTATTACACATTATTTTGCTCGCTAAGATTTGATGATCATTTACTATATTTGGTGTTCGAATACAATTTTATTTTAAGTGTAGTAGCTAAGGTTATCAAAGCATTTTATGATGGTCATTATATCTAATCCCGTTATTATCTTGCGTAAGGTATTGTCCGTACTATTATGCAAGTGTTAGAAATGCGTGCATGAAGCCACAATGTGGCGATAGCTTCACCCTTACGGCACGTTCACCACCTTTCAGCTGTGAGTGGTGACCTAGCGCGGGCGGTAAGTTTAAATGTTTGAAACACGCCACGCGGTGCCGCCAATGGTGAAGTCGCGTACTTGCAAATTATTCTTTTTTAAACCTCCCCACACTAGGAAGTTCTTCCTGTATCGTGGGTGCGTTTACAAACATGTAAAGTCACATACACAAACGCCTAGACCCGAAACAACTATTTGTAGATCATACAAATATTTGTTCCGTGTGGGAATCGAACCCGTGACACGCAGCACAGCAGTCCTCAGCCACTGCGCTAACGTGTTTAACCAAGCGCTAACCGTGCCGTCAATTAATCTCTTATTCGCGTAACCGTCGTAGTGCTCACCACTAAAACCAAAGTCGTGAAAGCACTAAGTAGATACCACTTGAAGAGCTCGAGACTAGATAAACAAGCCGCATGGATCGAATTTCAAGGTTAAGCCGTTCTTGCCAAAGTCGGCTGTGGATGGGCGCGATAACGAGTTCCTCCGTGCCTTTGAAAGTGCGTTAAGCCGTTGATCCCGCCCGTGCTTGTATCTTTGACAGTCGTTACTGGGGTCAGTGCCCGCAAGTCTGACAACCAGTCTTACGTATTGTTCGGTTTTAAACTGTGTTGCAGGGTTTTAATAGGCAGACGCTCCACGGGAAGTGGATTTAAAGAAAACCCAAACATGATTGGGAATTAGCTAGTGATAAACGAAAATCTGTAACTGGAATCCCAACCCTACGCAGCATGGAACATCCCTAGAGGAGCGGGCAGAGAGAAGTCAGGATGACGTATGTCAGCGCGGTGTGATTTGACAATACCGGCAAATTCAAGTTGCAAGATGATAATTATATTTTAATAAATTAATTGTATATTCAGTAATGATTCAGTTTTCCATTTAATACTAGGCAGACGATTACAATATGTTTGTCGACACGGTTGTACGCAGTGATCGAGCGATCGACTCCCGCGCTGCATGTCATTTGTTTCAGGCTGTTTGTGATTTGAGTTTAAAGCTGTTGACAGACAGTTTTTGTTTGTAATGTATGGAATTGTTTGAAGCCAGTCACATAGACTATAGGATCGCTTTCACTTTTCTATGTGATTGGATTAAAAAAATAGTTTGTTTGACCACAGCTTAAATGTTTCATTACGAACTACAACTCAGAAGAAATTCCCGGTGCAGGATCACGTTTTAAACAAAAATACGTAGGTCACGGCATAAGTCTTGTCGTTGAGCACTTAAACATACCGCAGCGTTGATTTGTTTACGTTATTACAAAGTACCCTCTTTGTATAGTCTAAGTACAAAATATAGACTGTTAACTATTGACTCAATTTATTCAGTGATTTTTGTAATACGACGCTATGGAGTCGTTCCCAGCTGTCGGATATCGCGCTATTATTTTCTACAACTTTCGCCGCGGATTATCTACTAAACAATGTGAAGAAGAAATGAAAAAAGTGTTTGATAGGGATTGCCCGTCCTTAAGAACTATTGAGAGATGGTATTTAAATTTTGAGCGTGGGCTGTTTAATTTAGAAGACGATCCTCGTTCAGGCCGGCCGACAGAAATCATGACCGAAAAAAACATTGAACTTGTGAGAAAAGCTATAATCAAAGACAGACGAATAACTTATAAACAATTAGCTGAAACTCTGAAGATCTCTGAACGAAGTATTGGAAGAATTATATCAAACCATTTAAATGTTAGAAAACTTTGTACCCTGTGGATACCTCACGAGCTAACCGACGCTCAACGGGAGGCACGCGTAATTTGGTGCAAAAAAATGTTGAAAGATTTCGAACCGGGAGAACATGGTGCTGTAAATTCAATCATCACAGGTGACGAAAGCTGGCTGTATTTTTTTGATGTACTATCTAAATCACAGAGCAAGGTATGGGTCTTCGAAAATGAAGATCAACCGATACAAGTGAAAAAATCACGGTCGGTCGGAAGAAGAATGATTGTGTCTTTTTTTCGTAAAACGGGTTTAGCAGCCAATGTTGCGCTAGATAAGCAGAAGACAGTCACAGCTCGTTGGTATACTGAAGTTTGTTTGCCACAGTTATTTAGAGCGTTGAAAAATCTCAAACCAAAGTCCCCTATGCGCTCGTGGTACCTTCATATCGACAACGCTCCAGCGCATCGTGCCCAGCTTACTCAACAGACTTTTCAAGAAACTGGAATCCGAGTATTGGACCATCCACCTTACAGTCCTGACTTGGCACCATGCGGCTTTGGTCTTTTTCCGTTTGCAAAATCACAACTAAAAGGACGTAAGTTTGCTTCGGAGGAGCAGTTGATCGAGGCGTGGGAAACAATATGTGATTCCATTGAAAAAGAAAAATGGGAGCATTGGTTTAATGACTGGTTCTTGCGTATCAGAAAGTGTATTGAGTGTGGTGGAAAATATTTCGAAAAACAGTAAATACTTTTTTCATACGACAAGACTTATGCCGTGACCTACGTAAATTAATACAAACAAACAATCAAAATGTTTAATTATTTACCTAGACATTTTGAGCATAATATACCTACTCATTTATTTCCCCTGCCCTAGAATGTTGTTATAAAAATAAAAGAGTTAAATTATACTCAAAACGTTTACAAAGAGATGAAACTAAATATTAATTACACCTTGTTCTCTAAATACAGCCTTTGTTCTCACTCTCAAAGGTACAATAAGAGATGTTTCACATGAAACCTTTGAACGGACGTTTTCTTCGCTTTTTGAATAGTTCAAGTAGAAAGAGGTTTTGCTGTACTTTGTGTGAATGTTCTTTAACTTTATTACTGTGTTGCCAAAGAAAATATTTTGTGTATTTTTAATTACGAGTGTGTTTTCGTTTCTTGTGTTTCGTAAAGGCTTTTATTCAGGTAACGTTTGACATATTTAATTAAAAAATAATTAAATACTTCCAACGAGCTACGAGTTCTCGTACCGACACAATAGACATACTGTATATTACCGCACTTTAGAAAAAAAAAACAGAAAATAATTTGAAAAACCTGAGTTAAAACCCAATTTGTGAGCTCTTGTCTTACTAATAATAGTTGAACGTAAGCTATTTGAGATATCAAGTGGCCTACCCTGAACTCTTGAAGCGGGAGTCTTTATGCTGTAGGAAAGAGAAGGCACTAGACGACTTTTATAGCCCTGTCTCTTTCCCACAGCCTAAACTGGATCGCGTTAAGAGCTCGTGGTAAGGCTCCTGAAAACTATTAATTTCTAAAGTGACTTTTTCTGTCTCTTTTTTTTCCGACGCGTGTCGTATACGAAAAGCAAAGAGCCAACATTCAATGAAGAATGAATGGGGTACATATTTGAATATCGAAGATTAAAATATCTACGCTTAAAATATCGATGTTGAAAATATCGAAAATGAAAATATCGAATGACCATAAAATCGAAAATTAAAATATCGAAAGTTTAAAATATCGAATGATTAAATGATCTACGTCCAATAAATCTAAAATCTAAATATCTACAAAAGTTACATCTGAGACGTCAATTAAACACGGAGATGGATAGCTGACTGGTTTATTCATATTGAGCGCATACCCACATTAATAAATAACAAATAGACACTATACCTTACACTTTTCCCCCCTAAGATTAAATGTTAACTAATCAAAACTATTAACTACCAAAAAATATAAAACACAGTATTTTAATCTAAACATATAAACACCTCTTAAAAACAGTCTTAATTATTGAGACCCAATTTTGTCTTTATGAACTGCGCGCACATGCGCTCGTATGGTACGGGCCGAAGCCCCTGGAGGCGGCGGTGGCGGTGGGGAGCGCGACACAGCTGGCGCGGTCGCGGTCGAGTTTGCCAGGTTCGCACTGCCCTCCTCCACCTCCAACTCACTGGATGCCTCAGATGCATCCTCGAAAGCATCATTGTCATTATCCCCACCTTCCCCCTTCTGAGTACCGATGCTTGCTCGCGACATCGACAGTGATAACCGCGGTTTGTTTCTTAAGGGGACTATTTGGTCACGGTGTCTGCGCCACTCGACCCCGTTTCCCATGTCAATGCGGTATGACACCGGTCCCGTAGTTTTAGACACTGTTCCCGTGGACCACTTATTTGAATTCGAGGTGTAATCGCGTGCGAGCACCGGTTCTCCTACACGGATACTTGGTTGGGGCGTGCCTCCTGCATGTGCCACCTGGCGTTGCTGAGCCGCGCGCGCCACTTGCGCGACGTCCGGCCGTAACGCATCCAGTCTAGTCCTCATCCGACGCCCGATAAGCAATACTGCCGGTGGCACGCCCGTAGTTGAATGTTCACAATTGCGGTAATTGAATAAAAATGTGTTTAAAGCCTGTAGTACATTTTCACCACTAAGAACCGCTCTTTTAATGGCTTTCTTTACAGTTTTCACCGCATTTTCAGCGGCGCCATTACCCTGTGGCCTATATGGTGCCGTTGTCACATGTGCAACGCAATTTTTGTTGCAATAATTTTTAAATTCAGTCGATTGGAATGGTGGTCCATTGTCCGTAACGAGTTGCGAAGGTAGCCCAAACCTACTAAAAACTGTACTTAGAGCCGTGATAGTTGATTGTGCGTCTGTACGACCCATGGGAAGTGCCTCAATCCACTTCGAATGCGCGTCGACTATAATGAGATATTTTCTTCCTGAATATTCCGCAAAATCTGCATGTAAGCGTTGCCATGGTAACAGTGGAAATTCCCACGGATGCATGTCAGCCCGAGGCGCTGCATCCCGCACCATACGACATGGCTCACATGTGCGACACATGGTTTCAAGGTCATTATCTAAGGTCGGCCAATAAACATAATTACGTGATAAGCTTTTCATTTTTCGAACTCCTAAATGACCTTGATGGATTTCTTCTAGAATTTTTGTTTGTAGCGGTTTTGGTATTATGATTCGATATTTATATATGAGACAACCAAAATCCATTGTAATATCAGTTTTTCGTGCAAAATATGGTTTTTCTTCTTCGCAACTAGGTACGGACGGCCATCCAAACTTAACATATCCCAATATTCGCGATAATACGGCATCTTTATTAGTTTCTTTACCTACGTCATGGAAATTAACTGGCATATCTTGTTGTACTAAACTAACATAACTCATCGATTCGGTGGAACGGCGCTCCTGTGCTAAAGGTAAACGTGACAACGCGTCCGCTGGTCCGTTTTGTTTTGAGGTTATATATTTAATCGTAAAATCATACGCGGCCAATCGGGCAGCCCAGCGTTGTAAGCGACTGGCAGCAGTTTGAGGTATACCCACTTTCGCTCCAAATATGTAGCTTAGAGGCTGGTGATCTGTACGTAATTCAAATTTTCTACCGTACAGGTATTGATGGTGTCGAGTGATACCATAAAATATTGCCAAAGCCTCCTTATCAATCTGGCTGTAATTGCGCTCCGCGTCATTGAGTGTGCGCGACACGCAGCTGACCGGACGTTCACTGCCATCTTGAAAACGATGCGCCAATACTGCGCCTAGACCGTAAGCGCTGCTGTCCACCGATAGCACTAAAGGCCGCCCCTCTTCATAATGTGCGAGTACCCTGTCACCTGATAGAATCCGCTTCGCTTCTTTAAAAGCCTCATCGCACTCCTTACTCCAATTCCAACCGACACCCTTTTTTAAAAGTTCATGCAACGGATATAATAAAATGCTTAATTTGGGAATAAATTTGCCATAATAGTTAAGGAAACCAAGGAAGCTTCTTAATTGTGTGATATCGATAGGCGGTGGTGCCTTTACAATAGCGTCCACTTTCTGGGGATCCGGGCGCAGACCACTTTTATCAATAATGAACCCGAGATATTTAACGCTTGCTTGTAGGAAACAACATTTATTTAGTTTTACGGTTAAACCCATATCTTTTAATCTAACCAGTACTTGTCTTAAATTCACTAAATGTTCTGCTCTCGAAGCACCCGTCACACAAATATCATCAAGAAAAACTACCGTGCCACTCACGCCGCGCAATGTCTCCTCCATTAACTTTTGAAATTTTTCCGGAATGCAACACAATCCGAATGGCGTACGGCGATAAACAAATGTGCCGATGTGTGTAGTTATAGCTGTACACGGTTGTGAATCATCCGTAAGCATCGTTTGTTGATATGCGTGGGTTAGGTCAATTTTGGTAAATTCTTTTCCCCCACTTAGAGTTGCGAACAACTCTTCGATTCGTGGGAGAGGGTAAAACTCACGTTTAAGTTTAGGATTAATGGTCACTTTATAATCGCCACATATTCGAATATCGCCGTTCGTCTTGATAACGGGCACGATAGGCGTACCATAGTCAGAGTGCTCGACCCGGTAGATAGTGCCCTCGGCCTCCAGCCGCTCGAGTTCACGCTCAACACGCGCGCGCAGCGCAAGCGGCACGGGTCGCGCCCGCACGTACACGGGTTCCTGGTCAGTCAGTTGCAATTGGAGCAATTTTTTACATTTTCCTAGTTTGTCCGTAAAAACCTCAGGAAATTCTTTAGCTAATTGACTAATACATGGATCAGCAATGATATCATGAAAATTGATTTGTTTTACATTGAGGGACTTTAACCAATCCCTGCCCAACAATGGGCATCCACCATTTTTAATAACATAACAACGCACATTATTTGCCGTAACATTACCTAGCTTGACATTGACTAATATAAATCCTAATGACTCAATCCGCGTTCCTGCATAACATCGTAACATTAAATTATCGGATTGAATTTTTTTGTTTGGAAACATCTGTTTATAAAAGTCTTCACTAATCGCCGAAATGCGACTTCCAGTATCGATTTCACATTTAATTTCGTAACTGTCAATGTTCACACTAACAAAGTAAGGTTTGTTACCTTTAGACGTCAGTTCGATGTTGAACAAATCCTCGTCTCCCGAATCGTTTTCACTTACGTAGTTTTGCTTGTCATACCGACCACTATTACGCACCTCTTTGCACATCACTTTCAAATGTCCACGTTGGTTACACTCGTCACAGTTGTAATTGATGTACCGACATCTTTCCGGCCGATGTGGTTTCCCACACCGCCAGCACTGTTGAGTCGACGCGGCCTGCGCCGGTGCCGCCGCAGAGGTGCCCCCTCTCGCCGCCGCGCCGCTGCCGCCGCCAGCCCTAGCGCCTGGGTTGCGCCCCGGCCGGCGCGCTCCACCGCCACGTAGTCGTCCTGCGTCCGTCTTATGCAGGCCCTCGCCCGCCTCGCCGCCTGCACCTGAGGTCGTGACTGCGGCGGCGGTCGCCGCACTCACCTCCGCGTGCCTCTCTGCAGCCTCTAACGCCAGAGCCAGCTCCACAGCCTCCTTGTATTTAATATTTCTCTCCGCGAAAATACGCGATCGCATCGCACTGTTCGATAGTCCCGAAACAAATTGGTCACGAAGGTTTTCTTCTAGCATGGCACCAAAGTTACACGTGGTTGCGAGGTGTTTTAAATCTTGGAGGTAAACTGTCATAGATTCTCCATCACGCTGTCTACGCAAGCGAAACACGTGCCGTTCGGCAATCTCCGATCTCTGTGGTTCTAAATGATCGGTCACCAAACGTACTAATTCGTCGAATTTTTTTGTTTCTGGATCCGCCGGAGCACAAAGATCGCACATTAACGAGTATGTCGTTTCACCCACTACCGTGATTAACAACGGCACACGCAAGTCCTCTTTAATCTCATTTAGTAGTATGTACTGTTTGACACGGCGAATATACGACGGCCACTGCTTCGAATTAATGTCAAAGGGTTCTAATCGACCGATCGGCATTTTTAATAAGAATTTACACGCACGTGGAATTCGATTTACTCGTCGCCAAATGAGACGTAAATTAAACACGGAGATGGATAGCTGACTGGTTTATTCATATTGAGCGCATACCCACATTAATAAATAACAAATAGACACTATACCTTACAACATCGAAAGATCTAAATATCGAAATACAGATTATCGAATGTCCGAAATATAAGCTCTAAAGTCTGACAACCAGTCTAACCAAGGGGTATCGTATTACCCAGTTACTGGGTTGTGGAGGTCCGACAGGCAGTCGCTCCATGTAAAATACTGATATCCAGCTGAATCTGGTTTGACTGGAAGCCGACCCCAATATAGTTGGGAAAAGGCTAGGCAGATGATGATGATGAATGTCCTAAATATCGAACCTAACAAGGTAAGTCGACGGAGCCCCGCTTCGCGGGCTCCTATTTCTGTTTGCAAGGTTTAAAGTAACCTAACACGAAAAGTATAGCGGGGTCTTTTAGACCCCGCCATCCTCTTAGAACCTAAACTGTCCGAGTCGGGGTGCCCCAAGTTCCGAGCTCGCTTCGCTCGCTTTTGCATCCGAATTCCGTCGGAATCAGTAATTTGACTAAGAACGCAAGAGCGAGCGAAGCGAGCTCGGGACTTGGGGCACCCCGACTCGGACAGGTTAGGTTCGAAGAGGGTGGCGGGGTCTGAAAGACCCCGCCATCCTCTTCGTGTTAGGTTACTTTAAACCTTGCAAACAGAAATAGGAGCCCCGCGAAGCGGGGCTCCGTCGACTTACTTTGGTAGGTGGATATTTCAATTAGTAGGTATTTTTAACATAGATATTATGAAATTAGATATTATGAACTACGATGTATTAAACGTTGATATTTTGAATTTCGACATAACGTCTTTCGATATTTTGAATCATTCGACATTTAAATCAGTCGACATTTTAATCTTCGACGCTTTAGGCGTAGATGTAATATTTTTCGATATTTTGTTACAATCGATATTTTAATTTTCGATATTCTGAACATCGATATTTTAAGCGTAGATATTTTAATCTTCGATATTCAAATATGTACCCGAATGAATGTTTCAATTAAACAATGACAACATATTTTATTGCAATCAAAAACAAGAGTCTATCACAAAGCTCAATCCAATTTAGTGGTGGTTCATCAATATCAGTTACCACGGATTTGTGGTCACAACAGAATGTTAACCGCACGTTACAAACCTATTGGTATGTTATTCAATCAAAATAACAACATATAATACGCATGAAAACCACAAATATTTAAAGCCATCGAACTGATTAATCAAAACGCTTGTAAGTACATCATGACTGTATAAGCGTGGTACTATTATCGAAGCACGATACTCAGTTTCGGCCAAAGTTTCGGGCCTTTCCTAGTCCATTATCACTTACCTACGGACACAAGCTTGGTTAGGGGCACTAGCTTAAAATTAGTGACAAGACGATTCGATAGTAAGTCCTATCCTAAAACACCCGGTCGCGGGATTATTTCCTTACCGTGACCCCGGAACATAAAGGGCTACTGAAGGACACCGTGGATTTTATTCAATACAAGTCTGACAGTCCCTCCCGCCCTGCCCGGGGTGGACTAATTTGATTATTTTACAAGGTTAAAAAAAAACCTAAAACACACGATATTTTTGTATAAATTCGGAAAATTCTAGTAAGTAATATCCACTTAGAGAGTAATCCCCCAGTATACGAAAAACTAGATCGTGTAATACGACTACATTTCCAAGAAAATAAAATTGTTCACAGAGACATTACAACCATCAAATGTGTCTGGAGTGACTTTTAAAATGGCAAAGTGATATCTTAGACGTGAAATCTCTTTTTCGCGGGCTTTTAGAGGTACTTTCAATAAATACTATGATAAGTGAGGGATCAAGTCAATAGTATTGAAGATCGTTTGATTTTTGTAGCAGTTGGTGTTTCTTTTTATTGTAATAAGTGGGTTCAAAGAGAATAAAATGAAAGGCAAGACTTTAATATTTGTTTTGGTGATATAATTGTGATGATGATGACCGATGGGCAAGGGTCGTCGCAGTGGGTGCTGGACGGACGTCACTGCTGATAGAGGAATAGAAAACGCTGGCATTACGACTACACGTGCTTTTGAGAGATTGGCTGCAAGCTGCACAGAATAAAAAGTGGAAGGTTATGGAGGAGACTTTTGCCCAGCAGTGGGAAAAAATAGTATGTCAGAAAAGGAAATAAACAAGACAAAACGAAAAAAATACTTCTTCTAGATATTGCTTCTTTATTTTGTTGCTTCTTCTCTGTAAGCTCACTTTATCGTAGACTTTTTCTGTTACTGTTACGTCTAATCTAGACTGGAGTAAAGAGTAGTAAGTAACACATCACGAAAAACAAATGTACCAACTCCATGTATATTCGGAGGAGAGCAAGAAAAATTATGACATTTCAAGAAGACTGCGAAAGTCAATTAAGATTTATCGTTAACTCTAATTATTCCACTTCAAAATTCTAAATCTGAAATATCAAATAAACTGCAGGGAAAGTAGAACTCTAAAATGAAAGGAAAATGCAAAATTCGAGAAACAGTGAAGTAAATAATGGATGCTGCAGTTGAAGGCTCATTAAATTGACTTCAAACAGATTATACGTGAAAATTGTTTCAGCGAGTTCATTACATTTCTTGGTAGGTTTATAACAAGATCTTTTAATGCCCAAGTGAAAGCGAAGCTTTAAGAAAAGGTGCATTTAAAGATGTACCACTACACCACATTTCCCTGTCAGTGGGCGAGTTTTTTACCATTAATAGGGCAAAAATTCCGATTCTGTACTGGAAAATTCGTAATGGAAACACCCAGTAACACTTTGCCCGACCCGGAAATCGAACTCATGCTCAGCAGGCCTGCTTGCGACTACATGGACTAACGGGGCAGTAACGTAATTATTGTCAAAGGTAAAGATTGACTGAGCTTTAAAAGTCGGATAGAATTAAATGAACTTTGATTTCTTCTATACAACCCAGTCGGACCCTAGATTATCGAGTTCAAATAATTACAAAAAAATTCTAAATTAAATATTTTAAAGAATTTATCTAATTGCCAATCACTCCGTAAACTTTGTATTAATATAATCGTGGGCCAAAGTGTTTTCAGTCCAAAAATAAGTAAAGGTGGGTCCCACCTACGACTATTGTTTAGCCTGAAAATACTCAACACAGCCTATTAATTAAATAACAAAATTGGATAAGCGGATAAAGACTGATATTTTTGCATTAGGCTTATATTATAAGTGTATTTTTTTTGCCAGAAACATACCTACATATAAAGAAAAGTACACAACACAAGGCGTATTCAAATGAGAACATGATGTGTAGTGGGAGTAGCAAAATGTCAACGATTTAATTAAACTCATTTACATATAAAATACTTAATTGTATCACTCATGTTTTGTGTTACATCGTTCCTTTATTAAAGTAACCTTTATTAAAGTTTTCAGTACTTTGAGAGTGATAAAATAGCTCAACACTTTGCTGACGATGACAAATTAAGTCTTTTATGCCTCGTTTGCTAGCTATTAGTGCGAAACAATGAACCTAGTAAGTAAAAAATTAAATTAAATTAAAAAACCTGTTTAAAAGTACTAAATAAAAAAAAAAACTCAATCTTGTTACCGTTGGGGGAAAAATGATTTATTATCTACGTATTCGGTCCCCCAACGTACGTTTCGGTCCCTGATTAATTTATGAATACATAGGTAACTAAGTACTTTAAGATTGAGTTTTTTTTATTATTCAGTACTTTTTAAAGGGGTCTGGTTTTTGTGTCGGGGGTTTTTTAAAGGAGATCATTTTTTTTGGGCATAAAGTGCCGGCCAAAAACCCTATGGGTAACATTTGGAGCTTTGCCAGAAGTTGTACCCGGCCAAGTTATACGAACTTTTCATACATTTTTTGATTTCAAAGTGTCAGAGCCCGCTTGATAAGTACTGCTAGACTACACCTGGACTAACGGGGTTACAGTAAATTAAAATGAATGAAAATCATTTATTATTGTCAAAGGTTAAAATATATGAATCTGAGCCAGCATCGGGAATAGAATCGAAGTCTGGTAGAATTAAAAACCTGACACCTAATATAACTGCTTTCTGAATCATCACGTTTTTTTGGCTACCATCAGTACGGACCTGCTAAGATTTGCGAAGGCGCTTCTCTAATAGCCATTACAAAAAAAGTTTTTAAATACTAAATATTTGGATAAGGAATTTACGCTATTGATTTCGCCAAACATGTGTTCTGTCCCTCCTTCGTAAAAGAAACTCCTTACCGTTGCCATTAATATAAAGAAGCCCTCCAAGCATGGTGCCATAGTGTTTTAAGGGTCTCAAGAAACGGACAGAGTATAAGGTTTAACCGGGAGTCCCACCATATTTATACATTTGTTGTTTTTTTAAAGGGCCTCATTGTTTAGCCTGAAAATACTCAAATGGTATTCTCAACACAGCCTATTAATTAAATAACAAAATTGGATAAGCGGATAAAGACTGATATTTTTGCATTAGGCTCATATTTATGTAAGTGTATTTTTTTCTGCCAAAAACAACCTTCATATAAAGAAAAGTACACAACACAAGGCGTATTCAATGGGGAGTAAGGACGATGAGAACATGATGTGTTTCTTGGGTAAAGTAGCGAGAGCCAATGTACACCAAGTCGATTTAATTAAACTCATTTACATATAAAATACTTAATTGTGTCACTCATGTTTTGTGTCTGGCTCTTCATTCCTTTATTAAAGTAACCAAAAAATTATGAGATTTTATTAAAGTTTTCAGTACACCTTTGATTACAGAGTGATAAAATAGCTCAATACTTATCATTATTTGGTGTTTTTGAGCACTGACGATGACAAATTGGGCGAGAGCAGTCTTTTATACCATAGTAACTATTGCTAAGTGCGAAACAACGAACCTAGTAAGTATTACTTACTAAATAGTTTTATTGATAATAATCCTTCCATGCCGTTTTCGGCTACGGCGACCGTTTCATCTCTAACCTACTGGCGTCTGTATCATGGGCCCTCATGTGGCTAAAAAAACCGAACTCTCCTCCAATGGCTCCCAGTGCCATATCCCGGAAACCACGTTGGCTCGTAGGCTAAACCTGGAGGAGGGACTCGGGAACAACATAGTTTTATTATGCTCACAGCTAAGGAGTGTAATTCCCTGTCGGGGTCAACTTTGGAGCCTACAAATCAAGAAAGAATAGATTATTTCTAGGCAAACGAGCTTCACCATCGACCATTTCTTCGCCTATCATCAGGTGAGAAAGCGGTCAAACAGTAAAAGATTTTTATCGATTTACACAAATAAAAAAGATAGCGCTATGTTCAAAAGGTGTGCTCGCAAAAAAAAAACATGATTTGTAATAATCAACTTAGTCGCGGGAATAGAGATAGAACATCTACGAATGGCGCCGTAGAAACGGAAGAATAGACAAAAGGACAGAACGTAGATATTTTTAGCAAGCATGGTAATGTAGGAAAAACGTGACAAATGGTGTCATATTATTATTTGTAACAGTCGATTTGGAGAAATTTCTTTGTCTTTTCTTGGTAGAAAAAAGACAGAATCGCCATGGAGAAGATCAACTGAATCGAAAAAAAATAGCGAGCAAAAGCCAAGAATGAAATAATCAAAGTCGCGGGAAACACTTGAATAAAAAACGCACGGTACAGGAAAGTGAGTAACCATGGAGTTTCTTCGTTCCTCTCCATGGAGACGATCAACTCGAACCGAGCACCTGTTCGACGATGTTTAATAAGTGCCCCTCATGGGCATGGCATGTGAAATGAAAATAATTGATTTTGATTTTGAGACGAAAGGGAATATTCCCTAGTGTGATTGTGATAACGGCGAAATGATGACTTTCAACTCATTTCAAATTTTAAGATTCTTACGAAAGTATTTAGAAGTAAATATAAATAAGTTAAAGTTTTGAAAGGTTGAAACTATATCGTTATTGGTGATATTATATTCATAAAGCGAAACTATTTATTTGATGACCTCGCTCGATGCCAGTAAGTAGATTAACCTAAGAGACTTGTCACACCACGTATTTTACACGCGCGTCGACGCGCGTTTGTAGCGATACAGATACTCACGCAAGTCAGACGCAGCATGTCTGCTCTGTTTAATAAAAACGCGTCGACCCGTGCCATCGACGCGCGTTTGAAAAACGTGGTGTGTATAAGCCCTTACTGTTGCAGCAGTTTTTTTTTTGGTTTATCATGCAATCAGTCCTCCGACTATGAGAGGAATTGTTTCGTGAAATTTTTCAGCATGCATTGCAGTAGTCGACAAAAAAGCATTAGAATTGTTTTAGCCATATTAAAACTATGAAGCTTTAATGAAAAAGCAAATATTAATTGATTAATAAATTATTTGTGACAACAAAAAAGATTCATTGCACAGCCACGGTAACATTTTATGAAAATTCCCACGACCTTAGCAGAAGCTTATCCTTCGGTAACTTTTATCAATCTCCGCTAAGCTAAAAGAAGCAACTCAAGCGCATACTAACGCTGTTTCAATAAGCCATACTTTTTTACGCTATACAAAACTTGTACAAGGCTTTTCTGATCAGCGTATATTAAATTCTGCCGGCAGTCTTCCTATTTCGCGAAGCAATGATCGCACATTAAGCCTGGATTTACCGTCAGACTAAACCTTCATTTTATCGGAGCCCGATACTAAGATTATCTCCTCCCGTTTCTTCGCAAAAAGAACTAGCCCCTTGGGTCATTAGTAGGTATAATATACTTACCTATCTAATAAAATGGCCACTTTTTTGGTCCACTTCTTTGTAATTGAAGTGCAAAACCGAATCAAGCCTTGTTATAGGTTTAGGTTTTTTTTGTACTTCAAGTATTTTATGTGTGGACTTAACACTTATGGATAATGAAAGTACATGACTTTTATGATAGAATAAGGGCGTGTACGCCTTCCAAGTCCTTATTTTTTCGAATTTCTGAACGGATTTTGAAATATGGGTATGTATGTATGTACAATTATTGTAAAGTATGATGTGCGAACCTCTGTTTTAACTTCGGGGAATACAACTTGATATTTATAAATATTAAACGGATTTACGAATACGTAGCGAATATCTAAGATTTTCTTTGGAAAGAAAAATTCAAACCGCGTGCAGGATTCGAACCCGCGACCTTTAGATTCAGTACATCTGACGCTCCAACCTGCTCTGCAATATTTACCGTAAAAAAAGCCTCAAAGTTTAGAATTCACTCCATCAACATTTCAAGTCAACACAAGCACTTGAACACACATCCTCGTCTCATTTAAACTGAATTTCCATACAAATGTACTGATTGCTCAGTGTTACATAGATGTTCATGAACCGGGGTCTGATAACACAACTTTTCAAGCCTCGTTCCGGCGTTACATTAACACGTATGTACTAAATGTGATTACGAAATAGGAAACACATAATACACTATCAGTTTTCATTGCTATCAGGATGGAATGTTTCTACGTGTTTCACAATTATGACCGATACATTTCATTTTATTTTTTTTAAATTATCTATTTATAGGTTCGCCTTTGACCACTATTTATCACCTGGTGGTTAGCGAAGATGTTGTCGATGGTGAAGCATGCTTGCCTAGAAGTAACTTATTTACTCTTTACTTGAAGTCAACAATGTTTAGCTGTCAGGAAATGCAGAACCCCGGTAGTGAATTCCTCTGTGCTGTGTACAGCTGTGCACACAATAAAAGTATTGGCAAAACGCTTTGTACGTACCGGAAGGTATCTACCAAGTAACGATGGCGCATTGCCGTACGTCTTGTAGTCCGAAGATGGAAAGGGGTAAATGGAATCAAAGGCATATCGTTTTGGTATCTCACGTGTCTTTTTATATGTACTTATTCGCAAGTAAGAAGAAAATGGCATGTTTCACGTGTTAAACAGCTGTTTCCTTTCAAAAGCCACAAAGCATTTTGAAAGTATGTTTTAAAAATGCTCTGAAAAACATTGTTAAAACACCTTTTCATCTGTTTTTCGTACCTAAAACAAACAGAAAAATGAAGTTGTCGAAAGCTCTACGATATAACTTCTGACATTTCACAAAGTTTTTGCATTAGTGAAGCCTTTGCCTAAGCTAAATGCCAAGAGGTACTGCAAAAAGTTTGTATTCAGAATTCTAAACAATGCTTGGTATTGTTTACGGTATAACGAACAAAAGGAGAAGCTGTACAACTTCCCAAAATTACAAGTTGTGTTGGTACTTGTACTCGTATATAAGCATAAACTATACGTGTAGGTTGGTACTGCGTTGACTTGGCTTCGTCAACGCAAGAGAAACTGTTTAAGTGGAGCCCGAGTTCGGTGAACTACAAAATCCAAATGGTTTTGATAACGAATTTCTCAATAGACACAAAGAAAGTTGAAAGTCGGTGACATGACAAGCCCGTGTCTAGGATAGCCTGATAAGTCTTTCGCCATGAATCTGACCATTCATCATTCATATAGGTCAGACCATCACCCAATTGGCTGCTATGAGCATAAAGGAAGAAAAGTTAATAATGAAAACATTTGTGCATTAAAATATGTCCCGTCGGGCCGTCGTTGACTATTTTTTTGCTATAATTGGGCTCAATTAGATTGAAAAGTCGCGTGAACATTGGTTGTCAAGTTACAAACATGTGATGCGGAGGAATGAGGAAAATGTCACGGGGAAACTTGAAATGTCTTTTTTTGTCTGATATTCCTCATTGATTTCCATCGAAGACTCGACTCACTAACATGAGAATAAGAAAGAGATCAAAGTTTCGATATGAGATGGTAAGATTTTGAAAAATAGGGTACCAAGTTTCATAATGATCATCATCATCAGCCGGAAGACGTCCACTGCTGAACATAGGCCTCCCTTAGACCGCCACGCCACGACAATTTGCCACTTGCATCCATCCGTTGCCCGTGACCCTCACGATATCGTCGGTCTACTTAGTGGGAGGCCTACCTACGATGCGGTCCGGTCCGGTCGCCATTCGAGAACTTTTCTTCCCCATCGGTTGTCAGTTCTATGAGCGATGTGGCCTGCCCATTGCCACTTCAATTTGCAAATTTTATGAGCTATGACGGTGACTCTGGTTCTTCGCCGAATATCCATGTTCCGGATTTTATCTTGCGGGTTAAAATCCGGAACATGGATATGCACCAGAAACTCCGAGCATAGCATAGCGTCTTTCCATTGCTCGTTGAGTGTTTCATAATATACATGACGTATTTCATATAGTAAGCATTGACACCACTTTCAGCCACTTACAACAAATGCCCTCTTAGCAGTACTTACATTACTATGATGGCTATATAGAATGGACCTTCATTTCTGCCATCACGGCACTACACCCACTACTTGACCCCTGTTAGATTGGATTTCAAGTGGGTAGCTGGGAAAATATAAGGCTCCCAAACTTACCTACCTACCTGTTGATGCATGCATGTAGTTGTACATGTTAACATTTGTAAGCAATTGTGTTTGACACATGAAAGGCTAATTGACATTTCAAATGAACTTTTAAGTCCTTATTTGCTGCTTGGTAAATTTCCCGATATGTTCTTTTACATACATATCACCTTGTTGCCACAACAATGAATACAAAAAAAATGTACAGTCTTTCGAAAGGTATGTGTTTATGGAAAGCTGATCAATAAATCAAGTACTGCTCTCTCTCCCTATCTTAACGGGGTTCAAAAAAAGTCATAGTCAATATTTGCTCAAAGGCAAAGAAAATGGTAAAGGTAGAAAATATAGTCAAAATAAAATGACACATTTCACCATAGAAATAGCAAAAATTAATCACAGATAAAACGATAATGAATAATTTCTACAGCAAAATTCTCCCTTGATATCACGAAGAGTAGCAAACCTAAAATTAACAGCAAAGTTAATTTCAGAACGTTACCGTACCTTTTTTGCCTCCAGAGTACAGCCCTACATGTACCTTACCTATATCAACTTTCAAATAAACCGGGCCGCAATACACGGTTCAGTGTTCGCACCGTAAATGTGTTATAGGACCTATATAATGCTTTCACACTCCCCTTCCTTGATTATTATGCCGTAAAATATGATTTTACATGACATGAAATCGGGATAGATGTCTGTTTTTACATTCAATAAGTGATTGATTGAAATTTCTATACAAATCGTGTGTGAGGTAATGAGGGCATCGTTAGACGATGTAATGTTATCTCTCAATCATTTGGCGGGCTGAAATCAGGGGCATAATATTTTGTGCTCCTTGTTTTTTTTATAATGGCGGAATTTAGAAAGCTACATGTCGTTTACGTTTTATTACAAAGATTATTGGGATATTGTGGATCAAATTGATGTAAGATTTTTTCCGCATCTTCCAATTCTTATCCCATTTCTTTTGGGGTTGACGCAACACCTTTTTCTCCCCTATCAGCAACTTTAAACAATATTTCTAATTATTAATTATTAACCAGCAACTCATTGATTATTCTTCAATTATTCATTTTATAAATAACCACTTTGTGGAGCCCTGACACAGCCAGAAGGCGCCGCGGCAGACCTCGTAGAAGATGGCGGGACGAGCTTGATAAAACCTATGTCCAATGGTCCACTTTGGCCCTGGATCGTGAAAACTGGAAGTCATGGGGAGAGGCCTTTGCCCAGCAGTGGGATGATGTAGGCTAGCAGTATCAGTATTCACTTTAATCATTAGGAATATTGCTAAGTGGCCTTTTAAACACGGCACCAAAACATTGATATATATTTTATTTTGTCATTGTGCCATTTTTTGACAGGTTCCTCAACACCATCCATTTTTTCCTTATACTGGCCAGTAAATACGAACACTTTCTCTTAAAAATCCCATTTCAAAAATCCAGACTCTACCTAGAAATAAAACAAACATTTTTCAGTGTTCAGAAAGGGGGGGTATATTCTCAATGCAGCCAACAAATCCTCTCCATCCATTTATCCATTAGCATAGCACATCCCAGACTGACATAAAGCCAATAATTCTTTATTCTATTTACTTCTCATGTACCTGCAGCGAACGCTGTAAATCTTTTATATATAAATCATATTTGTGAAGCAACATCGGATGATCACTCACTTAATTCTGATTTACTCAATTTCCCCTTGTCAATTTGCTCAGTATGGTTTCGCGAACATGGGTTACTTGTCTTGTCGATGTTTTTTCGTTCCATTAAGGAAGTTCGCTCTGTAACGTCTATGAAATATATTTAGTTAACTTAAGAAGGCCGCATGTGTATTTTGCCTTCGTATGTATTTATGTAACAAATATTTAATCAAATTAGTAGGTTTGTTACTTGAGATAAAGATGCCTAGGTGACTCTAAACCGATTTTAGTTAAAAATTTATTCGGGTGCCGCTGACCCGAAACCGATATTTGATTTGGCACTACTTTTAAGTGTATACAAAAAATGGTCCCAAAGCCCTGGCTAGACATGATTGTCTATCAATGGTGAAGGCAAGTCAAAGCTTATTGTAGATGGCGCCACCATAGCTTAGTCCTAATCCGACCAATGACGCAGTACTATTTTGAAGTACCTTTAAGATTTAAACCAATGTCGATGCTTGGAATAAGCTATACTAGAGCTAATAGTTCCCCAGTTGCCATCCCCATAGGCTTTAGCAGTCTAGTCCTTTACATGTACTTGTATAAATTATTATGATTACTTCCCAAAATTTGATCCTTATTAGCAACACTATCGAATAGTGTGATAATACCGGGTGTGATTTTTTATTAAAAATCAGCGGGTTCGATTCCTGGCCAGTATTATTGATTTTTATAAAATCCAATGATGCAGTTTTAGTTTTTGTCAAAATCGGCCTCCAGACCCTTTTCAATGTTTTTTTGATATTATTACTCATAGTTTCGGATATAGCCATCTACGCCCATTTGAAAAAATCACCCTGTATATTGCATGCCACACTCGAACATATGAGTAGAAAAAACCCTCGGGCCCTCTAACTACATTTTATAAATTTAAAACAAAGTATAAATACTTAAAGGTCAAACTAAAATAAGTAGCTCTATTGTTTGATATATCGTGGGCAAAAGGTTTTAACTTAATCTCGGCCCTAAATATAGTCACCCTCTACAAAGTTACCGCTCGCTAAACTTATCCATGTTATGATTTTAGAAGTAAAATTATAATTCCTTAAAATTAGATTATTAGTTCTTATGTTCACCTTTAATAAAAATTAAGCAATCAATTTGTTATTTTTTTATTTCACTTCATGAAACGTAAATATGTTAGAAAATAAATTCATTCGCGTACAGCCGCACAGTCCCGGTTAAGTCGCGCTTGCTGAGGTTGGTCTGTGGATGGGTGACCATCTATCATAGCGAGTTTCCTCCGTGCCTCGGAAAGCACGTAAAGCCGTTGGTCCCGGCTGTCATTTGTAGATCTTTGACAGTCGTTAAGTCGTTAGTCACAGTCAGAAGCTTGAAAGTCTGAAATCCAGTCTTACCATGGGATATCGTATTACCCAGTGACTGGGTTGCGGAGGTCCAATAGGCAGTCACTCCATGTAAAATACTGATAGCCAGCTGCATCTGGTTTGACTGGAAGCCGACCCCAATATAGTTGGGAAAAGGCTAGGCAGATGATGAGAAGTTATCACAAAAAAAAATCAGTTTCGATTTTAATCAGATATAAAACTCAACATTTGAACCTTCAGCTTTTGTGATAAAGTTGAAACTCTTTTAAAGAAATTGGATAGATTGGGATAGGTTTGTGCTGGCGTCTGTACAACGGAGGTCCTTGAACATGACTAATGTAAGACAAGCTGTCACTTCGGAGGTTGCTGCTGAGAGCAATTTATTTGACAAGGGACCTCAACTTTAGAGCAACATGCGTTTAGAAATTAATTAGGTCATGTATTTTAATATTGAGAAATGTCAACATCGTATTAGAACAACATACTGATATTTTAAATAGGAGTGGATTAAGTGATATAAAATATTAACATGAATGAAAAGGAGCAAAAGATCCCGAGATATTGATAGGAAACAATCTAAAGTTTTTGTTGCTCAATCACGTCGAAATGGCAAATCGGGTCTCAATGTTTGGCCTAACTAAAACTAAGACCATAGTCTGAATAACAGATAGGGTTTCATTCCTATGTCGTATTTAATTTTGTATTAGATTTATATGTCCCGTATAGGACTATACGGGACATATCTCACGTGTAATTCGATAATTATATCAATTCCCACGGAATTGGAACATAAGTGTAAGTAAGTACACATGAATGCAATAAAAAATTTAAAATAGTTTCACTGGTACAATAGTATCTTGAGTGTTAAATCCAGTACTCATACCATGAGTTGTCATTACGATACTCGATCATACGCATCGACCGCGTTTGGCGCTCTCATCGGTTGGAATCTTGAGAGTTCATACAAACTTGGAGCGGGCCAATGAGAGCGCCAAACGCGGTCGATATGTGATTTCATTTAAATCTATTCGGATTTTTTTTGGTGAAACAGTGACAAACATCCATCTATCCACACAAACTTGAAAATTTACAATATCCGTACTACCTATACAGCAGTAAATTATAATAACTGAAACGCTAGCAGGAACACGTGAAAAAAACGATATTTAAATACAAATTTTTGTTTTTATTTGAAACAGATGTATCCTATAAAATTATTTAGGCCCAATTTTTTGCGATAAAACATAATTAATCTACACATCATATTCCTCATAGGCATGATTAATCCATAACATTAAGTCAATTTTAATATATACGAATATTTATATTACATAATATTGTTATAATTATAATATATACGTACTATAAACATAGTCTAATAGGCAAGATAGCTAAGTAATTAGAGCTAACCAAGCTGCGGCCTGATTACTACTAATTAGTGCCTATCAAACGCTATATCAAGCAAATGGATATATCTGCTATTAGTTAATAGAACCTACCTAAATGTGTGCTGATGCCTACAAAATTATTAGCTACCAGATTCAGTTTTTTTCTAGCCACTTTTATCATCAATTTTGTCAAGTTAAGGCTTTTTTTAACCGACTTCTAAAAGGAGGAGGTTCTCAATTCGGATTTTAAATTTTCTTTAATTCATTGACTTTTTTGTCACAGCCTCCCGTTTTTTGGTTACCAGTTTTTAGTTCAAATATTCATCCCAAATTGATTTCAATACCTACAGAAGACTGCAGTCTGTAGTAACGTTAATAAAATAAAAACTGCTAAACCAAATTGAAAAAATGCGCGCCGTACTAGATCGAACAAAAAAAAAGGATCACACAAATCGGATCGGAAACCCCGAAGTAATAAGAAAGAAAGAAAGAAAAAACGTTTATTGGCACACGCCATAAGTGCACGCAGCAAACAAGAGACAAAGAAAAGGAACTTAAATAATTTTTGAAAGTAATAATTATTAATAACTAAGCCAAACTTGAATGAAGGCATAATACCCCCTGTGTGATTCACGGCTGCGCCAAATAGGCCCATTTCAGCATAATGTCGGACAAACTAGTGCCCGACGCTGGTTTGTAATCGGTGTACAATATTCACATTAAAAAAATACCGACCAAAACGCCTTTTTGAAGTTTAAAAAAGGCACCATCCAGGATCTAGAACCGTTTAGTTTTAAGACCCGCAGGAGGACTCTTAACTTTTATATCTTTTCCACCTAAAAGACAAGTAAATATTTTTTAAACAAACATTATAATCTCAGTACTCTAAATACCAACAAAGTAAGTAAACATGAATCGTTTAAAAAGACAACCCAGCCCAGGTGCTAGGCATTAACTAGACCCCCGTGTATAAGCTCCTAAGAAATTAATGAGAATTAATTTGCGCGAGTTCTGAGTCGCCCTTTGGGGTCTGGAATAGGCACAAACTTTACTGCCAACCCATTTTCAACCCTAATGTATGTCGTTATACCGAGGAAAACGTAACTGTTAATCAAAACACGCTTTTCATTGTTCTCTCGTCATTTGTTTGTGAATGCTGTCGAGGAACACCATTTTCTGAGGGACTGAGGGAGATAGAATAAAGACCACGGTTTTATGATTCTGTTTTTAGTATGTTGTTAAATTAAATGTTGTTTGGAACCAATAATTAAAGATTTTGATGAACGGAATTTCATTGCTGTAGACAGCGGCATGGTTGACGCAATGGCTGAGCAATTCACTGCTATTACAAGAGAAATTCCTGTTGTGGACAACGTTTAACATGAAAAAGAGTAATCTTTTGGGTAGACCTCAATATTTTCCGAGGCTTTCCTATTCCATGTGATGTATCTTCAAAGAATAATTGTGAGGTTCAAAATTATTAACAGCAACTTTGGGCAGTTCTCATCAGATTTAATTTCCGCGAAATATTTTCCACAAACTTAACATTTATACTTCAAAAGACCACAAACCACTTTATTTAAACATGAAACATCAAAAATCAACAAACGAAAGCCACAAGCGAATAACAGCGGTGTTCAATTTTAATAAAATCAATAGAAGTGATGTTTAGAGAGTTCGTCGTCTATATTGACTTAGGTTTTAATTGAATGAGCATTAGCGATCGAGCATGGCCGCGGTCGCGGTAACGCAATCACCGGGGCTCGTTGCGATGCAAATTTAGAACCGAAGCGTTGGATCAAACACCTCTTTCGCCAGGCTGTAATGACTACAAGGTTTTTAAGTAAAAACACAGAATACTTAATAATACTACGTACGTACAGAAGTGTTGATTCCCAAAAACAAACAAATGTGAAATCTTTGCTTGACAAAATAAAGTAAAAATTATTATGTACTGAGCGCATGCGAAACAGTCGGTAGGCGGCAGCCGACTGTGAAACCTGTCCATGGTGCGTGTGCTGCAGTTTCATACTATAAGCAACACGCGGGCGCACCGTTGACGGTGCTTCACCGCGGTGTGCGTCTTGCCTAGTAATAATAAGCTATTTGTAGCGTGTAAATAGTTTAAAATGCCTTTGTACCAGCAGTGCGAACCTTGTGGGTTGATTGTTATGTTTTTTTATTTGCATTAAACTTGCCGAAATAATGCTCTAAATTGATGATGAATTCCTATTTCATTGAACAATAACGCGGTCAGATAAACAAACACGAAAAGGGACTAAGCCTAGTCAGTAGCCTAATCAGTAGGGTAGAGTAGGGTATTAATTTTGGCTCAGTCACAAAATCCCCCTTTCGCAAAACGACCAAAGGTATCAAAATGTCCCTTTTGCAAAATGTCTTTTTCGCAAAATTTTCCCATCCTCACAGGCATACACTAACTTACTTCACCGCTATCTATCTTGCATCAGTGAAACAGTTGGTCAAATTGGTAAATAAGTAAATAAAAAAACCTAAATCAAAGTTTGTGAGAATGTGACAAACTGTGAACTATTTTTGTTCAATGTTTAATTTTCCCTTAATACCATATAATTTAATGCGCACAAGAGAAATGAACAGGAATAAAATTGCAGCGTGCAGAGTAAAGTAGCAACTATAAAACTTGATTGAACTTCACAATGATGACCGGCAAATGAAACAGAAATTTCACGAAATATATCTCTGTCGTAACTCGTAAAACAAAATAAAACTTTGACAACTTTGAACAAATTTCAGAATTTTCATTGTTGTTATTTGCAGCTAACTATGCTCTCCAAAAAGTAATCATCCTCAAATCTTCTTTTATTTGAAGATGTGTTTGCTAGTGCAGAAGAAAAAACATAATTATTATTAATAGAATTGACCTTTGCAAACATTGTATTTATATACCTACGTAAACCGTACCATCACATTTGTATAATACCCATCATTATTTTTATTCTTCCCCAAAATACGCCGCGACCAAACGCCCGCGGCAAAAATGCTTACATCAGAAATGCAAACCCTAAAGCTATTGTCAAACAGACGGGGCGTGGCGAACGCGAAGCGAGGCGTTTCTGTTTGTAATGTATGGAATTGTTTGAAGCCAGTCACATAGACTATCGGATCGCTTTCGCTTTTCTATGTGACTGGACTCAAACAATTCCATACATTACAAATAGAAACGCTTCGGATCGCATTCGCTTCGCCTGTCTGTTTGACAAAAGCTCAAGAGTGTTTGAGGTCAAATTGTATATTTTATATGACATTTTACATATACTAGTTTTAACGTTAAGCTTTTTCGTGATATAAAACAATGGACGTACAAACGAACATTCCATTACGCAAATTGAGTCGATGGAACTCTCTTGTATATTGGTATTTTTATCCCGCACCAGAGACGCAAAGTAATAGGTGACGACAAAAGAGTTTGCAAAATAAAAAGTAGATGTTGGTGGACGTATTTTCATAATTCTCATGTGTCCTACTTTCTAGTTTCTTTGTTGGAGGTCGTGATACAAGGGTATGGGGAAAACTTCAATGTCGTATGTTTCTATCAACTTACACTTATGTAAGAACAGATCGTAAATCTTATCTCAATGTGTTTTTCTTTAGAACATCTTCATCGGAACATTCATTGGTCATTTCTTTGGTTCTTACCCGATACCAATTTAAAACCAAAATTACCAATTAAAAAATAACCAAAGATAATAAAAAAAATACCAAAATTTTACCAATGATAGATTTTAGTCAGTCAAATCTGAGAATTCGTGCCGGCTACACCAAAAAGGGAAGGACTCATTTAATGATTTTCAGTTGCTACCACAACAAAGGTACTGAAGTGCTATTCTCTATAAACAGCCTTGTGACAACGCGGCTGCAGCGCTGACGCAACGCTGGGATTAAACTTTGATACTTATTAAGCGACACTAGCGCTCACCACCTGAGAAGCTCGCGGCTAAATAGTAACAGCCGCACAAACCGATCTTTCGGGTTAAGCCGCGCTTGCCAAGGTTGGTCTGTGGATAGGTGACCATCTGTCATAGCGAGTTTCCTTCGTGCCTCGGAAATCACGTAAAGCCGTTGGTCCCGGCAGTCATTTGTAGATCTTGGACAGTCGCTACTGTTAGTCAGAAGCTCTAAAATCTGACAACCAGTCTTACCATGGGGTATCGTATTACCCAGTTACTGGGTTATGGAGGTTCGACAGGCAGTCGCTCCATGTAGAATACTGATATTCAGCTGCATCCGGTTTGACTGGAAGCCGACTCCAATATATAGTTGGGAAAAGGCTGATGACTAGCGCTGCACGATTGGACCATCAATGGACAGCATATGAATGTCGAATATAAATAACATAGAAGAAAATCCGTCAAACGTATTCAATTTTTTCAATAGCTCTCGAACCATCAATCGGAAATTGTAAAACAAAGTGTCATAAATCAAAATGGGACTCCATTACGTAAATTGATTTACGCTGATGATACCCATGGGCAGGCATTTTATTGTTACATATTTATTTATTTTATTTAACGGTTCCGAATTATTGTGGGTCGTGGGCTGGACTTTTGGAACCAGTGCATGCAACTGGTTCCCAGTATCGTTACTAGACGTCTATACACCCAGTCCGAATTTCTTTAACTGCACCCTGATCTGGCCAACTGTGGTCCTGGTCTATTTTCCACAAATATCTTGGAACCAGATCTAGCTGGTTCTGTCAAAGGTTTGTAGAGTCGGGCGGATTCTCAGTTAGTATCCCAGATAGGGGCTTTACTTTTGTGCTATTGATTTCATCACAAGTGCTCTCAAAACGCTGAAGCAATATCGGAAGAAAATCGGCATAATTATGCTAGAACTAAACGTTCTAATACCACGCCACAATCACAAATCTACTCTTTTGCTGTGTGATAGATAAAGGTTTATTCGTTCTGTTAGGAAACCCAGCAGTTCAGTGACCAGTGTCCCAGCTGTGGGATCATTATAGACTCGTAATTCTCAGACTAATGTACCGTTTACTTTTGTATTCATGAAAAAGAAGAGAAAAAAATGTTCATTAATAAAGAGTGCACCACAGCTCAAAAGCTACATGGAATACCCTCTGGCAAAAAACAAAAGTAAAAGGAAATAACATTTTTATTCTTTTTAATTTTGCTTCTATTTACGATGAACACGATGTGATTTTATAAGTGCTTTTATGAACATATTTTCCAGTGAATTTAACTTGATGTTTCATATCAAGTATCGTATTGTTCTTGACAAGGAATTAATGTTTCATACGTACCTACACTAGTGACCCGCCCTGGCTTTGCACGGGTAGCAGAGCAAATGTGTGCCTACGTCATAATAATATACTTTGTCTTATCTCAAAGGGGATAGGTAGTGTTTTCGGTGAAAGCTTACAGGCTGGATTTACAATTCCCAATTATTATCCTCATATTTAAGAGCAATAATAATTTTATACAAAACCTTAATAAATACTATCTCTAAACCTTTCTCGTGAATTACTCTGTCTAGTAAAGAAAACTGCATAAAAATATGTTCAGCACTTTTTGAGTTTATCGCGAACATACACAGCCAGACAAATTAGGACTAGTTTTCCGGGCGGAAGTAAAAATGGAGCGGGCTCACCCTGGTAAATAAAGTGAGTGTGAATCTTTGCAATATAAACCTTAAGTCAATGACATAACACACACTTAAAGTTGAAAAACAATAATACTTATGCTGCAATAACATTAAATATAATTGAACAATAAAAAATAACTTAGTAATAAAAAAAACCGTTTATTTTTTAACTCCGTTGAAAACATTTTAAAAATGATGATGGACGACAATTATGTCATTTACGGCGAAATTTTTCCACAATTTCGCGTTAATGCTGAAAAATATTGTTACTAAGTTAAAAGGCTTGCTTGAAATGCTTAAGAACTCGCGACCGTGCAGTAAATGGACGTCATTATAAAAAAAAACCGGCCAAGTGCGTGTCGGGCTACGCACAGTGTAGGGTTCCGTAGTTGCCCATCAAAATACTTATGCGAACTAACTAAACTGATTCGCTGAATTTAATTTAAAAAAGAAGAATTTTCAAAATCGGTCCAGGAGTCTTTGAGAAATCGGGGAAAATACATAAAAAAAAGATAACGACGAATTTAAAACCTCCAAGGAGGAGGTTCTAAATTCGTCGTAATCTTTTTTTTTTTTAAGTTAGTTAAAAATAGTTGACGATAAAAACCTACCTATCCCCAAAAAAAATATTTTACGAGATTTTATTTTACCACTTTTTCAGCACCACAAATCCGTATATTTACACCAAATTACAGCTCTCTAGTACTGTGCGTCTCTAAGCTAAACTGCGGACAGACGGACGGACGGACGGACGGACATAGCGAAACTATAAGGGTTCCTTGTTGACTACGGAACCCTAAAAAGATTCAATATTCTAAAGATGCTCATTCGTGCATATTTTGTGCGCGCACACATGAGCAGTGGACTCGTTATCTAAGCGCGAATATAGCTTTATTTTGTTTAGTGAAATGTATGCGTACAAATGTGCGAGCTTAGTACGCGCACTGCTGAAGTGTGCGAACTGTACTCATACAATTTTGAGGGAATTATATCATAAAAATAACAGTTCGTGGCGAGCAACGCGTGCGTCTGAACAGTTGTCAGATTTCTCTTTATTAGGAACTTTATCAGTGGAATCTAAATTCAGTCTCTAAAATTAGAATAGAGTACATTTATTAAACAGAATATTGTGATAAACTATACAGTTAACTTTACTTTTTTTTACCTTAGAACCTAAGAACGAGCAAAGAATCGGAAACAACTAGAAAATGGAATTAAAAAATAATCACACCAAAGTACTTTCTCAATTTACTACAGTTTCAATAACAAAAATGAAAAGAAGTCGAACAAACATTTCATTTTCTCGCCATCAACAACTTTCGCCATCTACGCTAAGTCTAAGCCATTTCAGAGCTATTATTCGAATGCTTGATATTGCTCCAAATCGCGTTATTTTCATTGCTTACAAAAGCAATAAACATTAAAAATTCATTACAAAATGGACCTTGGAACTTTTATTAATAAAGGTCAAGTTAGGTTGTGAAGGGTACACGTCATTCGCTTATTGAACAATTTTCGTAATTATTGTTGAGCACTTCAACTTTTGCTCTCGGATTAAAATGGGAAAATTACTCTGGCTACTTGTAGTTAAATCTAATTAGGGCGAGGTTGGACGAGTACAACCCGTTATTTGTGTTTTACTATAGTCAGTTTCGAATTAAACAAAGATAAACTCTAGTGAGTTTCTCTTTGAATTTGAAGTTTTGGACTCATTTAGTACCTCTGTCGAGTAAGTTAACCGCAATGCTGCGTGAAACCAAATGCAATTTCATTTTGACGACTCACTGTCGTCGGTGTTAAACAATCTTGGGTGTCTTTTTATTTTACAACACTCAGAAAAGATGCATGTGGGTTTGAGCTCAATTGCTTTGTTTTTTGTTATATTGTGCCACACTAGGCATTTCTTCTGTGCCGTGGGTGTGTTTTATAAATATAGAAATTCACATAAGTCAACTCGGCGAAGACCGTCTGGCGGGTAGGACCGTACAATAAGCAATACAACAAGGTCTGAATAACCACAGCAAGACAACCCAAACTACAAAAAAATAAGTTTATACAGTTTAAACGAACCATATTTTCATTTAAATGCTGTGGTTATTTAGACTTTGATTATTGCTTATTGTACGGTCCTACCCGACAGACGGTCTTCGCCGAGTTGACCTACCATTGGAAAGAATAAAATGGATCTACATTTTAAAACAGATTGATGTTCAATGTTAAAAAAAAAAAACACATAATTATGTCGAAATATTAAAAATTAGATTACACAAAAAAAATACAGGACAAATGTAACTGTTGATAAAATCATACATTAAATTCATTTTAATTTCGCATTTATTTATTTGTGTTTATAGACCGGATACTGAAAGCTTTCAATAAATATTTACCTATTGACCGTGCAATGATACGAGCACCAATTAATCCTTTCATTTTAATAAGTACATACCACAATATTTGCAACATCATTATTAAATTGCAATCCCAGCCATAACCAGAATTAATGATTACAAACTAAATACACAGCTTTACACATAATATTTTGTTTATCGACATAATTATTTCCTCAAAAGATGTTTATTAATTTTGTTGAACATGCATGTTCATTTTGTAGATAGATTAAATAATTCATTATTTCATATTTAACTTCTTAATTTTGAAATAATGAACTGAATTTTCTGGTAAGGATTGCAAGCGACGATTTATAATTGTGAAATAAATTAATGATGAGTACTATGCCCCTTTCACAAACGTGCGGCAGAAACGTCAATTAAAACCATTTATGACCTAAGTTATTAAACTTACATGGTCACTTGCACTATCATTTTAATAATTATTTTGATATAAATTTAAAACGTATAAACTAATTACTAATATATTTTCGTAATACATTATTAACTAATATGGGTTCTGCACATACAAAAGAGACAAATTAAATATGTCTAATAAAGTTTTGTATAATATAATTATAACGAGTTTGTTTGCTTTTAAGACGAAGGTCAAAGAAAAGATGGATGGATTATCTAAGAAATGATATAAATGAAAATGGAATAAATGATACGTCGAATGGAAGAAAAAACGTGTTGCGCCGACCCCAAGTAAAATGGGATAAGGGCAGGAAGATAATGATGAGAATTATTACCAGACCTAAATTGTTTAAAAAATGCTGATAGATTAAAAACCACTAAGCCAAAGTTAATGAAATTTTATGGAACCTTTAATGACCTTAGTAAAATTGGTATACAAACATAAGAAATTATATTTTATTACAGTTTTTACGGCAAATAAGTATAATAACTTATTCGTATATGGAAAAGTATTTTCATTTTTTTTTCTGAATGTTAACTTAGAACAAGCCAAAGCACACAATCATTATGAATCGTAGTGTCGTAAATAAAAGTATGAATTTATATGAATGGGTATCGTCGTTCAAATGTACATCTCGTTCATGCTAGGCCCAAGAGAAACCTTTGTTGAGCAGAACAAAAGACCCTTAAATATGTTTCGTGATTCAATAGCACGGTGTTAATGAATATTTGTTCCGATATGCGTACAGAAGGTACCCTTATATTTATTCGGTTAATCTGTAAGTCCATTATTCAATTGTTTTCATAAACCCTTTTAAAGTTCACTGGACATGGATTATAAATTGTTGCCTGAATCGTGTATTCATTTTATTTACGAGTATAATGCCAATATTTTTTCTGAAAAATCCGTAATTCCTTTGTATTTTAGCTCGTTTAGTCTGGATTTATTTAAAAAATATTTTTGTGGTCAGATTTATTTGAATATTATTTGCGTGATATTAAAAGAGGATCAGGTTTTGCAAATGCGAACGAAAATCTTACATTTTATTGTCAAATCATTGTATAGGTACCATAGAATTTATTAAAAAAATAATGTTAAACATTTTTTCTGCTTTTATTTTGTTAATAATAATTTTATTTTGTTATATTATTGTTCAGTTTTTTTAATGGTTTTGATTTGAAAATAATAACTATTCAAACAACGAACGTTAGAAAAAAATCATGACAATTAAGAATTATGTACTGTAAAGTCTGTGTCGTAAAATAATTTGAGCAGATTTTTTTTTTGTTGAACATTATTCGAAAGAAAACTAAACTTCTTAGAAGTGCTGCACTAAAGCATTTAAAATAACAATTACGTGAAGAAAATTTCTTGCATATATTAAGTTAAGTATAAAAAATAGCTTTGGCAACGGCAACGTTCATACACCAAAAATGAAATGACATAATAATAATTATACATATTATTATCATAGTGAGTTACGTGTGTACGTAACTCACTATGATATATATGTAATTATTATAATTATATCAAAACTAACACCGCAATATATAAAGTGTTCCATCAAACATTGGCATTTTTTTTTTTATTTGGTTCAACAACAATTGTACATACTATTGCAAGCAAAGAAAACAGTAAACTATAAATCGGAATAAAGTGTAACGATATGAAAAACCTTCCCAAATCTACTCAAATACTCCCCTAAAAACATCTCCTATAAAACTCAGTGAAGTATTGTCCTGCATCATGTCGAGATAAACGACGAGTCGTAAAACTGGGCCGAGACGGACAGCCGGCCCGTCGACACAGGCCTTTATAGCCCGATTATCGTACAGCTATATCGATTTGATACCGTCTACCCATCCTTAACAAACTGTTGCTTCCTCGTCTCGGTTATTGAGACAGTTATTTGATATTTTCTTATTTGCACTGAACGTGGGATGCTGCGGATTTAACCGATACTACGTTTCAATTTGGATTTATTGATGGTTATTGAATTTTATGTTCGGTTGTTTTCCTTATTACTTTACTTCAAGACTTAGACGTTATACCAGAGGTCGGAATTAGGTATAGTTACTTTAGTGCTTGCTTCGACATGTTGATACGAGTATTAATATGGATCTTCTTAGGATTTCTAATAGAGAATACCGTGCAGCCAACAGTATCATTACAAATAAATAATAATAAAATCCACAGAAGTAGATTAGGCAAATAAAACAAAGATAATTAACATGCAATTTTATTAGTATTTAATTCACGATGTAGTTCATGTAAATTTGGCAACGTCGCAGGTCGTGCCATATAAATCTCGGATTTCATATGGGATTTTTCTGCTCTTTAAAAGCAACCCCGAGATTTGGGGTATATCCGCTTTATTCTTTCCCTGTATGAAATCAGAGTAAGTACATGAGTAGCTCTACTTGATTTCGACCTCTCGTTATAACATAGCAAAATATGCTGTTGTAAGGTGCTACGTAAGTGCTACGGCGTAGCATGGCGTAGCTTGATGCATCTACGCCGTAGACGTATTGTGGCAAATGATGAAAATAATTCTCAATAGGAATTCTAATTCATATAAAGTTAGTTTAATCGTTTAAAATATTTAAATTTTTATCAAAATATTGCATGCAACAAAATAACAAAGCTTAAAATCCGACACAAGTAGTATTTGAGAGTAGCGTAGCAACTTGAATGGCACTTCAAAATGTCAACAACTAACAAAGCTGAATGCTGAAATAGAAGCTTTAAACTCTACCAAAGCGAACAGTAATTTAGTTTTTAATTTAACACTTTTATATTTCTGTAGTTTCATTATATTATTTATGTTGGTTTAATTTTATTTCTAAATGTGATAAAAGATTTGTTTGAATAAAAATAAATAATAAACTTAAAAAAAACAACTTCAAAACCAAACACAAAAAAGTGAAAAAAAAAAAACAAGATAGTGACCATACTCGTATTTAAAGAATGACTGTGTCATCTGATTTTTTGTTATACTAAATTAATTTAATGTTACGCTTTTCGTTACTATCGGGGCTCGCCTTTATCAGTCTTATCAGGTAACCGTGGCCCCGGAACGTAAAAATTGAAGGACACTGTGGATTTTATTCTACAAGTCTGATAGTCTCTCACGTCTTACCCTGGGTTGGAAAACTCATTGGATTATTTCACCACGTACAAAAAATGGCTATTTCTCAAAAGAAAATTGTGTACCTATAAGGTTGCAAAGCTCGCCTTCTCCGAATAAAACCAATATTTCCAAACAATTAAATGTAACGTACAATCGGAATCCAACAAGCAATTAAGACCATTAATTGAGAAACCTTTATTCCGAATCGGATTTTCAATTGAAGCTTATATCGAATTTACGTTTTCCTTGTACCTCTATATTATGTAGGCACTTATCTAGAGAGACTCTTCAAAACATTTTTAGTATACGAGTATTCTACTGTACAATTAAAAATATACGTTTCAGTAAAAGTTAAATAAAAATAAAAACTGTTCGTTTATAAAATGTTTGCTGAGATTCTTTTGAGGACACTAATTACGTATGGTGAGATGAACATATAAAATAAATACAAATAAACACATTAACGCAGTAAGTCAAGTAGGTACTCGTAGTTATCTTACTAATTTGATAAATCTGATAGTCTGTTAGTATGGATTTATGGATGTTTATGTTTTTAAACTGACATGGTAACTCTTACAAATATTAGGGTTTAAAACGGGATATTTACCATGCATATTATTTGGAAACTCATAACAAATAATAAACATGGTAAATATCGCGTTTACAAAAACTAAACGGAGGTTGATGGAATTAGGCGCATAGATAGTTTATTACCTGAATAGTTTTTATCCGCAGGATAGTTTTTATCCCGATTAAACGGTAAGTCTAACAGACTGGACGTAAAAGCTTGAACAAATATTTACCTACAGTTATTTACAAAGGTATTTACAAAAAAACGGTGTCCATTCGCCTCAGTGGTCATGTTTGATACAGAACATTTAAAAAATGTTCGTTATTTTATGTCCACCAGCTATTTTTTGCCACTGAATAAAAACCTGTGAGTACCTGTTTACATTTTACAAAAAACATCTCTCGAGCTGTGTAAACTGGTACCGCTTTAAATTGACAACGCCATTATTCCACTGTAATAAGGCTGATTTTCGTTATGTAAGGTTTTTCAGCGTACATATTCCGTGTTCGAAACAGAACGTAACGTTTTTAGTGACAATTGCACACGTTCAAATGTTTTCAATGAAGATGTTCACTTGTTTTACGTAGGAATCGAACGAGCGAAGGGTAATTTTTATACCTTGATTTTTATTTTAATTATCGCATTGGCGTCAACACGTACAACTTATAAGCCGTTGCCAGCGGCTTCGCCCGTTACAATTTAAGAATTATTCCACGGGAAGAATAAATCAAGATACGAGTATAAACTATCTTATGTATTAATTCAGATTATAGATTATTTTCGTACCAATTTACATACAGATCCGTTCTGTATTTTTTACGTGAAAGCGTAGCAAACATCCATCCGATACGTGAAAATACTCGTTGACGGCGGATTCGCCTAAAGTATCTCTGTCTGTTTTACCTATTGCTGGGCTGAAAGCGGTGACGTCATTTTCATGCAACACAGCGCAAAG
Source organism: Agrotis segetum (assembly GCA_036375495.1). Lineage (NCBI taxonomy): Eukaryota > Metazoa > Arthropoda > Insecta > Lepidoptera > Noctuidae > Agrotis > Agrotis segetum. The sequence continues at coordinate 225,101 of JAQSVV010000209.1, read as the reverse complement.
AATCGTTGAATAAATTAGGACATGGACTGCGGGCTGAATGCAATTCCTGAAACAGGTTTCTCCGCTCATTTTATTATGAAAATTCTAAGGATTTGTAGTTTTATTCTGTTCGTGTTGCACTTTTCTGTACCAGTGCGTTTTGCTGTACTCTGAAACTATTTGGTTTAAATATTCGACATACTGAAATAAAATTATGCTGATATGATAATAAATAAGTATCTTAATTTCTGAAAGTATGTAGTATCGTTTTAAGGTTTATGTTTAAAGATAAAATGAATGATGATATAAATAGTCAACAAGTTTATAACATTTGATAAGGTATTTTATCGGTACATGATAGGGAATCGGAAAATTGTTGACACGGGAAGTAGCGGAGTGCTGAAAACTTTGAAAAACCTTTTTATTTCCAAATATCGCCCTCTTGCCATCTCGATTTTGCTAATGAGAGCGGTGAATAGCGCGGGCGGCGAGCGGTAAGATCAAATGTGTACAAATGTTTGAAAACTGCTACATGTGCTCCCACACAGCAGTTAAATAACGTTAGAGACTGACTTTTTAAACAAATTATAACAAAGGTTAGAAATTGTTACAAATTATACTAATTGTTATTGATGTTATATAACTTCGTTTAACAAAATGTTTTACAACTGATTAAAATATGATATAACAAAATATAACTTTAGTTGTATTACATCATCAGAGCCTCAGCGGGACATTAGCGGAAGGGCGCGGGGTGTCACTACCACTTTCCTCGAAAGACAAACCCAAACTGATTGAACATAAAGTTATACGATGTTATACAACGAGTACAACCAATGCGGGAGTGTTTATAACATTTCTTAACATGTTGTAGAGTATTGTTACACGCTATTATAAATGATATCGTGTTCCACAATTTTGTATAACGTTATATAACTGCTGTGTGGGAGCACCTTAAGAAACGCCGCTAGAAGCAAATTCGCATACTTCCGAGTAATTTATGTCTCTTTCGCGCCGCGCTTCGCACCGCTAAAGCTAAAATCAAGGTCGTAAACGGTCTGTAAGGTTTTTCCTATTGAATTCTCAAATTGAATGTCGCCAAACTTTTGTATGTATTTATTGGATTATATTCTGACGTCAAAACAAAACCCGATTAGGTCAACATATTCTACCTACTGCAATAAAATAGATTACATAATTATTAATTACTATAATTATACCATGTTGTAACGGTTAATTAATCGTAGCTATCTCAGGGATGGTCCTATAGTCAGTAATTAGCCGCATATAGAGCACCAATATTAATTACCGTCATGATTGCTAAGTGATTAAAAAGCAGAGAACCGTTACATACGATATTTTAATTTAAGCTCTGACACACAAGTACCTAAGAACTTCTATAGAACCTACAACCAACCAACTTATAGCTTTCGAAATCTCTTTAATTTTCAAAAACTACTGTTGACTGCCGATTCCCGGCCAAGAGAGAAAAATGATGATTATGTTTATTTTTATTTTATCGCATTTATTCTTCGTCGTCATTGTTAAAGAATAGACAACGAGTGGCAAAGTTTTGCAAAAAAAAAAAATAAAGTAAGATATTTATAATTTTCAAAATGTCAAGAATCAACATCTATTGACTTGAGGCTTTTTGATGTCTGTCAATAAGTTAATTAAATAAAGAATCCAACTAACTCTATGAAAAAAGAAATGTCTATTATTCGTAAGTGTATGACTTGGCGAGACGGAGTGGGAAGCGGTCGACTCCTTCTGCGAAGCAGTAATGCTCGTGAAGGAGGAGGCGGGCCGCGAGAGAGAGAGGACAGTGTCCTCCCTCCGCCCCTACCGCAGTGGTAGGCGCCCGCGGCGTCAGACGTCAGCAGACGATCTCCGGCCACCGTAGGCGCGGGCAGCGGGTCGACGGCGCGTTGTGTCCCACGCGCGCCTCAAAGAGCGTCAGCATATTTTATTTATTTATTTAACTATTTATGTACACACAATAAATTTACAGGAAATTACATAATAATTAAAACTAAAGTACAAAGGTACTGCTTATTTCTTTAGAAATTTCTGCCAGCAGACCCTCTAAAGGGTAAAAATAGGTGTAAAAATAAAATGCGAAATGTCTATGTGAATATCTTAACCTAAGTTTATAATCATTATAATTAAATTGGCCAAAGCCTGTCGGGGTCGCGGGATTATTTCCTTACCGTGACCCCGGAACATAACAGGCTACTGCAGGACACCGTCGATTTTAGTCAGTAGAAGTCTGACAGTCCCTCCCGCCCTGCCCGGGGCGGGAGGACTCGTTTGATGATTTTAACACGCTAAACAAAAAAAAAAGTGTATGACTTGAGAATACATAGATCAAATAGTTTTCCCCGCACGCAAAATACGCGCTCATAACGTGGAGTTGCGGCTACCAGTCCGATACACAATAGATTTACTAACAGACTAAATTTTGCCCAGTCTTCCTCTCAGTTCTTCGTCTGGTAACAAAGTAAGGCCATCAAATAGAAACAGAACGTTTCTCTGTACGCCCAACTTCTGTAACATCACCAGAATAAATCAAATCCTGACTACAAAAACTAGGAAACGGTCAAGCGTGATTGACTTCGTCTAAAGGGTTCTGTATATTTCGGGATCACGGGACTAGTGTCTTCGGAGTCACGAGGCTTATAATGATACTGATTGATTTCAGCCACAGCGGCTTGGCTTGATTGATATAGCCACTTTTTGTGAAAGTGTGTCCACATTATACATTTACTTAAATACTGATAAAACAACTGGCACTAACTGTACTCCCGCACATGGATTTATTTTCGTAGTTGCCGCCTGTCTAACAAATTTAAACAATTAAGGTTGTTCGAAACAGAGACTAAAATAACTGAAGACAGACTTTAGCTGGCTTAGTTATTTATGTTGTGCTACTCAGGCGTTTTAAGTTAAAAATAAAACTGACTAATGAGTAGGTTACACAAAATCATCATTATCATCAGCCTATTAATGTTCCCACTGCTGGGATACAGGCCTCCTCTCTGTGAGAAGGGGTGGGCCATAATCCACCACGCGGGCCCAGTGCGGATTGGTGGATGTCACATATTACTCAAATTTTTGGTTCTAGGACATGCCGGTTAGTCCTCACAATTTTCTTTTAAACTTCGTTATATGATAGCTACTATTGATAAAACAAATTACACCCCCAAACATAACCGCCTAGCCTGGATTCGAGGGGGGGGACGACTCGTAGTCGAGGCCGAATTTGACACTTTAAAGCTTAATACTGCTCTCACAAACTGAAAATACGTTTAAAAAAATTACTTAATGAAAACTATCAATATGATTTTTAAAGACCTATTTAATGATACCCCACACTAAGGCATAGCAGTGAGAAAAAAAAATATCCCCACTTTACATGTACAGGAGGTACCCTAAAAAAAAATATTTTTTGAGATTTTATTTTACCACTTTTTCGGCACAACAAATCCGTATATTTACACCAAATTACAGCTCTCTAGTACTGTGCGTCTCTGAGCTAAACTGCGGACAGACGGACGGACGGACGGACGGACGGACATGGCGAAACTATAAGGGTTCCTTGTTGACTACGGAACCCTAAAAAATCGAAGACATGTGACATCTACTTACCCTCACTGAGCCCACGTAGTGGATTATGAGACACTCCCACAGAGAGAAGGCCTATGTCCCAGCTATGGGAAAAATTACTATATCATATAATGATAATGTTGTTGACTTACCCCTGCTTGGCATGGCAATTGCTAGGACTCTTCTCTGATTATGGAAGTATGCTGTTATCTACTATGTTGGCCAAAATGCGGATTGGTGCCAACCAACATTGCCAAAATTTCATTGAAATCGGAATCCAGATTATTTGATTGTACTTTTTTAATAAAAAATAATGTTATTCCCGTTTTCCCTATTTGTATATTAGGATCAGGATGTTATCAAATCTGCCAGACCACATATTCAAGTCTAGATGTTAAAAATAACTTTTGATAGATTTTGGAAAATAATATGGTCAATTCAATCGATTTTCATCCACGGAACCCTAATCTCAGTCATTCAGTCCGGTCACGTTTGACAGACCAACGGGATCGATTCCCGATTAAGTACACGTTTTTACGGTTCGCGGTAAATCTTTCTACCTTATTTGGAGTGATTATAGGCGTAAACTAGGGTAGGAACGTAAATGGCCACTACCATTAGTGAAAGTTATATGACCGCAATTTTACAACTCCATAGGAGTGGTTTATGACGTGAATTTGAAGGAAACTAGACTCTATGGAGCATTTGCATGACAAGTTTTTGGTAAAAATGCAGTAGAACGGTAGCCCTATGGCTATTTTTATCTGCTGAAGCCTGATTTTAGCCATAATTAGGTCTTTCGTTATAGTGCTTATACACACGACTAAAGTGCTGGGGCTCGATTTATAGAAATATATTGATCCTAAACAATTTATTGTATAAGGAATAATGAAGTAATTTTGATCTTCTTTGATTGTCTGTCATAATTGTTATTAGGCAAAAAAACTCATGTATGCGATAAACTGCCCATTACAGGATAAAAACCTGGAAAAAATTGATAATAAGCTTATAAAACAAACGCTTGTAAGGGTCAAAAATTGATAATAAGCTTATAAAACAAACGCTTGTAAGCTACAACTAGTTTGATTCCAAAATGTTTCATAAGAAATGTTACCAGTGAAACAGATACTCTGGTTGTAACTGGGTCATAAACCTACACAGCCCTTACATTATTCATGATGATTATCACCTAGCACTGGCATAACTAGATAATTAGGCACTGCCAATTATAGTGATAATGACCGTCATAGTGTCCTGTCCATTTAAATTGCATAGATTAATCTATGTACAGAGCAGACGTCAACACATCAACTTACCGACAGAGATAGCACCAACAGAGGTATTGTCTCTTTCTATTTGGTGACTAAACATTGTATGACAAATAGTAAAGTTTATTTTTTGCAAAATTAATGTGCATTTCACAAATATTATAAAAACTAGGTGTTGCCAGCGGCTTTACCCGCTACAACTCGAAAAATATCCCACGGAAACATAAAATCGGGATAAAAACTATCCTATGTGTTAATCCAGGTTATAAACTATATGTGTTCCAAATTTTATCCAAATCCATTCAGCGGTTTTTGCGTGAAAGAGTAACAAACATACCTACATACACATACATACATCCTCATAAACTTTCGCTTTTATAATATTACTAGGATCTAGGTACTTGTTGTACAGTGAACTGTACTTTTCAATTATTAAGAGATTTGCCCAAAAACATTTGAATCTATAATATTTTATGTTCTGCTTTAGCAAATACGACAGCATATTTATTCAACTTTATCGCAAAGACAGAAGGTTCATGTTCGATTGGAAAAAGACAGATTGTGGTAAGCGTCTGTACCTACTTATACTTGAGGTACCAGTATGTAGTTTTACACGTGTTCTCGACTTAAACTTTCTTCATTTATAGTGAGTTTGTGTTGTACGAGCAAAGTTGTCAAGTTTTTGTTATGATAAGGACACCTCGTGATTTATGGTCGTTGGACTTATGTGAATTGGACTTAGTGAAGTTTTTATTTAAACATTTTGTACATACATAAATATTATTAGAGAGAACAGTGAAGTAAAAACACAATCCTTCCTTGAAAAAATGAAGCGATTGTTATCATCATCAGCTTATGATGTTCCCACTTCTGGGAGACAACCAGGAAGGCTGTCTCAGAGAGGACTCTGTGAGATCCCAGCGATCTTGTTATATCTATACATATTAATAAAATTGATTAACAAACATAACATCAATGCCACTTTTCGTTGTAATGTTATAACTCAAGAACGGGCTCACCTATCTAAGCCAAATGTTTAGGCTTTGTTCGGACTATTATGTAGATGGTTAAAGAGAAGTTTGCACAAAATCGGTCGAGCGGTCCTTCATTTATCACATTTTTTGTTTTTATATTATTTCACTTTATATGTAGCAAAGCGTAGGGCACGTACGGGGCCGCTAGTATTAACTATTAGTTGCAATTGTTTATACCGTCACCTGTCATGATAACTATCCCAATTTTATCATGACAGATGATGGTATATTAGAACAACTACTTGAGATCGTGCAAATAATTGCTCCGTGAGGAAATCGAACCCGCGACACTTAGCACAGCAGTCCAATTGCAAAAGCTTATAATGTTTAAAGTAATTTAATAAAAAAAATGCGCGAACAGGTCGGCAGTTGTTTGGTTATTAGTCCGGTTAATTGATTTATGTAGATAGTATAACTTTTTTTTGGCAGTAGTTTAATTTAATAAAAATCACCGAGCTAATGATATCCTTTAGTGACAATATTTTTCAAATGAATAATTTGGTTTATAAAAAAAAATATATAATATATATATAAAAATATATAAAAATTAGTCTGTAAAACTAAATCCTTACTGACGAAAAAATAGACTGAAACAAGACACAATTTTGTAGCACTGTTTTTATAAAAACGTAAGTTATGACGAACATAAGATTACGACAACATTAATGACTCTTGAACAAAACTATGAAAGCCTTACAAGACGCCGCAAAAAATATCTTCACAAACATTAACGTACAATCTAATACAGATGCTAACGTAATTGACAGTAGGTCCATTATTACTTGTCGTGCTCTCAATAAGTATAAATGAGAAAAGTTGTCTATGTTTGATGCCTTCGGGGAGACACACACAGACAGATAATATATTTGTTTGAATTACTCTCACAACAGGAATGAATAATAAGTGTAGAGTAAATTGTTCGGCTTGATGTTTTTTTTTGTGGTTGTTTTGATTGTCATGTGGTTAAGGTGTGGTTTATTTATACTGTGCCGGGACACTTGCCTCCTCTAAGTTTAAGGGGTGGTCATTATTCCACCACGCGAGGCCCAGTTCGGGTTGATAGTTCTCTTCGAATTTTTGGTTCTAGAACATGCCAGTTTCCTTCTTGCGAAGAGTGGTGATGAAAAAACATAAAATAATGCCAGGCTGGGTTCGAACCCTAAATCCAAAACTCGTAAGTAAGGGCCAAAACCACTGAGCCTCCACTGCTCTATGGTGGTATACTCGTAGACTATCAAACTGAATAATGGCACCATGAGACCTACCTACTTACCAACTTACTATCAAGCGGTCCACCGCACCGTGAGAAAAGTTGTATCTACAAAAACAATTATTTTTAGTCAAACTTTTATTACACCGTCTCGCACTTATTCGTCTGTGTATTGCATGTCGCGTGACAGTCGGCTGCGGAGTAGGGAAAAAGTGATCTTTCACTTTTTCCCTACTCCGCGGCCGACCGTCACTTCGTCAGAGCAGCCGAGGCTAAAATAGCGGCGCCTATAGTTCGCATCAGGTGTGAAACGATTCCACTTTTACCGTGTTTTCATTAGTGTGCAATTACAGTGGTAGCGGGGCGGGCAGCGGAATCCGCTGGCGGGTAACGCAAAGACATAGTTTTTGACTGATGCATCAAGTGCGGGCGGGGGGGCGGTTTTAGCGGAAATCTAGTCTATTTCGTGACCCGCCATCCGCCCCCGCTGCCCGCCCCGCGCCACTGTAATTGCACACTAAAACCTGACAATCCTATTTTTTGACATGTGTTATCCACCAACTAGAACTGGGCCTGCGTGGTGATTTATCGCCAACTCTCTCATAGAGAGAAGGCCTGTCCTAGCAGTAGGAACTTTATAAGCTGATTACATAACTCGAGATCACGTCTTCAACCCCCAAAGGGCTAGGCAAAGGTGTACTTAGTAGGCTGATTGTCATATTATTACCCTCCGTGTGTTGCTTACTAATCGAGTCCCACTTGATTGGTATTAACCCAAACTCATACTATTATAGAAAGTTCAGATTCCTAGTATGCTATTAAAAATTGAAATAAAAAGGACGAAAAATTAATTAAATATCCAAGAAAAACGTTTAAAAACGTGAGCGTCGCTTTCACTTGCACATTCATAAAAAGTGGCTTCACGAAAAACGTATTTATCGAGTTATATGAGTCCTCCCAAAAAAAAAATTCAGATGCATAACTTTAATAACGCTTAAAACGCCCACAAAACTTTAATATACTTACATAGATACGACTCCATACAGTTTAAGAATGAAACTGTTTGAAATAAAACTGTTTGAAATATTCGTATAAATTGTTTTCTAGCAATGGCAGGAAATACATTTAAAAAGATGTAAGTCTTAATTTTTGGAAGACAATAGTGAATTGTACAAATATTTAACCATGATTGGGAGACGCTAATGGCTTTACTTGTCAGTAAGTTAATATGCCCTTATATAACGACGTGCATTTTACAGATTACATCATTAATTTATCATACGAATTCATTTTTTAAAGGTTACAAAAATACTACGGCAATTTCGTGTTTTAAATAGGTCATGTTCATCCTTGGACTGGATTGGCTATTGAAAATATACACCGATCCATTTTCAGGTCAAGGTTTTGCAACCTCATCTCATGGCAATGGGATAATGATATCCGATATAAAATGATACAAAGAGGAACGGACACCATTTTATCCTTTTAATGTTAAAATAATTTAATACTGAAGTGAATTGAACGATTTTTTAATGGATTTTGGCAACCTCATAACATAAGAAGATACTTTTGATTGCTGTAATCATTCATTAAGAAAATAAATTGAAACACAGAACTTTATCTGGAATAATTTTATCAAATAATGGATTATTATCAATTACCTGATAAATTTTTTCGCCGTGAGGAATGACGGGTTTATTACAACGTATCAAAATCATTATTATATTTAGTTATTTTTCTTTTAAGAATATGACAATTATAACATGTTATACCTACAAAGTTTTATATTCGCATTAAATAAAGATTTAGTACCATATATAATGTCGTCTCTTACACGTGATGAGAGATTATAATACCAATATATCGACCGAACTCCATTCGGGTGATTTTACGCCCCAAAAAATATCCTTTCTAAACAATCATCTTCAAAACCTCGTGTTTATAAAATTATCCAGTCCATTGATTATAAACACGTAAGTCAATACGCAATATTTACGAGTTCACCTTGAACCTTATCAGCAATCAGTAAACGAAAGGAGATTACTCAAAAAATCTTTTTGATGGTTCTTCTTTGATGACAAGCCAGAATGCGCAATGAATTCAAATTGAACCTGGTTACTACGAAAATATTGAGGGCTACCTGCTTTGGCTTCGTTGAAAGCATCCTAGAGAAGGTTTATGGGTTTATTCAGTGAGTTATATGCAAAATCTTTGTGAGTATAATCCCATACTTAAGGGTAAGTGGGGTTTCCATCTCGTAGGGCAACACTCTCAAGATTATTTTCATATGTCCGTGTCTAGAGCGGTTTTCTAGGTTAAATGTGTTACTTTCTTGAAGTTGAAGTTTGAAATTAGCATTCGTTTTGCACCCAGTGTGAAAGACAATTGTCTAGAGAACTAAATTAGTTCAGTTTCTAGTGGGAATTCGAACTTTGAATCTCACAGAATGTTTTTATCGCAACGTGTGATCAAAATTTCGAGTCGTGATCATTCCAGAATATTGGCTCCAATTATTGCCAGTAAACGTGGCCAGTATTAGGTTGAACAAATAACGCTCATTATCTATAGCACCAAACGGGTCAGGTCGTCGAAATCGTAATTACCTATTAAGTTTGTGCACAGTCCGCTCCAATTGAGGACTCCAATGGCAAGTAATTTAATTATGTAGCTTCTACCTGCATCAAGTAACTATACGATAATGAACATGCATAGCAAATTAATTTGAGTAATTATACTGTTATTAGACAATGTTCAGCTATTTGGGTCTGTTGTATCATCTATGCTAATTCCAAAGCGTTTAGGATTAGTAATTGTTTGCGGGTTTAGACGGGTTAATACTGGTATAATGTTGAAATTAGGCTATAATGTGTTTTTAACTTCAACTATTCTATGAAGTAAATTAAACCGTTAGACGTGTTCCCATCCTGCTTCTCAGTTGCTGAGAAGCGAAAAAACAGAATTATGTGAGCTCACAAATCTGACTACTTTTGACGCGGTATCTAACGATTTAATTAACTTTTCTTCATAAAATGTCTGTAGGTAAATATTTTAAAACAGGTCACAATAATTCACCTGAATCATTAAAAAACTTCTCTTCCTTACCAATTTCAACTGATTAAATACAAAGCCACAATGCAAGTCAACGTGAGCAAAAAAATGTTTCAGTCTGATTAGTAAGCCGTAGTCGATTTCAGGAAACCAGTGATCTCTGTAACGTGATTAAATATCAATTTGGGATGGGACCCGAAAAAATACCAGTCAACAAGATTGAGTCTTTCCTACGAATTCTGAGTATTTCTCGGATTGAATTGAACGGTTTTTTCGCGAATGCATCATTAGCTAAACGAGAGGTTTAATACTACCTGATTTCGTGTTTTTGCTCTCTCATTTTTAGGGTTCCGTAGTCAACAAGGAACCCTTATAGTTTCGCCATGTCCGTCCGTCCGTCCGTCCGTCCGTCTGTCCGCAGTTTAGCTCAGAGACGCACAGTACTAGAGAGCTGTAATTTGGTGTAACAATACGGATTTGTTGTGCCAAAAAAGTGGTAAAATAAAATCTCGTAAAATATTTTTTTTTAGGGTACCTCCAGTACTTACACGTAAAGTGAGGATTTTTTTTTTCTCGCGTACCCATTAGTGTGGGGTATCATTAAATAGGTCTTTAAAAAATAATGGTAGTTTCCATTAACAATTTTTTGATAAAAAAATTAGTTTGTGAAATATTAAGCTTTAATGTGCTAAATTTTGCTCGACTCGAGTGTCCCCCCCCTCTACCAGCTAAACGGTTATGTTTGGGGGTTTGAAAAAATTCACAATAGTAGTATATATAACGATTTAAAAGAAAATTATCATGACTAAGTAGGCTTTACAACTTTACGAGTAATAGTCAAAGACCAACTTATAAAATGTACTTGATATCATATTGGGTTCTTAAACAAAATGTATCGGGGACAACTGCAAATGTAAGTTTGTCAACTTTATTTTTACAGCTTTTATAGGTATGTTTTTTGGGGATAGGTAGGTTTTTATCGTCAACTATTTTTAACTAAATTCAAAAAAAGGAGGAGGTTCTAAATTCGTCGTAATCTTTATTCTTATGTATTTTCCCTGATTTCTCAAAGACTCCTGTACCGATTTTGAAAATTCTTCTTTTTGAAATTAAATTCAGCGAATCAGTTTAAGATTGAGTTTTTCGCATATGTATTTTGATGGAATTGAACGGTTTTTTCGCGAACCCTACACTGTGCGTGAGGTTTAATACCCGACACGCACTTGGCCGGTTTTTTTTTATTATTCTTATTCATATTCGGATTCGGGCACGCTGCAATCGCGGCTGTAAGACCCCTCTTTGAGGAGTGGCTGTATAGACGTCACGGCGTCCAAACCTTCCGCCTGACGCAAGTCCTCACTAGGCACGGATGTTTTGGAAGGTACCTGTGTCTGATGAGGAAGGGGGAAACGTCAGGGTGTCACCACTGCGAGGATCGCCTGGAGGACACGGTGGAGCATACTGTGCAGGACTGCCCCGCTTGTGCAGAGCACCACCGTGTCCTCACGATGGCGATAGGTGGAGACACCTGATAAAATCATCGGGTTTATTTCTGATTTAGCAGATATGCAACAGTTTTTTGTCAGATACATTTTCCCATCAACGTAACCCAGTTTCACAAACACAAAACGATTAAGTGCCTCTTCTACTATCGAAAAACAATACAAAACCAAGACCTACGAGTAGGTACTTAATTAAAACAAATATCAAGTTACCTCTAAAAACATCCGTTCTATTGTTCCAAAAAGGTTTAAAACCACATCCTAGTTCGCATTTTGTAAATCAAAATGAGACCGTTAACGTTTGGCGACACCTCTATACTGTTTAGTATTCATTAAAATGGCATCCGACCCGCAGCTATTGTTGGGATGCCTTAGAAGTTGACAATGCTTGTATTATCCCGTCACTGGAGCGGGGAACATTCTAGAAAGTTGTATTAATTCTGTTAAGCTGAGATGCCCATTGTCCTGTGTATGAATCCGCTCTTTCGTTTTGGAGTAACATTGAGGGTATAAGATCTGTGATTTTGTTTGTGAAAAGGGGTTCTTATACATATAACCCCATTTTAGACGTGATTACTTGTCTTATAATTAGACGGCTGCATGCACGAAAAAAGATGAAGTCATGCGGCGTTACCTCTCGCTCTGTAGCGTTCCACAGCAACGGCGGCGTGTCAATTGTTTGTTTATAGCAACGTAAGTGATTTTCTTATGACGTTGTCACGTTCAACTATCGTTAGTAAATCAACTTTTCAGTCAACCGAGTTTTTATAAGAGTCTTTTTGTTGTGTAAATTCAAAAGCGCAAGCAAGGAGCTGTAAGCAAACTTTCGAAGCACGAAGCATTTTTTTTTTCTTTTATCGTGGCTACCGGCTGCGCCATGTCAGGTTAAGTGTGAGGGGCAGCATTAAGACATGGTGGTCGGGCTATGACTGGTTTTATTAGCTTTCTCATTACTCACAAACATTCTCTTAGGACTACCTTCACATGCGTTATTATTTAATATATTGATGAAATGATTTACATACACCTACACCACCCAGGGCAGAGCGGAAGGGACTGTCAAATTCGTACTGACTAAAATCTACGGTATCCTTCAATAGCCCTTTACGTTCCGGGGTCACAGTAATTCGTGAGGCCCGCGACCAAAGCACGAAGCATAGGCTCAAACGCCATGTTCGCGGAACTGTCTTAGCAGTGCCGTGGAACGCCTAAGACAGCTTGGATAACTAACATGTTGGACTTTTAGTCAGTGGGAAAGAGTTTGAAAGTCCCTCCCGCTTCACCCAAAATGGGTGGACTAAATTGAGGTGTAACTTAAGAGCCGACGGCGCGTCGACTTCCACTTGCGCTCCTCAAAGAGTGTCATCAAATGACGGGGCCCCTAGAAAGCCAAAGCTTGCCGGGATCGCGGGACGAATTACCGTGACGTTGGAACGTAAAGGGTTATTGGAGGACACTGAGTATTTTACTCTTACCCCACTCTGCTCTGGATGGGAGGACGCGTTTGATGATTTTACTACGATAAAAAAAGACTAACTTAAAAAAAAGTTTTCATCTCTCACTCTCTCTCTGTAGTTGGTGGTCATTTATTGTCTTAGAATCATGGTAAGCTTGGGTTTATGGCTAGCGCATCCCATAGATACCACCGTGTAGAATTTACAGAAAGATAATTCCATTACCTGATTGGTCCATTGAGATGGTGACATTATAATTTTTTTTACAGTAATATAAAATATTGAAAAATTGAAGAATTCTCGTAAACAATTTTATTGGTTATTGGTTACTTACCCTAGCTAGAATATGCATCGTAAAATTGTATCACCGGAAAACGCTACAAACTCAACGAGAAATGATTTTCTGAGTGCGTTCTAGCAATTTCCTTTACAGCTACAACCGGCATCAACTTGCCACAAGATTGCAATATTGTCGATCACACATGTATAATGTTCAAGTGTGACAATAAGAACATAGGTACAGCCACGAGCAATAGTATGTATAATGTCAACGTAAAATTGTAAATACCGTTAGTTTATAATCTCGCGAGATTTTGAACCGTCAAAAGATTCTGAACTTCAACTCCTTACAATTTATCGTATTATTTATTCGGAACTTCCGATTATAATCTTCCGATCCGGAAGATTGTAATCTATCGAAATGAAACCGACCGTCACTACTTACTTTTACTATAAAAGCAACCGACTTCAAAACAACCACAAAAAAAGTTCAAAATAACCTACAAAAAAACTTTTCTTTCGAAAGTCGGTGACTTTATTTTATATTTCATTGACTTTGTGTCACCGACTTTCTAAAGAAAAGTTTTTTTGTAGGTTATTTTGAACTTTTTTTGTGGTTGTTTTGAAGTCGGTTGCATTTTTTTTTGAAAAAGTTTTTTATTTTATCCTTTTTAGTTTCACTATTCAACCCAAATTATTGTCAAATACATAATTTTCTTACATGTGCACTAAAATGTTGTAATCCGTAGCACCGGTAATAACAAAACAACGCCCATGGATGTATGTACACAATGAGCTAAAAATATTTACTACTGCACCAAACTAAATGAAAATTTTATGGGATCAAATGGCAGATAAACTGTATCGAACAAAAAAAGAATCATCGAAATCGGACCAGAAACCTCGGAGTAATCGGTGTAGACAAAGTTGAAAACTTTTTAGGTTTTTGTTGTTTTTTGTTGATTTTTCAAAAAGTACTAGTCCGATTTCGATAAAATTTTAATGGGACCATTTCGGAAGTATACCCTATCCAACAAAAAAAGAATTTTTCAAATCGGTTGTGAAACGACGGAGTTATGCCCGAACAAACATAAAAAAAAAAAAAAAAAAAAAATACAAACATCCGAATTGAGAACCTCCTCCTTTTGGAAGTCGGTTAAAAAGCAACTCTGGGTACAAAATGTTTTTTTTTTCCGTTGTCAACGCATGGACCTAAAAAAAAAGGCGGACGGAACTTCACTAAGAAACAAGTGAAGCACCACAATTGCGGCTGCTTAAATATGTGTGCGTGTCTATAGGGATGCCAGATGAAGGAAAAAATTACCCATTTTTAAACAATATTTAATTAAGATCTCCCTTAAACTTAAGTTTAATTACATTTTTTTTGTTACGGATATCTTTTTTTTAAATAAAGGTAAAATAATTTAAACACATTGGATATTAAAATATTTACAACTCGTATAGGGTGAATCTTGAGAGGCTCATTTTACGTTGTCCGGAGAAAAAAACTACCCATAGTATTTAAATTAGAAACCAAAATATTTTTTTTATGCCACTATATTGTATAATCTTACTGTTGCACGATAGTTTTTGTGTCTAATTTGGAATCCAAAAGGCCTGAAAATTGATACCCCTGGCGCGTCCGCAACACATTTTTCAAACAAAATACCAACTAAACTCATACTTACGAACGTAAACAAAATAAACAGTGCGATCTAATAGCTAGCAAGATTGTTGTTGATATATTTAAAAAAGATACATCACGTATATTTATGTTAGTTTTTTTTTTAAATTACAATATAAAGTTTGTCCGAGACTAAACAGTGATTCCCCTGGCGCGTCAGAAATCTTCGTATATCTTAGTAGAATTTTATAGAAGATTGTCTCCATGCCGTCGTATGTGCGCTGCTAGTAGAGCTTCGTACGTCTTTGTGAAAGATTACGCCGCTCGTTGGTCCAGGACGAAATTATGAACATAAGTATTTGATTCCCCTGGTTTTGGTTTCGCTAGCTCGTTGATTACCCTGACCACGTTTTCAAATGCAATTTGTGATTTAACGATTTGTGGTCGGGTATTGAAAATGATAAATTGTTAACGAGACTGATTAGTATTATCTAAAGGCGACTTTAAAATAGTTATAAAACTTGATTTTCTTCTACCTTTTTTTGATTCCCCTGGCCAAAAAAATTAAAACGCAATATATTGGGAACCATCCGGCCAAAAGTGATGCCAATTCGTTAAATGTGTTTATAATGAAGTTAAATTTTATATTACATTGATACCTACTTATAAAAAGTCTGTTTAAATAAATTTCGCCAAGGGAATCACCTAAATATGCCCAATCTCAGGATTCACCCTTTAATGTTAATAAAGTTTTACAATCCCTTTTGTTGATTCAAATTTTGGTAGACTTGTCTTTTGCTATCGACACATCTAGAAATTCCTTCTATTTACTTAAGTGGTGAAAACGAATGTTTAAGTATTTTTCGGCTATAAATATTTAATTAAAGCTATTTTATGTTCCATTCCTACACGTCTACATTCCTATTCCATGTCTACACTCCCTTATTATTTTTATACAATCATTTTTCCATGCATCATTTGCCGAGGGAAATCTGTAAAAATACAGAAGAATACAATAACAATAAATAGTAACATAAAATATAAATCTCCCAATTTTAAAATAATTTGAACCTTGAAATAGTTGCAACACTGATTGATTTCGAGATGTTTATTAAATTTATTGACGTAAAATCGAGAAATAAGCTTCAAATTGACATGCTTAACTATGAAAAGTGATTACCTGGCTTTTTTAATTGAACTACTATGGTTTAGACAACTTTTGCAACACATGACGGCATACTTTGAGTTTTATTAGACAAAATAACGCCGAATAACACGCGAGCGTCGTTCGAAGCGTAATAGCCGACGGCTGACTTACTATGGTGTGAATGTGTGCGTGCTGGCTTGTCCACATTAGCGCACTGACTTACTATCATATAACACATGCTTCAATTGTTTCTTAGTGAAGTTCCTTCCGCCTTTTTTTTAGGTCCATGTGTCAACGTTTGAAACACCTGATTTTTTTTAGCCCATGAAGGTTATTAATAAATTTAAAATGTCACTTACGGGATATCTTCTGTGATTATTTATTTGTTTGAGCTCCCGATATTTCGACGCTGTTGCAAGCGCCATGTCAACCCGCGATCATGAGAGAGAGACAAACCGTGAAAGCTTAAAACAGTGTTTAAGGTTATTAATGTTTAAAAAAATAAAATAACCCAGTCTGACATATTAATTGCTTCAAAAGAAATCATAATTCTCATAATGGTAGCTATTGGGTTGAGATTATACTGTGCAGGCTTTTACCCGTGGGTTCAATGGCAAAATGGTATCTTACGGGATATTTGAGATTATAAACTATTTCTGTACCAAATTATAATCAACATCCGTTCAGTAGTTTTGTGTGAAAGAGTAACAAATATCCATTTTTCCATCTCCCATAT
This sequence comes from Agrotis segetum, assembly GCA_036375495.1. Taxonomy (NCBI): domain Eukaryota; kingdom Metazoa; phylum Arthropoda; class Insecta; order Lepidoptera; family Noctuidae; genus Agrotis; species Agrotis segetum. Next base: position 208,214 of record JAQSVV010000209.1, on the reverse strand, counting down.
AGTGAGATGATAAATTATAAGTACATCTTTTCTGATACAGGTATTGGATAATACATACCCATACGTTACCTTACTATTTTTATGACATCATTAAGCGTTTGATTTATTACTCAAACTTTAGCATTGAATCTTCCAAGAACAGTGAAGTTCTTCTATTTTCGGCAATAAATTACTTTAGTTTGAAGAATAAGTTATGTCTTGCTAGTACTTCAAATAATGAGAAAACATCCTACGCAAACACAATAGGAGGAAAATTGTGAAGTATTACAATGCGGTCACAACATTTTTACGCTCGATCTTTCCGCAAAAATATTGTGTAGGTATATCACCAATAGACTAGTTTTTTTTTACTTGGTATTAAAATCATCAAAATGAGTCGTCCCACCCCAGGGCAGGGCGGGAAAGACTGTCAGCCTCGTACTGACTAAAATCCACGGTGTCCTTCAATTCCCCTTTACGTTCCAGGGTCACGGTAATTTGATAAGTCCCGCGACCACCAATGGGGTATTAAGGCGGGGGCGAAGCGGACCCCAGCTCCCTTCCTCGCCTCTCTCGAAAAATTAAACCTTTGACAAGTCATATTTTAAAAAAGGGCCTCGCATAATGTATTTTGCCCCCTCCTAGATTCGGCCTCACTACGCCACTGTATACAAACTTGTATTAAGGTTTTACAACCCAATATAAAATAATATTCATTTAATATTAAGTGCTCTTTGACCCGACCGCAAATCAATATCGACTGTAGCATTAAATGAACGATGCCTATTAATAGGTCGTCTGGTTTCAAATACAACAAAACAGGTCATCTTCAACTTGTAAAAAGAATTCCCAGTGGGATGTCGGCCCGCCACTTTGGGGAAAAAGGTCTGGGTAGGGTATTCTATTCATTATTTAAAAATCTTTTTTAGTCTTCGAGCAGCCTCCGTCGTCGAATAAAATTTTGACATTGCAGATTTAATATGGCTTTATTTCTTTGAGAATTTTAATTACAAACGACTTTGTAAGGTCGGCTCGGATTACATCGTGCTTAGGACGGTTATTTAGTTGATCGTTAATTACCTTATAACGTTTCGAAGTAAGTTGTACATAGATTAATACCTAATTTCTTACTGAGTGAAAAGTTTGTTGGAAATTAAAATAGGGACCCAGACTTTAGTTAATGATTTATTTGAGAATCAAATGAATTATTTATATACTGCGGTTTCAATAGTTGCTTTTCATTGAACATGGTTTTTAGTTAAGAAATCAATGCTTATATTTATTCAAACAATATTAGACGCTGCAATACACTTTAATTTTTAATTGTTGTTATAATTAAAAATCTTTAACCAAAAGAAAATTAATATTGCACTCTGCACGAAGAATATTAAACAAGTTAATTTGTAGTCTCAAATATTGGTTTACACACTGTGCACTTAATTAGTACAGTTTGCCGAGCGTCGTTCTAGTTTACGAAACACAGGTATCTTGTTAACATAGCCAAGGGGTGAAATTAATTTAGTTATTTTGAAGTTGGGGTTGAAAACACCTAGTCCTTCAAGAATGTCAACATTATTTTGAGGTTATAATTTCATAAAATATTTTATAACCTAAGTTTTGCATTAATACCAGCTTTTTTTACACAATACTATTATTGATAAAATATTTTGCCAAATAATAATAGTCCTTCTATTTCTAAAATGGAAATCAAACATTACCTTTACCCAAGTTTCACATTGTGTTACCCGAGATCGTAAGTGTCAAACACCTGTCCCAAGCGCAAATAAGGGAATGTGTGCACAGTGGAACGACACCCAGTGACGTGTCAAATAAAAAGATTTACAAACGTACCGGGATTTGCCTGAAATCAAATATCAGAATTCTTGCATTCCAATTTTCGTTCAAAATGTTATGTATTTTTACCTCTGTGCTCTTTGATCATACGAGATATGATGAGAAATATTTTTATTGTGAAATGAATGATAATGGTATTTTTTTTAGAGCACGCATTAATTTGATATTTAAGCAATTAAACAATTTTATTAGAAGAGTGATTTTTAAACAGTTTTCCGTACAAAAGGTAGATAAAAGTTCTATTATTCCATCGAAACTAGAGCAAATTCCAAGTTATCTATGAAACAGACCATAACTGTAAATAAATCGATACTTACTTACAACAATACCCAAACAAAATATTTGCCATCGTTATTCAAGTTAAGCAACTTGCTAAAATCACTTCTTTCCAATAAAGTTTTCTCTCGGGAAGTTGGAGTGGTATTCGGAACGTGCTCCAACTTATATGGATCGATTTACTGCTCGAACAAAATGTTTATAACCAGATATATTGCAGAATGTTCGCGTATGAGAATTAAGTTTAACATCACATTTCGTTCTTGTTAAAATTTTGAATTGTTGTTGCGATTTTCGATGTTCGAGCTGTCGCATATTTTGTTTGGTAAACTGCTGAAATATGGAACATTGTAATATATTTTACTTACGGATACCTAGGTATAGACAGTAATTACTGTGAAATGTCTAACAATAAAGTTGCCTCGCGTTCGCGACCGTTCGACCGCTTTTACGGTGTTTAATGTGCAGGAGTTTCAGTTCGTCCTGCTTGAGCTCACTCCATCTTTTGTTTCATCTTTGCTTTTGGGCTAGATTAAGCCAAGACAAACAAAAGTTAATAAAAAACAAGTATTTGAAAAACAGGTACGTTTCGGAATCAAGAAATCACTCAATTAATGAACATTTTCAGGCATGACTTTCAACAGTTTCATAATTTGTCATTTTTTAATTCAGTAAAGTAGGACTTACATTTCATACCATTAATTTAAATTAATATCGTTGCGTTTTTTTAACTTCATTTAAAAAAACCGGCCAAGTGCGTGTCGGGCCACGCACAGTGTAGGGTTCCGTAGTTGCCCATCAAAATACTTATGCGAACTAACTAAACTGATTCGCTGAATTTAATTTTAATAAAAAGAAGAATTTTCAAAATCGGTATAGGAGTCTTTGAGAAATCGGGGAAAATACGTTAAAAAAAAGATTACGACGAATTCAGAAGCTCCTCCTTTTTTTGAAGTTAAATAAAAATAGTTGATGATAAAAACCTACGTATCCCCAAAAAACATACCGTAAAAACATACCTAATAAAGCTGTAAAAATAAAGTTGACAAACTTACATTTGCAGTTGAAGATCATGTTCTCCGATACATTTTGTTTGAGTAAACATGTTATCCAAGTACATTTTAAAAGTTAGTCGACTATTACTCGTAAAGTTGTAAAGCTTACTAAGTCATGATAATTTTCTTTTAAACTTCGTTATATGTACTACTATTGTGAATTTTTTCACACCCCCAAACATAACCGTTTAGCTGGTAGAGGGGGGGGGGGGACACTCGAGTCGAGCAAAATTTAGCACTTTTAAGCTTAATATTTCACAAACGAATTTTTTTATTAAAAAATTGTTAATGGAAACTACCAATATTTTTTAAAGACCTATGTAATGATACCCCACACTAAGGGGTAAGCGAGAAAGTAAAAAAACATCCCCACTTTACGTGTACAGGAGGTACCCTAAAAAAATATTTTACGAGATTTTATTTTACCACTTTTTCGGCACAACAAATCCGTATATTTACACCAAATTACAGCTCTCTAGTACTGTGCGTCTCTGAGCTAAACTGCGGACAGGTCCGTCTGTCCGCAGTTTAGCTCAGAGACGCACAGGACGGACGGACGGACGGACGGACGGACGGACGGACGGACGGACATGGCGAAACTATAAGGGTTCCTTGTTGACTACGGAACCCTAAAAATGGAAATAATCTTTTTCTTTATCGTAGCAAAATCATCAAAACGACATACCTAATTATTTAAAAGCTAAATACGGAACCGTATTACGCAACTGTGTACTTAATTAGGGTTTATATAGCTTCCAATTTACGTTGTTAAACCGAACGTTTGTTACCGAAGAAAATTAATTTGCTACAAGGCGAACCGCCACTGATCAGTGTCAGATATGATGTGATTAAGCCGAGCTTAGGTACATCATTAGACACCCTTTATCCATCACCTTAAGGTAGACTAGCGCCTTGTTTTGGTATGACATAATTAATTAATAATTATAGTTGCTTCAGCGGAATATGATATTGTTTACAAGTATTAAATTAAAGCAGCTGTCGGTATATAACACGGTTGGTTGTACTTTACTAACGCAATTTGGAAGGATAAGATGAAGTTACATTTAAGAGCTGTATCAAATTTGACTAAGGTAAGATTGAACCAACCGGCCGGAATCGGCGGCATTTTACAATGCGGTGAAAAAGTGTTTGCTTGTAAAGTTATCTCCGTCGGCATTCCGCGACACGTAGCGACTTGTCCCTTATGTTGCTTGGAAATATGAACTGTATTTACTGTTGAAAGATTTCAATGTTCTTTACCGCATTGTAAAATGCCGCCGATTCCGAATGGTTGGTGGGAATCTTAGCTTTGACTGTCATCTTGTTTTTTTTTTTTTGTTATTAATTATAATTTAGTACTGTTATAAATATAATCTACATCCAGATTGATTGAATAATTTGTGAGTTTGAAATAAACAACCAAACAAACTTAGTAGCTCTTTTATATAAAATAAAACACTTATAGCAAATTCGCACTGGCTATGCAATATCATGTGCAATTCTAAAATTAAGAACGGCCTGTAAGATGCTAGCTTTCAATATAATTGCAATAAAATTGCAATGTAGCTTTTTATAGGAGAAAGTACTGTGAAAATCGATTCCGTAGTTTTCTAGTGCAATAATTATTCATTACAAACAAAAGTACGATATGGTACAATATAGTGTCAATATCCTCTTTTCAACGACATGTTAGCGCCTAAAAATTTTCCCAGAGTGACTGGTACTTTTAAAATACGACAGTAATTTATTCAGCGGCTGGACAGGCTAATGACATGTCACTTAGCGATGCGTTTGTTCAACCAGGACCGCAAATGACCCGTTGAACAAATGACGCAATGTTTAAACATAGGCAACGCACTCCTGTGCCCCTTTTATAATGCCTCGTTGGTCGTTTCGCTTCATTTTCCAACTGGGACATGCATCCTGATTTAAACGTCTAATGGTATTATAGAAATATTATTTTATAAATAGATTGATAGACAAGATAGATAGATAAACCATTAACAATAAAAGATAAATGTGGACAAAAATAAAATTTATAAAAATGCATAACTCATAATCATAAAATCTTTATTTTTCTCCACATCAAGATATTATAGGCACTGGTTTACTTGTACAATGTTAATTATAGAAAGGTGTCTGAAATCGGAAGATCTTGTGTTACAGGTCAACTGACCAAATTGAATATGACATTTTCAATTGTAGTAAAATTTTAAGTATATTTAATAAGAGCAGTGGTGGCCCATTGGTATCGGTCACGAATTACGAGTTGAACTTTGTGTGATTTATTTCATCACCACTGCTCTCAAAACGGTGAAGCAAAACATCATCAGGAAACCGGCATGTCCTAGAACTAAAAATTCGAAGACATGTGATATCCACCAATCCGCACTGGGCCTGCGTGGTGGATTATGGCCCACTCCCTCTCACAGAGAGGAGGCCTGTGTCCCAGCAGAGGGAACATTATAGGCTGATGATGACGATGATGAAAATTTTAAGTTAAGATGAGATGTAGTTATTTACTAGACAATTAAACATAGTAACTATCAGCACATCAGCATCAGCGGGGTGACAGGACGGTCGGTCTAAATGGGTAACAGTGAAACCTGGAACGTAAAGGGCTATTGACGGAACATGGATTTTAGTTAGTACGAGTCTGACGGTCCTTTCCGCTCCACACAGGGCAGGAGAACCCATGATGATTTTGCCAAAGAAAAAAAGAACTTCAATCAAAATTCATCGTTTTTGTATCATAATAATATTCAACCCAGATACAGTACAATATTTGCACAAAAACCTTACACATCTGTGACAGAAACACATAGCCTCGTTTACCATTTCCCATGAAAAATGGTTGTCATGATCGCAGTAAGCCTTCAACTTCAAATGTACGAGAAATAAAAAGATGAAAAATTGCCTTTGTCTGAGGCCTTGAAAGGCGGTTCAACACTTTTGGCTTCGACCTCAAAGATGTTTTACAACAGTTTTACTCGATTGTGAATGATTAATGTGAAAGATCAGCTGTAAAAAATAAAAAGGGTTTATTCAAATAATTTCATGGTTGAATTCGTCGACTTTTTTGGTAGAAGTATTTTAGATTCCTATGAGTATTTACCAGTAGACATGACATGAAAGTCCGCGGGCCATTCATGTTGTATAGACTGGATGGAAGATCGGAGAGAAAAGTGGAGGGAGAGACCACAACCGACAAAGATGAATGAAGACATCTTCGGAGATAGATATTATTTAAATTGTTGAAAAAGTGGCTATGATGTAAAGAAGTGGAAATATTGGAAAAAGATTACACTCAATGTTGGGCGGACAAATGTTGAAGAAGATTTTTGTTACGTGGATTCATCTCGATGAAAAAACATTCTGTAACCTACAACTTTATTGTAACGTCGTAATACCTATAACGTACAATAATTGAGATGTAACACTAACACTTTTGTCCTTTAAAACACATAAGGCGGTCTAGATTATTGGCATTCTATTAACGAACACTATTATAACTATGTCAATGAATACAAAATAGGGTGTATATTGCCAGTGGCAACACACTGGTTTTGGATTGATAAGATAAATATTTTAGACGTAGCACAATAATGCAACAGTTTGGACACGATTGCTAGTCTTTTTGACCGTTGAAAAAGAATCATAATCCTTAATAGAAACCACCGAAACGTTTCCTTCCCTAACCATTCGAACCCTACTTCAAAACAATTTCAGCAATAAGCTGAACCAAAAAGCCCAAAAATCTCTATCGGCAATATTCTCATAGAAATGTTTGCAGAAATAATTATATTTCTGGTCAAATTCACCATGACAGGCAAAAACAAGAAGAAAAAAATGGCTCTTCCATAAAGCTTATTTTTACCAGGCAAAGGAAATCATATTACTGTTTTCAGAAAGAGCATTATATCGATTTCTTCTTAACGTACCTTGCCTTGTGTGGGGTATTGTTAATTTATACAATATACAAACGCCAGACGCCATTGTTGGCTCCCAATCATCTTTGAATATTCTTCTCCAAAGTGGTGATTCTTTGCCTTTTTCTTTCGGTTTTTCGTGCTCGTTATTTTCATCGTGTTTATGTTGAGGTCAGGTTGCTTTAACATCGATGCCCTAAAAATCGGTGCTAAAACGAGAATACCTCATTATTTCAAACTATCATATTTGATTTGTAGGTGGAAGGAAGTATTGGACGAAATTAAGGCCTGTAAGGTGGGCCAAGTCTGTGACCTGTCAATAATGCTGTAGATTAGATGATCGCATTCTGAATCTTTGCAAATACTTCAACACACTTGCAGTTTTGAGGGAAAAACGACACGGAGTGTGAAATATGGTTAGGAACCGAATTTCTACTAATGCATATGTGACCATGATGGTCTTCTCTCTCTCCCAGAAAGAGATCAAGCTTGTGTTAGTTACACGTTATAGACTATGCGTTACAATAAAGGTGTTCTAAAACGACATTAGTAATTCAAACTAGTCGTTTGGGTCCAAAGCGGAGCCTGTACTTTCTATGAAACTACAACAAATCATTTTGACAAATAAATGCACTAATTTGATATTATGTAATGCTTTTGATATTCTTTTCTCAAAAGTTAATCCGATAGTCAACTTCAAGGACTGAATAAGAGACTTAGTAGTCAATTGATACCCAAAACCGATGCTCATACGTACCTCTGACCTAAATCAAAAATAGACACAAACTATGCTCCAACTTTACCCCTTATCCACTCCAATCCCAAGACATTTCAATAAACAATAAGACGTCCATATCTTCCTCCATGCTTAATCATTCATTTTGCATACGATCCGGGTTATTCACGGCTGAAAACGAGATTAACGCACCATATTCAATGGTCTGGAAAATTAACGCACATGTGTTTAAAATTAGCGATGACACAATATAATGTTGTACCGCACGGTTAACGGGAACCGCTGGAGTGGAAAATTTTGTATAGATTGTGTTATCTGATTATTGAGCAGTTGGCTGAGAATTTATTGGATAGTGTCAGGGAAATTGTGAATGGAAATTACGATAATTAGATACAAAGCTCTGGACTGGCCTGTTGGTCTAGTGTTTAGTAACCCTGACTGCTATGCCGAAGGTCGTGGGTTCGATTCTCAACCAGGACAAATGTTTGTGTGATGAGCACGATCATTTTGTTCTGTGTCTGTGTGTAATTTATCTATAATATGTATGTATTTAGAAATATGTTTATCAGTTGTCTAGTACCCATAACACAAGCTCTGCTTAGCTTGGGACTAGATGGCGTTGTGTGAAAAAAAGCGAAAATATAGATACAAGTTTTTTTTTTCATCTATATAGTTTTTATAAACCCTAACGGCCCTTCCACGACCTTGCCGCAGTGAGCGGTGGACAAGCGCAGGATGCCAAAGCGGTTAGATCAAATGTATGGAAATGTTTGAAGCACGGCACGAGATGACGCATGTATCAATATACCTCCGCGTGCGGTTTTATCCGAGCGGTGGCGGGAAGAAAAGTATAAACGTATGAGTGCGAATAAAAGCTAAGTAACAGAGTGGTGGGAGAGTATGGAGTTCACACTGTGTTAACACAACACTTCGCCACGACGCCTGCCCACCTCTCACCGCTTATAAAGTCATGAACCGTCCATAAAAGTTCAGTCAAACCTTAACAGACATACTACGGACCGCTACATTACAAATTCTTCGGTAAATTCTGTTCGTTTCTGCCAAATTAGGTTGTCCGGAGTCCGTTGTACATAATAAACACGAATTTGGGTTTGGTTTTTTGAAGCGCAAGTGTGGTGCTTATACGTGTGGCGTAAATCCCTATAAGAACATTAATTTTATAAAAAACATACACAAAAACACACAAGGCAAATTGAGACAAGATATCATTAATAATCATCGTTTTGACTATCAATTTACTGACTAAAGAACTTCTCTGTATTGAGAATTTTTAATATCTGTTCGCGTAGGACATTCTGTTAGTGTGGACGTCCACCCACTAGGTGGGCAGATGATCTTATGAAGGTAACAGGATCACGCTGGATGCATGCCGCTTACAACCGGTCCTACTGGAAGTCTAAAGGGTAGGCCAATGTTCAGTAGTGGACGTCTTACGGCTGATATGATGATGAATTTATGTTCAGGTCTATTTCATCATTATCATCATCATCAGCCTATAATGTTCCCACTGATGGAACACGGACCTCCTCTCTGTGAGAGGGCCATAATCCACCACGCAGGCCCAGTGCGGATTTTTGGATGTCACATGTCTTCGAATTTTTGGTTCTAGGACATGCCGGTTTCCTCACGATGTTTTCCTTCACTGTTCAGGTCTATTTATCATTACGTAATTAACAACAAAGTATACTCTAGTTGCAATATTGGTGTTCCCTTACTCTAGAACAATGCTAATGACTGTAATGTATTATTTTGGAGTCCAATTTTCATAAAGTTTCAAGAGACCGAAAACATTGACGCTAATTAGGGGGTTGACCCAATTTTCTGTTGTTTCTGAAAATGTTGTTTTGAACTAGCATTCTCGATGCACGGCTTGAAAGAGAAACCTTTTTCATGAAGTTTAATAAACGTGGAGCTTTGTACCTCAACGGTAATTGATCAACTTGGAATCGAATTTAAAAAAAGGGTTGTAAAAGAAAAACGGAAAGCGAAGGTCTGGACCAAGATACACGTTGATACCTTCGCATGTTTTTATATATTTTTTATAAAAACCTTGTCTCCCACTAGGACTTTTTAAGTGTAATGGGTGCATTTACAAACATTTAAATTAACACACACAAACAACTAGACCCAGAACAACTACTTTTAAGACATACAAATATTATTTTGTTCCATGCCTGAATTGAACCCGCGATGAGCAGTAGCTTGATGACTGGATTCGTTTACTTTTTAAAGAGCATTGAATATTAGCAAACGGGCACCATGGTACATTATGTGAGAATGATAGATGTAGCAAGCAATTTTGATACCTTACATCGTCAGAGTCGTTATTATGTCATTTAATGAAAAACAATACAGCCATCTTCTAAAATTATCATTGTAGACCATCTATACGGCTAGATCGAGTTCAAGAGCAAACCTAGTAACGCTAAAGTGATTGAATATGTACATGACCAATAGCTATTTAAATCCTGAATAGTGAATAGTATAAATCAACCTGTGACCTCTAAAACTCGAGAAAACGGACGTTTCTCTAGCTCAATTCGAATCGATCGTCGTCGATACCCATTCGAGAGGTTGTCATTCGACGTAAGTGCACCTTACCGATTCCTCTGGGATCATGGACGTGATGCGAAGAACCATGTACTACATTAAGTTTACTGTCTTACGTTTCACAGGACCCAAGTGACGCTAAACTTCAGGAGTACGCTGTAATTCTCTGAAAGATTTCTATTCATTGGCATTGATTTTATCAGGGAGTACGTATGAGTAGCTCGAAACTTGCAAAAAGTTTCGGGTTTTTTCTAATCCATATCACTTACGGACGTAGGTAATAAAAAATTGTGACTACAAGATTGCACAGTTGTCCAGACTCCCATCACACGTCTTGTCAAATGTCATAAATAAAAGAACGCAGAGTTCACTCAAGAGTGTTGAGTTACTTTCGTACGGAACCGTATCTTCGCTGACGGACTTGGAGAGTAGAGACTGTTGCTTACTCTTTTACTTGCTGATACTTTGTGTAACCAAGGGGGTTACACGAAGTATCAGTAAGTAAGTGAAAGATTTCTATTAGGTATGTATTTGAAGAATTTGCTGGCGCAGTCAGTTGTAAATATAAATCTCCAAAAACTGTATTCATTCCAGTATACATACTGATTTTGTTCTTATTAATATGAAATGAGATTCAAGGGAATTCTATCAAAATACTTTTCATGAATTAGAATTACATTGAATACAGATTTTTCCAAAAAATAACAGTTGGGACTTGAGTGATAAAACTAGTAAGCTGTGTCTTTTCAAACTTTTTCTTGAATATTATATTTTATTTAAAGTAGTCCTGGGTCTCTATAATAATACAGAATATAAATGGGCGTTAGTACATGAATAGACCAATTTATTTTAGATACGCCACTAGGATCTTCCCTAAGATAGTCTCTAGACCCCAGTACTAACTTTGGTGACTTGCTAAATGCGAATCGGCACGAACTATTCCGGTATAACTCGCACAAGTACCAGAGAGATCCAAAGTTTAAGTCTACATTATAGCAAGTAGAGACTAACGATTGGTCTCAATATAACTCTAATTAAATTTTAAAACTTGGCTTTACCTGCGAGATCATATATTATGTCTCTGATATTCCTATAACTAAACGTTAATCGTGTTCATATTTTACTTTGACCTTTCTCTCAAGTACATAGATTGATATTGAAAACAGATCATGTATTATTGGCATGCAAAAAACAAGCAGACCAAATGATAATCATTAATTATTGTTGAAGATATGTCACCTCCATGTACTCCGGGTACTGGCCATCTGCTTTATGTTTGTTGTATTTGACATATGATTTAAATGGTTTTCCTTTAGAACTCTGCTGTAAAAGCTGTGTAAAAGATTCACTCAATAAATATTCCCTAACAAAGGTTATGGGCTAATCACGAAAAATACGTTGTATGTTGTGAAAGTAATTCGAAATTGAAATTAAACAATTTTATTGTAAAGTACACGTAGGAAGAAAAATGTCTTCGAATGTACGTATCGAATTATTGACGAAGGACAACTACGACAGCTGGAAGGTCCAGGTGGAAGCATTGTTAATAAAGAATGACTTCTGGGAATATGTGAGTGGAGAAAAGCCAAAACCTACTACCGATGCTGCAAGATCAACATGGGAGAAGGCTGACAGAAAAGCGAAGTCTGAGTTGATATTGGCATTAGATCCGAGTGTAGTTCGTCATGTAAAAAGAGTGGAGACTGCACGAGAGGTATGGTTAAAATTAGAGAGCTTATTTGCGTCGAGAGGACCTGCAAAGAAAGCGAATTTAATGAAAAGGCTTATGTTACAAAGGATGAGTGAAAATCAAAAGGTATGTGAGCACCTTGATTCCTTTTTTGAAGCAGTTGACAAATTGGAAGAAATGGACATCAAAATCCACGATGATTTGTTAACGATCATGTTGCTGTACAGTCTTCCGGGAAGTTACGAAAACTTTAGATGTGCTATAGAGTCTAGGGACGAACTCCCAAAGCCAGAGCAACTAAGAATTAAAATCATCGAAGAGGATAGTTCAAGAGGAAACGCTCAAGTTGACAAAATAGAAGGCGCCATGTATTTGGACAAACATCAGAAGAAAACTGGAAAAACATTTAAGTTTAAATGTTTTAAGTGTCATAATTTTGGCCATAAGGCATCAGACTGCACAAAGAAAAGGGAGAAGACTCAAGAAACCCGATGTGTGGAGTCAGGCACTAGTCATGAAAATAATTGTGAAGCTTTAACCATAAATCATGTTTCAGATGACTGCCGCATCGCTGTTTATGCGAAACGCCGTCAGGAATGGATTTTTGATAGTGGTTGCACTTCTCATTTCATGTGTAATGACGCGAAAAGGTTTGCTGAGATACTCCCTGCCAGTCAAAAATTAAAATTAGCCACAGATTCTTTGACAACCGTGCAAGGTAAAGGTACAGTTAAATTATTAGCATGCAATGATGATCGAACGCGTAATATTCAATTTGAAAATACCCTATTGGTTCCCGATTTACGTAGTAATTTAATTTCTATCGCGCAGCTAACTGAACGAGGTTGTGAAGTCACCTTCAAGCGTGACGTAGCCTATGCAGTTAAAGAGGGTGAGGTAAAACTGACCGCTGATCGGCGAGGTGATTTATATTACTTGAGGGAGCTAGACGCTTCAGCGTCTGTGGTATGTGGTGAAAATGTTGATCTGTATAGATGGCATGAGCGTATGGGACATCTGAATGCTAGGGATCTTATGAAAGTACTGAAGAAATCTGGTATTGATCAGCTAAAGATCGATAGTAACTTGCATGATTGTGACGTGTGTGCTAAGGGGAAAATGGTTTCGTTGCCTTTTGTGAAATCCAGTTCACGCTGTAACGAGAAGTTACAAATAATATACTCTGATGTGGTAGGTCCAATGAGAGTTCAATCAAATGGCGGAAATAAATACTTTGTCACTTTTATTGACGACTATACTCGTTGGTGTGAAGTCTTCATGCTGAAAAATAAAAGTGACGTTTTGTCAAAGTTTAAAATTTTTAAATGTCATGTCGAAAATTTGACAGGAAGAAAAATTAAATGTTTACATACGGATAACGGAACTGAATATAGAAATAATTTTTTCGATAAGTTTTTAGAAAATGAAGGTATTAAGAGACGTTTTACGACGCCATACTCACCTCAGAGTAACGGTATCGCTGAACGTATGAACCGTACATTGATTGAGATGGCGAGATGCATGATCTTATCGTCAGGTATTTCACCAAGTTTTTGGGCAGAAGCTGTAGCTACTGCATGCTATTTGCGTAACAGGTGCCCAACTAGTAGTCTAAATGGTGAAATTCCATACGAAAAATGGTTTGAGAGACCTGTGAATGTCAAATACTTAAAAACTTTTGGCACGAAAGTACACGTCTTAGAAAAGGAACCAGGTAAGGATAAGTTTGCAGCACGAAGTTCACTCGGCATATTTGTTGGTTATCCAGGTGATGCTAAAGGCTATAAAATATGGATACCAGAGAGTAGAAAAATCGTAGTGTCGAGGGATGTAAAATTTCAGGAAGATAAACCAACTGAAATTGAGTGTAAGGTCTCAAATGAATCACTAAATGAACGACAATGTGAAAAGAGTATTGTGAGAAAAACTGTTGAAATAGAAGGACAAACCAAAGAACAGTCGGATATACCATTTAGTGATGAACCTTCAAGAGAAGAAATTCCATCAGTCATTCCACCGATTGTGTCAGTGTTCGATGAAAGTGCAGAGAATACAGAATCTATTGGAAACGAAGATGGAAACGTTACTTTAAAAAGAGGTCCTGGAAGGCCAAGGATTCAGAGAGGACATGTTGGCCGACCTCGTAAAATCTACAACATGGTTGAGATGAGTAGCGACAATGATTCATCGACGGAAGAATACGTTGATAGTGAAAATTTTGCTGGAGCTATTGAAACCACGTTAAAGAAAGCTTTGGCATCTGACGAAAAGGTCAAATGGGAGGAAGCGATTCTTTCAGAAATACGAAGTCTAGTAAGTAATGACACGTGGGAAATTGTGAAGAAACCTTCAGATCGTAATATCGTAGGGTGTCGATACGTGCTGACGACAAAGCTAAATATTGACAAGACTGAGAAGAAGAAGGCCAGACTGGTAGCAAAAGGTTACAGTCAGCAACATGGCCTAGATTACAATAAGACATTCGCCCCAGTTGCGAGGATTGCAACTGTACGTTTGTTGGTCGCCTTAGCTGTCGAAATGGGCATGGACATTGATCAAATAGATATAAATACCGCGTATTTAAACGGTGATCTGAACGAAGATATCTATATGAAGATCCCAGAACTACTGAGAGAAGGTTTAGAGAAACTGAAAAATGTAGATGGCGTTAATTCTACAGTAGGCAAAAAAGCTGCAAAAATGCTTGAAGATATGAAAGCAGGTGGTGATACCTGTCGTCTAAAGAAGTCTCTTTATGGTCTCAAACAAGCTGGACGACAGTGGAATATTAAACTGGACGAGAAGCTGAGAGAAATGGGATTGAGACCAACGATAAATGAACCTTGTTTGTATCACAAGCACAATAAAGATGGATCAGATCTTTTTGTTGTGGTTTATGTGGATGACGTATTGATCGCATCACAAAAGAGACTGTATATAGATAAATTCAAGCAGGAATTGGCGAGGAGGTTTGAACTTAAAGACTTTGGTCAAGCAACGTTCTGTCTTGGGATAGATATAAAGAAAAGCGGCAATGAATATTTCTTGTCACAAGAGAAGTATATAAAAGATATTTTGAAGAAATTTACTATGGATAGTTGCAATCCTGTCCGGACTCCAATGGAAATTGGAAATCCTGTTATTAGCGAAAAAGGAGTAATAGAAGGGAAACAATTTCCATATAGAGAACTAATTGGAGCGCTCATGTATTTAAGCGTATCAACTAGACCTGATATCGCTAACGCTACGGCTAAACTTGCGCAGTTTGCAGAAAACCCGCAGGAAACTCATTGGAGGGCTGCGAAGCGAGTTCTTCGATACTTAAAAGGTACGATAACTCACGGTTTGAACTTTAAACCGACGGGGTTATGCATACAAGGGTATGCAGATGCAGATTGGGGTAGCTGCGTCGTTGATAGACGATCATTTACTGGTTATTTATTCGTTCTAGGAGGCGCAAGCATATCGTGGACTTCACAAAAGCAACGTATCGTTGCGACTTCTACCTGTGAGGCTGAGTTTGTGAGTTTGGCAGAAGCTATGAAGGAAGCTGTGTATTTGAACAGCCTGTTAAAAGAACTAGGTTTACATAAACTCTGTAAGGTAAGAATGCATGCTGATAATTTGAGTGCTATTTGCCTTGCTGAGGATCATGGTATACATCATGCCAAAAGTAAGCACATTGACATTAGACATTTCTTTATAAGGGATGTGCTACGTGACAACAAAGCTATAACGTTGGAATATTTGTCAACTGATAACATGTTGGCAGATGTCCTCACCAAACCTTTGCCTCGCGTAAGACACGAGTTACTAATAAGTGCATTAGGATTGTGTGTGCGAAAATAAATAGGTTTATATTTTGTGTATAGTATCGTACATGAGTTGAGGGGGTGTGTTGAAGATATGTCACCTCCATGTACTCCGGGTACTGGCCATCTGCTTTATGTTTGTTGTATTTGACATATGATTTAAATGGTTTTCCTTTAGAACTCTGCTGTAAAAGATCACTCAATAAAATATTCCCTAACAATTATGCTACATATATTTTTATTATGCCAAAATATACAATATTTTTATGATATTAATAGAGAAAACTTTATGCCAAACATCATTATTTATGCCTTTCAATTTTATGCCAGATCCCAAGTCAAATAGTAGGCACATCCACATGTTGACATGTTTTTTGTTAGTTCCCTATAAAAATTAAAAACCAGTAACTAATATTAGAAACATCCTAATATAAATTCATCATCATCATCATCATTTCAGCCTATTGCAGTCCACTACTGGACCTAGGCCACCGTGAAAAATCTCCCATTTTGATTTACTATGGTCATCTTTCCACCTTGCCAAGCTCGTTCCACATTTTATTTACCTATAAATTAAATAACAAAAAAAAACTGAATTATGTCAAACCATTGACTGCTGATATTTTACTATGCATTAAATATTACATTTAAAATGTCCTAAAATACTAGAAGAAACATTAGTAGGTACATAATAATAACCGTAAATAATAGGGTAGAAGCAAGAAACCCACTCAGCACAGATTACGTATTGAGTGACCGTTACAATCCACTTTGCCGTTTGGGTGAACGACGCAGCCGGGTTATGGTAACCGCAAATCCCTTTAAGAGCATATCAGCGGGGATTCCGCACTGCGCGACTAGAGTACTGATATGACTATGTATCTTGAGATTTAACGTTTGTCTAGTAGTAAATGTTTCAAGTAATTGTAGTTTTATGCATGAACTAGCACTTTGCCCGCGACTTCGTCTGCGCGTGTTTCTAATTTCGAACTCAGTGAATTTAATTCCCGCTCACCCTCCTTATAAGAAAATCAAAAACTCAATACAAACAAACAAGCAATCGTAGTAGACAAACTGATTTTCCGATTTTCACCCCGTAAGGGGTTAATTTATGAAATATAAATAAAAATACGCATCCTTTATTCGATTGAGAGATAATTAATATGTCAAGTTTTGAGTTCATCGAAGCAAGCAGTAAAATCCTTCCCTTAAAACTTTATCATCCCTTTTCACCAATTTAGGGAGTGATTTTCGGAAACCTAAAAATGGAGGGTAGTTTTAAAAAAAGTAATAACGCCTGTCTTTTTTATTTACTTATACTCATATTCGTACCAAGTTTCAAGATTTTAAACCCAAGAAGTAAGATTTTACATACAAAGGTTTTCACCCCTTTTCACCCCCTTAGAGGTAGATTTTCGCAAAATCCTTTCATAATGCTCATCTACACTATAAATTGTAACTACCATCCAAAATTCAGGTTTCTACGTTTAGTGGTTCAATATCCTCCCCTTAAATTTTAATACCCCTTTTCACCAACTTGGAGGGTGATTTTCGAAAAATCCAAAAATACGTGTTTCATTAATTCTTATCTAGTATATAAATACTGATTTTCATATTCATTGGCTCACGCGTTATGATTTTCCCATACAAACTTTAACATCGTCTAGATTACCAATGGAGGGTAGTTTAAAAAAAAATGTGGTGCTAATCTTATTTATTTACTGGTGTTCTTATTCGTGGTAAGTTTCAAGTTTATAAACCCAAGGAATAAGATTTTTCATACAAAAGTTTTCACCCCTTTTCACCCCCTTAGAGGAGGATTTTCGCAAAATCCCGTCTTATTGCCAATCTACATGGTAGACTGCAAATGCTGCCCAAAATTCAAGTTTCTGCGTTAAGCGGTTTCGGCTGTAGTCGAGTCAAAAGAAAAACCCCTGTTCTTTTATATATATAGATTTTCTTGCAACGATTCCTTTAAACCCTTTTAGTCAGAAATAATAATAATAATATTCCACAACTATCACACAACTTCATCTAGTCCCAAGCAAAGCAGAGCTTGTGTTTTACGTACTAGACAAGTGATAAACATACTTATATATTTCTAATACATACATATCATAGATAAATTACACCCAGGCACAGAAGAAATGATCATGCTCATCACACAAACATTTGACCTTGGTGGGAATCGAACCCACGACCCTCAGCATAGCAGTCAGGGTCATTAACCACTAGACCAACAGGCTAAATACTCGTTTTCTCCCTTTTTAACCGACCTAAAAAAAAAGGAGGTTCTTAATTCGGATGGTATTTTTATTCAGGTTACTAGGTATTGTAGATATTAAATTAAAGAGAATTCTAGGTATAGGAGACGAGCCCTTTGTGCTTATTATAAAACTTCAGCGTCCATGAAAGCTTTAAATCACCAGTCAGATCATAAAAATACCTTTGAAAAAAGCTGTTGGAACGCTGAATTTCATAGAACGGTATATCAATAAAAGGTGTGTCCTTAATTTGATTTTAAAGTTGTTCAGTTGAAGATAAAAGTTAAAATATTCAGTGAATGACAAGAAAATGACGGTTTAAAGTCGAATTTCCTTCCAAACGAGGTAGTTAACACAATTAAAGATTACCCGGGACAGTTCGTGAATTAATTCCAAAGGTACGCACTAGACAGAAGGCCGCTTATATTTGTTAAACGGACTCTTATCAGCCTATAAATATCTTTGAACGGGCCACGCTGAAATGAACTCTATTGACCGGCAAAAGTGTTAGATCATTGTGAATAATGAATATAGCTTGAAATAATAGAACGTCGTTAGTGGTTTTTTGATTTATGAAAGTAATTTGTTTACTTAATAATTCATTTTTTTTTTGTTGAAGTACGTTTATTGAAACAGACAACCATACCAACCATAGATTAAGAGACATTTTTTCAGCTTTCGATTTTTGTAGTAATTTCTTACGCTTTCACTTATTACGTTACCTTATCACATGCCTCTCACAAGATAGAATACTTTGATTAGGAAGCAGTTGAACATTACGTTGATGGAATAAGTTTTTTTTTTTTTATAAGCTTGTGATAGCAAAGGCCTCATCGCCTCTTTCAAATTTCACAATCTAAAGCGATTATACGCCAAACCTTCAAAAATGAGTCCAGTACACCCAGCCATCCTCTTCTACTGCTTCTGGGATCTCTCGCCGCGATATCGAATAAATAAATAAAAAAATATACCAAATAATAACTTGATTAAGAACCCCGGTCTGCTATTAACCGATCAAGCAACAAGCAGATGTTACGGTCCATATTTATAGTCTGAGACTAAACAATCAAAAGACGAACATGTCTCTATTTGTGTTTACGCAGCGAAACTTCAAATTGCTTAGTGAAACTGCGACGCGACCAAGCCGTAACGAAGACGAGAATTAGTGGCGCCAAGACAAATATTATCCTCAAGGGTTTGTTTGAAGTACGTGCCCTCTTAAACAAGTTGTTGTGTGTATAAACAGTCTTGTTTCATAATATTTCTAACTGTACATGAGTGGCCCAGTTTGTGGAGTTCGTACTCTGGCAGTTAGGTCTTGTTAGGGACAATATTTTTGTTGAGAGTGTTGGATTTTGTGAAACTGCCTTTTGTTTTATGCACGCTGTGAATATTAGGCTTTTTTATTCAACGTGGCAAAATCATGGAATGAGTCCTCCCACCGTTTTTATTGTCGTGTTAAAATTTCCAGGGCAGAGTGGGAGGGACTGTCAGACTCGTACTGACTAAAATTCACGATGTTCTTGCAATAGCCATTAACATTCCAGAATCACTGTTACCTGTTTAAATACTCTCGCTACCTCGGTAACTGTTTAGCCCTCGTCAGATTACAGCTAAGCACCACAGCTCCGACGCGGCGACGGTGCGTTGCGTTCCACGCGAGCCTCAAAGAGTGTCAGCAAGATGACGGGGCTCCCCTCTAGAGCGCCAAAGCCTGCCGGGGTCGCAGGACTTATTCCATTACCGTACCCCTGAAACGTAAAGGGCTAATGAAGGACACCGTGGATTTTAGTCAGTACACGTCTGACAGTCCCTACCGCCCTGCCCTGGGTGGGAGGACTGCATCTGTCATCGAATAACCAGCTTTAGATTATCTGCCACGTTATAGCTCAATAAACATTAAATGTTGATTGGTATGAACCAATCAACATAAAGTGATCATAATAATTATGATTATTACAGTTTTATTCTATTAACCTAATTCGTGGTGTTGAGCAGCTGTATTAGTTTCATTATTACCGTAATATGTCATTCATACTATCCAGGATCGGACTAGTTTTGAAGGGCCCAGGTGACAACTCACATGCGATTTATGACCCTTTTTTGTAGTCCCGCGACCAAGACAGGCATTGGCCCTCTGAGGCGCGCGTAGAACACAACGCGCTGTCGACCCGGGCATGGTCCATGGTCAGACAGCGACTTGACAACCGGTTATGATGCCGGTTTATGGGGCATTTTAAATTATGACCCTTCACAAATTTTCTAAACTAGTATTGGTCAAGTTCAAAAATGTAATCCGATTTTGTAATTTCATTTATATCGTATTGTATGAACAAACGTTACGAGGCCCGTGGAGAGTCTGCGCTGGCTGGGGCCCAGCTGACAAATTTCACCCTGACTATACCCATTACCAGTCCAACCCTGATATTTTTGACACACCAAGATAAATAAGTGTTGAGTTATTTGTTTAAAATCAACAATAGCTTATACTTTCTAACCGATGTGAAATATACTTAGAATATTATAAAGTCGAAATTGAGTTTGTTTGTAACACTTTCACGCCTGAATCTTTGCATTTTGGTACAGAAATAGATGGTACCTGAAAAATGTTTTAATTTAAAAAAATACTTTGGATGGGGGACGAGCTTAGTCGTAGACAAAAGTTAGTTTTGTTATGAAATTAGTTATGTGTTATTAAACTATATGTTTTATTAAAAATACTTATTACATAATTATACAGATTAAACGCAATTATAATTTCTGTGTATCTATTTCACATTCTGAATTACAAGACGAAAATCGTCACAAAAAAAATAGCATTAAAAATCTCAGTGACACGCAAAGACTGACGCAACTTGTTATTTTCTTTGACGAAAATTACGCTAAGTATTTCGATGTAATCATAAATACTGAGGCATAAAAGTTTAATCATTTATTAAAGTTTCTTTTCGCGGAGGCGTAGATCAAAGGGCTCGCTCCCGTTACCTTTTTTCACCCAAGTGCGATTATTGACTGGCACGGAAAGTTGTTATTGCAGATTAGTTTATTTTGTTATTTGAAGAGTAAATTAGTTTTACAAAGTTTTATTTTTAAATATAATTTTCTTAGCCTATGGTGTCCCTCTGATTTCTCTTTTCCTGAACTGCTTCAAACCAGACCTCGTAGATTTTTTAATTTTTTAATCCTGATTAAATCTTCAAATGAGTCCGACACAGGGCAGGACGGAAGGGGCTGTCAGGCTTGTACTGACTAAAATCCACGGTGTCGTTCAATAGCCCTAATATTCTAGGGTCACGGTAATTTGTTGAGTCCCACGACCCCGACAGGCTTTGGGCCTCTAAAGCCTGCTCCGTCATCATGCTGACACTAGGTTTAGGTGGTCTCGCTACCTTTTTCTGGTCCGACTTACACATTGTGTGAGTGCAACTACTCGAACTTGTTTCATTTTCTTTATTTTCAAAGAAGCTTCTTTTTTTCTTCAGAAGGATCAGAACTGACGTGTTTGCATGACCAGATATAATTATAATATGAGAGAGGACGAGTCGAAAGTAGAAGTGCAGTGGTGGCCGAGTAGTACTCGTATCGGTCCCGATTTACGAGTTGTAGGTCGTGGGTTCGAACCCCGCCAGGCGCATTACTTTGTGTAATTTATTTCATCACTACTGCTCTCAAAACGGTGAAGGAAAACATCGTAAGGAAACGGGCATGTCCTAGAACATAAAATTCAAAAACATGTGACATCCACCAATCCGCACTGGGTCCGTGTGGTGGATTATGGTCCACTCCCTCTCACAGAGAGGAGGCCTGTGTTCCAGCAGTGAGAACATTATAAATGCTTTTGATGATGAGTCGAAAGTAATATATAGGGTGACTGGTAATTAGTGAACGATACTTAAACACGTGATTGTGCTCATGATAACAAACAACTTTTATTATGGGAGCAAAGCCGAAATCGTGAAAAAAATATCAGCTGTTCAGTACATTAAACAAGCATAAATGTACTGAACAGCTGATATTTTTTTCACGATTTTGGCTTTGCTCCTATAATAAAAATTGTATGTTATCATGAGCACAATCACGTGTTTAAGTATCGTTCACTAATTACCAGTCACCCTATATAAAGATCATAGAAGGTAGCGTTCTGTAGTTTAAAAGAAAGAAAAAAAAGTTATTATGTATACACATATGTATTAAGTTTTTATGACGTATACATAAATTCATTTAAAATATAATAAATTACTAAAATAATAAAGTTGTTATTTTACCCGCGAAGGGACTGTCAACTGTACTTTCATTGTGACATTTTGACATTGACAAGTACAAGTTGTCATCTACATTTGTGACGTTTTGTGAAGTGGTGTCTGTTTGTAAAATAGGTTTGACGTAGAAAATTAATTACTTCAAACATATTGTACAGTAGTAGCAGCTCGCCCGGCTTCAACTTTTCCGGTAGATATTTAAGATATTTCGTGCAGTTTCTTACCAAGTATTTATTTTACTTTATTGGGACATAAAACAGCTACATGTTACAATTTTAGTAAGCAACAAACTAGATTATTAGAAGTACACCATGTAACCCATACCAATGTCCGCGGAATAATTTATTATGAAGAAAAATAACAAAACCACGCATCTACTGGAGGCAAAAAAACTTGAGAGGTGTCAAGGGAAACCCGGATGGAACGATGTTACTATATACACTCAACAAAAATAATCGTCGCGACTCCACTCCACTCTGCTCCGCTCCACTCCACTCCGCTCCGGTCAGCTCCGCTCCACTCCGCTCCACTCCACTCCACTCTTTGAGCTCTAGCACCCTTTTAGCGAACTTCGTTCCAAAAAATGTCGTGACAACTTTTCGTAAGAATTTTTTCCGTCTAGCCCCCTTTCACAACGCGCGATAAGGATCTTCGTTCCAAAAATGAAATCTGACGAAGCCCAATGTTTTTATCAGCATGATAGCAATAGACTTATTATTGAGCACTTAAACCCGCCATACAGTAAACGTTTCCACATGAACACCAAGAATTTCACACTCTACAAAAGCGTAATGCTTTCATATATTTTATAAAGCATAAATTGAGTTGTTTTTCGTGTAATGGTCAATAAAAGTTGTCAGCTCAGGTGGCTACGGTCTTACGGTATGAACGATAAATCAAATACTGGATGCGGTAACCATCTTAACAAAAACCATTACGGTATCTTGGCCCTCCAATTTAGGCTTTCAAAGATGGCGGTGAACGAATCCCTCGGGTCTTTTTAATTTGGTCATGATTTCGCCCAAATGCTGTACACCTTCAGGATTAGCTCTTAATTAAATTTCCTTATAATTTAGGACAAGAGTTTCTTAATGCAGATTTTAATTTGTACCTGTGCGTATTTTCGGCTATGTATTTTATGAAATGTTTGTCTACCATTTTGTATTGTTAAGTTCAAATGAAAGGCACCTTTTGAGTTAGTAGTCTGTTTTCTACGACGATAATATCTGTCAGACATGATTTTTATTTTATTTTAAACTAAGTTTGAGTTAAGATTTATGAAAACTGCCAGTTTTAAATTAAAAATCATAACAGTTTCATTCTAGACTAAATTGGAATATAAATACGAGTATTAATCTCATTTCTGTCATATCGTGCTTTGTGAAGGTATCTATGCGTTGTAGCCGTAACAATAATGGTCTTGGTTCAGCAATTTCAGCATAATTGACAGTAAAATCAATGAAAATAATCCGAAACATGTTCTTTTCCAAATAGGCAACCACTATTGGTGACCAACTAACAAATGCCCATGACTTGTGTGAACTTAAGCAAAAAGTATAGGAATAATCTAGGTTACAAACTGTCAATGCATCTTTCTGTTTAGTAGTTTTGGTGTGAAAGAGTAAGAAACATCTGTCTTCACTTTCTTCCACATTTATAACAGTAGAAAGATTAGTAATGATGCTTTAGGTATTTCGTTTTACTAAAGGCCTCCATCAAACTTACATAAAATACCATCCGACCTAAGATCGGTTATACATCCTAACCGGTGGTTAGTCTCGAGGTAAACCGTCGAACAAATTCTGTGGTAAGTGCCCATAGCGTCCCAATTCCCTGGAATTGATGTTAACAATAATGGAATTACTATCGGTATTTGGTGGAGGCGTCGGTATTTTCGTGGCGGTACCGGGTCCGCAATTGTGATATCATAATACGTGATCAGGTGGAATCGTGTTCGGTACGACGAACCTGAAATTGTTTCGTGTTTACCTGATACGGTGTTTACCCGAACGTGATTATTGGGCTGGGCGTTGATATTAAATTGATGTGTTGGATTTCTTTCTATACTTAGTTATTGTTAGGGAAAATCTGTAAACAAATATAATAACGGCAAACTTGATCCATGTGTGTTTGCAATGTAAGAATTTAGTCCTTTTACGTTTTGCGTAAAAAAATGAGTCTTTCTACCTGAAGGAACTATGAGACTCTTCTTGACTAATAATCTGATCCATCAGTTGCCCTCTGCGGTCCATGGCCACGGCACCCTTTTAAGACAATGACTCGCCCCTCTAGCCCCTATAAGAAATTCGTCAATTATGAGTTTAGGTTTTTTCCAATATAAGTACGTAGATATAAAAGTGAATTTGTAAACTGCTTTTTATTTATAAAAGTGTTAAAATCTTTTTGCTGTTAAATCGCAAAGGCTTCACACCTTTTCAGCCTATAAATATATTTTAATAAAACACTCCCTCTGCGCGAAGGTGTTATTTTTATACTGCCGTCCAGAAAACTCCGCTTGAGTTCTAACTTTAGCCTCTTGTGTTAAGCATAAAATATATCGTTGAAGATTATAAGCTTGTAACTTTCAGAAAACCTATGATTATGCTTTTTCTTCCTTTTCGTCTTGAAGTTGGTGAAAAAGTGTGAGTCTATCCATCCGTAAAGAAAAAACAATCAATGGGGATGCCAACTGGGGAACTAATGGCGCTAGTATAGCAGTAGCTTGTTTCAAGCATCGTCATTGGTTCAAATCCTAGAGGTACTTCAAAATAGTACTACCTCGTTGGTCGGTTTAGGACTTAGCTATGGTGGCGTCATCTAAAATATCTTTGCGTTGCCAACCCCATTGATATAGAACGAGTTTTTCAACCCCATAAGATAATAAATAAAGATGAAAGTATATACTTATAATATACTTATATACATTTTTTTATTTGGTATTTTTTATCAGTTAACAAAAAAAATTAACACTCTAGCTCCGGAGCTAGGTTAATATAATAATAATAATATTCCACAACTATCACACAACGCCATCTAGTCCCAAGCTAAGCAGAGCTTGTGTTATGGGTACTAGACAACTGATAAACATACTTATATATTTCTAAATACATACATATTATAGATAAATGACACCCAGACACAGAATGAATGGTCGTGCTCATCACACAAACATTTGTCCAGGGTGGGAATCGAACCCACGAACTCCGGCATAGCAGTCAGGGTCACTAACCGCTAGACCAACAGGTCTGACAAAATGATAATAGCTATCTGTTCAATGTGACGTTTCTATAAAAGTATATCCTTTTGAAGTAAAAAGGCTAGATCTAATATTATTTGTGTAGGTACTTCAATCGATTTTAAATCATTACTGCTACACAGAATTTAGTTTCAGTGAGACATGGAGGCCATTAGTTTTCTTGTAATAAAAATATTATTTCTTAGTGGCCAAGCAAGTTATTACTTGAAAAGGTTTTAAGCTTGTGGAGGCTTTTATTTGATTTTTGGTACGTCCATAAAATATTGATGGAGTATACTTACTATCACAAATATAGTCGAGACGAAGTATAAAATTGGATGCATGAATGATTGGATTGGTGAACATCTTAAGTCCTTTCTAGCTCGTGTTTTATGGGGTGCTATGACAGAAACCTCCGTGCGCCCGTGGACTGGAGTTCCCTCTCGGATACGTCCGGGGGGTAGCCCAGTTTTTCGGGCCGGTGCACCCTGTGATGCGGGCAAAAACTCTTCACAAAGACCCCTTAGGCAACAGTGCCTAAGGGGTCTCTTTGTCCGTATGCGAATAGCTTGTCGTGTGGACGCTCCAACGCGTGTCCCTCTGATCAGCAAAGGGCACAGCGGCGGAGCGGGCTTGCGGACGGTGAGTGATGGGTAGCTCGCCGTCCGACCAGGGACCAAGCCCGGGTTGGTGGCGCGTCGTGTTTCGCGCACAACGCCTGCTGGGGTCGCGGGTTTTTTCTTAACCCAGGATACCGTGGCCCCGGAACGTATTAAGTATATAAGGGCATCCGAAGGAACACGGGTGGATTTTAGCCAGTAAGAGTCTGACACACCCTTCCGCCCCGCCTATTGCGGGAGGACTCATTTGATAATTTCACCACATGAAAAAAAAAGCTCGTGTTTCATAATGATAATATTTGAATTTAACAATTTAGTCATTTCATACCTTTTACTAGTGACTGGAGAGCTACATGAGACTGTAGGTAGGTGTTAGGCACGTTGTGAACTTCTCCAATACTTCTACAATTTATTTCTTTTTATCGTGGTAAAATCATCAAATGAGTCGAGGCAACGCGGGACTGTCAGATTTGTACTGATTCAAATCCAAGGTAATCCTTGAATAGCCCTTTACGTTCCAAGTTAACGGTTACCTGATGAGACATTACTGCAACACTGGCAGGCAACAACCCTCTAAGAGGCCCCGTCAACTGTCGGACAGTTCTGAAGCGCGGGTGGAATACGACGCGCCGTCGATTCTGGAACCGATTGAGTTCAAGAGTCTGTGTAAATATAAAACTACGAGTATAATAGCCTTACCACAAAAAACTTAAACAGCTGTTGAACACTTGCCTAAAAAAAGTGTGACCGCAAAACTGACCTTATTTCAACGTCATAATTACTTTGTCATTTTTTTAGACAAGTGTTCAACAGACGTTTAAAAGTTTTTGTGGTAACACGGTAAGACTTCTAATATCATTGTAGGAAGAAGAAAACGTGTTGCGCCGACCCCAAGTAGATAAGGGCAGGAAGATGAAGTCTTCTAATATCATTGCTTTTGTTACCATTAACACCTACTCTTTTATTGCCAAGTTATTCCCAGCCGGGGTGCTATGACAAGAAACCACCACGTGCACCCGTGGACTGGAGTTCCCTCTCGGATACGTCCGGGGCGAAGACCAGTTTTTCGGGCCGGTGCACCCTGCGATGCGGACAAAAACTCTTCTCTCTTTTCCCGTATGCCTGTCGTGTGGACGCTCCAACGCGTGTCCCTCTGATCAGCAGAGGGCACAGCGGCGGAGCGGGCTTGCGGACGGTGAGTAATGGGTGGCTCGCCGTCCGACCAAGGACCAAACCCGGGTCGGTGGCGCATCGTGTTTCGCGCCAAAAGATGCAAAATGCTGGGGTCGCGGGTTTTTTCTTAACCCAGGATACCGTGGTCCCGAAACGTAAAAGGCATAGGAAGGAACACGGGGGGATTTTAGTCAGTAAGAGTCTGACAGTCCCTTCCGCCCCACCCAGGACGGGAGGACTCATTTGATGATTTTACCACCTAAAAAAAACTTATTCCCAGCAGCTGTCATCTACTTCCTATTTCCGAAACTTGCTAAATCTGGAACACCTAATTAACAATTCATTAATCAATTGAAAAGGTCGCTTTCAACCGACGACAAAGGTCACAAAGTACCTAAACAATTCCATTGTTGTGTTACTGAAATAAATAGGGAACAAGCCAGTTTCGCGACAAAAAGATATGGCCGCTAAAAGATCAATGAAGATTTTGTGAGATATTGAATTTTCCCTTAAAAGCGAACTAACAATGGCTTTGACATGGGTCTGGTTTGACCTTGCTTATGAGTGGTTTTTGGTACTATATAACTTTCCTTGCTTTATTGTTTTCTTTTTTAATATATCAAAAACCTCCTACAGTCTTGGACCGGAGTTTAATTATAGAATTTACAACTGGATAAAATTCAAATCTCCTTATTACGAAGCTTTGCCAGTGTCATAAATATTAAAAAAAATAACAGCTTTAAACACGTTAAGCTACTTAAGAACACGTATAAATTCTGTTTTACGTTTGTTTCAGATGTTCGATCGTAATGAGATGAACGTGAATTGGTAAGTAGGTCAAACTTTTAGACGGGTCGCTAAATAATGCAGAGGATGAGTAGCTGCCCTTGAATATGAGATGAAAGTATACTTATACTATACTTATTGTTATATACATTTTTTTATTTGGTATTTTTTATCAGTCACAGAAAAATTTATGACCCTAGCTCCGGAGCTAGGCTAGACTACTACATTTTAGGAGTCAATGATTTCTTACGTTTATAGGTACCAATTGAATAAAGGCCTTCAGCAAAAATGGTTAGCTCTTGGCCACAATGTAATCCCGAGGAAAAAATGAGGCCAAAGATGGTAAGAGCTCACCCAGATAGTACGAGAACTTTAGAGGATGATGGTTTCGAGCCAGACGGCCTTAGTAAGGCCTGCCACCGTCCCAGCCGCAGTGGTTTACCCACGGCGAGGGACGACGCAGGACGTTCTCCGGCCACCGTAGGCGCGGGCAAGCGAGTAATGGGTGACTCGCTCTCCGACCATGGATCATAGTCGACGGCGCGTTGTGTTCCACGCACGCCTCCAAGAGTGGCAGCAAAATGATGGGGACTTTAAAGGGCCAAAGCCTGCTGGGGTCGAGGGACTTTCGTATTACCGTGACCCTGGAACAAAAAGGGCTATTGAAGGACACCGAGGATTTTAGTTAGTACGAGTCTGACAGTCCCTCCCGCTCTACCCTGGGAGACTCATTTGAAGATTTTACCACGATCAAAAAAAAACCTGCCACCGCCATTAGTGTGCGCTCAATTTTAGGTTAGTCTGTTTCAGTATAAGTGAGATTTTATTTTTAAACGTTTTGTAATATAAATAGAGACTTTTTGAAGAAGACGAAATATAAATTTTGCTTTCAGCACTTTCACAAGAAAACAATCCAATAAAATAAACACCAATCAAGTTTAAGAGTTAATTATTTACCGATGCCATTAAAAGACAGTCTCGTGAGTTAATTGGAACTGACAACAAAATGCTGAAACTAGAACCAACCGATCAACTTGAACATTTTCGCCACTCAACAATCGTTAATTGTTAATCAAGAAAACTGAAGTGAAATTGTTTTAAAACATCAACATTTTGACTGAAATAATCTGACCGTCTTTAATCGTTTCAATTGCGAACAATAAGTAGACTACTTTTTGCCTTGTACCAGCAGCGATTGTAGATATTGAAATAAATATTTTATTTTAAAGAATTTCACGAGTCACCGTGACATTACCGGAGCGGGTTATTCTATGAGTACTCCGTTCCCCGAGGCCAGCGTCCCGGAGGACCCCAAATGCCTCCATTTCTTTTTCACATAAAGTTTCAAACATATTTACAGCCTATGCACACCACGTTTTTTAAACGCGCCGGTGCAGCGCGTTAGGGTGCTCCCAAATCTAACGACGCGGATTCGGATTTTTCCGTCGCCCTTTCTCTTTCTGTCGCTTAGAAATGCCATTTGCTAGACCGAGACAATGCGATAGCACGCGGCCGCCTTGAAGATTCCGTCGCATGCGATCGCATTATGCTTTCTGTCTCGGTCTAGCAAATGGCAGTTCTAAGCGACAGAAAGAGAAAGGACGACGGAAAAATCCGATTCCGCGTCGATAGATGTGGGAGCACCCTTATAGTAGGCATACACCATCCTGCCTATCGATATTTGCAATTGTTTTTTATTTGACGCTTGCAATTGTTTCAAATCGGCAGTTCGTCCATATACACCATACACCATCCTGCCTATCGATACGATAGATTTGTCACAACTTCAAATCTGCACCAGTGATGCCAACTCAGCAACTAGATCTGGCTATTATTCGGTGACGACAGCTACAATTTCTAGCACCTTTTCATTTCATCATGAGACTATCGAATTAGATTAAAAAAAGTGGTGCAAGCGATTTTCGACCTTATCGACATTAAAAATTTAGTTTGTTTTTCTCACATTCTTATTCGTTAACATTGCTCCTTCATTAAAATCCGGTGTTTGCATCATTGTCAATAAGGTCGAAAATCGCTTGAAGGTCGGAAAATACTTGCTTAAGGATAGCAAGTTAAAAAAAGTGGTGCAAGCGATTTTCGACCTTATCGACATTAAAACTTAGTTTGTTTTTCTCACATTCTCATTCGTTAACATTGCTTCTTCATTAAAATCCGGTGTTTGCATCGTTGTCAATAAGGTCGAAAATCGCTTGAAGGTCGGAAAATACTTGCTTAAGGATAGCAAGTTAAAAAAAAGTGGTGCAAGCGATTTTCGACCTTATCGACATTTAAAATTTAGTTTGTTTTTCTCACATTCTCATTCGTTAACATTGCTCCTTCATTAAAATCAGGTGTTTGCATAAATGTCAATAAGGTCGAAAATAGCATGAACCTTTTTTTAACTTGCTTTCGTGGTCCCTTGACACCTCTCAAGTTTTCAATCGTATTTTGGTTTAAAATAAAATGAATAACTCTTTTTTTTACGAGTGTACATGCGATCCATGTGTGTGCGAAAAGCCTCAGTTTTCCTGGTATGGCCACGTTCACATGGCGATTATTTTCCCGTATACTGTATACAAGATTTTATCGAATAGAGCAGTAATAACAGTTCACAAATGAAAACTTAAAAATAGTTTAAACGGCGGCGTACATACGGGAAAATCCCGTGTTTGAGAAATATAATATTTTACCGTGTACCGTGCAAAGTTGTCCTAAAACTGGTCAACTCTATTCGATAAAATCTCGTGTACGGTATACGGGAAAATAATCGCCGTGTGAACGTGGCCTAACCGTCCCTGTAGAAAAGTAGCTAAAAAGTTTAGCCACAAGTTACACTTTTTAGCTTTTTTTCTAGCACCTTTATAAAATTGGCTAACTATCTATGAAGTTGCTAAGATGGCATCACTGCTGCCGATTTGACGTTGTGTCAAAAACGATTTGATGACCTATCAAAATTGGCATGTCATGCCATCAAATTGGCATTCCACCCCCATACACGTTCAATTCTATTTGAGCAAATTGGCAGTTTTATGCCGAATTGACAAATAGGCAGTATGGTGTATGGCTACCATTAGCCTAGAACAATAAAGGGCAACAAACTGCTCTGTTGAAAACATGGTCAACGCGCCTATGCAGCGCGTTTTTTAGAAAACGTGGTATGATTAAGCTCTTAAACGCATTCAGTTAGACATAACATTTTTTTTTATTGTAGTAAAATCATCAAATGTGTCTTTCCGTCCATTATTGTCAGACTTATCCACGCTGATCTTCAATAGTCCTTTACGTTCCAGGGTCACCAGTGTCGCGACCATTAGACATAACATTACATAGTAAAATTACGCACAGTCTAAAGAATTGTTTATAATAGAAAAACTTTTCCGCCATAAATAAAACATGCTACCATATTTTGTAGCTGAAGGTACTGTATTATAATAGAGCTAAAACAATGAATTTTATTAGTAACATAGAATTATGATTAATTGGTTCTCTGTTTCTCCGCATAAGGAAACTTCTCGAAGTCGAAATTCCTGATAAGGGATACTTACAAGAATAATTTAAAATGTCGCTGTTGCAAGCGCCATGATCGCGGGATGACAGTCATCCCGCGATCATGGCGCTTGCAACAGCGTCGAAATATCGGAACTCAAAAACAAAAACAATCACGGAAGATATCCCGTAAGTGACATTTTAAATTATGAAAATAACCGATGATGATGATGACAATGCTGAAGGAGAGACGAAACATTTTTTGCAGGTAAACTTTATGTTTTATAGTGACATAGGACTGAGATATGTTGATAGTTAGTTTTCTATGTTGTAGTTTTTATGATGTTTAATTTGTCGATAGGATAGATTTTTCTTAAGCAAAGACGAGTCATGACTAAAAAAAAATTACTGATCACCTATTCGATTCGTTGTTTCTAGTTCCACTCGGACATCCCTGCAACGTTGAAAATATTGGATTCTACTGAATCATCAAAGTAACCAAAAAATCTCATTAAAACCATACGTCTCGTTATAAAATAACAGTAAAATAATTTTACACTCCCGACCAAATAAACAATCCAACTTAAAAAACAGCCAAACATAAATTCCGTCGCATATTGAACACCAAACTCCTCAGATATTCAAACGAACCTATCAATTCTGCTCGAAATAAGAAAGGCCTACAAATCGTCGCGAATGTGATAGGAATGTATGAAATACCGACCGGAGATTATTTATCGGGCCTCAAGTGTACTGTGATTTAGTAGACGGCATTCCCCTCGGTCGTGACAGTTTATCTGATGTCCTATTATGTGACATGGGTAATGCTGTGACCACTATAAATTATTATTTTTAAATGATTGTTATAGATATGTGAGTTACTGAGATTATTTTACAGGGTGTAAGGGAAACCGACGCCATGGGTATCATGGGTTCAGGACATGATCCTGTGTGTGAGAATTTTACTGGCGGCTTTTCCTGATTTTTTTTTCTTTTTTAGTTTAGACTGTTCATAATCATTATTCCGACCTAATGAGATTTATAACTAAAAAAAAAAACCAACAGTCATTGAAAATTTAATGATGTTAATGAAATTAGAATAGATTCAGCTCTTTGTGAAAGTATAAATGTGTGGAAATGCATAGTTGCTTACTAACCCGTGTGTGTACAATGTACATGTGTGTGTGTGTGTGTCAAAGACTTAACATGCCTGTCGTTACAAGGAGAAAAGACATAACGGCACAACACGAAGTTTGGTTCTAGTACCATTAGCATTAGTTTCACAATATGGGTTACCATGACATCCTGAATTCATTTTGTAGCTCTTTTAGAATTCAAAATCATAATATTTTTCACGAATAAAAAGTTCGTAGCAGTCCGTAGCGGGCTACGTTCGTGTCTACGCCGTAGCACGTAGCCACATTACGTGAAAGAACTCAACATTTCATTTCAAGTATCCGATTTCCACTTCATGGTATACAAAAGCTTTGCAAAGCGAGAGAGTAACGTTCAATCTTTTGAAAATGCTCAACTGTAAGCACTTTATAAGTACTTTTGCACTTTTCATAATAAAAATACTTAAATATTTTTGTCAATGGTATCGATATTTTTTGTTGTTTCTTTTTAATTTAGCATTCGTTTAGACTTTAGTATTCTAGCTCGACTTTTACTAAGCGCTTTGAAAGTAAAGCCTAACAAGAGATATACTATCCTTTGTTCTTTTAAAGTATCGCATCGATCAAGTATGTTACAGAAAGCTTATTTTTTGTTGCCATCTTAAAATAAGAAATTACCTTAAGGGTCTATAGTACTTCAGTATAATCTTACTCGCTCGCACTTGCACGTACCACGCACTATTGCTTGCTCTTTCTTTTAGCTGTCTACACGCAAATCTATTTATTTTACGGCGAAAAAAAAGGAAATTCAAAAAAGTAAATAACATAAGACCTGCTTTATAGTTAGTTCAGTTAGTATAAAAAGTTTCATGATCTAATTTTAAGTATTTTCTGATTGCCAGCGTTTTATTGTTCAATTTAGAGGTAAGTTTGGGATTTTTTTCTATCGAGAAAATTTTATGGAATCATGTTTTCGCCAAACATAAGACCTAACATTAATCCTCAACTTTACCATATATTTATTTCAAAATTAATGCTGTAGTATTTTCGACGTATCACAGGTTTCTGCTAAGCCATTTGAGGTAGTATAGGCTCTTAAGTACCTAGGTAAATATTTTATTCATGACAGGAACACTTACGATGAGTCGCGTGGCCTTGCGACTCAATCGAGTACTTACTTGCTCTTACTTATTTAGCAGCTTATGTCAATTTTATTTAGTCCAAAGTTTATGCTGCAAAAGTACTCAGGTGCACTTATAAATGCTTCATTTGAAATAACTGCACATTTCTTGTAATACTGCTTACAATTTTATTAACTTTGGTCAAGCAGTACATTTTATTAATAAAGAATAATGTGGGGTGTGGACTGTATTATTCTATTTGTTTCCCTTCTTCGATAGCTCAGTTTGACTTTACTTCAAGGGTTTACTTGGAATCAAAACACTTTGACGATTTTAACACTTTATTACACTGGTTTCCACATAAAACTAACTTTATACACTAGACACACAATAATAACAACGACTTAGGGCACATGGGACTCACAGTATACTTAAAACCTAAAACATTATAAACATACTTGAAAACATAAGAGAAAATAAAGACTAAAATATAAAAACTTGTAGAAAATTGTAGACAACTATAGACAACTGAACTGGAATTCTCTTCCCGGTTATACTTATGTCAAAACACCACATCGCAAGCTGTGGAGGGACCTGTTTGTATAAGTGGCCCTCTAGCCAATCATAGGCCTGTATTTCTCTTATCTTTAATATGCGTCAGGCGGACAGGTTTCGACCTGTCGGAGGCCCCGCCCACAACGAGCGATGAGGTGCTTTCGTGACCTTATTTGGTCATGACCTTGTCAAAACATGAAAACGACATTTTCGCTTCCTTATATGGTAACAAAATGGTATTATACGAATGTTTGTTACTTTTTCCGCCTTGTGCGGGCCTAACATCTTTTTATTAATTGACATACATAATTTACTGACGATTAACAATAATTATATGATTCTATGCTAATTTTAACTTAGTGTTTCTACGGGTTCGTCGTCTGCAACATCTCTCCCCCCGGCGTAGCCTGCGCAGCCTCCTCTTCACGATGCAGCACGACGAGCTTGCTGACGGGACGCTTGAAGATGCCGGTCCTCGTGCGCACGTCGACCACCCTGATGCCGCCGTCAGGTCCCGGGTAGGTCTTCTCGATGACTCCTAGTGGCCACACGTTCCGTGGCAGTGTGCTGTCGACGACGATTACGACGTCGCCGATCCTCGGCGGACGTCGGCTGCTCTGTGGCTCGCCGCGGGGTACCAGGGTAGGAAGGTACTCCCGCAGCCAGCGTCGCCAGAAGTGGTCGGCGAGGGCCTGACTGGCCCGCCAAGCACGTCGGTCGGCCTCGTCACAAGGCCCGGTTGAGGGTAGGCCCGTGGAGGACCCCAACAGGAAATGGTTGGGAGTGAGGGCCTCTGGATCCGTAGGGCTCACGCTGACGTGAGTTAGGGGGCGCGCGTTGATGGCGAACTCCGCCTCAGCGAGCAGAGTCCGCAGCACCTCCTCTGCAGGTGCCCGTTCGCGCAGAGTTGCAGCGAGGGCAGTCTTTACGGAGCGCACCAGCCGCTCCCACGCACCGCCTTGGTTGGGCGCGCCAGGTGGGATGAAGCGCCACTCCATCCTGTGCAGCAGCCCCTCTTCTTGGAGCGCCGGCGCCCATTCTTCATACGCCGCTCGCAGCTCTTGGTCGGCTCCCCTGAAGTTGGTCCCGTTGTCTGAATACATGAGTCGCGGCCAACCGCGGCGCGCAGCCATCCTTCTCAGCGCCATGATTGCTGAGTCTGTAGACAGTGATGCGACGAGCTCGAGGTGCACGGCGCGGGAGGTGAGGCACGTGAACAGTGCGCCCCATCGCTTTTCGCGGCGCCGGCCCACCTTCACCATCATGGGCCCGAAGTAGTCCACGCCACAGTTGGTGAACGGGCGGTGGAAGGGGTCCAGGCGGGCGCGCGGCAGGTCTCCCGTAGCCGGCGGCTGTGGCGTCGCTCGTAGCTTGCGGCAGTACGCGCAGGCCTTCTCGATGGCCCGCACCGTGGGCCGCAGGTGGATGATCCAGTAGCGCTGTCGTAGGTCGTTCGTCACTCGTTCCCTGTTGGCATGACCAGCGGCGCAATGCTCGCGCATTACTATTAATCTACTTACGTGATGTCGACCATCCAGGATGATAGGTCGCTTGGCCTCCACTGGCGCGTTTGAGGCTTCAATTCGTCCTCGCACGCGCAATAGGCCGTCTTCCAGTACTGGGTCCAGTCTGTACAGGCGACTCCCCCGGCTGATGGGGCGAGCAGACCGGATCTTGTCTATTTCTTCGGCGAAGCTGTCCCGCTGGGTTTTCAGCAGGAGCTCCTTCTCGGCGCGTTCGATGTGCCGATGTTCAAGTCGAGTCGAGACGCGGCGGCACGCGTCTATAAAGGCCAGTACGCGCGCAGCTGCGCGCACCAGCGTCTCGTACTTCGAGAAGCGGGCAGGATCGGGAAGCCAGCTGTCTCGTTCAGGGCCCGGCGCGATGTGCAGAACCTCTTCTTGCGTGTCTTCTGTTGCCGGTTTCCCGGGCCAGTCTTCCTCCGGTAGGCACAGGAAGCTCGGCCCACGGAACCAGCGGTCGGTCGCGCTGATCGGCGCGTCGGTGAGTCGGGTGGCGTCATCCGCCACGTTGTGCTCCGTCGGTAGCCAGCGCCATTCTTCCTTGCTGGTGAGCTCGGCGATCTCTCCCAGGCGATGCGCGACGAACGGTGTGTACCTCTTCATATCGTGCTGGATCCAGTGAACCACCGTCGAGGAGTCTGTCCAGTAGACTGTCCTGTCGATCTCGAGGCGGTGCTCCCTTTTGACGGTGTCGGCGAGTCGGGCCCCTATTACCGCTGCCTGCAGCTCCAATCGCGGTATAGTTTGAGTTCGCCGCGGTGCCACCTTCGCTTTGGCCGCGACCAGCACGACGTCGACGCTGTCATCTTCGTTCACCGTCCTCCAATAGGCCACCGTTGCGTACGCCTGTTCGCTGGCGTCGCACAGCACGTGCAGTTCCATGCGCTTCGTCTTCCCTCTGAGGTAGCACCTGGGCAGCCGCAGTCTGTCCACCTCCCGTAGTTGACCCAGCCAGGCCGCGAAGAGCTCGTTCTCCTCCTCCGGGATGGGCGCGTCCCACGTGGTTTGCAAACGCCACAGGCTTTGGAGTATTATCTTCGCTCGCACTGTAAAATTGCTCAAAAGACCCAGCGGGTCGTAAATCGACATTACGGCGCTCAGTGCCTCCCTCTTTGTGGGCGCACGGATTCTTTCTCTCACCTCATATGGCACTCGGTTCATGGACGTGTTAAATCCGAGTTCGTCTCGTTCGGCGTTCCAGTACAGCCCGAGGATCTTGCTCTCAGGCTGCTCCCCTCCCAGCTGCGTCGGGGCGGTGGCGTGGAGCGTCTGGGGCACGTCGCGCAGGACCGTCGCGTCGCTGGAGCTCCAACCTCGCAGCGTGAAGCCGGCGGCCGCGTGCACCTTCCTTGTCTCTTCTACTGCCTTCCACGCCTCCTCTGGATCGCTGTAACTCACCACCAGATCGTCCATATAGTGACCCTTGGTTATGGCCTCCAGGGCCCTGGGATACTCACCGCCGTGTACTTCCGCATTGTAGTCCCTGACGTAGTGAGCCATGTATGGGGAACTTGCCGCTCCGAATATCATGCTGGTCATTTTGTAGTGGCGCGGAGGTGACGTCCTGTCTTGTCCTCTCCACAGGAACTGCTGAGCCGGTTGGTCCTCCCGTCGTATCTTCACCCGCAGGAACATTTCCTGTATATCCGCGGTGACCGCTACCGCCCGCTCTCTAAATCGGAAGACTATCCCCGGTAGGGACAGCAGCAGGTCCGGACCTTCCAGCAGTTCATCATTCAGACATCTTCCATGACTCGATGCCGCTGCGTCGAAGACCAGTCGATGTTTCCCAGGCTTGTTCGGATTCTGCACGGCGAAATGAGGTAAGTACCAGCAGACGTTACTTTCTGACTCTGTCCCGTCGCATGGCACGGCGTATCCTTTTTCTAGTAGGTTGTTCACTTGCGTGGTGTACTGCGCTGCGAAGTCCGGCGACGCGTCCATCTTCTGCTCGATTTTCTTGAGCCTCCTGAGCGCTGCTCCATAACTAGGTGGCATGATCACGTTGTCCGTGCGCCACGGTAGCCCCACTTCGTAGCCTCCATCTATTTTCTTGATTGTGCTCTTCACAATATTTTCCGCCCTTTGGTTTGCTTCACTTACCCGGGGCTTTCTGGCGACTCCCAATGCTTCTATTCTGAAGTGTGCTTCAACTAGGTCATGAAGTTGCTCGTCTCCTTTTTTGGACTCGATGACGTGCAGCACGTTCTCTTCGTCAGCAACGATAGTTCGTGGCGCCGTTCCGTGCACCACCCATCCCAACGTCGTCCTTGAGGCAGCTGGCTGATTGGGGCCGCCGACTCGGAGTTCCCTGGTCACGATACACTCCCAGTGGTCTGTCCCCACCAGGAGTCCGGGGCGGGCCTGCCCGTAACAAACCTCTTCTCTCGGCAGGTCTCGCAGGTGTTTGTGATCCAGCAGGGTCTCTGGGATGGACTGCTGATGGAGCTTCAAGTTTTTAATGGTCCTCGCTTGAAGCTCGTGCGACTGGCCGTCTTCCTGGATGCCTCTGACTTGCACCCGTACCGCTTTGCTCTCCTGCTCTTCTGACGCCATGTTCACGCCGCGTATACGCAGCGGGCGTGACGTACCCTCCGCTCCGATGCTGGTCGCCAGGTCTTCATCGATGAGGGTGACGGTTGCTCCTTCGTCGAACAATGCATACGTCCTTACCTCCCCCCGTGACCCGGTGACTATGATGGGGCACATCTTCAGCAGTACTTCCTGCGGGCCGGCGGCGGACTTGGTTGCCACCGACAGTACTGCCTCCTCCTTGCTGGATTCTGCGGTAGATTTCGCGGTCGTCGTCTCTTCCTTGCTCGCCGCCCTCTCCTGGTGGAGGGAGGCGTGATGAGGTCGGCGGCATTGGTTCACGCCGCACAACCTGGCCTTACAGTTCAATCGCCTGTGTTTCCTCTCGGCGCACCGGAAGCATATGCCGTTGGTCTTCAGGTACTCCCACCGCTGGTCGACACTCATATTCTTGTACTTGGGACACTTTGGTAGCACGTGATCTAAATTACAATTAGGGCACTGACCTTTTTCCTCTTGGTTTTCGACAGCTGTGTAGACGGGGCTGGCCTTCTTCTTTGTAGTCACTGGCTGCCTGGTCTCCTTCTTCTGGCTGGCGGGTGCGGCGCTGGTGGGCGGGGCATACGTGTATCGCAACGCCCGGTCCGCTTCCCGCATCAGAAAGCGAGACAGCATGACTATCTCCGGCTCCGTTGTGTCGTCGTTGTCGTAGGCAAAGTCGCACCATCTTGCTCGTATGTGCGGGCTCAATTTCTCCAGTACCTCACGTGTCAGCAGCGGGTTGTATAAGTATCCTCTTCGGTCGACTGTCTTGATTACGCTCACCGTGTTCTGCACCTTGATCGCGAAAGTGTTCAGGTCCGCGGCTGATGCAGTGGGCTTCGCCATCCTCTTCAGCTCGTCGATGGCGCGGTCGATGAGTACCTCTGGTCGGCCGAAACACTGTTCGAGTGTCTTCATGATGACCTCCGGATCGGTAGCGGTGTGTAGTAGAGCTGACACCGCTTCTCTTGCTTCTCCCTTGAGGCAGCTCCTTAGTCGCTGTATGTTCTCAGCAGGCGAAATGTTGTACATGTTCGTGGTGTCCCGTACGGCCGCATTAAATGGTAGCCACTCGTTGACACCACCGGAGAACACCGGTAGATCCGTATGCCGTAGTCGGGGTCTTGCCATCCTTTCTAAGGTCGCTGCTAAGTTGTCGATGCTGTTCCTGTGCTTCGTCGGTGTCGGCGACCTCCCCCGTGGCATGTCGAATTTGATGTGTCTTGGGTCCTCCTGGGGGGCTCCCGTGCCCCCCTCCCCCCGTGCTCTTAGGGGATTCGTTTGAAGCCATTCGTCCACTCTGCTGTGGTGGCCTTCCTCCTGCGGAGCGAGGGGCTCGTCCCGCAGGCTCTCCTGTTCGTCCTGTATAACGGACACTTCGGCGGCTAGCCTCTTCTTGACTAGGTCTGCTTCTAGATCAAGAGACTTCTTTTGTAAGGCTGCTAGCTTTTCTGCCGCCTCCAACTCTGCTAGCCTTATGCGCGTTATCATGCTATTCGTTGACCTTTGTGACCTCTGTGACCTCTCTGACCTTGCGGGTGACCTCCTCCTTTGTCCATGGTCCTCACTCAGTAGAAGACCTGATGATGGTCCCGCTGTGGCCGTGTCCACCGTCGTAGGAGGCGCGGTAATTAGTCGTGAATTAATAGTACTTTGGTCACCTGTGATAGCTGGTGACGCTGGCGGGTCCAGTGAAATCCTCCGTAGTCTTTCCCTTCGAATCCGTTCCGCTTCCTGGCGAGCTGCTTCCCTTTGCTCCTCTGCCCTCTTCTGTAGGGCCCGCCTCTGGTCCTCTGCCTCTGCAGCATCACCTTGGCTACGGGTGATGACCATCTTCCTCACTGATGGTAAACTGCACTGACTTTAAGCGGGGAGCACGACACACAACACACGACAGTTCGTACCCGGTTTGGACTTGTCCAGATCCGTACACTACGACGTTACACTTTACGCGCACTTTCGATACTTTACTATATTCACGACTAGCCCTATTTACCGCGACGGCACTATATACTTCCGACGGACGACGCGGCGCGCACTATATTACAGCGCGCGCTTATGTACGACGCGTATTTACTTTTATTATTACGCGACGGTCACTTCGTTTAAACGAGACGCGAACTCACTATATTTCGCTACGCGGTCACTCCCGACGTTCGTACAACGATATGTACATAGTACATAATTATAACGCGCACAGAGTCTTATTTCCACTTATTATTTAACTGTGAGTCCCACGGTTCTGCCGGTCACTTTAACGCGCACTATAATCGCGATATTCGACACTTGAGAACACACTTTGCCCTAGCATCGACACTTTATTCACTTATGTACACGATACAGTTATACATACACTTAGTTCAGTTATTATTGTTCAGTACTTACAGTTTTATGTATCCGTTCACAACACTTATTTACGCGTTTATGTATTATACCGGCACTTATCACTTAATCCGGAGTAGTAGGACCAGACTGTGGGTCTGGTACTTTATTCTCACTTGATCCGGCTCCGATGGACCAGACTGTGGGGTGTGGACTGTATTATTCTATTTGTTTCCCTTCTTCGATAGCTCAGTTTGACTTTACTTCAAGGGTTTACTTGGAATCAAAACACTTTGACGATTTTAACACTTTATTACACTGGTTTCCACATAAAACTAACTTTATACACTAGACACACAATAATAACAACGACTTAGGGCACATGGGACTCACAGTATACTTAAAACCTAAAACATTATAAACATACTTGAAAACATAAGAGAAAATAAAGACTAAAATATAAAAACTTGTAGAAAATTGTAGACAACTATAGACAACTGAACTGGAATTCTCTTCCCGGTTATACTTATGTCAAAACACCACATCGCAAGCTGTGGAGGGACCTGTTTGTATAAGTGGCCCTCTAGCCAATCATAGGCCTGTATTTCTCTTATCTTTAATATGCGTCAGGCGGACAGGTTTCGACCTGTCGGAGGCCCCGCCCACAACGAGCGATGAGGTGCTTCCGTGACCTTATTTGGTCATGACCTTGTCAAAACATGAAAACGACATTTTCGCTTCCTTATATGGTAACAAAATGGTATTATACGAATGTTTGTTACTTTTTCCGCCTTGTGCGGGCCTAACATCTTTTTATTAATTGACATACATAATTTACTGACGATTAACAATAATTATATGATTCTATGCTAATTTTAACTTAGTGTTTCTACGGGTTCGTCGTCTGCAACAAATAATTTTGTTACAATACACATTATGATTCAGTTTAAAGTCGTCTTTTTAGAGCCCTAGTTATTGTAAATTATACTCAAGGTCTTGATTATATAATTGAAACGCCAAAGCAACATTTGGCTGAAGCAGCCCACGCTGTTCGCTAATGAGAAACAAATTCAAAGTAGTAAGACCAACACTGGAACAATAGTCAAATATACTTGAGGTTTACTATGAGGTTTATGTATGAGTAAGCTCTTATCTTACTGAGTTTGCTGAATACTTAGTAGGTATAAAGGGCTGATTTTTCAATACACAGATAACTTTTAACCGAGGAATAAAAAACGTTTTCAAAAAAAATGTGACCGCCTTGAAAAACAACCACAAAAAGGAGTAAAATAACCTACAAAACTTTTCTTTCGAAAGTCGGTGCATTAATTTCAGTCTCTTTTGCCACCGATAAAGAAAAGTTTTGTAGGTTATTTTACTCCTTGTGGTTGTTTTTGAAGGCGGTCACATTTTTTTTGATAAAGTTTATCTTTTTAGTTTCAATATTCACCAAAATTCTTATACATCATTTTCTTACAAGTATTTTGTAATCTAGCAAAGTAATAACATCAACATCTCTTTCATTTATTCCCTATCTCAAAAACTGCCTTTTGATGAAATTTGCAATTTCTTAAAACGATAGTACAACAAAAAAAGAATTTCTTATATTTAAGTTCCGGAGATATGCGAACACAAACATAATTTTCTTACTTGAGGAGTTGTACCTTCCATCATCAGCTCAGCTACATGAGTAATGATTTCCAACGCAGGACTTGAAATTAATTCATAAGATTTGCGAAAAACTATGTGTCAGCTAATAAAATGAGGGTTGCCCACGATTTCTCCAAGATCCAATATCAGATCCTGAAACGGTGACTACCACACGTTTCGAATAAAAAATGTCAAAAATCGGTTCACCCAGTCGCAAGTTTGTGAGGTAACAAACTTGCAAAAAAAAAAAAAAAAAATACAGTCGAATTGATAACCTAAGTCGGAATTAAAAATAGTAGTTTT
Organism: Agrotis segetum; assembly: GCA_036375495.1. Lineage (NCBI taxonomy): Eukaryota > Metazoa > Arthropoda > Insecta > Lepidoptera > Noctuidae > Agrotis > Agrotis segetum. The sequence goes on along the minus strand of JAQSVV010000209.1, from coordinate 165,326 downwards.
ACAGCTTATCCAATATTCCTCAAAAAAGTTATCCGGCTAAAAAATATCAGCCTTAAATCAAAATCAAATCGTTTATTTCAAGTAGGCCAGTTACAGGAACTTTTGAATTGTCAAAGGCCAAAAGGAAAATAAAATAGGTTACAAATAGTTACGCTGCTACAGTTTCAGTCACAAGACAAAAAAACTGTGAAAGTACTGTAGATGCCCATTCCAAAGCGTAGTTCTCTATGGAGAAGAACGGTCAAGAAATTCCAGGGACACTTTTCTTCAATAGCCACGTTTCTAGGGTTGGGTCGACGGCGCGTTGTGTTCCCCGCGAGCTTCAAAGAGTGTCAGCACAATGACGGGGCCCTTTAGTGGGCCAGAGCCTGCCGAGGTTGCTGGACTAACGAATTACCGTGACCCCGAAACGTAAGGGGCTATTGAAGTACACGATGGGTTTTAGCGAGTACAAGTGTTGTCAGATTTGTCATTTGTCTGTCTGACTTGTGGACTGTCGTCCCAGCAGAGACTATGAGACTTATCAGGAGTAATAATATTATTAATGTTAATATTCCATATCAGGGTGAGTCCCAAGCTAAGCAGGCTTGTGAGGACTAGACAACTGATAAACATACTTATATATTTCTAAATACAAACATTAATTATAGATAAATTAACTTGGATGATTTTACAACGCTAAAAAAAATACAGCGCATAATAAAAATAGGTAGTAACTATTTTTAATACGCGCAAATCATTTAGTACGTATCGGAGTTATGTAATTAAGTAAAAAGAACCGATTCACAATATCAAAAGGGCCCATTTACACTCGTTTCACAGACCTCAATCACATACCCACGTTATGAACTCTCAAGAGTGAACCAAATTCGTTTATGTACCTATTATTATACGAGGTTTTCTTACGATGAAGAAAAATATTTTCACGAACGACAAACAAAACGAGTCGGGGTAAAAGACGTGACGCTTTTGATGCTTTTAGCTCAAGCCCATGTTAGATACGAAGTGGGTAGGTAATTTTTAATGGCTGTATATTGCTTAGGGACACGTATTGTTGCCTCGTTATATTATGAGAGGATTTTGTTAAAGAATATTCATGGTTCTTAGGAATCGTTGCTATGAACTTTTTAGAAAGGGATTAATTATAAGAATTCTTTTTTTTAGAAGTTAATTCTTTTTTTATCAATTCGTCCTTTTAAAAGAAGTGAATTCTTTCTTTTAAAACAAATCACATCACTACCCTTACATGTCTACTTATTATACATCATGTTCATAACATTTATTACTGGCATATGTCCCTGGTTTCGCTCGCGTGGATTTCGATATCGGAAGTATAAAAAAGTATTCTATGGACTTGAACTAAGTTATAAATTATCTGTGTGCAAAGTTCAGCACAATCCGTACAGTGGTTTGCTGAGGCCATAAATGCTTCACACATTCATACAACTACCGATACGTAATGATTGATGATCGCCCATCCAAATACTGGCTTAGACAAGTGCGTGCTTGCCTTAAATATTGTTCGTGATTTTCTGCATCTTAAACATAGCCAAGTTCATAATAAGATACAACTTAATAACTTGTTGCTCCATTCAGTGCAGCCATTATAAAACTGTGACGATAAAATTTAATTTTCCGTAACAGCTTCAATAATGTTAATAAATATTCAAGAGCCGACACAACTTTGCGGCGCTCTCAATTTACTAAACCATTTATGGGAACCGCTGGAAAGCTTTGCCTGTTAATAGTCGGAAAAACTTTGTGAATACATGCGCATAGTTGGAAGCAGGCTTTTGTGTATTATATGATAAGTGTTATGATTAAATGCCACTGATAACAAAAAAAAACGACAGTGCACAAAAAAGATAATTTTGAAATGATAGTTGACAGGGTCAATAGGTGTGTAGCTTGTAATGTCAACTGTCCCTTAAAAATTAAGTATAGCATTAAAATAAAGTATGCCAAACGTGCAAATTAATTTTCGATAAATTATTATCGTTATCATCAGTCTTAATTTATTTTTTTCAAACGTTGCCCTGCAATAGAAATTTCTCGTGTGTCGTAGGGGTGCATTTACAAACATAGAAACTCACCTACAAGTATTTTTTTCGGGTCTGGGTGTTTCCCAGACCCGTAACAACTACTTGGCGGGGATCGAACCCGAGACACGCAGCGCAACAGTCCAATCGCTCAGCTACTGCGCTAACCGTACCGTCAAAATGTTAGACAAACGTGCTCTTCGTGACAATATTGCGCCATAGTTTTTTGTCTACTACTAGCTTACCAATTCTGGCTGACAACTCTTTTTTTTTAAATTAATTTTCATAAATAGCCCAAGAATAACATTGACTGTGAAGAGCCTGGGATACCTGCACGCGTAGCATGGCGATTCTATCTCTATTCTACCAAGCAATGACAAAGTTATTTCATCGTTATCTATAATTATGTATGTATTTAGTAATACATAAGTATGTTTATCAGTTGTCTAGCACCTATAACACAAGCTCTGCTTAGCTTGGGACTAGATGACGTCGTGTGATAGTTGTGGAATATTTTATATTATTATTATCGTTATTCCTATACAAATCGACTGTTTTTTGTACAAGTATGACACGATTCGTACATCATTAAAGAATAGAAACATATGCTATATGCTATGCTATATGCTATTTTATTTTATTTTATTTTATCCTATACGGGAAACTTACAGCTAGTTTGTACAATTTTCTTAATTAATAAATTTTGAAGGCCACAAGCTTCCACACCTAATGCTAATAAAAAATTTGCTATGCTTTAATCGATAAAAAGCTTTTACGTTCTGTCATTTTGTCTATTCTCGCGTCGACAAAACCCGTTTCTACGGCGCCATGCTACGCGTGCTGAGGCACAACAACACAAATGTCCTTCTTTCTTCAAAAGTGATGAGGCCACAGTGATTTCACTTGTGAAGTCTGCAAAGGTAGCTAAATTCTTTTGTAGAAATATTTCCATGTTAGTGAGAACATCCATTATTATGTCACATCCGAGCATACTGACTGACGCAGATAGACTTAAAAGTTACTTTTCAAAAGATCGATCACACTACGTTGGGTGACAGAATGTGATGGATACACTCTCTACTACCCACGTTTAGGTAGATGGTGTACTACGAGTAGTATATTGAACGGAACAAGGCGTTTATTTCTTTTAAATAAATGCAAATCTTTTTAATTTAAGAGCCATGTCCTGAAAGTTGGCAACGTCGCAAATAGTTGTCAAATATCATCAAGTTTTAATTAAATTGGCAATGTTTCTATATGGAAATAAGAAGGCTTTGTTGTGCACTATAAAATTATAAGGAAATGCAATACTTAATATCGTAACACCGGATTTATAGTTTTAGATGTAAAAAAAAAGTATTTGAAAACCTTCCAAATGCCTTCTTACACCTGAAACGGTGATAACATCAAATTCAGTGTTTTGATTGCACTCCTATATAATTTTTTAGTGCCCTACAGAGCCATATTTTTTATTTTCTTATAGTGAAACCAAATTAATTAAAACTTGTAAATATTTGACAGCTATTTACGACGTTGCCAACTTTCTGGTTATGCGCCCTTAAACTGAAGCCTTTGAATGATGTTGCTTGAGAAACAACCGATTTTGTTTTTCTAAATGCAAAAATTTGAAATGTCTGTCTGCGGTCACCTTTTGACATACAGGGCATCCCACGGCTAAGCCACATGTAGGAAAAGTACCTTGAATATTGAAGTTGGAACATTTTACTGAAACAAGACAATTATTTTAATTTCCAAAACAATTTTAACTGGGTTCATAAGTTTTAAATATTTACATTGTTGAACTCTTTAACTACCGTCTTACCCTGAAGCTTTATAATACTGATCAAAAGGTTTCGTCAAAAGGATTATTTTTACTAAATAACATAGTGTCAGAAATAAAAGTTATGGAACATTAGTATCCACGTTTCGAATTATTAATTATTCATGAAAAGAAACTACGAGTGTCTTTCCTGTGCATTGGTTTCTGAAAAAGGCCAGCAATATCAATGCCAAAATCATTTTACTTTCTTTGATCACCTTTACATTAGGTCATGAAAACGATTATTATTTTCTCCAATAAATGTTTCATCTTTGGACGAAATATTAAATACATCTTTCACGTTTTTTGTTGTGAAAATGTCAAGCTAGGTATACGACTGTGCAATTTATCGCAAAATGTTTTATTATCCACCGGGGGGCTTCCAACCCGCTACTCTTATCATCCCCATATTTCGTGAGGTTTATTTTTCTGAATACAAAGGAGGAACGAGATTACTTGCGTTGAATCTATTTACAATCCAACCTTGGAAAATCGTGTCCTCAGATAACTGGGGTTTTTTCTTGTTACGGTTAAAATAAATCTAGATCTGCTTTTGAGATTGTGCAACGAACCTGAATTTTGAGCAAAATATTCATAGGTTTTTTGTTTGATTGTTATTTGTGTCTGAGGTAAATCTGGCAACTGTCTCAGTAATACCTTCTATCTGATTATGTTGAGATTATTTGTGTTAAACAGACATGCGTAAGATCGATAAACAGACATCGGTAAACAGACATGCGTAAGATATGCAGATGCCAGATCTGCATATCTTACGCATGTCTGTTTACCGATATTTACTTTAGCGGCCTGTACAATGATTTAGAGAAAGTCCTTGGTCCAAAAGGTTTTACTATTATTAAAATCCCAGACATTCTTTAGCAAATGGTCAAACAATGTATAGAATTTAACTATTTAGTTATAACAACGCGGCGTAAATGACAGTTTACTAATTTTATCGTAACGAAAATATGTAGACACAGGCTATCGAAATGTTTTTATAAATCTTGTACAAAGTAGTTGTAAAAATACGGAAAGCTTTGCAAGCAATCTCACATATACAGGGCCTCTACTGTTATTCTTGTGACCTAAGTCGAGCTTCTAAAACTTTGATTTCAAGAAGGTGTTCGCGACAACTGTTACCCCTAGGAATTCCACCTGTGTTGTGGGTGTGTTAACAAAACAATTTAATACAAGACCTGGAACAACTATTTATAAATCATTCAAAGATTGGTAGCAGCAGCATTCATCACTTCACCTTGTCATCTTGTTTCACCTACACCAACACTTTTTTGTAACCATTTCTGTTAGTCGCGGGACTAACGAATTACCCTGACTCCGGAACGTAAAGAGATTTTAGTCAGTACGATTCTGACAGTCCCACCCGCCCTGCCCTGGGTAGGAGGACTCATTTGATGATTTTACCATGAATAAAAAGACATTCATTATTTTCAGATTGCTAGCAAAAATTCTGTCAAATTAGCTTAGCCTTTTCTATCACACTCCTGAGCAAAGGCCTCCTCTATTACTCCCACTGTTGGAACGTGTGCTTTTCATAATCTACACATACTAATCTTAATTGCCCACTTTTCCTATCTCACACACGGTTGACGAGTGAATCCCTATTTCTCAGCGGCCAGGAAAATAAACAGTCTCTATTTGTAATTCGTATTAATTCCGACCACCGGCCACAGATGCGGACAAATATCAAAACATTTGTTAGAATTCTGTGTCTAGTGTACCGACTAAAATTATATTAATAATACTTGGGGTCAAGAACTGCTTCTTGGATATTCTTTTTTCGGATAATTATATAATTGAGAAATGGAATTAGTTGACATTAAGTCCGCTTGAATACCATTGTTTTTAATGAAGTCAGAATATTAATTATCAACTAAAAATATTGTTATAATAACATAATATTTTAATGTACATCGTTAGGAGACACATCGCTCTAAAAAACCGTTATTTTAACCTAATTAGCTTCGTGAGTTCGGCACATGACACCGAAGATTGCTGAAGTGATTCATGATGAGTGAATCAAATTGCGAAGAAAATAAACGTGATCGAGGTTATACACTGTGGTTTAAACATTTCACTGATGTTATCGATCGCGAGTATTATTCATTTGGCCACTCGATTTAAATCCGAAATTTTATGGATCACGAGTTCATCGGCGATTTCTCCTATCGCATATCTGTGCATTTTTACGCAATCACATAACATAATTTTACGCCTATTCCTATTAAAAAGGAAAAATTAACCATATTCTAAAAAAAACAAAAAGTGTACATAAATGTAATAACTTTTATGGAAACATCAAGAAAAATTAAATTAAAAATAAAAAACACAAAAACCAGATCCGAAAAAGTACTAAATAATAAAAAAAACTCATCCTAACTATGTTTTAATAATTATTAAAAAAAAACTCAAGTGCGTGTCGGGCCACGCACAGTGTACGGTTCCGAAGTAGCCCAATCAAGCTACGGTGCGAACTAACTAAACTGATTCACAATTTAATTTTAAAAAGAAGAGTTTAAACGGTCCAGGAGTCTTTGAGACATGTACATAAGAAAAAAGATTACAACGAATTTAGAACCTCCTCCTTTTTTGAATTTAGTTAAAAATAGTTGACGATAAATTTAAATCACCAAAAAACATGACTTAAAAAAGCTTTAAAGTTACAAACTTACATTTGCAGTTGTCTCAGATGATTTTGTTTAAAAAGTATCCAAGTACATTTTTATAAGTTGGTCGAATGGTAAAGTTGTAAAGCCTACTTAGTCATATAATTTAAACTTCGTTATATATACATATTGTGAATTTTTTCACACCCCCAAACATAACAGTTTTGGTAGAGGGGGGGACACTCAAATCGAGCAAAATTTAGCACTTTAAAGCTAATATCACAAAAAATTTTTTTATCAAAAAATTGTTATGGAAACTATATTATTTTTAAAGGCCTAAATGATACCCCATAAGGGGTACGCGTTAAAAATCATTGAAAAAAAAAACTTCTCACTTTACGTGTAAGTACTGGAGGTACCCTAAAAAAAAATGAGATTTTATTTTACCACTTTTTCGGCACAGGGTATATTTACCCAAATTACAGCTCCAGTACTGTGCGTCTGAGCTGCTGCGGACAGACGGAACGGACGGACGGACCACATAGCGAAACTATAAGGGTCTTGTTGACACGGAACCCTGTCACGTTGGGGGCCGGTCAGTTATTTATTATCTAGGTTTTTTTTCGGTCCCAGATCGTGACGTATTTTTTTAATAATTATTAAAACTAGTTAGGATTGAGTTTTTTTATTATTTAGTACTTTTTCAAGGGTCTTGGTTTTTGTGTCGGGAAATTTTTAAATTAATTTTTATTTGAAACGGTATGACTTAATTAAGTGATCAATATTCTTTCAGGCTGATTTAAACCCCACTCGAGTAATTTGCAAACCCTCGGCTATTTCTCACTTTTACCCCCAAAAAACGGCTCAAGTGATTTTCATGTCTAAGAACACTCGTACGTAAATCACAATGTAAATTGGCTTCATCCGTTCGAGTCTGCCCAGACAAAGACAGACAGACACGTCAAACTTATAACACCCCTCTTTTTCCGTCGGGGGTTAAAAATGAGAAACAAAGTCATCATCTGATTTACTAATAGCGCACAGTTTTCATTCAATATTATTACATAGATTATCGTTTAATATATTCAGTGTTTGGCCAAAGCCAATAATAGGCCTCAACCGCCAATCTCATTACTAATTAATTGATGTTACATACAATGACGTCATCTGTTGGTAAATCACAAACAAGCGTGAATGATGAATGACAAGCAAATAAATAAGCTCAGATCTAAACAATAAGTTTTTCGTCCCTTTTAACCAACTTCATAACAGGATGTTATCGAAATAGACAACGGGACAAGAAGAAAACCCATTTTTTAACTTTAAACGAGTCTTCTCACAAAGGTTGGAGCGGAAGACCCGTACAGACTAAAATCCCGCGACTGTCTAAAAATAAGATACCGTGATCCTGGAACATCGTGGACTTTAACCAGTAAGAGTTTGAAGAACCCTTCCGCTACATCCAAGGGCGGGAGGGAGGACTCATTTGATGATACAAGACACAACACACATTTTTTTTAAGTATAAAATTTCTATGAATATGAAGTAGTTACAGTTGCGGGGATTGGACTGCGACTTTTACTCGTTTCAAGGTGTAAAGCCCTTAGTCACGGTAACAAATATTTATATGAATTACAAGTAGTTATATCCAGGTACTGTTTGTGTATGTGAATTTTTGTAAGCGCGCGTGAACAACGCACCAAACCCGGGATACAGAAGAAATTCCTAGTGACGGGCAACGTTTTCTTATAAAACATCCTACTACTATTTAAAGGCACAAGTACGGATGTATGGATTTTTTACTCTTTCACGCAAAAACCACAACGGATTTGTTATGGACAAGATAGTTTATAACCTGGATTAACACATAGGATAGTTTTTATCCCGATTTTATGTTCCCGTGGATAATTTTCTAGTTCAGGGGTGAAACGCTGAGCAAAAAAATAATATATTTACACCCCATGCGCAATATTATCATACCCACGATAGATATTTTGTAGCTAAACAGATTACAGAGGCATAACTTCGTTTTGGCGCAAGAGACTAGTCAGTTACCAGATTAAGCTGAAAAAAAAACAAGCTACATTTTCCTAACTACATTAAAATTACTCGTGCATAAACTGAGGAAAGTTTAAAAGGTTTCCGACATTTTCAAGCATGTTCATGACATTTATAAATATCCTGTGGCTGAGGTGTACTAGACAGCTTTGACGTGGCAAGACGTCGGAGAAACTGAACATCAAAAAGATTTACAACGAAGGCTTTCAGTGATAGATTTCATAGGATATTAAAACTGAATAACAAGTTTGTTCCTTAGAAAATTAAAATATTTTAAAGATTTTCTTTTTTTTTGTTTTAACGTGGTAAAATCATCAATGCGTAATCCCAGGCAAGGCGGGAGTCGGGAGGGACTTTCAGATTCGTACTGACTAAAATCCACGGTGTCCTTCAATAGCCCTTTGTGTTCCGGGACCCATATTTTAAAGCTTTGGAAAAAATACGAAAACTTTAGAAACATTGACTTTATTTGTGGCTGAAATTATGTTTATTGCAAAACTAATATAATTTTTATCTCTTGAATGACAATTTTGATTTCCTTTTCTTCGAACTTGTCCATAATTATAAATAACTTAACCAAGGAAACGACCAACTAGTAAAAATAGGTAAAATAACAAGCGAATATTCACCCTTAGCAACATTGCCTTCAATTGCCTATCATAACGGATATTAAATTACCAACAGAGTTGTAAATAGAACATCCCGGTTTTCCCGTGTAACTAGGACAAGAGCAGTGGGTCAAGGTACAAGCGGTCTAAACCTGTTATCGGGATCTAATGCAGTTCCTGTATTGGGTCATGAACACATTCCACAGGTATGCAAAGACCTATATTATCGTTAGATATTTGTATACAGTCAACCTTGCGATACGTCAAAGGAAATTGAATTTATGTACAGCAGTTACGGATACGGATTTTTGATTTCAGTATAATTTTTGGCAGTGAGTGATGTGTTTGTCAGGAACAATTAGCCTGATATTTAACTGAAAGATACATGAGATTTTCAGTAGTAGACACGTGCAATTCTAAAGGGATTTGGTGATTGATGCCAATGTTATTTTTTCGTCAACATAAAAAAATAGGTTAGAATGTTATATAGTATTCTAGCTAGCTTTGCACTCTTGCTTGCTGCTGCGCATCGGTCGCGTGTCCAACCGTGGCACAAATATTCGAATGAACTGCAGGTAGTTTTTCGGAAACTTAGTATTTGTGTGGTGTTTGTGAAGAGCTCGATGCTAATTGCAACCATACAGGCCAATCTTCGCTTGCGGAGGCTGGTCTGTGGACGAGTTACCATCTTTCATAGCGACTTTTTTGGGTGCCTCTGAAAGCACGTAAAGCCGTTGGTCCCGGCTGTCATTTGTACATCTTTGACAGTCGTTACTTAAAGTCAGAACCCATAAATCATGACAACTAGTCTTACCATGGTGTTGTATTACCCATTTACTGGGTTATGGAGGCCCAATAAACAGTCGCTCCATGTAAAATACTGACATTCAACTGCATCTACATAGTAAAACCGGAAGCCGACCCTAATATAATTGGAAAAAGGCTAGGTAAATGTTTGTTTATGTGAGTTTTAATGTTTGTAAACGCACCCTTGAAATAGGAGAAATGTCTAGAGTTGCCCTACTTTATGTTATATATAAAAAAAAAATAGTTGCAAAATAACTCAAAACAATAACCTAATGACCGAACCATTCAATAAAATTATAGCGGTCGGATGTTAGCACGCTAACAAACGCAGTAACAAGAAAAATAATTGCCTTTCTTTTGTTTTAATTAATTCAAAACGAAGCCAGCTTATTTCCATAATATCATTATTTTCTTTTTTCCCGGGGCCTGTTAATCAAGATTTTAATTTAGCTCGATCAAACTATGCTGGTATGCTGGTAAATATTAATATTACTCTTTATGAGCCGTGGTTTGTTAAAGAATGGCTGCATAATGTTTTGTTGTTTTACGCTGAGGAGAGGAAATCTTGTGAATTACAGATTGTTTATATTCTTATGAATAAATTACCGCAGTTTTTATCTATAACTGTGAGGTTAGTTTGTCTTACTGAGGACATAATATATTTTTGGGATTGTCTGAAGTCGATCACAAACTACTAATTTTAATATTATCTGGACCGCCATGATAAAGTACAGTCCTGGCCGTGAAATCAAGCTTAGTACATAATCATAATCTACTCACATAATTATTAGAAGGGAAAGTATTTTTATGAATAAAATTAAATCTGCTTTTAAGATTTTCTAAATTCTTTCACTTAAAGAATGTTACATTTTTTTTATCAGCGAATAACATAAACCATGATTAATTTTCTTTTTTAAATCCGTTGCTTGAAGAGTCAATATCCTCGGCAATCCGTTCCGAAATTGAAATGAAGTAGATGCCGAACATGATGTAGGAAATAATGATAGTTGAATTGGTATGTATATTTACTTACCTCAGGTCGGCTATTAATATTTTTAACAATTAATACTGTCGAATCGCAAGTGTCCATCATAATCGTAACCCTAGCTATAAAGCTATGTCAGAGGCTTGTGGAATTTCTAGAGGCTCTAAATTACTCGTATTATTAAAACTAAAGGGTTGCCAAATACTCATGGGAAAAATAAAAAAGAAAGTTATTATTTTTTTTATTATTATTTATTTATTTACTTTAGGCTTCAAGGCCCATATAAAATACTATAATACAATACATAAACAATCACGGCTAACACTAATTTACGAATCGCGCTTTTATGCTTGATTCATGCCTTTTAAAGCGTGGTAGACAGACAGAATTTACATTGGCTACCTGGAGCAAGATACTAAAAACTTGGTTTGTTTAAGACAAAGTTCTAGCATAAAATGTACAAGAACAGATTAAGTGTTTGCAACTTCTACTTAACTTACTCTACGAACTTAGCTGATAAAGAAATATCCAAGTTACCCAATAACATTTTTATATGCATTCTTTAAAAATTCCTTGAGCCACTAGAAAGGGGTCATTTTACATTCAGATTTCAGATTCAGGATTCGGTATTATCGTCTGATAAGGCCTTTCTAATTATGTTGAGGTAACTGAATACTAGTATTTTAGAAGGAGCGACTGCCTATCCGATCTAAATAAGCCAAATACTGACTAAGGCATGGTAAGACTGACTGTCAAACTTTTGACTCTGGACTCGAGAATTTGGCTGACACTTGCCTACGATTAATATCTCAGTGGGGAGATCGAAACCGTCTGACCTTTGCACCACAAAAAACCTATCAACTAAATTTAAAGGGTGACCTTAAATCGTGGCCTAGTATTAAATTCAATAATGTTCCCGTTAAAAGAAAACAATCAGTGTGCTATCTTGGTTTAGTCTTGGAGAGGAATTTCACATTCATAGAACATATAAAAACGGTTGGTGAAAAAGCTAAAAATAACTTTTATGCCCTAACGAGAATATCTAAATCTACTTGGGGTTTGTCATTTTTAACCTTAAAAACTATTTATGCGGCTACTTACTTGGGCTGTGTGTGCTACGGGGCACCTGTTTGGGCCGATAGAGCCACCATAGGTGCGGCACGACGTAAATTGCTTCAAAGTCAGCGCTTGGCTCTGTTATTCTTAAGTATAGCGTATAGGACCGTCAGTACTGAAGCTTTACCGGTACTGGCTGGTGTTCTACCAGTAGATCTTGAAGTGCAACGACGCGCTGCAATGTACTTTTCCGCACGGGAGACCACTGACGCTGATTTTCTACCGCAACGTGACCGTGATAAGATATCTCGATTATTCAAACCCCAGAGCGACGTCTGGGAGGATTTTTATCCGAATGGCAAAATAGGTGGGATAATTCTATCAAGGGACGGCACCTCTACCAGTTCTTTCCATCCGTTCGTGAGCGGCTGGCTAGGACGTGGCTGGAGGTGGATCACTGTGTTGCCCAATTTCTCACTGGACATGGTAACTTTAAAAGTAAATTGTTTTCCTTCAAGCTTGTTCCCTCGCCTTTTTGTCAATGTTCAACACCTGACTGTGAATATGAACAATCAGCACATCATATTCTTTGGCAAAACGAACGCAATATTATGTTGGATGCTGTTCAGACTACATCTGGAGTCATTTATTATACGGACCTTGTCGAAACTCGAACAAACTTCCGTGCGTTCAAGCGTTTTTGCCATACCTATTATTGGAATCAAATATAGCAGCTCACAATTTAGGACCCATTAATATTAGTAATCATTTTTACCCGTGGTGCTAGGCAACTGGGCTTCTCCCAGTTGTAATGTCCCTTTGTGCCTATTGGCCTTGTTCTGTTTTGTCTCCTGCTTGCATGGAGGGAAGTGGAAACATATTTTTCCTACTCCTCCACTATTCTTTTCTGATTAATTTCGTGCAGGATCCAAGACAGGTAAATTCATTCTCCGGGACGAGTCGAGACTTCATTGTCTCGGCGCTTTTCTGGTGGTTGCCACTGTTGATTCTGGCTTTCAGGAGTTGCAGTGGTTTGGGAATAGTGTGGTGGGTTTGTCCCAAATGTCAAACTTTTGAGTCACTACGACTATGATGATGATGATGGCCACTACGACTAAGGTAAGATTCCCACCAACCGGCCGGAATCGGCGGCATTTTACAATGCGGTAAAGAACTTTGAAATCTATCCACAGTAAATACAGTTCATGTTTAATTGCAAAGTTATCTCCGTCGGCATTCCGCGACACGTAGCGACGTGTCCTATATGTTGCTTGCCAATATGAACTATATTTACTGTTGATAGATTTCAAAGTTCTTTACCGCATTGTAAAATGCCGCCGATTCCGGCCGGTTGGTGGGCGAATCTTACCTAACGGTTAGCATGTTTGTGTGAAGCAATCACTTCTGAAGAAGTATTTATAAATTTTATTTTAAAGTAAAATCTTTGGGTGCTGTCTAATAAGATTAAAAGGAGTTTTGGCAGCAAAATTTTGGCTTAGATTTACGAGAGATTCCATTGAATTGGAAACGGTTTTGGGAAAGCTTGCCGATCATTTTTCAATAATATAGGGATTGGTGAGCACCAGGTGTGAGTTGGGTTGTTATTGGCGAAAAATATTTTCGTTAGAAGGTGTTTATTTACGTTTTTGTACATAATATACCTAGCATCGACCAGAGGCTTCACCGACATAAATTTTCAAGTTATAGCCTACTAGTAGATCACCCGGCTTCATGTGTAATTTGAGTGTTGTATTTATTATTGTGTTGATAATTATATTTCCTGTTGTATTTTGAGAAAATAGCGTGAGGAAAACAGCATATCATCATTATGATTTATGCAATTAAATCCGTTGCGTAGTTTCATAGATCAGAACCCTAACTGTTTAGAAGTCTCCGCGTTGAAAAAATAGGTAGGTAGTAGAAGACATTTAAAAAAAAACTTAAAAAAACACCGTGAATCTTAGTTACTACATGTTTGACAGTCGCTCTTAACCTGTCCTGGGTGGGGAGGCTCAATTGATGATTTTATCACGCAAAATGAAAAAAGAAAAACCTGTAATTTAGTCAATTCCATGCGCATACTACTAAACACTAAAAAAAAAAACAAAGAACTAGTTATAAATAACATTTGATCTTATAATCATTTCAACACTCTTACAGTTTTATTGAGGCACAAAATATAATTATAATATGATTGTCTCACTAAGTAATTGTTTATCAACATAATCTTAAGGACAATACTAGCTCACTGGAGCAAGCCTAATTCAAATAAATGCGGTTCATTGACCTCGAAAGTTTGACAAGACTAGTCGTTAGAGGGTGAAATAATATTTTGGCTGCTCTAGTGCTTTAAGTTAGTAATAACATAAATACACTAGCATCGGGGCTCGGCTTTCGACCGATAAGGTGGATTTTCTGAAAACTTTCATACTGAAAAAAAAAGGAACTAAATAAAAATACGCCAATCTAAAAAAAATTGTGTAGTCTTTCTTAGGAAAGGAAAAATTTGACCCGCGGGCAAGATTCGAACCCACGACCTTCGGATTCAGTACATCCGACGCTCATTTCCAACCGAGCAACCGAGGATCTTTCCTTCGAAGCAAATCTTTGAAATTCGCTACGCATGCGTTAATGCGTTTAATATTTAAAAATGGTGTAGCCGTCCGGACGTTCGGGTATATACAGATTATGTAAAGTAGGTACGTAAAAAAAAATGAAAAGTTACAAGCCAATTTCTTCCTACTTCGGAAAGCGTGTTAAGCCATTTTCATTTGCCCAACTTGGGCAGTAATTACAGGTACTTATCTGTAATGACTCTTCAAGTGACTGTAAGTTGTGAAGGGCCTCGAAATTCTGTCAAAATAGTTACTACAGTTTTTTTTTTTTTTTAATTTCATGAAGCAGAATTTGCGTGTGCGATCATTTTTTGAGTTTGATTTCATAATATAATAATATAGGCAGATAGCTGTAGGCCGCCTTTTTTATCATTCTTTATTTTTCTATTTTAATTTCATTAGCTAAAAATAACTTTTAGGCGTCCATTACCTATTCATTCTAAAAGTACTTAAACAGTTTAAGAATTCCCTTTAAGATTATAACATCAAGTTTTTAGAAAGATCCCACACTGAATCTCTTTAATTTTAATAATAAAAGTTAATATTTATAGGTTTGAAAAGGAATACTAATACTTAGTCAAACATGAAGTATGTGCTTGAAAAATCTGGCTTTATTTATACTTGCTAAATTGCCTATCTTTTTCTTTCTTCTTATATATAAATAAATCCAATTGCTGTTCAAACTCAAAAGCGGCTAGAGTTCATGCTATAAACCTGACAATAAAATACTCTTGCTGAAATATGCTATTCTTACCAACCAAACAAAGACTATGTAGTTTCGCAAACAAGCATTAACAAGACAAAACGAAATCATAGCAAAAGATCAGCGTAAAAAAACAACCACAAAAAAGGGTAAAATAACCTTAAAAACTTTCTTTTTGGAAGTCGGTGACTTTTTTTATTAATTTAATTTCATTGTCTTTTTTGCCCTTTTTTGTGGTTGTTTTTGAAGGCGGTTACAAAATACTTAAACATACAGTCAAATTGATAACCTCCTTCTTTTTGAAGTCGGTTAAAAGTACTGATCAATAAGAAATCAAACTTGAATTGATTGAAATAGACTGTGTTTTGCACAGATGATGATCAATTCATCTATCCGAGCGTACGCAAATAAAACAGAATAATTATCTTGATGAAAGCGAATAAAAACCTAGGTAAACATGGTAAAAAGCTAAAAGCTTGAGTGATTGGTAGACTAGACCGAATAGGGAAAATTGCTTACGCTATGTTTTCAGCTTTAGTTAGTTTTTTGCTACTACTTGCTAAAACTGTAATCAAAATTCTAATTTGTTTTTGTGATGGGTTGATGAAAATAGCACGAGCAATAGGTAAAGTGACAGGAAATCAAGACAAAAACGTTTACAATGAATTAGCATATGAATCTTGATTTTCCAACGTCTACAAGGAAAACTGCTACTGTCGCTATAACGTAAATGATAACTGATGGAAAAGGTTGGGATTAAGTCAGTCACCAGTTACTTCACTCTATCTGAGCGGATATGATTTTCCGAATATTTTGAATGAAGGAATTTCTTTCTCCATTCTTCTTCTATCTATATGGCCTTAAAATCAACTTAGTAACCAGATTTCAACATACAAGTTAAAATCTTAAATCTTCAAATCAAAATGCAAACACATTATAGAACACCTTTAAATTATTTTTTTTTTTCGCTAGCTTAATCTGTCCCACTCCTGAGCAAAGGCCTCCCCCCATTCCTTCCACTTCTCTCGATGGTGTGCCTCCTCACGATTGATATACTATTGATATCAAATACTATTGATTGAAGCATTCTACAAAATATACTTTTAACCTATTTTCCAGTATATTCCGACCAATTTCCGAACAGAATTCCTACCAAGGGATATTGAAGGAAAACATAAAGCCGATGCTACACGGATATTGTCAAAGCGGCAAGAAAACAATGAACGGATTGATAAAGGACTAGACGGGGCGGTGTGTCAAAGGCTTGCAACCATAGAGTTCGATGTAGAATGATTAATACGCCTCTGTTGATTGTCTATAGATTGAGGTTCAGGCCACGTGCAAGATGTCAATGGTTTTTGGAATCTGTTATTAATTCTGTAGAAAGATCTTTGTGTCCTGTAGTTTTTTTTTTAGTTTTCTGTCATCTAGAGGTTTCAACCTCTTTATTCGTCAACATACATATTATTTTTATTTAAAGTTAATTAATTTACTTTTCAAAAGACTTCAAGGTTCAGGAAACCCCTTTGTTCTCAAATTTTCCTTCTTTCTGTACCTATTAATTGAAAATTAAACATTATTAAATTTTTAATTAACGAGTTGAGGCCAAGTTTTATAAATTCTTTTAATTCCAATTTTTGATTTCCTTTTTTTTGCTTAATGGCCAGTACCGAGGTTAAGGAATAATAAAAATAAATGTTAAGTAAACACAAGGCAATATTTTTCTTAGAACCTAGCCACAACAAAAATATTTCTTATAAAATATGTAAAAAAGGAAGTGCGATTCCATCGCAGTAAAGTGGCTACCCTTGTCAACGATATAGAAAAAGACAAGTGCTTCCGTAGCTGATATCAGTTGAAAGATCTTTAAGTACATTGAGAGTCAATAGTGATGGGCTGACGTGTATTTAGAAACTTACCTACTTTATTGTGTTTAGACACTTTGAAGATTAAAGTTGTTAGTAGTATGTTTTGGATTCTGAGACAATAAAAACTGGGTATTTCTCTTAAATTGGCCAACCGGGGTAATTCCATATCCTTAAGATATACGAAAAAACTTTGTTAAGAACGTTTAGCTTTTTTTAAGGTAACAATTTTGGCATATTATTTATTTTTGGTCAAGTGTGAGTTGTCCGCAAAATTAATAGATTTCAAAAATCTAAAAACCCACGTTATAAATTTCCTAAAAATAAGAAAATAACCCGACGGGGCTGAGAGAGGGGCCTCTCAAAACGTGGGGCGTATATTATTTGAGGGAATATTTATGGGATATATTTACATGACGTGTATAGATCTTGGGTGTAACTTGCAAAGATACGCCCCCACGTTTTGAGTGGCTCCTCTCTCAGCCCCGTAGGGTTATTTTCTTATTTTTAGGAAATTTAAAAACGTGGGTTTTTAGATTTTTGAAATCTATTAATTAATTTTATTATTTTTTTGCATCCCATTTAGCAAACCCTTTCATTTAATACCCATATCATGGGGGTGCATTTCAAATAGTCAATCCACCATCTTGGATGTCCGCCATGTTGGATTTAAGACACGTAACTATTTTTTTCATATTCAAGACAGCAAAACCTTTCATTTGGTACCCATATCATTGGGGTGGATTTCAAACAGCTCGTCCGCCATCTTGTGGAGGCCGCCATATTGAATTTGTTATGACGTTTCTTAGCTAGTCTAGTCATGTATTTTCATCAGAACTTAGAGCGTATGCAAATTTCAGCTTGCTTGCTTATCGGGAAGTGCCTCAAAATTGAGTTGCAAAAGTCCAACTGGAATGTCAAACAAACAAATACACAAACAAGAAAAGTGTCTTTAAAAAACGTGGGAAAAATGAGTGAAGTTGACCATTTTTTTAAGTGCCGTTCGACTCTTTTTATGCAAAGATCATTTATTAGCATTATATGGTCAGTAAAAAATCGGGACCACGGAAGTTGGTCAAATTAAGCCAAATATTTTTTCAAAGAAATTGTATGAGCGAATAAATTAACAATTTTTTATGATGGGGGGATGGAGCGGGATGGAGCGGGATGAAGCGGGATGGAGCGGGGTGGAGCGGAATGCAATGGGTGCTTTGAACGCTGCTGCTCTTCTTTACATATAATAAAATCGTAGAGATGTCATTCCTGTACATTGAATATTTTTTTCTTTTTGTATTTTTTTCGAGATAAGGGATCGATTCTGATGCCAGATCAACTTTTATTTTTTTTCGAAATTTTTTATGTTTTTTTGATTTGATCTATCTCCGAAACTACTGTAAAGTTGTCGATCAAATTTTCCTCAAATATTCCTAATAATATGCTTCTGTTTATATGCTATGTATTATTACGCTATTTTGCCTGGGAGATAAGCAATTTTGAATTTTGTTGTTTTTAGATGTTTGTTGATAATTGGAAGCTAAACCACTGGATATTATTTAGTCAATTTTTCCTCAAATATTCCTTAAACTGCTGTTCTATTAATAGGATATGTATAATTACGCTATTCCCCTTGGGGGATTAGCAATTTTATAATATGTTGATTTTCAGTCATTGTTGACATTTGTACAAGAACCGCTATTTGAAAATCACTGTCAGCGTACTAGCCAGTCCGGTCGGTAACCTGCTTGACTTTCGTGCAAGGGGTCTCTGGATCAAATCTCGCAGTTTCTTTTTTTCTCTTTTTGAGTTTTTTTTTATTTGTCCTGAGAGTTTTAAATAATTTAAAAAAAATGTGCATACTTTTGTTTCAATATTATTCGCGATTTAAAATAATTACTATTTTTTTTCAATACTTCTCTAGGATATAAATCTACACCGATTTAAATTGTAGGTAGTAAGTTGGATATTTTTTTTAATTGTAGTTGTTTCGAGGTGTGGAATTTTAAAGATTAGAAAAAAATCAGGGTTTCTATAATTTGTTTTTATTTATGTTTTGAATTGATGCTCAAACCAGTGCATAGATTCTGTTTTAAACGACGACAAGTTGTACTCATCGAGTCAGATAGTTAGTTATTTTTTAGGTATCACGCGGTATGCTAAAGGGAGAAGAGCAATGCTATCGTACAGACGCCAGCAGGTCAACCTACCCGATTCTGTCAGATTTAACCATTCAAACCTTAACCTTCTACTCTTGTGATAAGGTTGAAATTTTATTAAAGAAATCTGACAGATTGTGGTAGCTTGATGTGCTGGCGTCTGTACGTACGTTAATGTTTAAATAAACACGGTTCTTTGAAATTAATATTCTCAAATAAGGACGTTTCCTATGCAAACTATGTACCTAGATATAACATTATTGATCTAAACTAATAATAAAAATACAATTATGTTTGTTTTTTACCTTTTCACGCATTACTACCTACTGAATCGATCGTCCCAAAATTTAGCATATACGTTGTCAGGAGTATAGACACGGATATAAGGTATCTTACATCCCGAATAACAGAAGCTGTTTCCGAGAAAACAATTACGTTCATATTCCAGATGGCGCTACACGATCCTTATTGTTTCTCAAATTCTAAAATAACGCAAGCGAAGCCGCGGGCAAACACTAGTTGGTTTAATAAGAGGATAATTTCATTGCATGGGAATGAAAATATCTGGACAACAGACGTGGGTTCGGTGACGTGCCAAAAAAAAAATTGCTTTTTCATACAAAATGAGACATTGATCGGGCCCATCAGTATGAAAAATCTTTTTTTTTCGATATTCCTTAAATCTTAGAACAAACATTGTTCAGTAACATGGGCTGAGTTACCCCAGATTTTTTGCGCTATTAAAGGTACACGTTGTATATCTTGGTCATATAATATCTTTTAACAGATACCCAGTTAAGCTACCACAGTTTTGTGCGAATTAGAAGTAGCAAAAACTTTCTCGGTTAGGAGAATTTAGAGTTTCACTATTTCTTACTTTGTTTTTAAGCCCGTCGTTGTAGCCACAGCTGCATTTTGCAAAAACTCTTGGCTCCCAGCTTAAACTACAAAAGATTGTTCACAAAGTCTGTGACGGTGAATTGTGGCGCACCGCTGACCGCAGTAGCTTCGTGTAAGAGTACCCTTAAGTTTGTTGACTTACTTACTTCTTTTTTTATTTGTCTTTTCTGTCGCATTTTTTTCCTGTGCAAAGATCCCCCCCATTTCTTCCATTTCTATGATTTTAAAATAATTATGTACAACAATACGTTTCGGTTCTCGAACTTTTTAGGTAGTACCTACTGTTAATATCGTGTCATGTCGCCGATACATGTCGTAGCACATTTGTCTCCTAGTGTATCCTTGGCTTAAATACCCGCTATTTATAACTCATCCGGTAGAGCCTGCGGTACCCCACTAAGTGGTTCTGAGCTAGACTACAGACATAATAAACAAATAGACTGTATGCATACAGTTTGCGTTCAACTTTAGAAGATCAAGGCTATAGCCAAAGATTAGATAATAAGGTTTGTTTTGAACTAGCTTTTGCCTGCGGTGTCGCTCGCGTTAA
The DNA here is from genome assembly GCA_036375495.1 of Agrotis segetum. NCBI lineage: Eukaryota > Metazoa > Arthropoda > Insecta > Lepidoptera > Noctuidae > Agrotis > Agrotis segetum. Next base: position 144,544 of record JAQSVV010000209.1, on the reverse strand, counting down.
TAGAATTTGAAAATCGATTTGGATCGTACACCATGTAAAACATCATCGTTGGTGAGCACTAAGAAGGGGTTTTGCAAAATTCGACCCTAAAGGGGTTTATTTTTGGGGTTGCAAGTTAGGAGTCTCAGCACGTGGGTTCTTTCTAGGTCATAGATGCTCATTAAGACAGGATTATGCGAAATCGCACCCATAAGGGAGATCATTATACAGATCGAAATCCGAAAAATTGAATATTTTCAATGACAAACATTCATCCAACTATTTTCTACATTACCTAATAAAATGTATCCTCACAAACTTACGCATATATAATTGTAGTGAGATTTTAGTTGGTAATAACTATGCTAGATTGTATTGGGGCTATAATTTCTCAGCTACTCGCCATTTGTAGTCGTAAAGTTATCTAGCAGATAACAGTAGACATTGAAAGATTGATTACACACATATTACTCGTGGCCTCTCATTCGGCAATCCTTGGGGAAGCCATTAATACTTAGATGTGCCGTTTATCTTAACGTTTTAGATCAACTAACTCATTAATTTACTAGATTTAAGTGAAATTCCCGTAAAATGGATTTAAGCATTTGTGGCTGGCCGCGAGACCGTCTAAATAGGTTACCTTGAACATAAAGGGTGATTAAAGGAACACTGGAAACCAAAAATTTGAAAACATGTGATATCTACCAACCCGCACTGGGCCCGCGTGATGTTTTATGGCCCACTCCCTCTCACAGAGAGGAGGCCTGTGTCCCAGCAGAAGGAACATTATAGGCTGATGATGATGATGACTTGGGTTGATCTTCAAGGTAAATCCTCACTTGCCTGAGTCAGTCCATAGATGGATTATGTATCGAGTTTCTCTGTACCTTGGAAAAACGTTAAATAAGTACTTGGTCCCGGCTGTCATTTGTAAAATTAAAAGTCTGACAATTTCTCTCTACGACCGGGTGAGAAACACAGAAATTAGTAGAAGAACTAAACTCAAATTCTCTATTGCATTCATGTGTAACACAAAACCGCCAGAAGTGGAGAGATTTGGAAGAGACCCACACTCAGCATTGGGTGACCAAAAGTTGTAGAAGAGAGAAGTCCGGCAATCAGTCTCACCAAATTGTATCCCAAAATTGAGTTGTGCTCAGATATAAATATTAACCCTATAAAATACTGGTATTCAATTGTTACAGTCTAAGGCTTGGCTTAGTTGGACAACGGCTAGGAACATGATCGAAGTGAAATAACCTCCAGATTTATCATTGTTCAATGCAGAATGAGTCTCTTCCTTCCCACTGCTCTACATCATTTTGTATTAGTCTCAACCTGCACAATTGTGGAGTGAAACACAAGTTATTCTATAACTTACTTAATCTACATCTCTCACGTTAATAAGAAACCTGATATTTTGCACCAGTACCATTACAAAGCGGTAATTACACCCATAACTTACAAATACCTTTCAATCATTTATTTTAAGCGAAACAAAACCACATAACTCTTACATAGAGTGAGTACATACCTTAATAATTATGATCCTAATCTTTTTATGAGAGGCTATATAAAGCCGGGTACATACTGGTGGTCTTACGCACCTTCTTTAAACATTCTGTGTGTGACCTCGGTATAATTTTGAGTATAATATTTCTATGACAAGGGTCGTTTTGAGGAATGCCGTGAGCAAATTATTTAGGAGCGTCCTTGCATTAAATAATTTGTAAGCAACATTTTTGGTTTATGTGAACCTGAACTGGCTTGAATTTGTATGGTAGCTTACCTAAAAGGTGGCTCTTTTGTAAGTGCTTTCGTCCTTTAGTAGTTGTATCTTTTGATTATTTATCTATGACTACAATAATAATTATTGAAAAAAAAAACGAAAAACATTTTAGTTTTAAAACGGATTCCGTATATCATAAAACATATTTACCGAACACTTCGAAACCCGCACGTGGCCGATTTATTTTAATAATAATTTAATTTATCTTTTCAGAATAAGCATGTAGTCCACATTTTAAATTCAAATCCTTTTCTTCATAAACCAAATTGCTACCTACTGAACAAACTTTACCATGAAGTTTATAGAATACACTATTTTAGTGTGACCAAGAACTTTAAAACGAGTGTTCAAACCAGACACGGGATGTTTTACTTTTAATTAATTACAAAAATAAATGAGAAACAATCAATAAATAAAATGGAAGGCGAACAGTGTTTGTATTTTCATTACAAAAGAAAAGCATTCAACGAAATGAATAATTCATCGAATGAACGCTATTGAGAGTGTTTCATCGTTTCGATAACATGCATGTATGAAAAATAAAAGAATATCTATCTACTGACCTCCAGAATTCGTTTAATTTATTGAAGAAAAAATAAATTATTTTTAGTCTAATTAGTAACTTTCGTACTTTTAATATATCATTCGTATTTACTATTAATCAATGAGTTTTTTTTTTCAATTATGAAGATAGGCCATAATAAGTTTCCATAATGGTCAATAATTGCCCAATGTAGTACATAATTAAATGTGACTTATCGCGATCGCTTTGTTTACATGAAAGATATGAGTTGTTGGGGGCCTTTATTTGAAATACAACCCAAAAACAATTAATCGAAAGAACAAAATTGTAGCATACAAAGTCGTGCCGGAGTGCTAGTTTAAGAATAAATTAAATCTGATCTTTAACCGACTTCAAAAAGAAGGACGTTATCAATTCGACGGTATGTTTTTCGACAGTTGTTTGTTACGCGATTACTCCGCCAATTCTGGACCGATTTTCAAAATTATTTTTTTGTTCGAAAGGAGATTTTTCAGGAGTGGTCCCATAGTCACCATGTCAGGATCTGATGATTGGATCCTAGAGAAATCGAGGGCAATCCTCAAATTTTGTAGGCTTACACATCGTTTTTCTCAAGTTTTATGGAGTAATTTAAGTATTTGCGTATCGCTGATGATGGAAGGATGATGATGATGAAGGCGGTTACTTTTTTCTTCTGTCAATTTAACGTTCCATAATTATCTTAAAATGAAATCCTCAGAAATAGCAAACGTAGAATATTCCTTAATGAACGTAACACAGATCGTATTCCAAGACCGTTTCCGAATGTGATTTCGGAATATCCGAATTGATTTTATTTCTACGAACATATTTTCGAACGTTGAAAATTTGACGAAGGCTAAGTACTTACGTGATCGAGGTCGTGGGAATAACGAGATACCGTGACCAAGGAACGTACCTAAAGGGCTATTGGAGGACAGCGTAGATTTAAGTCAGTACAAGTCTGACAGTCCCCTCCCGTCCTGTCCCGGGTGTGAGGACTCATATTATGATTATATCACGTAAAAAAAAAGAACGTAGCCAATTGGTACACTGGATCGCATAATGTAGCGCGTAGCGTAGCGCGGTAATTAGTGTTCTTACCGTGTTCTTACATTGCTTGAAAATAGGTACCTCTTTTTGATTTAAAAACACGCGTAATACATTAAAAAAAACCTAAAATCTGTAAAAAAAAATGAGTGGACTATTCAACACAAAAATATTATATCGAGCCAGTAGTTCCTAAAATTACCACGTTCAGCCAGACAAACAAACTTGTTTTAAACGTTACCCCACACTAGGAATTTCTCCTGTGTCGTGGGTGCGTTTACGTTTACGTTTTTTTGTAGGTCATACTAATATTTATTCCGTGCGGGAATCAAACCCGTGAAACGCTACGCAGTAGTCCAATCGCTCTGCCACTTAGCGAAGTGCCGTCATTAAATATTAGGTCATTAGTGTAGAATATCTGGTCGACCGAGATTCGCTCGGTTTTCAAAAAAAGGCTATATCTTGAGAACCGAGTTTTTCTCGAACCTGGGACGAATGATTGATAAATCGATTCCTTGTTCCGAAAAACCCCTAATCTGTAACTTTCATGAAAATCCTTCGAACCGTTCCCGAGATCCTGATTATATATAAATAAATATACAAGAAATGCTCGTTTAAAGATATTAGATATACACAGCTTAATGCATCAAACGAGGTCTCCTTTCTAACTACAAGTATCCATCCTTACTCTTGAGAGTTTTGACGTTGCGGTCCTGTTTTCCAAACTAAACTAATGTCGTCGGAGTTCCAAAAATAGTTCGCTCCAGATATTACGGACCGCTCTCCCGACGTTACTTTGTTTTACTATCACTCACGCACTCTGTTATGAGTACATAAACGTAACGTAAATATAATTTTATTGTGGGCGTCTGCCCTTTGCGTTTTTCCCTTTTGTATTTCCTAAGATGTATTTTTTCATGTTGTTATTGTAACATTATGTTGTTGTATAATATATAACACAATCTTAGATGATCGTATAAACAATAAACAAATAAATACGAAATGTGGCCTTTTTGGTTAAAATGTTACAGGTCAAACCGGTATAAACAGACGATATTTATACATAGTACATTAATTGTTTTACGTAAATATCAGTTCGTAGAAACACTATATAGGGATGATAAATTATTACTACATAGAGCCGGACAGATACTTCAGAAATATTGGTGTTGTATATTGAGATTGTGGACTCAGAAACTGTGCCCGTAATTCATTGACTGACACTATACAAAATAAAATTAAAATTAAAAATAACAAAGTCACCGAATTCCAAACGTTATTTTACACATTCAGACGACTGAATGGATGCGAACCAGGAACCTCCTCCTTTGTTTGAAGTTACTTTGGTCAAAATCCATGTGGTATCACTTGTTTCCCCTACTCAAACCTCTTATAAAAATTACCTACCAACTTTGAGGAGTTTTCTGAAGCCATACAATGTATTTAGATTAAGTTCAGATTTTGAAATGAAAAAAGTAACTGTTTGAGAGCAATTATTACCCAATAAATAATTAATCAGATCATTTTATTCCAAAAGAACCATTTATTTAATTCTCTCTTTAAGCCAAGAATGGTTATTTTCACCAATTGAAAAACTTTATTCATTTCCACTTTTACACAATTCACTCGCCACCTTATTTATGGGAAGTTGCATACTAACGAGGATCTGATTGTCTCTTGATTTAATTATGTAAATATCCTCTTTTTCTGAAACCTTTATTTTCGTGGTGATTGCTTTTTCAGTATAAAATATCCTTTTAAACATAATTGCGTTGAGGCACAGGTCTGACAGCCATGGGGTGTAGTCGATTTAATGCTGGATGTTAAATTGGGGAAAAGCAATAAAACAAGGATACGGTTTCGTAATATTTATGTTATTCAATATAAAACTGCTTGCACCCCTGCTAATAATATTACCCACTTATAATAACTACTATCACCTTCGGCTAATCATCAAACTTAATTGTGACTGAAGAAAATAGAAAAAAAAAGATATAAAATATTAAGATACAGGGAAATGACTGATTATCCCGAGAGTAATAGTGTAATATTAATATTTTTTTAAGAAATAATGCACTTGATAAACACTTAAAAAAAAGTTTTAGTAAAAGTTAGTCCGATAATTTTTATCTAAAGAATAAAAACGGCGGTTTGACAGCTTATCTATCCTATTAATATTATAAAGGTGAAAGTTTGTATGTATGGATGTATGGATGTTTGTTACTCTTTCACGCAAAAACCACTGAACGGATTTGGTTAAAATTTGGTACACAGATAGTTTATAACCTGGATTAACACATAGGATAGCTTTTATCCCGATTTTATGTTCCCGTGGGATAATTTTCGAGTTGTAGCGGGTGAAGCCGCTGGCAACAGCTAGTAGAAAATAATTATGTCAAATTGTCTTTTTTTATTTCTCAGGTAAAAGTTAACAGACTATTTAAAAATCAGCCCTAAAGTAAATGATAAAGTTTTTATATTTCTATCTATGCTCTTTTCTATTGAATGTTACTACCATATTTTACATAAATAATAATGGTAGTAACATTCAATGCGGTGAAAGTTCCAACTAAGCTTGTTCCACGAACTCGACCATCGTAAAAGCTCGACTTATAATATTCTGATTCTAGGTACTCCAGGCTCAGAGCTCCACTGACTTTGTGAACACTTTACCTAGAATTGCTGTGAAGCTCACGTTCAAGTTGTTGCTTGACAACTCGCACTCAAAAAGGACTCATGATCAAATATTCAATATTTCGTTTTATACGTCAAGCTGGCCATACACGGGGTGCTAAGACAGGAAACCTCCACGTGCGCCCGTGTACTGGAGTTCCCCGTGTACGCGTGTCCCTCTGATCAGCAGAGGGCAAAGTGGCGGAGCGGGCTTGCAGACGGTGAGTAATGGGTAGCAACTCTAAAGTTGCGCAAGTATACTGATAAATGATATTTATTTTGCAAATAGGTTTTTACAAACACTTTTACAAGTCAAAACACTTTTTTTTATAGCTAGATGAGGCCGGTGTTACTGGTACGTGTATAGCTGGCTTATGGTTGTATACTACATAGTTTATCTACCTTTAATACTATTGCGTGAAACAAAAACTTTTTACATCATCTTTTAGAATATTTTTTCGAAATCAAAAGAGTCTTAAAAATGTACTGAACTTATGAAAGGCGCAGTTAATGTTTACGTAGGTATAGGAGAATTGCAGAAAGCAAGTTTGATTTTTTTCAAAGTAGAAATTAAATGAATTATGATAGAATTTAGAACATTGGGCATGACCTGAACATACCCCTATATTGTAGTGTATTACAACGTTTTAAAACCAGGCTTATTCCGGCGAGTGAAAGTGACAGAGCTATACAAGTCGTTTAGCACCATCTCGTTCACTCACTGGAACAAGCCTGGTTTTAAGACGTTGTAATACCCCTCCTGGTTTTATTAAATCCGTGAAAAAGGGGTTTAAATGCAACATTTTATTTTTAGATTACAAAACGGAATGTTAAAAAATAATGACTGATACAAAAAAGCTAGAGCTAAAGTTATCACATAACTCGTTCAAACCTATTATTAAAATAGAATAAATCTATGTTTTTTATAATGTCTATCCACTAAAATATCTATTGTTTTCTCGAAATAGACTGTCGATATTTTTAACTCAAATTAGATAAATTGAGAATTTCATCTCGTAAAAATAACACCAGGCACTCGGTTCGACCCCTGGGGTCGAGAGACTGTCTAAATAGGTATTGACACTGGAACGTATGGAGGAACACCGTGGATTTTAGTCAATATGGGTCTGTCAGTCCCTTCAGTTCAAGCCAGAGTGGGAAGACTCATTTGATTATTTTACCACGATAAAAAAAGGCATTCGGCTTGTAATACGAATTCTAGAGTATAAACTGGTATAATATAAATTCAAGCACATAAAAAAAGAAAAAAGCCATGTAGCATGATTCACAATCATCACGTTCAAGTCCGGCACGCAAGTGAAGTAACGTGTCAAGATATGTTAATGAAATCGTTGCTTCGTGAGGGACGCCTGTTGAAAGCCTAAAAGCCGGATTAAGTGTTATGTTAAGAGCCTTAACACGCTCGTTAACTGTGGAAACTGATTTTTATTACTTTCGCACTGTTGCTATACGTACAATATGTTAGTAGGTCGTTTCAGGAATTAACATACAAATTGGATCGTTGCACGTTGAGTGTCGGAGTTTCGTGATTTGATTTGACTTAATTAGAACTTAATTGTTTTTAACTTGGTTGGAAATAATCGTTATTTGGAAACTATTGAATTATGTAGAAGACAGGCCTTGATTTATTAGTTCTAAGGTTTCTTAGAACTTTAGACTTTAATCCCATCTAGGCACTTATTATTATATCCGCAAAACTGCTCCCTGAAAACAATGAAAGAATCATAATCTATAAAAATAAAATCTAAGACAATTGACTCTAACTACGTTTTGCACAATATTCGTACTAGTTTTTCCAAACACAGGCATTATACAATGCTCTTAGCTACTTTTATGAAGCAATTAACTATTTTGTGTTTGTAAGCTGTTGATTAGGCAATACCGGTATAATATTTCAGCACTAGACAAAAATACAAATATGTTTCACAAAATTCGTAAAAAGAATAGCTCAGTTCTTTTGTTCTAATATAGTAGGAAAATGAATGGATGACGGTCAGACTAGTGTTAATTAAAAACATCATGCGTCACTGTCAACGACACTATGCATTGTTGTTCAACGCTCTATTACAAACAAGTTTATTGCTGCTAGTTTGTTGTTTATATTGCTGTTTGTTTATTGCACATATTGCTCGTTTATTAAGCTTTTTGCTATCGTGATATTGCTTCGAAATTAAAGTCATGAATGATGAAATATTTTTAATTATTATTTTTTAGCGATAGGCACACGTTTGACCACTATCTTACCTGGTGGTAAGCGATGATGTGGTCGACTGAACTAACCTATTTAGATTTAGAAAACACAAGGTTGTATTTACAGAATTTGAAATTCTAGGCAATAATTTACATACTAAACGACATGCATGACGGTAAGATAACTGAACGATTATAGTATGGTGAACAGTACCCTCAGCACGAATTTTCAGTATTTGAAACGTAAACTGGAACTTTGACAATTTCAAATTGAAAATGTTTAAGGAAAAAATTAGTTCCTGCACACCAGAGGCGCTGTTCCATTTTTCCATAGAAGAAACACTGTGAATACTGTAAAGTAAAAGAGTGAAAATTCGTGCTAAGGGTACAGGTAGGTCTAGCTGTTTTCATACGAGTCTTTGTGTCGCAGTCTCCTGTGTCGCAGGTGCGTGCGACAATGCGAAATTGTTGAACAATGTGTTTTAGGATAAAAAAGAAACAGTTGAAAAAAGAATAAATTGAGATTATGTTTTTCTATTTAAAAAAAAAAAAAAAAACGTTGCCTGACACTAGGAATTTCTTTCTGTATAGTGGTTGCGTTTACACACGTAGAAACTCACATACAAAAATACCCGGACCCGGAACAATTACTTGCATATCATACATATTTGTTCCGTGCGGGGATTTCCACCCAATGAATAAAAAAAAAAAATCTATTAAACCCAAGACAAATGCGCTCTGCTCTTTCGAGAAGTGTGAAATCCAAATGTATGTAATTTATGTATCAATATAATACAACATAGTGTATTAATTATTGTAGTCTTGAAAAAAAAAAAACAAAAAAAAAATTAAGATTCTATGCGCAACTATCATATCTACGAGTATATCATCTATTCCGAAAAACACTTCGTATTAGAAATTTTTTCATGCCATTGAAGATGATTTTTTTATGAAAAGCCACAAGCTTTATTTCTGAAATTGCCAGACGACCTTGTCACTAAACTAAATGTTTATGAATCAGCTTCAGTAACACCTATTTGACCTGTCACGATAAAGTATCCAGTTTTATTTTACGTCAACGCAAATCATAGTAATATTATGTAAATTATGTAGATATTAATTTAAAAGGGTTCACCTTTACGTTTCGAGAAAAAATAATTTCTACAATAATTCCTTGAGAAATGCTATACCTACAAAGTTAACCGTTCGAATGAATAAAATATTATCATCTCAAACAGAATGACAGCCAATAAACAGAATCTCAGAAACTTCAATAAAATGTTTAAGATTGACATCACTTTTCGAACTGTCACGTGATCCGTTCGTAAATGTCAGTTCAATATTGAATTGACATTTTTATTTCCCAGCTATCGGAGATTGTCATCTTGCCAAGAGGCTTTCACAGATGCTACGGCGGCGGCGTAGCACTCGCGTAGGCGATTACGCGATGATGTAACCGCTACGAGATCTGCTATCGCAGCGATAAACGATATCTGATTGAACTTTCGCGTTGAGACGGAAAAGTGTATCCAGATAACAGAAGGGTCATATTTTTTTTTTATTCAATAAAATGGAGAGATGGTAGCTAAAATTACTATATGTTATAGGAAAGCACCTTTTGGAAGTTGAGGTGAGGGCAAGCCAAGCGGGCGGAATTTGACAGATAGAAAATTCGGTCCTCTATCTGTCAAAGTGTCAAGTCTGTCCGATCCGCATCTTTGTGAAGTGGTAAGTAAACAAATGTTGCTTAAACCAGGAAAATTACAGCCTTTCCATTTTATTACATGAAACCAATCATAAAACCCCAACAAGCAAAGTAATCCTATAAAGAAAGATTTTAAGTCTATCACTACTAATAACGTTCTTATAAAGGCCTTGCGGTAGACTCCTTAACTTATAATAGTATTTGCCAAGCCTTAACATACTCAAACACATTAGTTTTTATATCTCGGTCTTATAGTTTGCTACAAGACTGACCTCTCAATCATTTATAGGACACATTATCTAGTAATAGCATTTCACAAGTACAGATATTCTCAAGAGTAATTGCCTTTATATCTAAGACTTACAGTTAACTACAAGATTATCTTTTAGGACACTTATAGGAATAAGTCTTCTATAATTGTTTGCAGTAAGACTAAATAATCCTGAATAATATTTTGATCCTATAGAAGGATTTTCGGAGAAAAAATGATATTATAACATACTTGGCTGAGACGACTATAAGTTTTTGTCGTCATAATCTTGCTCGAGACTTTTTTCAATCTAATAGTACTTGAAAAGAGCACTATAAGATCAAAAAAGCTTATAAGTTAATAGATTAAACACTTTATTAGTAAACGTCAGCCATTTTATTGATTATTCAATTATTCCCCTTCGTCTTGAAACTGCTACAATGGTTCTATAAAGTACTTAATGGAGGACAATTTTTAAACATGGCGAATATTCATTATTATTAATGAAATAATTTATTTACAACAATATAATAATGTGCTATTTCGCGAAGGGCATCGTAAAACTTACTAAATTGCGGTACACATTTACAGTAAATATGACTTCCCCAAGAGTTCACACACTATATTTACAATATATTATTAGTTGTTTTACAATAGTATACAAAATAATAGTAATCTTACTTACGTTTTATTAAATATTTATCACAAAACAACCGGCACCACCAGCCGAAGCAACAACAAAGATAACCTTTACTAAAATATACTTATAACTCATAATTAAGTACATTATTAGTGCCATATAAACAAGAATGCTTTAGTAAGATACTTATGCCAGATACTAATAAGAGCGTTTGTACTTGTAATTGTGTAGTCTCATATCATTATAGAAACTATTGCGCTTCGTCAAGTACATTATAGGGCTTAGTAACATTTTATAAGTTGATTATAAGATAGTTATAGAAATAAACGCTCCTATAACTGCGCCCAAATCCAGCTTTGTAGCATTTTACAAGTTTCTTGTAAGTAAAAATAAAAGTAGTCTTAAAGATCGCTTTAAGCACTGATTTTGCTAGTTGGGACATGATTGTATTGGAACATAACTCGCACAATACACCCTGAACTTTACTCTTATCCATAAAATCCAAGGTTCTCTCCCAGCTCATAACATTCCAAAGCAATGGGCTATATAAATAACTCCGATATCAACAAGTAAGACTGAGCGCTCCGGGATTGAATCAGTAGCAACAAGTCGGGCTGATGTTTGCTCACAATATTGGAAGTAGCAACGGTTGTCGTGCCGGTAGAGTGTTTGAAGTTTCGAGTTGTTTTGCGGGTAATTACAAAGCTTTGTTGCGATGTTCTTTTTGTTATTGTGGTCGTAGATAGATACTTGTTTGGGTAAAGATTAATTGGATTGATGAAAGGAAACTAAACTAATATTTAATAGTTAGTATGGACTGGAACTCTTGAAGTAAAATGGTTGATCAAATCATGAGCCTGACCATATTTATCCTCTTGAAGCCCGTGAGTATTTCAAGATTATGGGACTCATTTAAAATGCGGAGCCTAGTGCATGGAATTCACTAGCACTTAAACTCCTCCTCGCAAACGTCGTTCACACAAATATAGAGATAGTTATAGAACATAGTTATATATAGAACATAGTTCTTTTGGAACGATGTTTTTCATCACACTAAAAGTGATTGAGAAGTTTTTACCGAAAATGAACTTTATGCTTTTATCTAGGTCACAATAAAATTCGATACCTAGCGTGCACGAAACAAAATATTTTTGCTGCATATCGAGTTATTTTTTTCCAATCTGCGGTCTGATGTTTGTAATGGTCATCTGTTGTACAAATATTCATATCGATATTTTTATGTATTTTCGTTTCTGTTTTGAAGTTTCAACAAATGTATCAGAATTCAGTCAGGAATGCAATTTCGAATATTATGAAATACCTTCACGTTTAGGTCGCAATAGCTGCATACATCCATTGACGTAACATTGGATAGTTTTTGGAACGGGACCATTCAAACATTATGTATGTGGTAAACATTATTTATCTATAATTTATGTATATGTATTTCGAAATAGTATGTTTATCAGTTGTCTAGTACCCATAACACAAGCTCTGCTTAACTTGGGACTAGATGGCGTTGTGTGATAGTTGTGGAATATTATTATTAGTGTACATTTCACAGTCAGATTATATAAATCGCCGTATGACATTATGACAATCATGTTCACATTTCATGCAATATATATTGGTATAGGTGTCATTAAACCAATACAATGCTACCGAAGTCGCGGGCAACAGCTAGTGTTTACTAAAGTCAAAAATCAATTAGAGGGCTTTGATAATAGAACATGCTTGTAAATACAAATGCACTATTTCTCAGTACGGGATCGGTCACAAAGTTGTTACTAATAGTATATTATTCATTTTAAGTCTTTTTTGATCAGGAAAATAGTAACGTTAGTCAATTAAGGCCAACTGTCGCTCCCAAAAGTTTCGACGGTACTTAATTGATTTTGTGTTCTGCTGAAGTTAAATTATTCAATTTTGCTTTGCTTCACAAATACTAGTTAAATAAATAGGTACCTGTCAGTTTAAAACTGAAGTTTATTTACGTTTTGTCATTAACTAAACTTGACAGATGGCGCTACACCCTTATTCAATTACTAAACTTAATATATCATCGGGCTTGAAAGCCCCAAAAGATAGGTAGAGGTATACGAGCTAAAGGACAGTAAAATGCGCCATATGGTTGAAATGACTTGTAATAGTAGGCGGACATTTTACCACCAACGGGCACGAGTATAAACCAAGTACTTTGTCATAGCTAAACATCTGCTGCAGTCAGGGCCCAATCACTGGATCGAATTTCACAAGCCAAGTGTTTTGTCCACGGACAAGCATTACATAGGAACCTAGGCAGACATGAGAAGCAATTAAAATAAGAAAACGCGAAAATTTCAATCGAGAGGTTGGCTTCAAATTGTAAAAGTACGTGGAATCCAGTTGTTAATATACAAAAAAGTGGGATCCGGCTTCATAATAATGACTCCACTACAATATTTTGTCCCAACCATCATTGATTGGTAACTATTTTTCATCAGTCTAGCCTTGTCTGTCCCAAATATGTAAAAGTAAATTTCCAGTTTCATTGGATTTAACAGAAGGATCTTTTTTCAGCGTACAACTTGAACTCAAATCCCGTGACTAAAGAGTTTACTTCCATATCCCTGCGATCAGAATATAAAAGTTTGCTCTGCACGCGTTGGTTAAGCCAGTTTGTATAAGATTACGGCCAAAGCGATTCTGCCACAGCTTCCTCACGAAAGGGGGTCTTATAACTTTAAGTTCCGAGTTGCACATATGAGATTTAAGCTTCTTGTTGCAAACACACAAGGGGGATATGAATTCTGTTTCAAGAAAATCGCCTTACACTCGTTTTTATAAGGGTTCCGTAGTCAACAAGGAACCCTTATAGTTTCGCCATGTCCGTCCGTCCGTCCGTCTGTCCGCAGTTTAGCTCAGAGACGCACAGTACTAGAGAGCTGTAATTTGGTGTAAATATACGGATTTGTTGTGCCGAAAAAGTGGTAAAATAAAATCTCTCTTTTTTTTAGGGTACCTCCTGTACTTACACGTAAAGTGAGGTTTTTTTTTTTTCTCGCGTACCCCTTAGTGTGGGTATCATTAAATAGGCCTTTAAAAAATAATGATAGTTTCCATTAACAGTTTTTTGATAAAAAAATTTGTTTGTGAAATATTAAGCTTTAAAGTGCTCGATTCGAGTGTCCCCGCCCCCTCTACCAGCTAAACGGTTATGTTTGGGGGTGTGAAAAAATTCACAATAGTAGTATATATAACGAAGTTTAAAAGAAAATTATCATGACTAAGTAGGCTGTACAACTTTACTAGTACCTAGTCGACCAACTTATAAAATGTAATTGGATAATATGTTTTCTTAAACAAAATGTATCGGAGAACATGCTCTTCAACTGCAAATGTAAGTTTGTCAACTTTATTTTTACAGCTTTAATAGGTATGTTTTTATGGTATGTTTTTTGGGGATGGGTAGGTTTTAGTCGTCAACTATTTTTAACTAACTTCAAAAAAAGGAGGAGGTTTTAAATTCGTCGTCTTTTTTCTTATGTATTTTCCCTGATTTCTCAAAGACTCCTGGACCGATTTTGAGAATTCTTCTTTTTAAAATTAAATTCAGCGAATCAGTTTAGTTAGTTCGCATAAGTATTTTGATGGGCAACTACGGAACCCTACACTGTGCTTGGTCCGACACGCACTTGGCCGGTTTTTTATAACAATTCGTTTCACCTGCTAATCAAAATCAGCCACAGCAACGTGAACTGCTATGCAGCACCCCGCGATGGCCAAGAAAACCTTCTCAGGTGGAGATTTGTTTATCACTTAACTAGCACTTTGCCCGCGACTTCGTCTGCGCGTGTTTTTAATTTCTAACTCAGTGAATTTAATTCCCGCTCACCCTCCTTATAAGAAAATCTAAAAACTCAATACAAACAAACAATTAATCGTAGTAGATAAACTGATTTTCCGATTTTCATCCCGTTAGGGGTTGATTTATGAAATATAAATAAAAATACGCATCCTTTATTCGATTGAGAGATAATTTATGCCCAATTTAGAATTTATCGAAGCAAGCAGTAAATCCTTCCCTTAAAACTTAATCAACCCTTTTTAAAATTTAGGGGGTGATTTTCGAAAAACCCAAAAATGGGGGGTAGTTTTAAGAAACTAATTTATAATGCTCATCTTTTTTGTTTAGTTACATTCATATTCGTACTAAGTTTCAAGTTTATCAACCCAAGGAATAAGATTTTTCATACAAAGGTTTTCACCCCTTTTCACCCCCTTTGAGGTAGAATTTCGCAAAATCCTTTCTCAATGCTTACTTACATTATAAACTGCAACTATCATCCAAAATTCAGGTTTCTACGTTTAGTGGTTTAATATCCTTCCCTTAAAACTTGAATACCCCTTTTCATCAACTTGAGGGGTGATTTTCGAAAAATCCAAAAACACGTGTTTCATTAATTCTTATCTAGTATATAAATACTGATTTTCAAATTCATCAGCTCACGCGTTATGATTTTCCCATACAAATTTTAACATCGCCTAGATTACCAATGGAGGGTAGTTTTAAAAAAATAATGGTGCTAATCTTATTTATTTACTGGTGTTCTTATTCGTGGTAAGTTTCAAGTTTATAAACCCAAGGAATAAGATTTTTCATACAAACTTTTTCACCCCTTTTCACCCCTTTAGAGGAGGATTTTCGCAAAATCCCGTCTTATTGCCAATCTATATGGTAGACTGCAAATGCTGTCCAAAATTCAAGTTTCTGCGTTTAGCCTAGCCTTTTCCCAACCATATTGGGGTCGGCTTCCAGTCAAAGCACCGGTACAACCGTGAGCAGTGGTGTAAAATGATTTCTTAGGAAATCTTCATAAAGTCCATTTAGTGTTCGGGGTAAAAAATGCAATTTTACCTGCACCTCATAAAACTCTTCCCTTCCCTGTCACACATCCAAAAGTATTGACAATCATACCTTTTTGGATAGCTGATAAGACAAGGATATTTTCCTAGTAATTTGTACATCAGGCGTAGTATTATTTTTTTTCACTAGGCAACAATTTGTATGAAGTAATAACGAAAATCACATTTTTTTTTTTTTTTTTTTTTAGCGTGGTAAAATCATCAAATGAGTCCTCCAAACCCGGGCAGGGCGGGAGGGACTGTCAGACTTCTACTGGCTAAAATCCACGGTGTCCTTCATAGCCTGTTACGTTCCGGGGTTACGGTAAGGGAATAATCCCGCTACCCCGGCAGGCTTTGGCCCTCTGAGAGGGGGGCCCCGTCATTATGCTGACGCTCTTTGAGGCGCGCGTGGGACACAACGCGCCGTCGACCCGGGCATGGTCCTTGGTCGGGCAGCGAGTTGCCCTTTACTCGCTGCCCGCATGCCCGCGCCTACGGTGGCCGGAGATCGTCGCGCGACGTCCGTCGCCGTGGGCGTCCTACACCGCGGTTGGGGCGGAGGGAGGACTCTGTCCTCTCTCGCTCGCGGCGCGCCTCCTCCTTCGCGAGCATTACTGCTTCGCAGAAGGAAGCGACCGCTTCCCACTCCGTCTCGCCCCGCAGCATGGCCGAAACCAATGCCGGGCGCGAGAGGTCTCCGCCTATCGCAGCCGTGAGGACACGTCGGTGCGCCGCCCAAGCTGGGCAGTCCTGCACCGTATGCTCCACCGTGTCCTCCGGGCGATCTTCGCAGTGATGACACCCAGACGTATCCTCCTTCCGCATTAGACACAGGTACCTCCCGAAGCACCCGTGCCCGGTGAGGACCTGCGTCAGGCGGAAGGTAAGGACGCCATGACTTCTCTCCAACCACTCCTCAAAGAGGGGTCTTACCGCCGCAATTGCGGCGTGCCCGGCCGTCGGTCGCGACAGTCGTTCCTTCCATACTGCCCTGAGATCGCGCCGGAGGTCTTCGCGCCGCGCCTCGACTTCGCGAGGCAGCGGGCTCACGCCCCGGCGCTGCGCCTCCACGCGCCACTCATAGACGCGCTGGAGGGCAGTCGCCTCCAGATCCCAAGGCAGCAATCCGGCAAGCAGGTTGGCCGATTCGCCGGCAATCGTGCGGTATCCCCGGATCATTCGGATAGCCATGACCCTCTGGCATGCGACCAGCTTCTGTGGTCGCGTCCGGATGCTCAGGGCCCACACAGGGGCCCCGTAGAGGGCCATGGACCGCACGACGCCAGCGTACAGCCTACGGCAGGAAGCGTTTGGCCCGCTGAGATTGGGCAGCAGTCGCCTGAGGGCGGCCGCTGCACGGTTCAGCCTTGGGGCCAAACTCAGGAAATGCTCCCTGAAGTTCCACCGGCTGTCGAGGACGAGTCCCAGGTACTTCATCGTCCCCTGTACGCCGATTGGAACTCCTTCCACCGTAATGCTGTAACTCGACGGTGGCGCGTTACGGCGGCCATGAAAACACATGGCCTCCGTCTTGTGCAGCGCCACCTCGAGTCCCAACCGCCGGATCCTCTCGACGACTGTCGCGACCGCTTCCGTCGCCACGTCGGCCGCCGCCTGGTGCGACTCTCCCTGTGCAAGGACGAGCGTGTCGTCAGCGTAACAAATTACGCTGACGCCGTCAGGGAGGTCGCTGCGCAGCACCCAGTCGTATCCGATGTTCCACAAGGGCGGTCCCAGGACCGAACCCTGTGGAACACCGCACGACATCTCTCGCCGGTTCCACTCTCCCCGGTGACCGGGGTAGATGACGGCTCTGTCCGTCAGGTAGTCCTCGACTATTCGGCGGAGGTAGGTCGGCACCCGGTGATACCGGAGTGCCTCCCTGATGCAACTCCAGGGCAGGGTGTTGAAGGCATTGGTGATGTCCAAAGACACCGCCAAGACGACCCTGCCCCGGGCCACTGCATCCCCCGTCGTGAGGGCTCTCAAGCGCATAATTGCGTCCACCGTCGAGCGCCCCCTGCGGAAGCCGAACTGGCTCTCCGACAGGTTCGGACCCACTCGATTCAGGTGCCCGGCGAGGCGGTCTGCAATAACTCTCTCAAAGAGCTTGCCCACCTCGTCGAGCAGCACGATGGGCCGGAATGCGGACGGAGAGTCCGCAGGGCGCCCGGACTTCTGGATCAGGACCAGTTTCCCCGTCTTCCAACGAAGCGGGAACCGGCCCCTCTCCAGGCACGCGCTTAAGAGCCCCCCAGTCGACTACCCGAGAGTCCCGAAGGCCAGGACCCAGGCTTTTCCTGGCAGGCCGTCGGGTCCTGGGGCGGTATTTTTGGCTTTGAGCCGTTGTACCGCCACTCTCAGGTCTACCTCGGTCACCTCTGGAGCGTCGTAGACGTCGTCGTCGCTGTGATCCGCGTTTGCGTCAGCTTCCTCCTCAGATTCCGTCGGAGACGGAGCCATGGGCGGGGGAGCATACTCCTCCCCTCGCGAAGGGAACAGGGCGCTCACCACGTCCTCCACGAACTGAGGCCGGAGACTCTGCGTCAACGGGGGAGCCCAGGGGCGGAGCTTTTCTCGCACCCACTTGTAGGGGCGGCCCCATGGGTCCCCGTCCAGAGTCCCCAGCATCTCCTCGCGGGCCAATTCCTTGGCCCGCCAGATCGCGTCGCGGAGGGCGGTCTTCGCTGCCCTGTAGCCCTCGTGCAGCTCCGCCTCTACAGTCGCCGCATCCGGAGGTCGGGTGCGGCGCCTGCGGAATCTGGTGTACCGGCGGCGCGCAGCAACGCACGCTTCGCGCAGCGCTGCCAACTCGCTTGACCACCAGTACAGCTGACGCCGGGCGCGTCCTTGCCGGACCGGGGCATGGCCACGTCACAGATCTCCGACATGGCCTCCCGGAACCACTCAGCCTCGTCATCTACGTCGGCAGGCCTGTCCGGTGGTGACACCCAGGCCTGCACGATCGAGGCTTCCAGGAATAGCTCCCGGTCCAGCTGCTTCAGCGCCCATCGCGGACCACTTAGGTTCCGTCCACTTGAGACCGGCGCGTCTGAGGTCTGGGTGGAGACGTCGAACCGGATATACCGGTGGTCGGAATAGGTCTCCACCTCCTCCACAACACGCCAGTCGGTGACGCGCGGCGACAGGGCGGCGCTGGCAAACGTTACGTCTACCACCGACTCGCCCGTCCACCGCACGCACGTGGGGACGGAACCCCGGTTCTCGATCACCAGGCCATGCGCACGGGCCCAGCGCTCGAGCCTCCTGCCCCGATAACAGTCCGTGCTCCGGGAACCCCAAGCCGGACTTTTGGCGTTGAAGTCCCCCAGGACGAGCGCGAGGAGGGAACCGAGGGCGACGACGATGTCTCCCAGCTCCTCTAGGGAGTCTTGGAACTCGGCGATAGATCGGTTCGGGGAGAAGTAAACGCCTACCACGGCGATCTCCCCGAACCGGGCTGCGACAATCCCGTGCCCTCTCTCGACACGTCGAGCCGTCCAGGTCCGCTACCCAGTCATTCCTGGGCAGGACAAAATACGGCTCGGCGACCACGGCGACGTTGATCAACCACTGCGCCATGCTCTGGAGCAAAAGACCCTGAGCAGCGGCGCAGTGGTTGATGTTCGCCTGGAGGAAGCGCAATAGAGACATTAATCTGAATCCATTGCGTCCTCCTCCAGGGCCCTCCTCGAGGGCGTGGCCACGGCGGCGGCGGCGGCGACGGCGGCGGCGGCGGCGACGGCGGCGGCGGCGGCGGTGGCGGCGGCGGCGGCGTAAAAGCGGCAGCAGGAGCTGCGGCGGCGGCGGCAGTAGCGGGGACAGCGGTGGCAGAGGGCCTACCTCTGCTCTTGGTCTTGGCGGGCGGGGCGCAGGACTTGCCCCCTGCCCGTGATCGGCCGGCTTACCAGCCGCCGCACATAGGAAGCAGTGCGGCGGGGCGTTACACGAGCCGGCCTTGTGACCGGGCCGACCGCAGCGGAAGCAGTCGCCGCTGCGGTCCACCTCTGAAGTGCACTTGCATGCCGTGTGGTTACCCACTTGGCAGCGGAAGCACCTCAGAGGCCTGGGTTCCAGCAGTTTCACCTGCGCGGACACCCAGCCGACCAAGAGCCTTCGACCCTCTCCAATCTTTTTAGCCGTGGACACGGGGCAGCTCACTGTCACCGACAGCAGCCCCGCGAAGTCCGGGCGAAGGGTGCCAGCCTTGATCTGGTCGCCAGGGCATTCCCCAACCCTGGCGACGGCGGCCACCACGTCCCCCTCCGTGATCGAGTCGTCCAGGCCCATTATGCGCAGATCTGCGCGCTTAACGGGCCTGGACACCCGAGCCTCCTCCGCATCTAAGGACGCTCTTAGCCGTTCGGCCAGAGCGTCAGCGGTCGGACCACTGGAGGCGCCGGGAATCGACAGTAGCCTGGCCCCCGTCGCGGTGACTTGCACCCGGAGACCCCCGTCGATTCCCAACTCCCGGAGGTTCACTGCCTCCTTCGCCTTCGCGAACACGTCGCGGTACGTCACGCCCCTCTTGACCGCGTCCGGCTGCAGAGTAATAACTACAGCCGCGGTCTTGGGGGCGCGGAGTTTCGCCGCGACGGTTCGCTTCCACTGCTTCCGTCGCTGTCGCCGCCTTTTCTTTTTTGCGGCCCTGCTCTCTCCCGCCACCTGCCATTCGGCATCGGCTGGGGGAGGACGCGAGGGCTGCGTAGGCGGGACAGCTCGGGACGGCTGGCTCACCGCCGCCGCCGCCGGAACACCCTTCCTCTTTCTGGCAGCCGAGCTCTGCGGGGCCGCCTTCGCCCCAGCCGGTGCCGCCGCCGCCGGAGCCGCTCTCGCCGTGGCCTGTTGGACCTGTTTTGGCGGTGCCGGAGGTTTCGCCGCTGGTTTCGCCGCGGCCCGCTTCTCCTGGGCTGGCCTGGGCGGCGTGGAAGCCGCTACGGCCGCGTAGGAGGACGCGAGCGGGGGGCGCAAGACACGGTTTTCCAGCGCTGTAAAGCGCTGGTTGAAGGCCGCTAGCTCCTGCCGCACCAGATTTAGGACAGCGTTGCTGTCTTCTACTGGTGCGGACTTCGCCGGCGGCTCCTTCTGCAGCGTCTGCGCCTGCGTCTGCGTTCGCGCCTGCGCCTGCGGGACCTCCTCTCTGCGGCCCCCCTTCCGCAATCCGGCCAGCTCGGCTTTCAGCTGGATGTTCTCCTTACGGAGAGCATCCATCGCCGCCGTGAGCTTGGCGACCTCCGCCCGCATTTGGGACATTTCGTCCGGTGTTGTCGATGCGGGCGGTGGCCGGCCGAGGCTATCCGTCGCCGCCGCCACGATTTTCGCCGTGACCGCAGTTATGGCCCTGTCCTTCGTCGCCTTTTTCCCCGGCTTATTGCGGGTCAGGGTACGAAGGGCGTCCTCCACGGTCTCTTCGAGGGAGGGCTCAGTCGTGAGCCCTCTACCTCCAGCTCCTCCAGTCCTGCATCGGCCTTTACCCCGCACACTAGTGGGGATCTTGGGGCCCGAGGCAGGACCCTCCTCAGACGAGGATAGAACTTGTCGGGGGCGCTTGAGGAACTCGGTCCTCCTATTGGCGCTCCCCTCGCTCCTCCTCGTTACGCTCCCAGAGCCTACGCTCTGGAAGCTCATGGCGTCTGATCCCGAGTCGGAGTCCGACTCGAGGACCAGCGCCCCCTCCCTCCTCGGAGCGGCACTCTGTGCCCGCTCGTCCTTCGGTGCCTGTGAATCGGACGTACTGGACAAGTCCAGTGACTCCTCCTCACGGGCACGTGAGCCTCCCTGGCTCAATGCGGCGACTGCCGGAGCGAAAACAGGATAAAAGTGTTGTTTGTCCCCCCCAGAGTACGGTGGGACTGACCGGCCGGAGCCGGTGCGGGATTCTCCAGCTGCTGAGCAGCTGGTACCCGCCTGGGGTAATATCTCTTTACCGCACTTTTTCATGTTTGAGTTTTCACTTTTTTATAGAGGTGAGTTCCTCTATCCTAACCCCGAATTTCCCTCCCCGGTTCACTTCACGGTTACGTCTATAGACTAGACGCGTACCGGAAGTGAACATTTCCCCCCCTGACCCAGTCTCAGACGACTGGGCCCGCGCCGCCTGCTCGAGCTATGTAACTGCTCGATCCTCCAGGCGGCGCGCCTTTCCCCGGTGTATCCCTCTTAGTTTAAAAGCCCCACCACGACGACAACGTGGAGATACGACGGTGGGGAACGAAAATCACATAGAAATAAATGTTTCTTTAGTGATATTTGCCAAAGTTTTTGGTATTTTTGAACTTTTAATTATTAACTAGGCAACAATTTGTATTAAATATTATTTTTTTTCACTAGGCAACAATTTGTATGAAGTAATAACGAAAATCACATAGAAATAAAGGTTTCTTTAGTGATATTTGCCAAAGTTTTTGGTATTTTTGAACTTTTAATTATTAACAAAGATCTGCTACGGCATCAACTATGATATTAACTTAAATTGCAGTACAGTCGCGCCGTACATCATTTTTAAATTGGTTCCAAACGATTTAATCTGGAATTTTTCATAAAAAACTAAAAATCTAAGTAACTCAAAAACTACTGAACTTCGGTAGAACATTTGGTGGCTTAGTTTGTTGCATTTTAGCCATACTATGACGTCCTGCAAGGAATACGTCGAGTTACCAGTAACCCTGTATATACATATAGATTACGATATTAAGCGACAGCGAATAATTATACAAATTAGTACGACATTTTCCGTAAGTTTGTTTACACCGTACGACTGTAGTTGTTGCCACTTCAAGAACTGTACCCTTAGCACGAGTTTTCACTCTTTTACTTCACAGCGTCTTTCCAGTATTTACAGCATTTCTTGTATGAAAAAATGGAACAGCACCTCTGGTGTGCGAAGAAAGAACTATTTTTTTTCTTGAAAATTGTCGATTTGAAATTGTCAAAGTTCCTGTTTAGTTCACATCTCAAATACTAAAAATCTAGTGCTAAGGGTGCTGGCTGCCTCGCATCCGCTGACAAAACGCAGACGTACTACTTGACGCAGGACTTAATCAATTGGGTGGCCAACGTCCAGTCCGCCTTGAAGAGGTACCTACCACTTAGCCAAAAGATTATTAATTCTGAGAATAACTTCTTACAATGCGAAACTATCCATTAAACAAAGCATTTTATTCAACAAAAACAAGAGAGCTTTACAGATTTCAATTTAAACTCGTTAATTCATTGCATAACTCATTAAAACAGCAAATAATTTGGTTATTACAAAGTCTTTGTTTACAAACTAAAGGGTAGGTCACACTAAATGTAACGAGTATTTTAATGGAGGAAGTGTGTAACAATGCAAACTTTATATAGAGGTACACAAATAGCGAACATTTTGCGCTGAAAATGGAGTGTGACCCAGCCTTTAATGTCAGAAACAAAATAACGCCAACTATAAAATATATTTGAAGTGGATTTTATAATTAAAGCATATTTGCCTTAAGGACTGTGAATTCGCAATAGTACGAGTAAATACAACTCATTATTCGGAACATATTTTCGTGGGAATTCGACTCGGAGAGCTTTTCTTTGGGAATGTACGAGTAATTCCGGAATGTTGGCTTTGAAAGGCTTTAAGAAATAGGTTTGAAATTTAAAGAATGTTTTGATTCCAGTATCTTTTCAAGTCTAGTGGGCTATATTGTATACTGAATCTTCATTTAAAATCTAAATAAGGACTTACGAATTACCGTGGCCCGGGACCGGTTTTAAGGACACTGTTGATTTTAGTCAGTACGAGTCTGTCAGTCTCTCCCGCACTGCTCTGGGTGGGAGGACTCATTTGAAGATTTTATCAAGCTAAAAAAAAATGGGTTTTCATCATGTTAGATGATTGTGGCAGACCTCATAGTTTACTGAAGTGATTCCGAATAATGGTTACATTGCAATAGGTGGTGATTGTAACCGTTTGGTATTCCTGCTATCCCCAATGTACTGTCCCTTAATTTTTTCCCCATTGATGGGGACAGCGGAAATACCAATCGGTTCAATGACCAATAAAGTATTTTATATTAAACACTATAATTATTTTGGATTGTTGTAAGTTCGCCAGAAATTGATTCCCCTCGAAAAAAATTTTTTGATCCTGTTCTCCTAGTACTTTCTGTTCTGATTCCACATTGTGTCCTCGTTTTCAGTAGTTTTGTGCTGGATATTAATTAATGGTTATGATAATATCGTGCAGAAAAAAAAAATGGGCAGAATGGTACACTCATCAAAATAAAAAAAAAAACAAAAACCTTTGGCTTAATTATATGTACTTTTTTCGTGGGGAAGTATTTTTCTGGCAAACTTACAACAACCCATTATGTTAAAGGAGATTTTTATATGCTCTTCGTTTGTTTCTTCAAAACTTTTACAATATGAGCCATCGTTGTGATCATAGTCATTGTTATTTGGGTTAACTTCTCTAAGATTAGTCGTTATGTTTTCAGAGAACATACCAAAGTTTTATTAAGTCTGAAAAGAATAGAAAATAATTTTTGCTGAACCATGAAATCAACTTCTTATATTTCAATTTCAACAAAGTTACATTCTGATAGGTACCGCTTAGGACTTCAATACGAATTACGTGAACTAATAAAAAAAAAAACATCTTGCGACCGTACTTAATTCTCATTTTCACTTTACGTCCAAAAGCGAACAAAAACTTTTTTACATCTTACAAGAAAATATCTAAGACCAAAGACAAGGTCGTTTGTACAATGTAAACTGGGTCAGTGTAGCTGTGCTGGGCCCGTGTAAACGAGGCTCGGCAGTAATCAACAGTTGCTTTGAAAATTATAGGTCTAGACCGGAGCCGCTTTGTGTAGCTTGCTGGACCACAGTGTAACTACAAGCAGTTGGTCATCATTTTGAATGACAAGGTGGATCTACTGAATCGTAAATTACACTGTGAAAGTTGAAAATTATAGGCATTAAGTTGTGTTTAATTCCCATATATTAGGGGCATAAACTTGATCCTTCCAAAAGTGGATACTCAAGTCGTGGTTTGACTTTGTATTACTCGTACCTGTTTATCTTTACGCACGTCCAATGATCAGCATAATCTGGTTTTGCATTGCTTGATGAGAGATAGAAACTTGTTAAGTGTACGATCACAAAGGTTTTTTTTTTTTAATTCTAGTAAATAATGCAACAATGATTAAATAACTAACACCTACTGTACCATATTCTAACAAATAAATATTTATGATTTCATTTTGATTTGATGTGAATCCAATGCGAGCTAAGCCGATGGTAAAAGTTAGTACCTACCTAATATAACATTCCTATGATAGATTTATAGATCCTTATCTAAAATAATATTGCCTTATCATAAACTTCTCGTAGTTTCATGCAAATTAAATGATCACATGAAAGGCCATCAATTAGACGTTATTGAACTTGATCGAACCAATTTACAAGTTGAGCGACTTGATACCTACTATTAAGTTACCTGGAAATTAATAACATCTACATAGAATCTTGATCGAACTACACGATAACTGACAAATGCTTGCACTGACTGTTCAAGTGCACTCAAATCTGTGTGTTGCTTTCTTCAAAAGACCTCGTGGCTCGACCCAATTTTCCAGGTTAAGCCGCGCTTGCCGAGGTTGGTCGGTGGATGAGTGACCATCTGTCATAGCGAGTTTCCTCGGTGCCTCGGAAAAAACGTAAAGCCGTTGGTCCCGGCTGTCATTTGTAGATCTTTGACAGTCGTTACTGTTAATCAGAAGCTCATAAATCTGACAACCAGTCATACCATGGGGTGTCGTATTACGTAGTTACTGGGTTGTGGCAGTCGCTCCATGTAAAATACTGATATTCAGCTGAATCTGGTTTGACTGGAAGCCGACCCCAATATAGTTGGGAAAAGGCTAGGCAGATGATGATGCTTTCTTCAAAAGACCATCTCAGACACTAACCTGCATGGTCCTCGTATAACTTGACCCGTAATATCTGGGCTTTAAAAGAGACAGTAACTTCTGAATTTCTTTCAGCTGTTTCTTCTCAGAATAGTCAGTGTTAACATTGTACCCATATTTAGCAAGGAAAGCTAAGGACCAAGGTACAATAATGCCTGAAAAGATTCATTTGATCAAGTGAAAGGATATTAAAATAAAATCAAATTTAATTAAAGAATACCTATAACCTACCTGAATGAGAAAATTCCAGTAAAATTAATAGTAAAATATTACAGTCTCTCATTTCAATTTGTTTTAATTACAGGTACCGGGTTATATTAAATTCTTTCATCCGTATAAAATTGATTTTTACGTTATTTTAAATTTAAATTCAAACTTTGATTATAATGAAAAAGATAATTGTGAAGCATCTGTGCGTTGAAACATTGATTTATTTTTTCAAACCACCACGTAGAAGTTTACGCTTTATGTTTTTTCGTTTTCACTTTAAAACGACTAAATAATTTAGATGAATTTTGTTACAGGAATAGATGGGGACTTTATGCATAAACAATCAATGATATTTAATTACTGAAATGCACTCTGAGTGGAATATTAATTTTGTTCGCTCAAATATTAAGTAAATGAACATCGAGTGTACTTTAATTAATTACACTGAAACTTATTTACGTTCCTGCAAAGTTTCAATCTACAGAAAATTGTTCAAAGTGAAACCAAACCAAACAAAACCGGGTAGAACCAAACAGTTTTTTTTTTATATACTCGTATTCAGTGGATTTCTTCTCTCCTCTCCCATTTTAGAAAGATAATGAGACAAGAAAGTTTTACTGTAATTTTCCAATCAAGTATCTTTTTTTTATCGTGGTAAAATCATCAAATGAGTCCAACACCCAGGGCAGGGCGGGAGGGACTGTCAGACTTGTACTTGGCTGGGGCGGAGGGAGGACGCTGTTCTCTCTCTGTCGCTTTGCCCTGGGTGGGAGGACTCATTTGATGATTTTATCACGATAAAAAAAGGTGAGGGCCCATGTGATCAGGGTTAAAATCATTGCAAATTGAGTCTCTTACCTAATATATTATGGAATGCACCTTATTACCAGTCACCCTATATATTATACTGACAACGATGAATATTTGTATGACATACGTACACATATTAAGGTTTAATCACATCCCACTACCCACAACAAAATACAGAATCCTTGCTCAGCAAAAATCAAAACGCCCACATAGATTTGGTCTAAGCACATTCAACCCTCAATAAACTACAATCCAATATCTTCCATAACATGTGGATACAGTGTGTAATTATCATTTTGAGAGGAAACCATCATGGTCACGTGGGCGTACCTAATAGCAAGGGATGGCAAATTTCCATGGACGAGAGTGTACTTAGGACCGATGTGGACATCATTGTACACTCTATATTGTCGGACAACAGCTGATGTAGATCGAAACTGGTGACATACTGACGGGTAGTGTATCGTCTTTTATCAGTAAAATATGTTATAAACTCAAAGCATTTAACTATTTGGTAAGACCATTCACACGCCTTTGAAAATGTTTAAGTATTGGTAGTTTTGAAGAAGGCAATGAAGACATCTCTCCATTTCATTAGACATACCTATTAAATTCAATGAAAAATTCCAATTTTAAAACCCATAATTCTGAGCTCAAATGCTCAAAAACTAAGCAGTCGACTAAAAGTATTATTTAGTTGATTTTAAATTAAAACTGAAGTTCTCGTCTTAATTTTAATAGACGCATTTCCTGTTTCATTTTCACGATAATAGTCCATAAATGGTCATAAATTAACGTCTTTAACGCGATAATTATCGGCATATTCCGTTAGTGTGGCCCGTCATACCCTAAAACACTTCTTGAATTCAAAGTACAAGAACAAAAAGGTTGGACATTTCAAGACTAAATAAAGTCCAATGTACAATCGACCCAGTGGAATCATGACCCACCATAAGCTTATTTTCCCAGAGACATTCAAATACAATTTGGTCCACATTCGCGTAAACATACATATCCATGGTAACGACTTTGATCTTTGTCAATTTGACAGATTCAAACGATTTGTTGTGAAAATGGGTCATGATTCCACTTTGTCGACTGTACTTAAAACTATACCTTAAATAAAACATACACAGATGTCATAACCCACACAAACTCAAGCTTAAAAGCTGAAAATAGAAATTCAAAGACCATTCAGAATCAAAACCCGTTGGTCCAACCAAACCTAAAGAGATGTGGATCTGTAGGCCATTGACAATCGAAGGCTCGTCCATTCACCGCACCTTGTGTCTCACCGCTTCCCTTTGATGTGCCGTGTAGGTACTCGTCGGCTGCGTACAACTCGGACCGGCGTTGTTTTAAACTTGTAACAGCGTGAAATCGTGCGACAGGTCAGTGCGCGTCGTGCACACGTTATTATGTAGGTACGTCGTGCGTGCATGCTCTAGATATTTTGTGTCTTTTGTTTTGCAAAATGTTGTGTTTATAAACTTGGTGAAGGGTTAGTAAGACGGCCTAGAAATAGGTTACTTTAAAGATTTTGATTGAAAGTCAGTAAAGGTAACGTAAAGTTTCTTTTAAGTATGAATGTTGAAAGTAGTTGAAGAAATACGAAACTCTTAAATCGCACAATCTCTTTTATTTATCTAAAGCTCCTGGTACTTGTATGAACCATTTTAAGTTTTAGTTTTTTCATCTTGTCACACGTTGTCACTACTAATAATTATGATACTAGAAGAAAAGATGTTTATAAAGATTTAGCCAAGAAGTCTAAGCTTTTATTCAGGGCAGTACCTTCTCATTTAAAATATGTACAGTCAGCATCAAAAGTTGCTGACTACATTCAGATTTTGAAAATCGCTGTACACTATACTAATACGTAATAATGCGGTGTACAGCGATTTTGAAATTTTGAATGTGGTCAGCAACTTTTGATGCTGACTGTACCTTTTATGTGTTTCCTCGATGAAATTATATAACAATATATTCTGGAAGAGCAAGCACAAAGCATGCGAATATAAAGGCCTATCACTATGCAGAATTGCAATATCTGAACTTAATACTCTATTGTAAATGGTAAATGCAATATGCCATTGTATAGGGATTTAACTGGTAACGATAGACGCAATTGTGCCTGACTGCACATCAGCTGTTAGGTATAGTTTGAACGGAAGCCTTCTTATTGTATAACAATCCTTAATGCTTCGGTTGTAGATTTGAATTTGGTTTCTCAACTATGGGGTTGGCCCTCCAGTCTAATCAGCTGAATAGATATTACTATTTTACATGTGGCCAAAGATCTCCATAAGACACTTAGTCCTTTTAAAGACTGGTTCTCAAAGTCTCGATTTTCTTTCTTTTCGAAACAGCTGCCAAAAAAGCGGTTACTGCTAGTAAGGCCTAAAATATATGTGGCGATAATCATTTATGTGTCGTGGCGTGTCTTGTTGCGCCAGAAGAACAATTATCCGTCATACATTTGGTATAGTTTAAGATACATTTGAATGACGAGCCGTGTTGTGACCCACGACGCAAAATGCATGAACCTAAAATGGCTTCCGGTGCGCCACGACACGTAAGTATATTTCGGCCTAAACTGCTTAGTTTGTTATTCAAGACATACGGAGATTTTAGTATTGTTAGGAATTACCACATCGGTCATCTGTCTGTAGAATGGCCTCGGCAAGTGTAGCTGGGGTAATCTTGAAGACTGACTCTCTTTAATTAGCGATAAGTTCTTAAATCTTACCCATGAAACAATAACGTGTCTAGCAAAATTACTAGGTATCTTGTTTGAGGTTTATGTGATACTCAAATCACGTTTTGTTCCTTCCATTCACACAATCCCAGAAGTTGAACTCACTTACCTAACTTTGCCCATATTTACAAGTTTGAATACGTTTTGAACAGTGTAGTAGTGCTGTAAAGGTATAACCTGTTACTACATGTTTTACAACAGGTGAGCTGACAACTTTAATGTAACATAGTAGTAATACAAATATTTGGCAAAGTCGTCAGGCATATGCTATGTTCGAAGTCGGTGGCGGGGACTATCAAATCGGTAGCGACAGAGATGTGAATCAAAAAGGACACTCGCGGAGTGAAGTACGAGTCTTTAATACGCACATCAACCTTTTAAAGTACTCTTTCAGTTTTTATTTAATTTTAATGAATCACAAGAGGATAAAGCTTACTATACCATCCAACGACGATATAATACTAGACTCCGCATGCACGATCTAAGGAACAAAAATTATTCTGCCAACTCGCTGAGGTACTACGCCAGCGTGGGGGACGGGGTACTGCGTTGTGATTGGCTAACTCAAGGTCTGTTCTGTCTCAACGTATGTTTACGGCTCACAGGATTGGTCGAAATGAGACGAATATAAGACTTTTTTGCCTAATGTGTTGGCAGACATCGGTCGCCTGTTATTAGGAGTCTAGTATTATATCGTCGTCGATACCATCATTTTAGCAAGAATTGGCAGATTTTATGACCCCCTATAATGCGGTCACTTAGAGACGCTGTCAAGGTGGACACAGCGTATACACGTCTTTTATTTATGCATGCCCTGTTAGCACGATATTAACCTATTCCCCTCAGATGAGTGATGACCCGCGGTCCAGTTGGTGCAGAAACCCGGTCACTATTTCTCTTCCACGCTTATATCGGACCGTGTGTACGTGTTCTATTATAAAAGATTGGATCGGGATATTGTTAGGTTAGGTAGCATTGTGGTTTACGGGCAGTAAGTAATGGGTAGCTCGTAGAAGGCGTGTAGTGTTCTACACACGCCTCGAGAAGCTTTTCAGGAAACTGAAAGACCATATTATAGCCAAACGCCTACAGGAGAGGCGTGACTGACTAAACTGATAAAGGAACAGTGTGTAATTTTTTATAGCCCGATACATTTATCTTTTTAAGTTAGTTAAGTAGCGGGGCTCTTAGAGGCTTGCAGGGGTCGCGAGATTCGACTATTAATGATAATGTTGTTCAAATATCAGTGACAGCTATTATGCAGCTGTCACCAGTGTATTCTTAAAAGAGCCTTGATACGCATAGAGTTTAAAATAGGTCTAAAAGTGAGTAGTTATACAACCTGCTATCTGTGCTACATGAGGACTATCAAGTAACCGTGGCCCCGGAACGTAAAAGTCTATTGAAGGACACTGTCGGTTTTAGTCAGTGCAAGTGTAATAGTCCTCTCCGTCCTGCCCTGTGTGGGAGGACACATTTGATGATTTTACCACGAAAATAAGAAAGACCCCGTATGAGATGAAAATCAACGTGACTGAACGGTAACTCAGTGTTGATAATTTTGAAGCTGCAAGTAGGGAATACTGAAAGTAGGGCTCTGCCCGAAGGCCCCTGTCTAAGACTTTTCAAAGTATATTTTTAGCGTTCTCTCATCACACCCTCCGCAGTCAGCTATAAAATTTGAAAGCCAACCAGAATCTCTTGAAGTTCTATTTTTTTTTATGTTAACACAAAATAAAGCTATGAAAATAAATTGACAAGATGACATTACATTATTTTGAATGTAAGTACTGCTGTGTAGGGGGTTTTCCACCAACGTGATACACAAGATTGTAGTCCAATTGGTGAAACTGAATATTTAAATCACTTATAATTTCGTCATCCAGACACGCCTAAATTGCACTTGTCCACATAATGAAATTTGAAGGCACCGTTTTACAAGTCCAAATCTAACAAACCTGCCCTTTGAAACATTTTGACGAAAATTAAACGTCTATTGAACTAAAGTTGGCGAGAAACACGTGTTTAACATAGCACGAGCCAGTACAAGTTTGTTAAGTTGATTACGTGTTACTGAAAGTCACTACACGAACGCTGAGACTGACAACCAAACTACAATAGGTACCTAGTGTTATTCGGGAAGGTGCCATTTCGCGCGTACTCGCGAGTTAGAACTCGCCAGTTTATTTTCTGCATCACCCTAAGGTAGAAGAAGAAAATGCCCAAGGCATTAAGACCGCCTTTGCACTTCCATGTGCAAGAAGTTTTAAAAAAATAAATAAATGTCTGAACGTGGGCGAGGTGAAAAAAACATTGTACATGAAGTTACAATTCAATTTTACCGCAAAGTCCTCGATTATGCGCGGATATTTGTATCCCCAAACCTTCGGTAAAACCATTCTTTATTATGTAAATTCGTCTCTAGGGATTGCCTTTATTTTTCCGCAAGATTTTTTTATTGTTTGTCGTTCCGGGTATTGAATAAATTCAGTCAGTTTGACGGTGATGTATTGCCGTTTTTATGTATTATACACAGATTTTTACAAATCGTTTATTCATGCGTAAAACTTTTGCCGCTTTTCTTGTGGGTACAAAGTACATATTGGCGAATATTCATTGAACGTGTCCTCCACTTCCTACACAGAATTAAAATGTTTGAATTTTTTCATAGATCTAATAAAGATATTTTCAATTATTTTTTAGGTGGTAAAATCATCAAATGAGTCCTCCCGCCCTAACTCTTCCTTAGGCACTGTCTGCCTCAGGAAGAGTTTTTGTCCGCATTCCAGGGTGCACCGGCCCAAAAAACTAGTCTTCCCTCCGGACGTATCCCAGAGGGAACTCCAGTCCACGGGCGCACGTGGAGGTTTCCTTTCTCCCTAAGCAGAGGTGTACATAATAGGATACCCTCATTTATGCGGCTGCTACTGAGAAAACTCTAAAAGCTGCCCGACCCAGAAATCAAACCCGAGACCTCATGATCAGCAGTCACGCTTGTGAACGAAAAAGTCAAGTTTCGTAAACCTCTTTGCATAAAAAGATATCCCACTGAACAAACGAAACTTAACTTTCAAAAAATAAAAATAAACACGAAAAAGGCCTTGGTCACATAAACCAAATATTACCATACCATTTGATCGGCCATTTTTTCTGTAAAACAATGTAAATGCGATACGTGTACCATCAGTTTCGCTTCCTACTTCAAACTGGGTATATTTGTGTGTACCATAGAGTAAGGAACCACAGATCATACAGAAGGCAATACTTTAAAAAAATGTTATGCTTACTTTGTGTTAAAAGCAAAACGTTTATCACGGTCACCATTTGAATTTGTTTGTAATTTAAGTGTCCGTGTATTCATTGTTATCAACGCCTATGGCCTGCAGCACTATTCTACAAACGGTGCCTTCATGATATGTCAATTGGTTATACAGGCTCTGATGACAGTTTTTAAAGGTTAATAATAATATTTCACAACTATCACACAACGCCATCTAGTCCCAAGCTAAGCAGAGCTTGTGTTATGGGTACTAGACAACTGATAAACATACTTATATATTTCTAAAAACATACATATTATAGATAAATTACACCCAGACACAGAACAAATGATCGTGCTCATCACACAAAGATTTGTCCTGGGTGGGAATCGAACCCACGACCTCCAGCTTAGCAGTCAGGGTCACTAACCAATAGACCAACAGACCAGTCAAAACTGTCAAAAGGTGCCAAACTCTTAACCTCATTCCCAAGGAGAAAAAAAACCAGATTCAGGCTGTCTGATAGTCGCTTACTGCCTCGTCTAAAAGCGATTGTTGAGTTGCCTAGCTCTCTGGTTTCCACAACGCTATCTTCAAAGAGACGATGAGATAAGAACTTTTTTGTTTTCTCTCCACCGTGACATGGCACACAAAAATGGAGGATCTCATCTTGCTTTGTCGGAACCACCCACATTGCAGGTTTTGAGAAGAAATTTTGTAAATAGGGAAATATTCATTTTATGTTTGTTTTGAGTTTTAATTACCGACAGCCTTTTTGACAAGCAAAAAGTGCCTGCAGATGATTTTCTACTAATATTTTAATTACCCCGGGTCGGCGGCGCGTTGTGTTCCACGCCCGCCTCAAAGAGTGTCAGCACAATGACGGCGCCCTTATCCTCGCAGGACTTATCGAATTTCCGTGACACTGGAACGTAAAGGGCTATTCAAAGACACCGTGGATTTTAGTTAGTACAAGTCTGACATTCCCTCCCGCTCTGCCCTGAGTGGGAGGACTCGTTTGATGATTTTACCACGAAAAAAATTGTAATTATAAATGAGAAATATTTTAATAAATTACGGATGGGTCACGGGACTGTTTAAATAGGGCACCGCAGCACTGTAAGGCGAAGGGGGAGCATGGTGATTTTTCTTTCCTTCAGCTCAACCCGGGGCAGGACGAATCACATGACGATTTTCAATCCACAAATGTACGAATGGTTTGTTTTTATTTGGACTGTTAATTTGGTACAAGACAGTTACTTGCGAAGTCCTGGGCATATTTTATATTTTACTTCTTGCTTATTATGACTCATTCCAAAAGCTTGTAGAGATGGATAGATTAATATTTTTTACTGTTTTATACAAAAAAAAACTTCTCCATGACTCTAGATGGGCACACAGATAGTTTATGTGTAAGTATAACCTGATTAAATTAACACATAATAATTACAACTTATTCCAATAAAATCGATTATGTGGGATAATTTTCAACACATATGCAAAAAACTAGTATTTTTCATAAAAATATGTATTTCGACTACATTACCAGTATAGAACTCCATGTATTATCTTCTCTTAACACAAACTATAGGTAAATCGCTTGTCATGGCAAAAGGATTATCCAGTCAGCAAGGTTGATAGCGCGAGGCTTACTGGTTGCGAAGTTGCTTATGTATCGAGTGGCTCCATATTAATAATGTGCTCTATTTCATACTATTGGAAGATAGGTAAATATGTTTTGGGGATTACACGATCCGATTTCAGCGACCTACACATAATAAATAATCCACCGTCTCGTCTTAATTCGAAAAAAATCACATGCAACTTGTTCGCTTTGAAGAAAATTTTACGTGCATCCAAAAGGTTCGTAGTTTTCAATGGGGAAGGCAAGTCAAAGCTAATTGTAGATGGCGCCACCATAGCTTAGTCCTAATCCGACCAATGACATAGTACTATTTTGAAGTATCTTTAAGATTTGAACTGATTTCAACCAATGACGATGCTTGGAACAAGCTATACTAGCGCCATTAGTTCCCCAGTTGCCATCCCCAAACTGCTTTGCACCAATTATAGACTACAGGACCATGTCCAAAATAGATGGGTCAATTATGAACCACCAAGTGACGTTCAAAGGATGATATAAGAGCATAAAGTAAAAAGATTCAGCACTATGCCGTTACTTGTAAGCTGTCCAATTTCTTTTTCCGTATCTGGGGGTTGTCACCCTCGATTTTTCTTCACCCATTCATTTTGGACATGGGCCTGTAGTCTATTATTATTTATTTATGGGGGTGCAAACATTGATAAAAACATGTATGATGTCACAATGACGCCATTACAGATTTTGTTACACCGTTTTCATCATAATTTTCTGGTTAATTAACTTTCATCCCTTTCTAAGAGGTCTAAAATTATTCATTTGGTAATGAATACTAATTTGATCTTTCTATTGTTTGCTTTCAAGACGCAAGGACGTTTTTAGGTTCTTTAATTATAATTGCGCTTTCGTATAAATTCTAGATTCTAGGTACCTGAATGCGGTCTTTTAATATTTCCTTACACTGAGAATAAATGAAGCTTTTACAGAATACGAGCTGATTAACT
Source organism: Agrotis segetum (assembly GCA_036375495.1). NCBI lineage: Eukaryota > Metazoa > Arthropoda > Insecta > Lepidoptera > Noctuidae > Agrotis > Agrotis segetum. Next base: position 109,236 of record JAQSVV010000209.1, on the reverse strand, counting down.
GGATTAAATTTTTCTCTGAAACAGAAGTTATTACTCTACGTTTCAAGAGAGAGAAATATAATATTTTATTTTGTAATTAGACGTTGCAATGAACAAATTAAGTTTGAGATATTTTACTCCTAAAAAAATGTGTAAATAAATTCCTAAATAAACTCCTCAAGTGATGCTCTGCACGGGCACGCCGCAATAGCGGCGGTAAGACCCCTCTTTGAGGAGTGGCTGGAGAGAAGTCATGGCGTCCTGACCTACCGCTTGACGCAGGTCCTCACCGGACACGGAAGTTTCGGGAGGTACCTGTGTCTGATGCAAAAGGAGGAGACGCCTGGGTGTCACCACTGCGAAGATCGCCCGGAGGACACGGTGGAGCATACGGTGCAAGACTGCCCAGCTTGGGCGGAGCACCGACGTGTCCTCACGGCTGCGATAGGCGGAGACCTCTCGCGCCCGGCATTGGTTGCGGCCATGCTGCGGGGCGAGACGTGGGAAGCGGTCGCCTCCCTCTGCGAAGCAGTAATGCTCGCGAAGGAGGAGGCGGGCCGCGAGCGAGAGAGGACAGAGTCCTCCCTCCGTCCCACCTGCGGTGGTAGACGCCCACGGCGACGGACGTCGCTTGATGATCTCCGGCCACCGTAGGCGCGGGCATGCGGGCAGCGAGTAAAGGGCAACTCGCTGCCCGACCAAGGACCATGCCCGGGTCGACGGCGCGTTGTGTCCCACGCGCGCCTCAAAGAGCGTCAGCATATTGACGGGGCCTCCCTCTCAGAGGGCCAAAGCCTGCCGGGGTCGCGGGATTATTCCCTTACCGTGACCCCGGAACATAACAGGCTATTGACGGACACCGTGGATTTTAATCAGTAGAAGTCTGACAGTCCCTTCCGCCCTGCCCGGGGTGGGAGGACTCATTTGATGACTTTACCACGCTAAAAAAAAAAAAAATGATGCTCTGTTAAACATTTGCCTGGTGTAAGCATGATTCATGTTTCATTACGATACCGCAAGAAGAAGCCAATCAGTAAATGATTGTAGCCCTTGTTTTCCCATAGCTGGACAAAACCTTCCCACTCCATCACACTCTACTAACTGCTATCGACGATGGTATTTCAGAAACCACCAAATTAGTCATCAAAAAGCACAAAATAACGATACATCGCCTCCACTGGTTTCAAATGGCTTAAACTCCGTTCATATTAAGCCCGAATATAATGAACGTTTCCCCATGTAATCCGAGATTGGAGGGTGCATTCACTCGATCTAGCAACTAATTAGCCGAAGTGAGCCACTACAGAAGTGGTTGAAAGCCGCATCACAAAGGTAATGGTCATCCATTTGATGCCTATCAATGCTTTGCTACGGTATCGTCCCATGTATTGATTCGTGTGAAGCTATTGATGGGACATCAGATTTATGCGCCCTATTGCGGGTTTGAAAAACATGAATAGTGAATCGTGGTGGTTTGTTTTTGAGAGACCCAACTGTAGAAGGTAATGACCGTTCTATTACGGTCTACTCTCTCTCTCACAGTGAGATAACTTTTGTCCCAAAATGAAATAGTGTGAATGTATTTGTCAAATCGGCTAAGAATTAATTTTTAATACTGTTGTTCTTACGACTGATTCTGTTTGAGTTGATTATATACATTTAAGTTGATTTACCATATTATGTTATATAGTCTGTACGCACCGTAAGCAAGGCAAAGTCTATTTCACTTTCTTTTGGCCAAAGGAAAACTGTAAGTTTACGATTTTTTTTAGCTGGAGTACTGACGAAACAAAGAAATTATTACTATTACTACCATACAGCAAAAATAAACTGGATATTTTTTATCAAGTTTCATTGAAGTCCTTAAATGATTGCACTGACTGGACAGGTCTATTCATATCTGTGTACTCGTATTTCCTAAAAAGACCATCTCAGACACCTGCATGGTCCATATAAAACTTGATCTATATAAAGTCTGGACTCTTTTAAAGAGACTTTTACCTCTGAGTTTGATTCTTCCCGGATAAGAGTAGTCACGTTGCGAAACACCGGCTTGAACACTGACTTTAAAAACATGTAAAAGTTATTTTTTTCATCATTAATCCCAACTCAGAAAATCTTACTTTTAATCAGATCTAGAGTAACTAAGAAAATAACCGTGGTATAAGCTTACACCCTTTAGCAGAAAACGTAATTAAAGTCCTTACTACATTTCTAGCTGAAGTGTCACTACGCTTGAAGCGATGAAGTCAGACTTTCTGCAAATGGATGTGATTTTCCTTTCACTCACGTTGACATAGTTTTCATGCTTGTAATAGGAGATAGTGAAGTAAACTTATCTAATACTGCTACTTTACTATGCATTGGTTATTATTTATGCATGTATTTAATATATGTGACACATGGTATTTATTATAAAGTGTAGAAACTTAGTTTAGTATTGCATAACGAAAATTAATTAACACGTATTTCTTCATGAAATATTTAAACAGTCTTGTGAAACTGATTCAATTGTGACACGTGATACTTGTTTTCCCGAAAGCGCTTACGGCTTACTTTTGATGGCTGAGGATTTCAGACTATTTTAAGCTCAACTGAAAAAAAAAAGGTTGTTTTTGAGTAAATCAAGTTTCTTCCACTCCGTGGGCATGTATTTATATTCGGTTTTTGTAAAAAAGCTTAATAAGTAGAGCAATAAAATGTTAGTCTGTGAAGATATTCAGGTGTTACAATAATCATTACGTAAGCGTCGATTTTTATGACTCCACGTTTCACAAAAATGTCTATTTTATAGCAAATAAACTCTTATATGGCACCACAAGGTACACTTGTATGCGAAACCTTTTACAAAATTCAAGGCCGGTGTTGGAAAATGCTTAACGACGAATTCCGCTGAAATGTACCTCATAATTTTCTTCAAAGGTAATTAACGTACAAACAAGAGCGAGTCAATAAAATAAGAACACACAGGAGGTCATATTAAAAGCAATGAGAGCTCATAATGGATTGTTAGCTGTTTTTTGTAAAATGTACTCTTGAAATACTCAAAGGGAGTTCGTGAACCGAGACCAGGTTGAAAGAACCGAAGGTCCTTGACCGACGTGTACCTCGTTAAGATTGTCAAGTTATTTGGCTACAAAGTTTTGAAATGTTTAGAAGGCTGCTGTCCAAAAGTGGCCAGTATTTCTTTCTATTACTTGAATGGCCATTGTTCAAACAGTTTTTAATTGCCATTAACTCTTTTTGCTTCTTAAATTCTTTTTTTTTTTGTGCCGGTATTTGACCAGTCACAAAGCGCAAGTTTTTTTTTTATTTTCACAATGTTACAGCCATTTGAAAGAACTCAGAATTGCCAGTAATTATTTTATTTCACCACAGTAAGTCCAACTGTCTGTAATAGGATTCTAAATTCGATTTTGAGCTTAGATTTAGTGTAATTGGGTTTAGAAAACGGGCCTTGAACAATGCCCAATGAAATGCGATAGGCCCTTAAAATAAGACCTTTAAACCATCAATGATGTACTCATTTGGTTTAACCTTGACATTAATACTTATATTCAAGGTTATGATACAGACTGTACACTTTAACAATTTTCTTTACACGTAACCGTGGTAAAATATATTTGAGCGGACAAAATATTGACAATTCGGAAATGCAGTTTTCAGCTCAATCTAGTTCCTTTGGTTAAAAATAAAGTCAGGGATTTTATCCAAAGGAAAGTGGAAATCTTGCGCACCCACGGAATGCAGTAAGAAATGTTTAGTCTCGAAACAGGCGGCCTTTTTTTGAAATAAAAAAAAAACTTACACCAGAAATTTCTCCTGTATCGTGGGTGTGTTAAAAAACATAGAAACACACATATACAAACACCTAGACCCGGAAGGACTAATATTAGGACATACAAATAGTTGGTCCGTGCGGAGATCCAACCCGCAATATGCTGCGCAGCAGTCGATTGCTCATTTACTTCACCACCAGTGTCGTCGTTGCCTTACTGAAGTCTTCATTCGCCAGTGGGAATGATGAGCCGTGACTGGAGGTTATAGGTATTTTTTTTGGGACAAACCCACCACACTATTCCCAAACCCTGCAACTCCTGAGAGCCAGAATCAACAGAGGCAACCACCAGAAAAGCGCCGAGACAATGAAGCTTGACGTGTCCCGGAGAATGAATTTACCTGTCTTGGATCCTGCAATGAAATTAATCAGAAAAGAATAGTGGAGGAGTAGGAAAAAATATGTTCTTACTTTCCTCCAAGCAAGCAGGCGACAGAACAAAACAAGGCCAACAGGCACAAAGGCACATTAGGCACACAACTGGGTGAAGCCCAGTTGCCTAGCACCACGGGTAAAAATGACTACTAATGAGGTTATAGGTAGTTTGTGGTGCCGTTGTCTGCGGTGGACGCTGAGAAGTGGATCCGATCCACCCCAATTCACTCTTTTCGTGATAACGATGTTAGCCATGTGGAGAAAGTCGTTCAGTTTAATCGTTTATTCCGCTTATGAAAATAAACAGCATATACATTATTTTTTCTTCCTAACTCGTTACTTATTACTTCGTTTATGATAAATCCAAAAATTAGTCCATGGAAAATATTTTTTATACATTTGTGTTTCCTCCAGAAAATGAAAAATAAGTTAAACTACTATATCTAAAAAAGGGGTGCAACAAGCTAAACTACCTTAATTTATTATTTTTTCCAACTCAATTTTATTTGGTGTGTGACTTATTGTGTGTAAGAAGTTTACATCAGGATCTCAAGGCTCTTCAAGATCTCATTTATTCCATAATCATACAAGGTTTTATCTTCAGGAGTGGTTATTTGAATTTTTTATATTTCGTGTCAGTGTGTGTTTTTTATTACTTTTTTATTCCGTAACTTATATAAGTATAGTATAAGTAGCATCTATTACTAACATCGAATCAAGTCTGACATAAAGTTTACTACACTAGCGAGCAAAAATAAGGAATCACTAACTAAACTTACTAGTTTTAGATGTAATCATGTGACAAAAAATGTACAATGGTAGCCGTACACTATACTGCCTGTTTGTCAAATCGGCAAGATACTGCCAATTTGATCAGTTAGAATTGACCGTGTGTGGGCGTGGAATCCATCAAATTGGCATGACATCCAAGTTGCTAAGTTGGCATCACTCCTGCCAATTTGAAGTTGTGTCAAATCGATCGTACGATAGGCAGTATATGGTGTATATGGACGAACTGCCAATTTGAAACAATTGCCAGCGTCAAATCGATCGTACGATAGACAGTATGGTGTATGGCTACTTTAAGCAAATCAAAAGAGTTTATGTCCTTGTTACATAAAATAAACAAACTAATATACTCTTCTTCTTGTTACAGATCAACAATAACGTTCAAAGCTATTATTGGTACGTATTTTCTTTCATAATATTTTTGTATTCTTTGTAAATATACAGTAACGCAAATTGGCTTGAAATTTACTCAAGATGTTCTAGGTTTAACGTTACAAAACCTTACATAATTCTGAGTGCCTCTAAAGGAAAAAGGGTCGCTCTTTTCAAACAGTTGACTTTTACGTCATGATAAAGATGACAAGCATCTAGTATTACCTTTATGTTCAGATAAGTAGGTAGGTAACTGAAGATGTGTACACTGCCTATATAAAAGTTGTTTGATCTCAATCGAGGCGCAGGTGCGTCGTTACAAATTGGTCCCGCGATGAGCGACGCGAGATTGCTAACGGTACATCAAAATTATTGTCAACTTCTACAAGATTTATGATATAGTTTATCATCACCCACGCAAGAAGTTATTGCTTTGTTTTTTGGAGATTATTATTATTATAACTTGCTTTGAACTGCGACTTCGTTCGCGTTAGCCACTTACACCCGAAGTTAATATTAAATCCAAATCTGGTTTTTTTTGACGGCTGCTTCCGATGAGATATTTTTAAAAATCGTCGTTGATTGGTGAAAATCGATTGGAAAAAAAGACTTTCTTAAAAGTTCAGTGATTTCGAAAACTAAAGACTTCAAAGGTTTTATGAAATACGTAAGTACGGCGTCAACGCCCTGGTTGCCTACCGTGAACTCTTAACGCAATCCAGTTTCGACTGTGGGAAAGAGATGGCGCTAGACGACTGGTATAGCTCTGTCTCTTTTCCGCAGCCTGAAGTGGATCGCGTTAAGAGCTCGTAGTAATGCCGCTGAAGAGGTTACTGCGGCCTGGAACCTCAAAGTGCAATTTAGTCAGTACGAGTTTAATATAGTCCGTAGTGGTCCGTAGTAGTGATACACCACAGAATAAAAAAAATTACTTTGCCTCGCCCCATCTTCGATTAGGTACCTATTTAAAAATTGACGTTAGTCTCTAGAGAATACCATGTTTTATATTACCTCAACGAAATTATTTATTACATTTTCTTCCGCTTAAAATTCACTTCATATTAAATCAAGTATAGCCGAGGGTGAGGCTAAATCATTCGTGAGTATCATTTACGAAAATAATGAGATACTAAAAATCATTCCGTGAAGTGTGATGGACGGGCTATTGCAAATGTAATTTTACTTTATCTTTTTTAAATACAGAGATTTATTTCGTTTTTTTTACATAGTAAAATCATCATTATGAGTTCGACTCCCACTCAGGGCAGAAAGGGAGGGACTATCAGGCCCGTATTACAGAACGTCACTCAATACTCAAGTATTACTTAAAACTAGATTCAAGGCATTTGATTGGTTGAAATCTAGATTTCAATAGAATACAGTGCTTGAGTTTCGTTCTGTAATACGGGCGTCAGACTTGTACTGACTAAAGTCCACGGTGTCCTTCAATTGCCTTTAACATTCCGGGGGCCAAGGTTACCTGTTAAACAGTCCGCGACCCCGGCCGGCTTTATTAGCCCTTTTAGGGGTTCCATCATATTGCTGACAGGTCTTTGAGGTGCGCGTGGAACACGACGCTCCATCGACCCAGGGATGTACCATGATCGGACGGCGAGTCGCCCATTACTCGCCGTCGCGACATCCGATACCGCGGGTATCTCCCGCAGTGGCTGATTTGTAAGTTGGAGGCTGTACTCTCCCTTACGGCGCCAGCCTCCTCCTTCGGACGTGTACAGAAACGATTTACAACTTTTAAGATAAATACATCTTCTTCTCGGTCATTCATTATTTTGCTACCCAATGCTTAGTGTGGGTATCTATCAAACCCCACTCGCGGTTTGGATGTATTTTTTCTCCAATTTGAAAGCAGTTACGTATTATTCCGCTAAATTATGAATACGCAGTGCTACGCTGCGATTAATCTGTCTTTAGCGCTCCATCACCAAGAGCAGTCGCTTGTAATGTAACATTACAGAATCCTGACTGAAGAACATTCGCGTTAAATGTAACATTTAATAACAAGTGGAGCGCATTGGCGCAAGATCGTGGAGCTTGGCACAAACAGAGAGAGGCCTATACCCAGCAGTGGGTGAAGACGGGCTGTGGATGATGATGATGATGATGATGGAGCGCATTGATGTAACAAGTTTCATGGAGATATTACATAATAAATACGTATCCTGCGCATTGTAATGATAGATTCTCCTCCTTCGCTTATGTAATTACTCGTTTTGTATCATTACAAGGTGCGCGCTGTAATACCCTCACTGATGTAATGCTCGAATCTGTATTGATACAGGCGAATGAGTGAGCCACCTTCAAAATAATATTTCGTCTTTCTTCAATAAATAAGTAAGTCAAACAATGAAATTGAGCATCACATAAAACATACTATTATGAATAGATACGATAAAAGCATCTTTCATTTAAGTAATCTAAAACCCCTTTTTAATAAATGTACGTACGAGTAGGTTTAAACCCTTTTTAGGTTTTCATACAGCAAAAAAGGTATCCTTTGTAATAGTTTCAAACATATAAGTTTCACGCAAAGTACCCTTTTTATTTTTGTTCATCGTGCAGAAAGGTTGAATAAGGGTCAATACAAATAAAGGAGCAAAACACTCAAGCAGTTTGGATATAAATCATGAATAATAAACTTTATTGGTACTTAAAAACAGTTCATAATAGCATGCACAAAATTAACATTAGCATCTCCTCGTTATTATCTACACTTTAAAATTATAAAGCTGAATGTTCGAACGCGCTAATCTCAGCTATTACTGGTCTGAATAGGGAAAATATTTTGTGTTTGATAGTCTTTTTATTGAGGAAGGCTATAGGCTACATATCATCGCGCTACGACCGAAAGGAGCCAAGCACCGAGGACGAAACCAGGGAACAGCTAGTTATCTCATATAACAAGAATATGTTCAACCATTTTGCTCTTCTTTCTGTGTTGACCTCAAGGATTAATGTACATTACGATGTTTTGTATCAGAAAATATTGCGGGCAGTGTATTAGCTTTATTCTATCTTATAACCCATTTATTACTTCTACACAATAAGAGACCGTAACATTTCACAAATTACTCTCATGTCTGCGAAACACATTGCTTTATTGAAAGAAAAGAAGAAAGAAATACGCGAAACAAAAAACTTTGTATCCCTCTTTTAACCGACTTCGAAAACAGGAGGAGGCTCGAAATTCATTGAAACATATTTTTTTAATGTAACGTACATTAAAAAATATATGTTGAGGTTTTGTCGATGTCGCTTGGGCCGACTTGGGAAAATCTCCCTCCAGTCACAGAGATGAGGCCTGTGTCCTAACAGTGGGGGAACATTTAAAGGCTGATAATAAAAAAAAGATACCCTTTACTGATGGTTATCTGATGACGGGATCTTGACAAAATCGACGGAACTGTTCAATGAATGATAGCAAATCATCGGTGATTGCTGCTATCACGCATTAATTCACTATTTATAAAAAGGATTAGATAAACATTTATTTTATTTTGGGGCTACACAAAAATAAAATAACAATTTTGCTGAGAATATCCACACCAAAAGTTTTATCAACTCAGCATCTGCTAGCCGAAAGACACCTAGCGCTGGTTTTCAGTTGGCAACCCGTTGTGACGCACGGACAAGGGATGGCAAGTAAAATAAACAATCAGGAAATAATTTAATTTATTCATGAATTTAATAAAAGAATACTAAAAAGTCTAATTACTAAAAAAAGAGTTTATCTTGGTTCATTCAATTTATCAGAGCTACGCCAAGTTAAACATAACACACAATAATTTCTGTTATAAATTTTATTTTTAGAAGTAAGTTAATTAAAATAAAATACCACAAAGAGCCACCCACACCAGCAAAGATTATTCTTACTTTACAATAAAGGCTTACTTTGAAGGCTGTACTAAAATTGAAACATTCCTCATTTACGTGGGTGATGAAAAAGAATTATAAAACCTCTTTTTGAAAGGGCATTGTACCAATTGCGTAATTACATGATTGCCATATATTGAGAGGAGTGTTGGCCCAGTGGTATCGGCCCTAACTAATGAGTTGTAGGTCATGGATTGGACTCCAGCCAGCTACTTTGTGTAATTTATTTCATCACCACTGCTCTCAAAACTGTGAAGGAAAACATCGTGAGGTCCTTGAACTAAAAATTCGAAGACTAGTGACATCTATCAATCCGCACTGGGCCCGCGCGGTGGACGGCCCAGAAGTGGGAACATTAATAGGCTGATGATGATGATGATTACATGTTTGCCAAAAAAAAAATGTTGGGAATAGAAGATAAAGCAGTGATCTTCGTCCAACGTTTGGCCACAGCATCAGCTAGCCATACATAGATGTATCTAGCTACGGGCTGATAAAAGATAATTTCTTACGTTAAATATTTATTCAGAAAAATATTCACAATTCCTCTAATTAAAAACATGACAAAACAGCACCTATTTCAACAAAACGAGAATAAAAATTAATGTCAAACGTTTTCGCTGAGTGCTTCTTATTTACGAGAAGAACGTAATTATTTCCGATCTTTATTTGACATCAATATTTTTATTTTATTTTATTTTATTGTATTTGGGTGGCTTACAGCTAACAATACATAAGTAGACAATGAGTTGAAGAACGATCAGCCATTAAAAAGCCTCCACAGTTAGCAAAAAAATACTATTGTTGCACACAAGACAAAAACAAAACATGGTCATATTGTACAATATGACCGTAGTGATTACAAATGTTGCCCAAAAACTCCTCTAAACTTAATAGGGCAATATTGCTGATTTACTGCTACGCCGTAGAAAGTGCTACGCCAATATATGCTACGCCGTAGACGGTCTACGGATATTTTATGACCGTAGCTAGAAACGAAGTTGGATACGTTTCGCGCTGGAAATAAATAATCTATTTTGGTTGTTATCTGTCTGTAACCAATCAACGACCGACTTTGCCTATCCAATCAGAAGCAACCATTTAAAAAAAATAAGGAGATTTGGCTTGAGATTTAATATATTATTTTCGGTGTATATGTCTTCTCAACTACTTCAGTAACCATAATTATATGCATCCTCCTAATAGTTGCAGTGGAATGTTATTATACTTAAAGGTATATTTTAAATTAATTATTGTCTTTTATGGCAACACGTTTAAAAATCCTCTGTTTTTTTAATATTTATGCCATACTCGTAGTAGAAACATGGTCAAATAAGTAATCTTCTTTGAAAGCTTTCATTTTCGAGTTACTTCACAATGTTTGTTTGTTTAGGACTAACCCAATGGCAATTTTAAACCACTTTTATTTTTAATTTTGTCGTTTAGAATCCATCACAGGGATCCCAAAGAAAAATATTTGAATGTCAGCCCACACACACATTTTCGACCCACTCATTAAAAAAAATGTGTGGTACTCGGGTACTGCCGCGGTAAATCTTTTGCATAGCAATTTAAAAAAAAAAAATATTATCGCCTTTCCCGAACATTTAACGAGAATATCATTATTTTTTTTAATTATAATTAATATATTATAAGTGATGATTCCCAAGTCTCACTTTGGGTCAAAATTGTCAACAGGTTATGGGTCCAACACGCTTCCACTGCGCCACTCTGCTTTATTGTAGGAGAATTTTATGTAGGTTTCATTGTGAAAACCTCCTTTTGTAGCTGGCTGTTTAGAATCAGAACAAATCAGAACAGGAAATTGACTTTATGATGGATATTTTTATGATTGCCGAAGTCTCCTGGACTGAAACGACGTTAGACGATGCGGGGTTTTAGGTTTTTCCTTAGGTATTTTCGTTACGGAATTTCTTAATTCGATCGCCACGCTCAGAGCGAAAAATTCACGAAAGGATAAAACCAAAACCTACTCAGCGTTCTTATCATGGCTGTTATCAACAAAGTCTGAGTCTTAGCCCTGTGGCTATGTCGACCCTACTTATATTATGAATGCGAAAGCTTGTGGGGATGTATGTGTGTATGTAAAACCACTGAACGGATTTGGCTAAAATTTGGTACACAGATAGTTTATAACCTGGATTAACACATAGGATAGTTTTTCTCCCGATTTTATGTTCCCGTGGGTTCATTTTCGAGTTGTAGCGGGTGAAGCCGCTGGAAACAGCTAGTAAAATAATAACAGTGTTAACTCCTTAAATTAGTCGGTATCTCGCCCAACATAATTTAACTTTGTCAGAAGTCGCTTTTACTTCAAATAAATTAACTCAGTACCATTGCGCAACGTAAGCTCTTCAATAAAACTTTTTATTTGTTCAAGTTGAAATGATTTGCGCGAATCAAAGGAAACGTTAATTACTAAAAAAAAATGTTAGCTATAGCCGCCTGTAAGCTTCAAACTTGTTCGGTAATTTTTATTCTTTTGGACACAATCTACACGTTTGAACGTCTAAAGTACTATGACAGTAGCATTGCCATTGGGTTAAGCAAATTAAAGAAATAGCAAAGAGAGACTAACGTGACCTCGATGCGACACTTTTCACGATGCATTGGATAATGATTTATATTTCTGTAGATGTAATTAAATAATTATAACAAAGTAATAAAAATGTACTAGTTTGTTATACATAGCTGACGAAACCACATAATTATAACATGGAACCCTAAAGTGCTACAGTGACGGTGACTAACTCCGCGCAGTGCTCGATTACCTACCCAAAGATATTTTTTTGTTAAAATTCAAGACTTCAGTCTTACAAACCTTCGACAAATAAACGTGTCCCGCAATCACTACTTACGTTAAACCCATTAAGGTTTTCCAATCTAATTCAGGGGATACCTGTGGGTTAGAGTAAATGCATCAAGCATTCAATCGATGTAAAGCTTTGCCAACACCTGAAGAAGAAACGTGACACGATTTCTAATTTACTTTGCTGTGATTTCTTTAAAGTATTTCGGTATTTCTTAGAACTATGTTCACCTAAGACCTATAAATAATATATCCCGTCGACCTGTATCCTGTAGATAACACATTGTGTGGGTTGCACATTTTTATTGTTTTATTTTTTAAGTTAGTTTTTAAGATTACATGTGTAACTGTTTCAGGCCTATCAAATGTAGGTGTGGTGAATTTAACATTGAATAAATTGTCAAATAATTACTAGACAATAAATTTTAAAAACACCACTTTTAATAGGTGCATAATCTTCTCTCGTCTATCGCGGAGACAAGTAAGGGTGCTCACACATCTATCGACGCGAAATCGGATTTTTCCGTCGCTTTCTGTCTCGGTCTAGCAAATGGCAGTTCTAAGCGACAGAAAGAGAAAGGGCGACGCAAAAAGCCGATTCCGCGTCGATAGATGTGGGAGCACCCTAACACACTCCATTCGTCTGTTAAATCTTTCTTTTGAGCTTCTTTGTCTTAAACAAAAGTAGGTTTATACGTTCATACAAGTAACGCCAAAAATAAATTATCATTGTTATAAAATAAGTTTCTAAAACATACATTCAATGAATGCTTTACGAGTCTCTCTCGATAAGCATGTGAGGTTTATTATCTTTTTTAGCAAAGTCCCATTTATCTTTTTTTGAGTCCTAGTATATGTCTGAGAGGCAGGATGATAATAATTTAATCAAATAACAGCTCTTTGAGCTTCATAAAAGTGGACATAATCTTTATAAAGTTAGTTACTGATATTCACTTTGTCAGGCGATTTTAACCTATAAAACTATTAACACTGAAGAGCAGTAAAACTTACGAGTTAACACGCAGATAGCTTATGAAGGAAAACATATAAACCAAAATAGTGTCAGACTGGGCCCGAGTGGCAATGGCCCAAATTCATTTTAAGTTATATTTATTATTTATAGTTTTATATGCAATAACGTCTACGTCACGACTTTGCAAAGATATTTTGAGTAACGAAAAATTCAGCTGCGAGCGGGGTTCGAATCTGAAAAAAAACAATTTATTCGACATTTAACCAATTTACAGAAAATAATAAAAAATATCTTAGATTACTATATATTACTACGAGTATGTGTCTGTTTATTTGATAACTCAAAAAACACACGTTTATTATCCACATATTTGTTTCGTCTTCACAATTTTTCAAGAGCGACGTATTTTAGCAGAAAATTGGCAGACAAAATACACACTCCGTTGACTTTGTTAGGAAAATAGGTAAAGAAAACATTTCGGTTGGGAGACCACGGCTTCTAGCAGCTAGGGTTACCATATCAATAAATCGGACAAAAAAAAACTTTTTCTTTAATTTTTCCTTTAATGTTTCTTTTTTCGGTACATTTTTTACAGCATACGTATAGGTACATGCTAATGGATTAGACATGTTTCTCTTACCTGTACTATAGTATAGCCAACAAAAGTGATACATAGGTATATGGTATGCAGACCGAAAATAAACGGTTTACCAATATGGTAGGTTCTAGGTTCAATGTGACTCTTTGACTTTATAAATGAGTAGCATATACCGGGTGCGTTAAAAACATTGAAATATTAAAACTGACACAAATAGAAGTGGCATTAGGGGGCGTGTCCGAAAATCTGCCGTGTAGTTCTGAGCGCTACGCTAAGAAAAAAAAAAACCGCGAGTTAGTGATGTTGTCAACCCGTAAAAAAACGATATGCCGTCTTGTTCGGTGCAAACCACAGATAAATGAGTTTACTCAACTTCGAGAGGCCGTCACCCTACACAAATATCATAAAGAGACGTATTTGTACGTGAAACTCGTATCAATAATATAATTAGTTTGTTAGTTATGTAAGATATATTAAGCCGATTGTATATGAAGCTGATGGAATATAATGAATCGACCAATTAAGGCAAAGTAAGCTTAAATTGGAAATGCGTACACTAATGAATTAACGACATCTAGTCCCAAGCTAAGCAGACCTTGTGTTATGGGCACTAGACAACTGATAAACATACTTTAATATTTCTAAATACATAAATATTATAGATAAATAACACCCAGACACAGAACAAATGATCGCGCTCATTACACAAACATTTGACCTGGGTGGGAATCGAACTCATGACCTCCGGCATAGCAGTCAGGGTCACTAACCACTAGACCAACAGGCCTTATGCATTGAGGTTTTGATAACCTATTTATGTGTATTTATTTAATTATGAAAGTGGACCTCAATATCAAACTAAAATGATAAGTTTTTAAATATTTCTTTGTTAAATACTAAAAGATGAGTTTATTTCTCATAGTCACAATCGTGTTTTCATATAAGCCAAACAGTATTGAAGAATTGCATGAACTATCCCAGTATCCCTCCTTCATAACTAAGGGTCTAAAAAGGCCTCTTTAGACGATTTATAATATTTTTTATAAAAATAAAATTAATAATTTGATTTTGTTAAGCAACCTTTTACGGGCATGCGGGCAGCGAGTAAAGGGCAACTCGCTGCCCGACCAAGGACCATGCCCGGGTCGACGGCGCGTTGTGTCCCACGCGCGCCTCAAAGAGCGTCAGCATAATGACGGGGCCCCCCTCTCAGAGGGCCAAAGCCTGACGGGGTCGCGGGATTATTCCCTTACCGTAACCCCGGAACATAACAGGCTATGAAGGACACCGTGGATTTTATTTAGTCAGTAGAAGTCTGACAGTCCCTCCCGCCCTGCCCGGGGTTGGAGGACTCATTTGATGATTTTACCACGCTAAAAAAAAAAAAAAAAGAGCAACCTTTTACATCGCGTAAACACTATCTCATTCAATTACTCTCAAATACAAACAGAATGAGCCTACTTTGCAGCAAGCGTTAACGTAAATGTTTCAAGTACTTACTTAACTCAAAGTGGTACTTTATCTCTGAAGTTCGAGCTCGCGTTACTTAGAACTGCTTATGTGATAAAAGTGATTGCTCTTAGTCAAATATCTGAGGTGCAGGAAATACATAAGTGGGCTAGTGACTTAGGCAAAGAGATTTAAAAGAACTTATAGAGCGGGCATTGGGAAAATTGTCATACAAAATTGTTGATGCCGTGCGTCAGTAGCACAATCTAAGCGTTGCATAGCAACGCGACTACTAGACTGAGGGACTTTTTACCTATTGGTAAAAAATTTTGGATCACAAACTTTCTTCGTGATGTCCCGTTTACTGCTCATTTATACAGTTTAATGTCTTTGGGCTTACGTAAGTTAAAGATAGCCAGTTTTTTATTATCTTAGTCTCGTATTACAGAACGTCTCTAATACTCTAGCATTACTAAAACTAGATTCTCGCCATGTCATCATCATCATCATCATCAGTCTATTAAATGTTCCCACTGCTGGGACATAGGCCTCCTCTCTGTGGACATAATCCACCACGCGGGCCCAAAGCGGATTGGTGGATGTCACAAATGTCTTCAAATTTTTGGTTCTAGGACATGCCGGTTTCCTCGCGATGTTTACCTTCATCGTTTTGGGAGTAGTGGTGATGAAATAAATTACACAGTAATGCTGCCTGGATTCGAACCCACGACCTACAACTTGTAAGTCGGGGCCGATACTACTGGGCCACCACTGCTCTCAATATAATAATATTATTTGAATAAATATTAGAATTTGTTGAAATGTTTCATTAGAAAAGGTATTAATCGCTCTTTTACTTTCGTAGCCTTGTTTAATTTCACGGACCTATTGGATTAATTACTCGTTTAATTTGAAATTAGCAAGCAAACTGAAGAGTTTCAGATTCCCAAAGAATCCCTTTTACAATGTTATTGGATCTACTTGTTTTACTTTTGATTTGAGATAATGAGTGATTTTGTTATTTGGATGGAACGGTGTTATAGATAAATCAATTATGTTTAAGGCGAGCTTCTAGTAATTTTTAAGATTTTCAAACGTCTGAAAGTCTCATTAACAATGATATTTTTAATAAATAAAAATCATAATATTAAAGTTGAACATATCCTCGAGTGAATGGTAAAGATAGAAACACGAATTGGAATAATTGGCTCGATACAAAAAAAAATCAAAGTTCGGTCTATGCTTTTTATTTTTTGGACTTTATGGCATAACTACTATGAGTTATTGAAAGGATGTTGTTTTAAATTGTAGAAAATACTAGTATCTAAATTCTGTAAAGACAGTTTTTCAATTAATAACAATTTTAATTCATAAAAAGACGTCAATATGTTTGGGCACATACGCCGTTTTATTCTGAGCTCACATTCACTATCGTCCTCTCATCTTTTGCCTTTTACAAGTAGTGTCATCACTTTCGTTCCTTGACGAATCAGTCAGCCAGCGTGGCTCTTACAGGCTAGACCTGTGACACTTTTTTTCAGATCGCGGCTGTCAGATTTTCGTAATAATAAAATTGGTAATGGATAAAAAGATCGAGAAAATACAAACGAATGATACGTAGGCTTATAGATTATTCAAAACTATGTTTCGATGTGTTCAATGGGACGTGATTGTAAACGGACATGACTGTAAATAAGTCACGTAAACTTTCTTTTTTCAATAACAAATTATTTTCATTAATGAATCTAGAATAAAATAAACCAAACTTACTGAAAATCATCGCAGGAAATTCCTGACGACCCTTACAGAGCAAACAAGGGAAATGTTAGAATACGTATGATTCTATACATTACGAATTGTTCCTATCAATATAATAAATTACTCACAGTGATATTATATCAATGCTTTCGTGATATCGTACTATTGTTGTCGGATGGTTCCTCTGTGTCCATCCCCCTCCCGTCTAATATTTATGCATCTAAATACAATTTCACATGAACTAATGATAAATGCACTGATTTGCAGTCAACAATTTGAGATAGTATGTAACTGAAAACAACTTCTAATCGTATCAAACTGCGATATAGGATAAGAAGCACTTCACTTTTTATTATTATTTATTTAGTTTCGTCACAGATTTTAACAATTTCGAAGAAACAGGAATAAAATAAATTAAATGAAAACTGCTGTTGTCATTTTGAATACTTCAAAATTACTTGTCAACTACAAATAAGGCATAGCACCCACCACCCTGTTAAATATCGCCTATAGTATAATGCTGCGATTATGATGAAAAATTGGTGGTCATTGCTGTCTCACCGCGTGTTCGGTACAAGTTGCTTCTCGCTCTATTGATTGCTTTGGAGTATAAGAGATCAGTACTGGGCTCATGCTTTTGGAGTCGATAGATAATATCTCTAAAGGTTTCATTTATCAGAAAAGTGATATTAAAACCTTGTCCCAAAAAAATACTGTGGATAAGATATTATAGAATGAAGATTTATTTATAAAGAGGTTCTGACATTAAACTGTTCTCTATACCTGTACCTCATATGAGTAAAAAACTACTAAATCCACGCCGCTGCTCGACTAATGTCCATTTTACGCGGCGCTTGTGTCTGTCATTACATCGAAATGCATCAAAAATTAATACAAACACCAGATGGTGGAGGACAGGGCGTCAAGCATCCTTAGCTTTCCACTCTCGAACATATAAAGATATCACGCAACCAGCTTTGTGAACGCACGATAGTAAAAGGAGCGTGTGTTTGGGGCTTTTTTTAGCGTGGTAAAATAATCGAATGAGCCCTCCTACCCAGAGCAGGCCGGGAAGGACTGTCAGACTCGGAATACTTAGTAAAATCTACGATTTATTTCAATAGCCCTTTACGTTCTGGGGTCACGGTATTGTATTCGTTTGTCCGCGACCCAGGTAGGCCCTCTAAGGGGGAGCCCCGTTATTGTGCTGTCACTTTTTCCGGCGCGCGTGGAACACAACGCACACGCCCATGCCCGTGCGCGCGTGTGTTTGGGGCTTTACGATAATTGGGTATTGTCACTTTCGTAAGGTATGCCAATTATCATTAGTTTTCTACCAAATAGTAGTTTTGTTCGTAATCTCGGGACATCAAAATGTTATAAAATAAATTGTAAGACTGTGAATGATAAAAATATTCACAAAATATTAATCCACATCAATAAAGATTTCTACCATTTTGTTTTGGTAAATGTTTCGACATCCTTATATTAAAATATTTCTACTAGAGTAATACATGTATTTTGCGTAAAGGGAACACTGTAAAAAATTTTGAAGTTGAAGAAATGAAATACATAAAACTTTGGGTTGCAATCATTTCGCGATAGTGGCGCCTGCTGGTGGCGGTGTGTGGCAACTTTCTCGACGCATGAAACAACGTCTCCT
Organism: Agrotis segetum; assembly: GCA_036375495.1. Taxonomy (NCBI): domain Eukaryota; kingdom Metazoa; phylum Arthropoda; class Insecta; order Lepidoptera; family Noctuidae; genus Agrotis; species Agrotis segetum. The sequence continues at coordinate 90,721 of JAQSVV010000209.1, read as the reverse complement.
TAAGCATAACGTCGCCTTAACAACGTAATTAATTATGTTACGAATGATTTTAAGATTTTTGCTTTTTTTGAGTACTAAAAGAACGAAATTGCCGTAAAAATTGAGACAATTATTTGATAATGAATGAGGACCGTCCTTCGTAATATAGCATGCAGTGAGTGGAAAGGTTTGCCGTGGACAATTTCATGTATAGCTTGACCGTGACAGTGAGCAACACCAACATTTTGAGCCAAAACCAAGATACATCACTTTTTTAAACAGTTAATGACAGACCAGCATGTCTTAGAACCATTAAATTCGACGACATGTGACATCCACCAATCCGCACTGGGCCCGCGTGGTGGATTGTAGCCCACTCCCTCTCAGAGAGAGGAGGCCTGTGTTCCAGCAGTGGGAAAATTATAGGCTGAGATGATGATGATGATGAATATTATTTACTGTGCATAAACGCTGTATGTGATTGACCCCGATTTATCTGTGAGTGAAATTTTATAAATCTCTATCAGAACTTATTTTCTATGTATATTTTAATTGAGTCTTCTTGCAAATTTTTATTTTGTCGAGTAGTTTTTTTTTTTTCATTTTTTAGTGATCCGTATACACTTGACCTCTCAACCAATCATGTGGTCAAGCGATAAGACAATCCGGACGGAATGACGGAATCGGTTATTGACAATGCTTTTTAGATAGACTTTCTATAATTTAATTACTAATTGTTTTAATCTTTTACTCTGTTTCTAACCTACTCGCGTCTAATTGTTCGGCTAACTACCACTTTGGTCTAATGTGTAAAGGGAAATAAAAATAAAATGACACCTGTTGAACAGTCTAATAGTTGTTTTCCGATAAAAGCACAAGCGAAACCACGTTAAAAGGCTAATGTCCTAAAAGGAAACACAAACAGAATCTTTTAATCAGCACTGCAGATCAAAGATTTTCACTTCTTTTTTCCCCTTAATGTATCTCTAATTAACTTCAGGCATATTTCTTTGCTATATCATGAAAGTGTTGCCATTTTATTTTATTAGCAGACATGGGAATCGCATTAGTAACGCTAATGCACTTCGCGTTGCTTGCTTCTTATTTTCGTATTGCATCCAGACGGTATCGAAGTGTTTCTTATATACTCGTAAAACATACATTTTTACTCAGTGGTATGATGTAGACTGGATCTTTATGATTATTTTTATCTATACTAATATTAAAAAGAATTTGTTTGTTTGAACGATTTGAACACGCTAACTTACTCAAATTGTTTTTTTTTTTAGATATTAGTTATTATCTAAAACAAGCGTATTTTAGCCTATTTAACGATCAATATGAGCTCGTTATTGAACATTCAAATTTGTATTTTACCGTGTAGTAAATAATAGTAGATTACGCACCAAGGGAATAAAGCAGTGCCTACGTCACGGGCGTATTGAATCCCGAAGCGACACTAAGGATTCTGGGGGTAGGTTCAAGTGTTAATTCCCGAGTGAAACGAAGGAATTAACCTAAGAATCCTTAGTGTAGCGAGGGATTTAAGTTAGCCCAAGACAAAGGCAGCTTTATTCCTGAGGTGAGTACTCTGCTTTTCACACCACCTAACCTGCGAGGAAATAAATTCGAATTTTGAAATTTGATGTGGTACGACAACCTTCGAACGTGAGCATGCTGTGGTGCCCAACATAGCAAGCGATCAGCTGTTGCAGTGGGGACTACCGGCGGGCAGCCGCCGCTGCTTCAATTCCTTCGTTCAAAGTTTTCAGACTATGTTTTGTTTGAGGTTCCAAATTGAAATCACATTATTCCCACGGGAATAATGAAATTCAGTACATATATTATTCCCGGCTCGAGCGGGAGGGAACAATGCCTTGCTTTACGGCCGGTTAGCAGACATATAATTTGACATTTACGAGCAGGTGGTGTGAAAAGTTATATTGTTGTGTTGCGTCTCTTAGTTCATAAATCAAAATATCCGAAGGGTAATAAAAAATCCCGAAATAACACCACTGCGTTTACTGGCGTGTAACAAAATTTTCTCAACACGTGAGTAGCCCAACCACAGCACTACCCGTGGCCATACTCCCCGTGGGCATAGTGCCAGCTAGGGTGTCCCAGCTTATAAGGGCGAAATTTTTTTTTTGGAATTTCGAAACGCATACCCTCTCTTTTTTTGACATTTGTCTATAGAAACTTGAATGTAAAATATTATTGCGATCGGACAACGTTAACCCGTGCCGACTTGACGTCAAAGTTTAAGTAAAAAAGTTTGAATAGATGCTATACAGAAATTCCACAGTTCTATGTTTATAACAAACTAGCGGCCCGTCCCGGCTTCGCATGGGTGGCCTATGTTACTCAGGGTGAATGTAGCTTTCTAATGGTGAAATTTTTTTTGAAATCGGTTCAGTAGTTTTTAAGTTTATTCATTTCAAACATGCTCACAAAAATACAAATCTTTCCTCATAAGCTTCGCACGGGTGGCATACGTTACTCAGGACACCTCAGGGTGAATGTAGCTTTATTTATAATACATGTTGTATGTATAGATAATTAAAAGTGTATCAAATATTTATTATTTATTGATTATAAAAGGGACAGAAAAACAAACTTTTATAAGAAAAGTCAATGATTGATTCATTGAATTTTCTTTTCAAAGTTTGTTTTTTAGTCAAGATACGGTGTCTGTGTTCTTGTAATAAAAATTGCTCTTGTTCCTGTTCACCAGTGACCATTACCGTCCTACTATAAAAATAAGAAATGTCTGTTGAACAGTAATTGCCTAAAAAACGAGTTACTGAAAAACGACCCTTAAATAAATCAAAGCCATAATTATGATGTTTTGAAGTTGTCAGTTCTTTTAGACTAGCTTAACCGTTCTTTTTTACCGTATCATTAACTGGTTTCAGCAGCATCTGTTTAGCTTGTAGAAAAGCATCATCATCTGACCATACAGAAGGGCACTTTATTTAAGAAAAGTGTCATCAATTTTTGTCGATTAAAAAGGAACTTTTGCTTTTGACAAAGACACTTCGACATTTTTACCGAATTTAAATTAGAGGCGACAGTTGTTATTAGTATAACAAATTTATAAAAGAAAAGCTGCTTTTGAAATGGTTTTGTCTCTTGTTTCAAAAGCTTTCATGAACTTCAAAAAGTACAAATCCTGATAAGTTGCTTTTGTTGATAAAATGCATTGGAACCGAGGTTTAGGTAACATAATTAATGTCAAGAGGCAGACGTTCAACAGAGCTGCATTCTCCTGTTTGAAATTCTGAATCGAGAGCCATAACTCTCATTTTACTTGTATAATGAAATTTTTAATGAATAAATAGATCTAGCCATCCACCGAGCTGGTACATACATGTTTTTAAACACAGTTACGTTATGATTTCGTCAATGCACTCACGAATATTAAGGTTTGCACTCTCATTGACACCTAAATGAACTTTACGAATATTCTGGAACGGGACTGACCGAATTTGTGCGTTGGAGGGAAATTAGGAGGGAAGGCGATTTGATGTTTTACATCTCCTATTAAAAAAATACTCTTTTTTGGAACTTTGTGACTTCACTAACGTATGGATAACACGAATACAATGCGTTTTTAATAAAACAAACAAGCAATAACACTTAATATGTGCGCAAGTTCTCTCGCGCCATACTGTGCAAGTACAAAATGTTTCGATGCAAGTCGGCACGGGTTAGCGTGGTCCTAGGTACATGAAACTTTATTTCCTAGTGTTTTTAAACCATTCACACAAAATAAGAGGGTATGCGTTACAAAAAATATCATTTTGATTTTTTTGGGACACCCTAGTGCCAGCGTATGCAGAAAATCCAATCGTGATTCGGACCCTCCAATAATCTGTTTAAAACCCACCGCCCCGTACTGAAATTTTCATCATTGCGTCCAGTTGTGGAAATTTCGTTGGGAAATTCAATTCTCCTGCAATTTGTCCACTTGTGCTAAAGGTTAGTGTGGAATTTGGTCACATTTTGGGTACCACAGTACTAATGATATCTGACTTACCACTCTTAAGCTATTGTCAAACAGACAGGCGAAGCGACTGCGATCCGAAGCGTTTTTAATTGCAATGTATGGAATTGTTTGTATCCCGTCACATAGAAAAGACAAAGTTATCCGATATTCTATGTGACTGGCTTCAAACAATTCCATACATTACAAACAAAAACGCTTAGCGTCGCGTACCCAACGCCTGTCTGTTCGACAATAGCTTTACTGTTATTATAAATGTGATTTTTCTTGTGAGAATAGATGAATAAATGAATAGATTGGTCTCTTTTAAGGGGCACTGATAGATTACACTTTTCTTCTCACTGGCAAGACGCCTGTGTGCCGGGTAGGAAGATTATATGCTGATTATGCTAAAAAAGTAACGCAATAAAATCCATAGTGCGTTATTTTTTTTTAAAGAATAAAAGGAATGTTGATTTAATTTAGGACCAAAAAATATGCAAACGTATTTAAATCAAACAACTCACAAATAAAATGCTTGTTGAACACAATTGTACTTACTCTGTGACACGTTCATTCAACAATAAATTCATGAATACGACGTACAATCATCAGGAAAACTGGTTTATCAAAATGCAAATTGGTAGGTTTACGTTTGCAGAGCTTTGGGTCTATTGTTAATCTACGGATAAGCCTAGCACATCATAAATTTTCCAATGGAGCAAGTTTATTTAGACAGTTGTATAATAGGCAGTATTCGCATTAACTTTTATTTGCTATACTGAATATTGCAATACGGAATATATTTATATGCTTCCAGTATTGGAATGGAACATTTTTCATGCAGTTATTATTGAAAACTATGTTTTTAACTTTTCACTATACTAGAGTGTTGGTGTATTTTTGTCTAAATATTTCAAATGCGAATATTTTTGGCTAATATTCGCATTTCAGCCTAACGGGACAATACCGCCTACCTTAATTGACAGAAACCCTATAATTCTAACTTGTTAAATTGAATTTCATGTTTAATTTTTGTCCATCCGCTTAACTTCCTTGCTTCAATTACAAAAATAAATAAACTCATAATAAAATCATGAACAATCTCGGAAGATATCCCGTAAGTGACAGTATAAGTTTCGTTGTAAATCGTTAAAGTTTGGACAGATAGATAAATGTTTGTTACTCAATCTGAACAGATCTTGGTGAAATTCGGCGTAGAAATTATAAAAAAGGTCTAAAATAACACATAGGATTTTATATAATCTGCAATATTTCTCAGTAGCAGTTCTTTTGCGTGTCGATGATTTCAAATTGCATCCGACCAATACGTAGCCACCCGCACAGCTCTGTCATTTGCCTCGTCCGTCTAGTTCTAATTAAATCAGTTTTAGTAGCTATCAGTCAAAAGAAAACAAAACACTTACAAAATTGTCATTATCTTTTTGTTTTGATTACGTGGTAAAATCATAAATCTAATGTTTGCTCCCACCCATACTGTCAGACTTGTACTGACTAAAATCCACGGTGTCCTTCAATAGACCTTTACGTTCCATGGTCAGGGTAAATCGATTATTCCCGCAACCAAAACGTAATTACTTACAATAAAAACAAATTAAAAACAGCCAAATTGATGGCTGAACAAAAAAAAATCCAACAAAAATAATTAAGAATGCTTTATCTTCTTCAATATAAATTGAAATTAATATACTTACCTGAATTCATTCATCTGTTTTAGGGATGAGTTATTGTTGCCATCAATTGTATGGAACCCAAGTCCTATCAATCAATGACAATGTTCTTTGCATCGTTTATTTTCTGTCATTTATCAATCATGGTTTTAGAAGTTGTTTTAGGTAATTTTCAATAGACTTAAGTACTCCTAGAGTTATCAGGTGAATCTGTAAGTAAACACAAACGCTTTCTTTAGGCTAAGTTTACATGACTTTGCGACACCACGCGTTATCAATCGAAGTTTGTATTTGCACTGCGCGTTTTCGCGCAGTACCGCGCGTAAATCTAGTAGTTACGCTAGTCATCTGAACAAAGCCTTATTTTGCGGTTATAATTTTAGGGCAAAAATTCTTTTGAAGGCGTTATTTAACAACAAAATATTTTGAAAATTTTCAAAACCTTTTTGCTACGAACGTTTAACTTAACCGTCGCAAGTTGACAGGTCCCTTGAGAATTAAAACTGTTCCTTTTTCCTTTAAAACTTTTTACGTTGAAAAAATTGCGAGCCCCGTTTGAGGCAAAAGACGACCGTTTTTTTTTTTGTTTCTATTTACAGCTAGGCGTTTCCTGTAGCTTCGCTTGCGATAGTTTAGAATTTTTACAGAAAGTTATTGTTGACAAAATCTGAAAAAGTACAAATGTAATCGCAGCGCATCTCGTGAGGTAACGAGCAATAGTATGTATAAACCAAGCAGTATTCAAAAGCAAACCGCTACCATATTGATTAAACTTTCGCCTTTTTATTAGATTTATATATTATTTTGGAAGCCATACTATTACGAAATAGGTCTTATTTCAAAGTGGAAACCAGTTTTTCTCGAGTAAATTGCATTCGAATTTTGTTAAGTCAATCCATGTTATTGCTCATGACTGTACCTCCCAACTCAAATAAAGGCCCTTACAGCTACAATATCAAAGTAAAGTTTGTAACGACATAAAACCAAAGCCACACTCGATCGCCTGCCAGCTACATAGCAACACAATTAATAAAAGGACCTCGATTTCCCCAACTGTTAACTACACTAATTGTGTTATTATTGCATTTCCTTCCCTCTCCCTTCTTTCACGACAACGGAAAAAGTTTCTCCCGTAAACGTCAGCTATCCAAGGTTAATTTCATTGTTTATCTGGTTTCTTTAACAATACTACTGTTACGATAAAAGAACAGACCTTAATTACTGGATTGTGTCTTTAGATTCATTCTTTTATGCTTTCTTTTGATGTTTTCTCCGTGAATGAAAGTGGAAAGATGTTCTAAGATACAAAATACTTAAAAAACAGTGTCATTTTATGATCGATAATGGTAATGAAAAAATTAAGCTAAAAACGCTATAATTATGATGAAAGTTGGTGTTTTAAAGAAAGATTTTTAAAAGCGACCATGTTTGTTAAGTTAGGTTAAGCCACTATTTGTTAGGTCCCTCAGATTTCTTTTGTTTTTGACGACTGATTGTTACCGTTTAGAAAAAAGTTCAAACAGTTCGATTAATAGCATACATAAATATGTGGTACCTACATGGAATATATTCAAAATCTTTCACGATGCGTCAAAAATAATTTGTGAGCAAATACGTAAGTAGTAAAATTAATTAACAATATTAGTCCTAAGTAATTTATGCTATAATTTAAACATCGCGTGCTGAAGAATTCCAAATGAGCTAAGTCATTAGCAAATAAGCAAACTTCAGTTCAAACCTCTTAGGTAGGAAACTTGCTCGCATCATGTCACGAAATAGCACACCCATTATTCCCAAGACTTGCTACATATTTTTAAGGAGCAACGCTTGCAGTATCCCTTTCCAAAGCCGTCAATATATCAAGTTGGGCTCACATGTTACTCTGAATATTTCAGAAGTTTCCGAGGGACTTGCTGACGTTTACACTGAACGTAGAGGTTGGTACTCCTCACGTATAGTTTCAATTTATTTTGTAAGTTTTTTTTTTTTGTAAGTTATGTACAACATGTGACGTAATTAATGCACACCCTCAGACACCCCAATTAGATATTATGATGAATTTGTAATTTAACATGTAAATGCATTGTTATTAACTGAATTAGTTATTTTGCAGTATTAGTTATTTTCTATTTTCCTGATTTTCCTTTATTTTGTATTGAATGACGGAATTTGTATTAATACAAATAAAATAGCACTTTTAAGTCTTGTTGCCTTGATATACGGTCTTAGTTTGTTTTGACTGTACAGGGGTGATGTGACTATAATTTCCGTAGGTTTAATTATTTTTGATAAAAAAATTACCTATATTAAAAATGATAGAAATCGATTCAGTAAACGATTCTGAACAAACTTATTTCTGGACGTGCGTTAATTATGTTACATGTTGTACATATAAGTTTACATGCTCATTACGCCCTTATCGCGTACAACTTCCAGCTAAATAGCTTATAGCTGTCGACTTAAGCAGCGTCGATGGAGCCCCGCTGCGGGGCTTCTATTCCAGGGCTTATAGGAAATTAACTCACTTTTCACTCTAACCACTGAGCAATAAAGGAAACGTGTATACTTACCAAAATTTTTATCGTTTTATACTATGTAGTTCAATACAAAAGCTATTTTTGCCTTCTGGCTTTGTATACATTCAATATACGACTTGCCGACTTCGCTTTAAATGAAACGTTTCGTTATACGCTATAGCGTTAATAAACCTTTTTGCGTGAAATCATAGCACAAATCTAGAGGTGTTTTTGTTTGTTTACTTTCCGCTTGATTAAAAATGCATCTTATTTTTGGAGACCCAAATGGCCGGGTAAGCGAACCAACCTTTTAACGCTATTTTTATTTACTTCACGCTTTTATAAGGCTTTTTTTAAGTGTTGTTTTTTCGGATGGGTTTACAGCTTAGCGTGTTTACGTTTGCCTAACCATGCAAGAATATTTCTTATGTCCGCAAACTTGTATCACGAGTAAATATAATGACAGATTTACCAGGAATTCAACAATGCACATTAATAAGAAAAACTATGTGCTTTCCTCTCACTTAAACACCAACCTCTTACCTCTCAATTTGTACCGCTTCAAGCTGTGCAAACGATTAAAAGCATCACGTAACATCCGTAGTATATTCGATAAGTTGTTTTCTAACCTCTACATTAACAAAACCGTAAGATCAAGCCAGTAAAACATACATTAAGGCCATATTCCGACTAGTCCAGTTGCCGAAAATACAAACAGAGCGTTTTCGAACACAAACAAAAATGAAATGAAATGAAATGCACTCTAAAAGATTGGAAACCCGTCAGTCATGTCTATAATTTCTTGGTTTGTTTGCCAGTTTAAAATAAACACTGGCTGAAAGAGCGTGATAATGGAGATGCACAATTGCACATTGCACCCCTTTTCTAAATGGTAAATTCTTAACAAAATTATTTTTTTTTTAAATCCTCAGTTGCGTCTTTTTAGGGTTCCGTAGTCAACAAGGAACCCTTATAGTTTCACCATGTCCGTCCGTCCGTCCGTCCGCAGTTTAGCTCAGAGACGCACAGTACTAGAGAGCTGTAATTTGGTGTAAATATACGGATTTGTTGTGCCGAAAAAGTGGTAAAATAAAATCTCGTAAAATATTTTTTTTTAAGGTACCTCCAGTACTTACACGTAAAGTCAGGATTTTTTTTTCTCGCGTACCCCTTAGTGTGGGGTATCATTAAATAGGCCTTTAAAAAATAATGATAGTTTCCATTAACAATTTTTTGATAAAAAAAATCGTTTGTGAAATATTAAGCTTTAAAGTGCTAAATTTTGCTCGATTCGAGTGTCCCCCCCCTCTACCAGCTAAACGGTTATATTTGGGGGTGTGAAAAAATTCACAATAGTAGTACATATAACGAAGTTTAAAAGAAAATTATCATGACTAAGTAGGCTTTACAACTTTACGAGTAATAGTCGAACAACTTATAAAATGTACTTGATATCATATTTTCTTAAACAAAATGTATCGGAGACAACTGCAAATGTAAGTTTGTCAACTTTATTTTTACAGCTTTTATAGGTATGTTTTTTGGGGATAGTTAGGTTTTTATCGTCAACTATTTTTAACTAAATTCAAAAAAAGGAGGAGGTTCTAAATTCCTCGTAATCTTTTTTCTTATGTATTTTCCCCGATTTCTCAAAGACTCCTGGACCGATTTTGAAAATTCTTCTTTTTAAAATTAAATTCAGCGAATCAGTTTAGTTAGTTCGCATAAGTATTTTGATGGGCAACTACGGAACCCTACACTGTGCGTGGCCCGACACGCACTTGGCCGGTTTTTTTTTCTTCATTCTGGCATTGTGCAAAATCAATTTTGAAAAAAAAATTCTAATGTCATTTTTTTTAAATTGAAGACAAGATTTCAAAAAAAGAATGCCATCAGTGGTACATGACTGTGAGAGCTTCGTAATTTTAGTTGTATACTTATAATTAATAATAAAAAAAAAAAAACGAGCCGAGTCCACGTGGTAGGTATCAACGGATTAGTTGTAGTGTGATGTCTTCAGTTATGATAAAATAATACCCAAGTGGAGTTCTATTTTCTGATAATCTGATAATCTTAGGAACATATTGTTAAGGCCTGCACAAAAGTCCGAAGATTGCCGGAAAACATAAAAACTCTCCAGCCTTCCTCTTAGAAACAAGTTGGGACGTAATTATTTTCTGGGACAAACTGTTCCGAAGTAATTGGTCCACATAACACGACGAAGAACTAATAAGGATTTCACTTACCTACTCGCTAAGTCCTGTTTTTATTTCGTTTATAGGAATAAGTGAAGCTTTTGGAATTTAATAATTTTGTTTTTTGTTTCCCTAAAAAAAGAGTGTGAAATATACTGAATTTATTATTAATATCTGCTTGACCAAGCTTTGCTCGATTTTTTAAATGTCTATATCTTGGGAACCGAGCTTTTCTCGAACCTGGGACCTTGGTAAATCGATTCCTTGAGCCGAAAAACCCCTAATCTGATGATCCTGTTTATATATAAATAAATATACAAGAATTGCTCGTATAAAGATATTTCATTAACGATCGTACCCAAAGAGGTCCAACTTTTTTTTCAAATAAAAATGTGTTTAATTTCACATAATTGAAAGTACCTAATCCATACAAAATAAGAAATGCCTTCAGGGAAATAGACGTGATAATAAATGATAAATCGTTAGTTACGCATATTAATCAAATGAGAGAGCATTGAGCAATAAAATATGAATTGCGGGAATAACAAGTATAATTTTAAATATAAAAATTATCAAAAAAATCGCTCCATCAGCTCTCACATAGAAAAGGTGCATCATGTTAAAATCTTCTAGTACTAAAAAAGAACTGTCAAAAACCAGGTCGACAAAGGACTGTTTTTTCAAATCATCAAACAATCACAAACCAACTGTGCAGCAAAAACCTAAACAAATCCATCACACTAAGTCAAAACCCATGCAGACAGAACAGTCATTCAACAACCCAACTGTTCCATAAAAAGCGCAAGCAACTAAAAAAATAACGTTTAAAAACGTTTCTATTTCCGGGAACCGTCTGCACGCGGAAATTGGAATGCCTATTTCAATTGTCACCTTGGTGAGCGGTGTCACAAGTCTCCACTATTAAATGAGTAGAGTGGCTGTGCTAATTCTGACACTGAGTGAGATTTAAAAATAGTCCTTTACAAGCTCTTTTAGAGCGATTCTGTTAAAGACCTATTTAGAGTGAGTGCATTATTGTTTTCGGTTTTGTAATATAAAAGCAATAGTGAATAAATCTAGATGTCGTTGTGATAAAAACGAAAATGTAAATCTATTAACAGTATTTTTTTAGCGTGTTAAAATCATCAAATGAGTCCTCGGAACCCAGGGCAGAGCGGGAGAGACTGTCAGACTTGTACTGACTAAAATCCACGGTGTCCTTCAGGAGCCCTTTACGTGCCAGAGTCACGGTAATAGTCATAAGTCCCGCGACTCGCCCTCTGAAGAGGGGCCCCATCATCGTGCTGACGCTCTCTGAGGCGTGCGTGGAATACAACGCGTCATTGACCATGGTCCATGGTCGGACAGCGAGTCGCCCATGACTCGCCGTCCGTATGCCCGCGCCTACGGCGGCCCGAGATTGTCTGCCGACGTCTTGCGCCGTGGGCATCTACCACTGCGGCTGAGGTGGAGGGAGGACGGTGTCCTTTCCCTCACTCGGCCCGCCTTCTCCTTACGAGCATGACAGCTTCGCAGAAGTAGGCGACCGCTTCCCACACCGTCTCGCCCCGCAGCATGGCCTCGATGAATGCCGGGCGCGAGAGGTCTCCGCCTATCGCCGCCGTGAGGACACGGCGCTGCTCTGCCCAAGCGGGGCAGTCCTGCACCGTATGCTCCACCGTGTCCTCTATTAACAGTACTTTGAAATTTTCTTTAAATCTCAAAATTATCACTGAAAGGAAGTTATGAAACAGAATTTTAAATGTAAAGTCAGCGCCACGATGTGGGTAACTAGGTACTGGGGTAACCAATTGATGAAGCTCACCGTACATTTTTATGTTTCTTTGCTTGTAACTTTTAGAACAATGTGAATAAACCTGGGTTTATTTATAATGCGAAGAAAGAGCTTGAAACTTATCTAGGTTTAGTAAGATTGTGTAGTTCTAAATATTTTGTTTTGAAATTGTTGTTGTTCAGTATGATAGCTCCCACAAGACTATTCTCTAAAGCTGGGTACTCACTTAGCAGTGTTGCAAGTAACGTATCAGATACAGTATCAAGTGAGTACGGACGTAGGCACCAGCCCGCTGCGAACCGCTCGCTGTATGCTCGCGGTGACAACACAAAGGTGGCTCGCAGTGTTCTCGGACGACTCGTACCCACTTGCAGGTTGATACAGTAACTGATACGTTACAAGCAACACTGAAAGAAAGAAAGAAAAAACGTTTATTTGGGTAACCGCGGTGGTACACACAATATAAACAAATAAATGAACACAGAGAGAAAAAAAAAACAAAAGTTTAAAACATTACGCATACAATAAAATATATCTACATAAAATTATAACATTGTGTGTCCCACGGCTACGTCAAATGGGTCCAGTTCAGCGAAATGTCGAGCAGCTAGTACTCGACGCTGGTTTTCAACTGGACCTGGACAATGACGTGACGGACGCAAAGCAGTCTTAGAACAACCAAACGTGATTTGTGTGTGTTTATGAAATATATAAATACTTGTATTAACATGAAACATTAATATTAATACACTTACAAAATATTGTGAAAATAAATAAAATTAAATATACCTACAACATAATAAATAAAGGGAAGTAAATAAAATGAACCAAAAAACATAAACAAATATAGGACAGATACAGGACGATAACACTATAATGATTTAACAAAAAGAACCAGTTTACCACTGCTAAGTGAGTACCCGGCTTTAGGCTGTACTAATTACGACATCGCCTTGCTCATTTACCACAAATGCTTACATTGTTCTATAGAAACGTCGAAACTTTGAGGACAATTAGACGTGAGTCTATTTGAAATTGTCCTCAATGAGAGGATGCTTCCTCGAGGTTCATTATTGTGAATAGCTTTTGCTTGCGTCTGTGTCTGCGTTAACTTAAAATTTGACTACCTTTTTGATATTACGAGTACTCTGCTTGCTGATTATCACGAGACGTTATCGTGGTTCTACTAAGAAGCAGTTACTTTTTCTGGATGAAATGAATGCATTTGTACGATTCAAACAAGATGACCGGTTCATTGGTTTCGGCTGCAACAAACTTACTTTCGCACTTAATTAAGTTGAAAAGTCCATTTTTTCTACTGGCTTGTCACAAAAAAAAAGGGTTTTTTTTCTCTCCAGCTTTGCTTCATACAATATTACAACCAATCTTTTAAAGCTCTTGACAGAACAATGAACAATACAGCAACATTTGTCTCTTTCTTTTCAACAGCTTTTCTCGGGTACTTCGTTAAAGTATTGTGAGTTGAAATTGTCTTTTAGGGTCATAAAAGTATTACATCTAACAATTTCAGAGCATTTCGTATACAAAGTGACTTGGTTGACTCTTGCGCATAAACATCTTCGAAGTTCATCGTACAATACTCGTACTGCCGCTACGACTGCTGTGAATCTCAAGAGGTGTGAAAATTGTGACTTCTTGGGCCGTACGGTCCAAATATTCATAGCCTCTTCAACTAGATATCAAAACCCCTTGACGCTTACCGTTATACCCTAAAACCCGCAGTGGTATAAATAATGTGCTGGGTGTCGGGGAATATCTCATGAGGATATCGCAGCCCTAGAGTGCAAAGGATAATTAACCATGGAGTTTCTTGCCAGTTCTTCTCCATGGAAACGACCAACCCGAACCGTGCCAATTTTTCGACGTTTTATAAGTGCCCCCTGAGGCTCATGTAAAATAAAAACATTTTGATTTTGAATGAAAAAGGTTCACCACGCCAACATTTTTTTTCCCAGGCCAGAGGCTAAGCGCTGCCACACGACATGGCAACGCCGACATTCTCTCAAGCGCATTGTCGATTGAGAAGTTTATCGATGCTCCACAGGTTTAACTTTAGCTGTGTATACATTTTATCAAACTCGCTTCAGTTGTTCACATGATTATGTAACAAAATAACAAAACTTCAGTATCTAAAATATTAGTTTTGATATTCATGGAGCTAGTTTATCAGAGTTTGTAGATGAAACAAACTGTTTAAAATCAACAATATTGTTGCAATGGGGATGGCAACTGGGGAACTAATGGCGCTAGCATAGCTAGTTCCCAGCATCGTCATTAGTTCAAAAATACTTCAAAATGGTACTACCGCATTGTGACCCCGGAACATAAAGGGTTATTGAAGGACACCGTAGATTTTAGTCAGTACAAGTCTGACAGTCCATCCCGCACTGCCCGGGGTGGGAAGACTCATTTGATGATTTTACCACGCAAAAAAAAACCGCATTGGTCGGATTAGGACCTAGCTATGGTGGCGCCATCTACAATTAGCTTTGACCGGCCTTCCCCATTCGATGTTTTCTTACAGGGTGGAATTTCTGATGAAGACAACAGCATCATGCTGGATGCAAGCCGCTTCAAAGTGGTCCGGTGGAAATCTACAGGGGAGGCCTATGTTCAGAAGTGGATATCCTACGGTTGATTATGAATTTGTTGTGTTGTGGTAACTTTACCTTCACTTTCTACTTCATTTTGATTACTTCCAAAAATAAATAAAAAAAACTCATCTTCCCAAGGCTCTAACTAAATCCCATTCGTAATTTGATTGATTTCTAATTTTGTACCAAACCATCAACTTTATTCCGTGCCATTGAAAAAAAAGTATGAATGGAATTGGAACACCCTTTGTTCTTTGTACTCTTTCATACACAAAGCTCTGAGGGACGCACTCCAAATGTTCAGAGCTATGGAACTAGATATTGGTAATGCTTTTTTTACTGTGATGTACAAAGCTTCGATAGTAGGATTGGAAGGCTTTTGGGCGTTCGGATATTTCTGCTGTCGAAAACGTCAGTCAAAGGATGGGTCACAAAGGATTGCACTTCATACTTCATGTTCATATCCCGTATTTCTCACGATGATACATATTATTTAGTCGCATAAGATTGAATATTTTTGTCGCTCTCACCCCTGACCTAGAACAGAAAAATGAGAAAATCCAAAAAAAAACGTGCGCTTTCTTTTGACTTCACTACAGTCAGCTAAAATATAGGCAGTTTCTTCTTCTTTTTTTTCTCCAGTAGGTATCGTGGGTGCGTATTAAATTCATTTCACAAACTAAACACCCAGACCGTGATATTTGTAGATCATACAAATATTAGTTTTATCCGGGCATCGAACCTGCGACACGTAATGCAGCAGTCAATCAATCAGCCACTGCGCCGACCCATGACTTTTCACGTTTTCATGACGTAAGCAAATAATTTATTTCTTGTGCTAACAAGAAACAAATTATTGCTTACGTCATGAAAACGAACACTAGAGGCGTTTTATGTGTATCAATGTAAGTAAAATACGGAGATCTCGTGCCAAGGCCTCCGTGCTAGGACACGGTGGAGCATACGGTGCAAGACTGCCCAGCTTGGGCGGAGCACCGACGTGTCCTCACGGCTGCGATAGGCGGAGACCTCTCGCGCCCGGCATTGGTTGCGGCCATGCTGCGGGGCGAGACGGAGTGGGAAGCGGTCAGCTCCTTCTGCGAGGCAGTAATGCTCGTGAAGGAGGAGGCGGGCTGCGAGCGAGAGAGGACAGCGTCCTCCCTCCGCCCCAGCCGCAGTGGTAAACGCCCACGGCGACGGACGTCGCTTGATGATCTCCGGCCACCGTAGGCGCGGGCATGCGGGCAGCGAGTAAAGGGCAACTCGCTGCCCGACCAAGGACCATGCCCGGGTCGACGGCGCGTTGTGTCCCACGCGCGCCTCAAAGAGCGTCAGCATAACGACGGGGCCCCCCTCTCAGAGGGCCAAAGCCTGCCGGGGTCGCGGGATTATTCCCTTACCGTAACCCCGGAACATAACAGGCTATGAAGGACACCGTGGATTTTAGTCAGTAGAAGTCTGACAGTCCCTCCCGCCCTGCCCGGGGTTGGAGGACTCATTTGATGATTTTACCACGCTAAAAAAAAAAAAAAAAGGCCTCCGTGCTGTCAAAGTCTATCTCACAAATATTGATATGTCAGTGTCGATTTTGCAATAAACAAAGGACACACATCATTTTGTCATGGTCAGTCTACACGAAAAAGTCACCACAATTCTCTTTGTATTATTTCCTCATAAAATGTACATATACTGCACTATGCTGAATATTCCAACAATTCTGTTAAAAGGAGTCAAGCTCTTCGCTTTATCCCGTTTTCATGTATCCTTTGTTTAAAAATCCAATTTCGAGTGTATTGAGAGTTCAGCTGAAATTGATATTGGCGGTACGAGTATGGTGCATTCTGGCTTTGTGTAATACTAGCCTTTGATTTGGTCTTCGAGCTTTGAATGCAATGACTTACCATACTTTTGTGTCATGACTAGTCCTAACAGGGTTCTGAGGACGATTGCTGACAGATTAGCTTGTCCATATTATATATCGATATATCCGACTAGCTGTGCCCGCAACTTAGTGCGCGTGGATATCGGAACTTAAAAATGTTTTTTTTTAATTGTCAAAGTTTCACACAAACTTTCAGCCCCTATTTTATCCCCTTTGGGGTAGAATTGATCAAAATCCTTCCTTAGCGGATGTCTACGTCATAACATCTACCCTCATGCCTAATTTCAGCTTGATCCGTCCAGTGGTTTGAGCTGTGCGTTGATAGATCACTATATCAGTCAGTTATAATTGAGTTGTATAGTTATTGTTTACTAGCGACCCGCCCCGGCTTCGCACGGGTGCAATGCTGATACTAAATACACTACAGAAAAACTGTGAATGTTGTATATAAAAACATAGCGGCTCCAGCTTCGCACGGTTATAAAATATATAGCCTATGTGATTAAAATCGATCCAGTAGTTTTGATTTATTCATTACTGCCCGTGGCCCGCACGCGTTAAATTTGGAGTAAAACAATCCCCCTTTCCCTATACCATGAAGATTTCCTGCTATCTTTGGAATATCTAAATTCATACGCTACATTTTTACTTATTTACTTTTTACATTTATAACTATTTATTTTATTTTTACAACATATTACAGAATCACTACAAAGTCTAAAACAAAGTCGCTCTTGCCGCACCGGGCGGCCGGCCGGTATCGCCGCAAACGCTACGTCCCGCAATTTTTAAATCTGTAATATCTTCGAAAATATTCACTTAAATCATACGGTGTAAAGGGCCATAAAGATCTATATTAAATGAACAATGTATTCAAGGTATTTAATTGGTTAAGGATTAATTCTGTATTGGTTAAAATCGCTTCGAAAATTAGCCATTATTTGTCGTAAAAAGTAAATGACAAAAAAAGTTACTGTGGGTTATATATTCATAAGAGATAGACATATACTATCACGGACTTTAATGTAGACCTTTTCAATGTGTACAATACTTAGTACATTATTTTGATAAAACTCGTAGGGTTCAGCCTGCGTTTGCAATGTAAGCGGAAAAAATGTAATTATTTACGACATCACATTAGAAACCTCAAAAATAACAGTACTTCTTCACTATTTAATGGATGTTACGAGTATTATACATATAAACCTTCCTCTTAAAATCACTCTATCTATTAAAAACCGCATCAAAACCGTTGCGTAGTTTTAAAGATTTAAGCATACAAAGGGACATAGGGACAGAGAAAGCGACTTTGTTTTATATTATGTAGTGATAATTTAGATTATGAATGAATGAGCTGAGCGATGGGATCGTTGTCACATTCTAAATTAACGCAAGCGCTTACGCAGGCTAAAGTTCCTTCTCCATCAAAACCGCGTTACGATTTTTCAAAGTGAATACACATTGATGAATCTACCCGACTAGAGGTAGAAATATGGAGTATAAGCCGATGCAAAGGATCACAAGCTAACACAAAGTTAATAAAAAAACAAAGTTTCAAGTGCTGCAGTAAGACTTTGATGCTTTTATAATCTGTGCAATAAGCCTTGCGGTGGAGCACTTCCTCTCGAAATGGCACGATCTGTATAGGAAAGATAATGGTTTTGTAAATATTAAACAGTCAGCAAAGATATAGGTACAGAGATTGACTGATCATGTTCCCTTAGCACAGGTTTTCACTATTTTACTTTACAGCGTCTTTACAGTTTTTACAGCGTTTTTTGTATGAAAAAATGAACAGTGCCTCTGGTGTGCGAAGAAGGAACAAATTTTTTCCTTGAAAATTGTCAATTTGCAATTGTCAAAGTTCTAGTTTACTTTACGTCTCAAATACTGAAAACTTGTGCTAAGGGTACAGGGGACACTGGACGTTTCTGATCAAGGATGAGTTTGGTAAACTGACAGAAAGAAAGGAAATTATGTTTATTGGCACCAAAACTTACAACTAATCAAAGTTATATTAAGAGTTTTTTTTTTTTTTTAATAGCCTATTCTGTGTCCCACTGCTGGGCAAAGGCCTCCCCTTTCTTCTTCCAAACCTCTCTATTTTGGGCAATTTCTGGCCATGTCTGCCCTGCGAACATGATCAGATCGTCACACCACCTCCGCCGCGGTCGACCTCGACGGCGTTGTCCTCCCTCAGGCGTCCAGTGAGTAACGATCCTTGCCCACCTCTCGGGGTGCATACGTTCAACATGACCCGCCCACTCCCACTTCAGCTTGGCTGTTTTTGCTCCTACATCAGCTATTTTAGTAATGGAGCGCAGGGTGGTGTTTCTGATTCGATCTGTTCGTTTCGCACCTATTATGCTGCGCTCCATCGCCCGCTGGCAAATCTTGAGTTTGGACTTTTGTTGTTCGGTAAGTGACCAACTTTGTGCACCGTAAGTTAGGACGGGTAGGATGCACATGTCGATTAGTTTTCTTTTTAGGGTTTGTGGGAGACTTCCCTTCAAATGCACCTTAAGGGACCAGAAGGTCTTCCACGCATTTTGGATTTGTCTTTCGACTTCCTTGTCTTGGCGGTTTTTAAAAGACACTATCTGGCCCAAGTATGTGTACTCATCGACATATTGCAACGCGTACCCGTCTACCGTGACCCTACGTTTCGTGCTGTTAGTCATAATCTGAGTCTTAGACCTATTCATTGAAAGTCCAACCTCAAGACTGGCCGTGCTCAGATCTTGGAGCTTTTCTTGAAGTTCTGAGGATGATGTGGAGAAGATCACAATATCATCGGTAAAGCGGAGGTTCGTCAGCTGTAGGCCGCTAACATTTATGCCCCGTGACTGCCACGAATCGGGCAGCTTTTTAAAAACCTCCTGCAATGCGCTTGTGAACAACTTAGGTGGGAGTGGGTCGCCCTGCTTGACACCTTTTTCGATGTTGAAATTTGGTCCGGAAACATGTAGCTTAATGTTTGCAGAACTACTTTTATAAATTGTATCAATGAGGTCAATATAAGTATGCGGAATATTTTGGGCTTCCAAAGCATTTATAACAGAGAGATGGTGTATGCTGTCAAACGCTTTGGTATAATCCACAAAGGCCAGGTAGAGCGGTTTGTTGAACTCGTTATACTTTTCAATTACTTGGTTGATGGTATGAAGATGATCGGTTGTGGAGAAATGGGAACGAAATCCAGCCTGTTCTGGAGGTTGGTGAAAGTCTAGTGTTGGGGCAATACGGTTCTCAATTACTTTTATAAAAAGTTTATATAAGTGTGAAATAAGGCTTATGGGTCGGTAGTTTGAGATGTCGGCTTTGTCTCACGTTGATGTCAGTTATTTTATTTGTATATTAAGAGTAATATACAAATAAA
The DNA here is from genome assembly GCA_036375495.1 of Agrotis segetum. NCBI lineage: Eukaryota > Metazoa > Arthropoda > Insecta > Lepidoptera > Noctuidae > Agrotis > Agrotis segetum. The sequence continues at coordinate 70,684 of JAQSVV010000209.1, read as the reverse complement.
ATAACTGAAAGTAACGGGAAACGGAAAGAAAATAACGGGCGGAGACTTCCCGCACAGGGCACTCCTTTTGATGATTTTAGCACGATAATAAAGAAGATCTCTTACAGACATTCAAATACAATTAAGTCCACATTCGCGTAAACACACATAAATCAATGGTTATGACTTTGATAATTGTTATTTTCATGAATTTAAACGTTTCATTAACAAAATGCTAGAATGCCAATGCCAATGATGAAAGAGGCTTTGGTTCAGCAGTGGACGTCTTCCGGCTGATGATGATTAATAAAATGGGTCAAATCAAATCAAATCGTTTATTTCAACTAGGCCAATTACAGGCACTTATGAATTGTCAAAAAAAGTTATGGTGCTACAGTCCCAGTCACAAGACATAAAAACTGTGAAAGTACCGTAGGTGCTCATTCCAAAGCGTAGATCTCTATGGAGAAGAATGACTCTTTTTCAATCGCCAAAATTATTACATAAATTTTGTTACATCATTCATCATACGATGGTACATTATGTGTCATGATTAAAAATCAATTGTACAGACATAAATCTTTTATTTAAAACAGAACAAATAAAATGCAAAAAAATTTTAAGTTCTGACATAAGAACAGACAAAACATAGACAGATACGCAATGATAAATGAATATCAATTCTTCAAAATTTCAACTAACGTGCACATTTATGTCGGAAATTGTGTATCGCGTTCTCGTTACTTCAGCCAATTCTACCGTAATAACAAGATGATGTGACGAGTTTTGCGCTTCAAAAACGTATAATATATGTTGCTATGACTGTATATGAGATGTAACAGTGGGACAAAAATCGCCACTTCAGGAATGTTGCTAAAAAAATTGCGATAAAATACCTATTCTATTCCATTGCCCATGAACCGATCTTCCGGGTTAAGCCGCGCTTGCCGAGGTTGGTCTGTGGATGGGTGACCATCTGTCAAAGCGAGTTTCCTCCGTGCCTCGGGAAGCACGTAAAACCGTTGGTCCCGGCTGTCATTTGAAGATCTTTGACAGTCGTTACCGTTATTCAGAAGCTCTAAAGTCTGACAACCAGTCTTACCATGGAGTATCGTATTACCCAGTTACTGGGTTGTGGAGGTCCGATAGGCAGTCACTCCACGTAAAATACTTATATTCAGCTGCATCTGGTTCGACTGGAAGCCGACCCCAATATAGTTGGGAAAAGGCTAGGCAGGCAGGCAGATTCCATTGCCCATGAACAGAGTGGATAAATTGATAAAGAACAATTTGCAACATTACAAAAGAACATTGCTGTTTTTAACGTGGTATGATCATGAAATAACTTCTCCCACCAAGGGCAGGGCGGGAGGGACTGTCAGACTTGTACTGACTAAAATACACGGTGTCCTTCAAAAACCCTTTAGGTACGCCCTTTTCGCCTTTTTGCCCTTTACTAATCGTGGCCCCGCAAGGCCACGATTATCTAAACAGACAGTACCACGACGCCGGAGACCCGCAAGGTGTAAAGTCCCTCATCCACAACTCTACACCACTATTCTTGATTCTCTAAAGAATAGTCTTTCTCCATCTATAAATTACGCCGGTTTAACAATGGTTCGTAAGTCGTTTCGCGTTGAATTTTGCTCACCAACGCTTCTAATTAATATTGAAATCGATCAGTGACGCCAGCCCAATTAATTCCTAATTAAGAGGGCTTTCACACGGTTCGTTGATTTTGTGTGACTTTTGGAACCTGATTCTGGGTATGACATTGCCACAAATAAAAAAAGTACATATACTCGAGAAAGTTTGATTCTTTCTGCGTGGAGTGCTTTAAACACATTTTTAGATTTGTTTACATACATATGTAAAAACCTTGTCTCTGTAAAGGATGTTTCATAAAATTCTACTTTTTGTCATACTTTGGTACCGAATTACATAGAAGGTATAGTAGTAAAATAATATTTGAAAATGTCCTTGGTACATCTGAAAGATTATAATTGGACTGCATTAATCACTTTTTTATTTTTCATTCAGAAATAAACCAAAAATATTTTTTCAAAACAGGAAGAATTTGACATTTTTTCGTCCGAAATTATATTTTTTATCTATCAAGATTTACTGAATATTCAATCAAAAAGTATTGAATAACTAAGGTTACTATGTTAGCTTGCATTAAAAAAATAATTAGCTCATTTAAAAGTAAAATAATAGTATTAAACAATTATAATATGCAATGACAAAATTCAATATAAAACCAAGAACGGTTTCTTCTTTGATTTAGACGGCGCGGGGCGCCTTCTGAGGGAGGACGTATCGCTCGCAACCATTTTGACATTAGTTGCGTAATTATTAAAATTTAAAATACACGCCACCATTCATGACCTTTACACGCGGCGCCAGTGTCTTTGTCATGACATCAAATTCCATGTGAAAAATGTAGTACCTCGAATTTTCCGCAGGTCATGAGTGGTGGCCAGTAATTTTCCCAGTCGCCAAGAATACAGTTTAACCTACCTTTCTTGATACAAGCTAATATTTTGAATTAATTTGATTGAATTTTCCGACTATATTCGAATGTGGATATAATTGTAAAAAAAAAATAATGTAAATAATACAAAAAAAAAAAACAATTTAAATAATTCTGATACCTTTTTTCTGAATTGGTAATTATATGTAATTTCAGACTTGCTAACTTCCCAAACATTCCAGTTCGTTTGGATAATATAGCTCGCTGCGGGACTCACCATACCACCGGTCATGCCCCTGGTGGTATGGCTTTTTAATACGTGGTAAAATCATCAGATCAGCCCTTCCACCCAGGGAAGGACAGGAGGGACATACAAACTTGTAATGACTAAAATCTACGGTGTCCTTCAATAACCCATTGCGATCCGAGGCTATGGATACCCGATAAGACAATTCCGCGACGCCCGGCAGGATTTGGCTCTCTAACGTGCGCCCCGAAAATCCGTGAAAAATTGATCTGATCGTTTTGAGGTAGCGGTTTACCAGAGAAAAGTTTTGTTTTAAACTTTTTGTATTCGTTTTTGATGTCGGTACTTTTTTCAAAAAGTTTTTTTTTTCATCAATGTATTTTTATTAGGTTTGATCGAAGAGAGTTGAAGTCTTGTATCAGGTTCGGCATCCAGTCAATTGCGGTATTCCGTTTTGGCAGCTGCATTGTATTTTTTTTTTTTTTGGTGCAATCATCAAATGTGTCCTCCCGAGCGGGACGGGATTTATTACCAGACTCTAGTACTGACTAATATCCATGGTGATCCTTAAATAGCCCTTTACGTTCCAGGGCCACCGTTACCTGATAAGACAGTCCAGTGACCAAGGCATGCTCCTACTCTCAAATAGAAATCGCTTCTCGGCGTCGTACGTCACGCGGCTGTTCTCCCTTACGTGTTCCACCTCCTACTTCGCTAGCATGACTGCTTTGCATAAGGATTCGAGGTGACTACTTCCTATTCCGTCTTGCCCCGCAGATCGTGGCCTCGATCAATGCCGGGTGCTATTAAATTGACTCAAGTGCATCGAGTTGGGATTTGGCAAACCTGTACCACTTCATGTACCTAACTTTTTTGCAGCCAACTCAATAAGAGGACTAATATTGTGGGTCGATGTCAACGGCACCCCAAAAAGGTCAAGATAGCCTGTCATTTTTACGGTTACACCTCAGAAAGATAGAACCGAGTCGGATTGGCTCCTTTTTGCGGAAAAATTCACGTCTTAGCAGCATTGAAGCTCAAGCACTCAACCGGCCATGGCTCTTTTGCCTGATATTATTTTGTGAATTTTATTCATGAATAAATTCACAAAAAACAGATACTACTCAGGAACCCCGAAGACTTTCAACTTGAACTGCACAATCGCTTCCAGTGCCTAACCGAATGCGAAACTGTGGACGAGATTAATAATGGGTTGGTGGAAACTGTCCAAGCTGTGGGGTCCAAGTTTTTTAAGACCCCGCGCCGCAATAAGCCTCAAAAGCTCTCGAACGGAAAAATCCGGTTGATGCAGGACCGGACCGAGATGAGGCTGCAATCTTCAGCTGATATGTCGGAATATGGCAAACTCAATAGACGAATCTCTAAATGAATGCAACGTGACCTGCGCTCCTTTAGTGCGGCATGGATCAAAGAGGCAATCGAGCGGAACCGGGGCTCAAAAGTGTTCGCAAAGAATTCGTCTATTGGGCAGAGCCAAATGACAAAGCTGAAGATTAACGACGGCAGCATCATTTCGACTAAACCAGAGAACCTAAGGGAGCTTGAGAGGTTTTACGGACAGTTATATACATCAATACGACAACCCAGTGTCGGTACATCTTGAGACGCAAGAGCTAAACTGACTTGACACTACACTGAGGATATCCCAGACACCAGCCTGTACGAGATTAGAATGGCTCAACAGCTCAAGAATAACAAGTCGCCGGGTGAGGACGGAATCTCAACAGAACTTCTGAGAGCGGGTGGAAAACCGGTACTACTCTAGTCCTCCAGAAGTTATTTAATTCCGTCATACTCAAAGGTTCTACGCCAGAAGCATGGCACAGGAGTGTGGTTGTTCTTTTCTTCAAAAAAGGTGACAACACCTTGTTGAAGAACTACAGGCCAATCTCACTTCTGAGCCATGTATACAAGCTGTTCTGAAGAGTCATTACGAACCGTCTCGAACGCAGGTTTGATGACTTCCAGCCTCCCGAACAAGCCGGTTTCCGAAAAGGTTTTAGTACTATAAACCACATACACACGCTCTGCCAGATTATACAGAAGACAGAGGACTATAATCGGCCATTGTGTTTAGCGTTTGTGGACTATGAAAAAGCCTTCGATTCAATCGAAACCTGGGCAGTATTGCAGTCCCTCCAACGATGTCACGACTATAGGTATATCGAAGTGTCGAAGTGTTTGTATAGAAACGCCACCATGTCCATCCGATTTCAGCAGGCGTAGCATGGCGCCGTAGAAAGGGGTTTTGTCGACGGAAGAATAGACAAAATAACAGAACGTAGAAATATTTTTATCGTTTTAAGCATGGTAATGTGAAAAATATAGAAAATAAACGTCCTTTTCTTCAATAGTGTTCAAATGGTGTCACATTTGTGCAAAAAAAAACAGTCGATTTGTGTAGAAATAACGATGAAATAACGCCATGCTACGCGTGCAGGAAGAGAGCACGAAACCAATCCAATAAAAGGCGTGAGACAGGGAGACGTTATTTCTCCGAAACTGTTCACGAACGCGTTGGAGGACATTTTCAAGCTCTTGGAATGGAACGGATTCGGCATCAACATCAATGGTGAATACATCACTCACCTTCATTTTGCCGATGATATAGTCATCATCAACGGCGGATACAAGGGGGGGGTCATGGGGGTCATGACCCCCCCCTGGGCGACAGGCTGGGTCATAGGTGGCCACTGCAATTTTATCTAAGTTTATTATAAACCAACTTAAACAAATTATAAACGAAAGGGGCACATAATCAGAATAATGCAATTCTGTGCTGTTATTGGTTATACTACCTATTATAGCAGGGGTGGCCAACTTGATTAGACATAAGATCTAATGTTTATTAACGAAACCCTGTGCGATCTACCAATTACATACTTCTTGAAGTCTTAAAAACATGAAACAGCATAGTTCAGTACACAATCATGTAGTATTTTTTATTGACCAGTCTAAGAGTTTCTTTTCATATCACATGTGAGATTGTTTCCTTAAATTTACTTAAGTACTTTGGATTGGAAATTTGAGTTGGTGACTTTTAATCAACATAGGTACTCGTATAGGTACAGGGATTGGCCAAAAGGGAGAAATCTGAATCCATAAGAGATACGGAAAAACTTTCATAGGAACATTTTCTCTTTTTTGGTGTTCACAATTTACACGTTTTTATTTTTTCAGTCAAGTGTGAGTTTCACACAAAAATGAGTCATTTGGGCATTTTTTTTTTGTACCATTCGACTTTTCTACTTACTTTTCTTTCGGAAGTCGGTGGCAAAAAAACAATGAAATTTATAAAAATAACCACCGACTTCCGAAAGAAAAGTTTTGTAGGTTATTTTACCCTTTTTTGTGGTTGTTTTTGAAGGCGGTTTCATTTTTTTTTTTAGTTTTTATCGTTCATACAATTTATGTGAAACAATATTTTCTATTAGACCACCTTCCGTCGTCCCGATTTTTTCCATGAAACAAAGTCGAATGGCACTAAAAAAAATTGCCCAACGTCACTCATTTTTGTGGACCACTTACACTTGAACAAAAAAACAAAAACCCCAAAATTATCAACATCAAAAAATAGCATAAGCTTCCTAAGAAAGTTTTCCCGTATCTCTTATGGAAGCAGATTTCTCCCTTTTGACCAATTTCAAAGAAAAATCCTGTATAGGTCATATACAATTATTTATATGTTTTGCCTTGCCACGACGACTGGACTAAGTCGTGAACTCGTGATCGACCCGTTAGCCACCCCTTTATTTTCTTTTTTAGTGTGGTCAAATCTTCAAATGAGTCTCCCAGTCTCCCAGGGCAGGGCAGAAGGGACTGTCAGACTTGTACTGACTAAAATCCACGGTGTCCTTCAATAGCCCTTTACGTTCCAGGGTCACGGTATTCGGGATGTCTTTCTTTCAAATCTATCTGAACTAAACTACGGAGATAAGCTGTCTGCGACATGGTGACCCCCCCCTGATATGAAAGCTGGATCCGCCCTTGGTCATCATGGCAGAATCGTTGGAGCACCTCAATGCTATGCTCAGCGACCTCAGTATCGTTTCCCAACGGGATGGCCTTAAAATGAACATGGACAGGACGAAAGTCATGTCGAATGTCCATGTGGCACCCTTACCGGTTGTTGTTGGGAGCGATACTCTCGAAGTTGTAGACCATTATACTTACCTTGGACAGATTGTTCAGTTAGGTAGGTCCAACTTCGAGAAAGAGGTCGCCCGAAGAATCCAACTCGGATGGGCAGCGTTTGGGAAGCTACGTGATATTTTCTCATCGAGAATCCCACAGTGTCTCAAGACAAGGGTGTTTGACCAGTGTATGTTGCCAGTGATGATATATGGCTCCGAAACGTGGTCATTGACTGCTGGCCTTTTAGAGAGACTAAGAGTCACTCAACAAGCAATGGAAAGAGCTATGCTCGGAGTATCTTTGCGGGATAAAATCCGGAACATGGATATTCGGCAAAGAACCAGAGTCACCGACATAGCTCATAAAATTTGCAAGTTGAACTGGTAATGGGCAGGCCACAGCGCTCGTAGAACTGACAACCGATGGGGAAGAAAAGTTCTCGAGTGGCGACCACGGACCGGAAAACGCAGCGTAGGCAGGCCTCCCACCAGGTGGACCGACGACATATTGAGGGTCGAGGGCAGCCGATGGATGCAAGTGGCGAATTGTCGTTTGGCGTGGCGGTATACGGGGGAGGCCTATGTTCAGCCTATGATGATGATGATGATGAGATACTACTCAGAATAGAACATACAAAAAAATAAGTTAGCATTCCAATAAATCGTAAAAATAAGCGAAATTGAATGAAAAGTGAGAAATTACAGGAATGTGTCAAGTTTCATATAAAATAATGAAATCGAAAAAATAATGTTCTTTTTTCTCTTAAACCCTGTGTTATTTTACTAAAGGTGAAATGTTATCTATTAAATAACGAACATGTTCTATACCGTTTCAATAGAAATTAGGTAAAAAGCCTGAGTGACCAATTGTAGCATCGTAATTCGAGCATAAACGAATCTATGCACTGGTAGTCGCGATTGATCGAAGATGAACTCAGGTACTACTTGCTGTGCGAATGGAATAATGTGGAGTTGAACCACCTTTTCTACGCAATTTTGAGCAGTTACGTAACTTCGTTAGGAAGTAAAAGCTCAGTTTTGCGAGATAGAGATTATAATTTAGAGCTCACCGAAACATTCTGTTTCAAGAGTTAAATGATCTGAAACCCTGTTGTTTAGATCTTCTCTACACTCTAATAGATGTGTCCATATTAAAAAAATAACCCAGCTGTAACCCAGTATAAGAAGCACTGAAGCCCAGTCAAAACAGTTCAATAAATATTCTCCTTTGTAAATGTTTAACGAGTTGCACCGTCCGCTCACAGTTAACTGCAGGGGAACCAAGAATCTTCTCGAATATTTTTAATCTTCATAGTGTCGATTCGAAATTGTCTTGTCAATTCTATGGGAGCTTGTTGCTGGTCGCAATGGACTTTGTATGATCTGCGTAGTAGATTATCGTTCTCTTTACGCGGTTTAACGTCTTCTCTGGCCTTGCTCACTTTCTTCCTGGATCACGGCGTTTGGTGATATTACCCGTCTCTTAATTGACACTAGTTTCAAATATTTTGAACCACTGGTTGGAAATATTCGAGCATTAAACCGACCATTTCTGGTTATATCTCCTTATCTATGTCACCTTAATCACCCCAATGGCTGGTTTTGCGTCCATAATTATGTCTCTAGATGGCATAAATGACTGTTTTATGTAAAAGTCAAAGAAAAAGTTTGAAAAATTTTAAACACCAAATCGTAAATTCTAAATAATTTCAAAAATCTAATTAAAAAGTTATGAATTCCAATTAGTCACTAGAAACAAAATCAACACCTGAAAGATGTCATAACAAGATAATTTACTCGTATAATACGAGTAAATTATCTTGTTAAGAATGAAATTGAATAATCTCTATAATGCACACTTTGTAAATTACAAACATATCCAATTCGTGACACAATGTGCGGTTTAAAGTGTTATTTATTGAGTGGCACTTATTTTATTTTGATAGGTATATATTTATCATATTATCCATTCGTTTATGAAAATAAGTAGTGTCTAGAAGACCGGGATCTTACTTTGTTTATTCGAAACAAAAGTGGCAAAAGCTCATTATTGTTTGCTTTCTGGTATACGAGGCATAGCTGTTTCGTTAGTGTTTTGTTTTTATGCAGGGGGCATCACGATGTCAAATTGACAGGAATTGTGTTCTTTCAGTATGTCATAGCGCCCTTAATACAAAAAGATAATGGGAATTATTGAAGATAAGTTAATTATATGTAAATACAATGAGATAGGCAATTACTTCACAATAGGTAATGAATTAATTGATTATTAAAACATAGTTTATTTATTATCTTTTTTCTATTTTATATTTCATAATCTTAGTTTAGTAACTTAATACTCATACTATAAACTAGACATTTGATAATAAAGTCATGGTCGTTTCGATAAAAAAAAAAATAGAAAAAAATATTATGATCTACAAGTAGTTGATCGCGCGACTTACGAATTACCGTGACCCCGGAACGTAAAGAGTGAAGGAACCCGTGGATTTTAGTCAGTACGAGTCTGACAGTCCCTCCCGCTCTGTACCCTGGGTGGGAGGACTCATTTGATGATTTTACCAAGCTAATAAAGATCTATAAGTATTTGTTTCAGTTCGTATTTGTGTATGTGAGATTACATTTATGCAGTAAAAAAATAAATATTTATTCAGCAAAAAATCACGCTATCTTGTCTCGCCCCACAAACTTGCGGAATGTAATTATAATTTTATCAACGTCCACAAAAAAGTTGACAAAAAGTTTACGCGTATTACCGGGACTTCGTTCAGAAACTCGTCAGTAACAAACCAATTAACGCAAAAAAAAATGTACCTACTACCCTATAAAGTATTTGTCCCCGTATATTTCCGAACGGACTACAAAAACGAAGGGCGCGATCTTAGGGACTTGTAATTTGGCTTGAGGCCTTATTATTAGAGGCCTCAGAATTTGCTTTGTTAAACAAAACCTACTTGAGATCCCAATGGATTGATCTTCAGCATTCTTGAAAGCCTGAACTCACTTTACAAAGAAAGCTTTCAAAGTCAGTCAGGAAATAATTATGATCTTTGAATGTATCAAAAAATGATTGAACTTTTCGTTCCTTTTGAGAAGGGTTATTTTAAACATTTCTGTTAAAAAGTCGGCAGATGACAAAATAAGATATTTCATTCTTGTATTTTTCAATTTTTACTCTGATATTTAATGTATAACTAAAAATATTTCGAAAGGAAAAGTCCATACAAAAACATCACATTCATAACTTTATTTCTTCACTTTCTTTTTTTCTTTTTTATTTCTGTAAAAAACTAAAGAAACTACTGATATCGACTTTCTATTTCTTACTTCCCTGGCAGAGCAAACTTTTGTTTCCTATTGTATTTAACTCATTCCATTGTGCTCCTTGTAGTTGTAATCTGACCTAAGTTTCCACTAAGTAGCAACAACCGTGTAGGATTTTAACTCTGAAGTTCTTTTACAAAATAAAGTTAGGTAACAGTTTACTAGCTCGCTATTATGTTCTACTAGTTTGTGGTCCAAGTTAGCTTGTTGAGTATCGAACAACAAAATTCTGACTTTGATTCCATACCCAGGTAAACATTTACATGGAGGATAAAGATTATTTCTCTGAAACAGTTTGGAGCTGCAAATAATGTCTGGAAACAACTAAATTATTAAGTAGAGCTAACGATACACAAAAATATGTAATAAACTATGTAATATTGTAAATGTAATCAGTGTACTTGAACCGTGATTAAGATTTAGCCCAATTAGATTAACTGAGTTGCAAAATCACCAGAAATTTCAAAAATTCAACACTGTCTACGAAAAATTTTAATAAATTTTGTGGTTAGATTGTGGAAGTGTGAAGTCCATACTAGCATAATTATTACTTTTAAAATTTAAAATCTAAAATTATTCTTACGGAACAAATAACCACTTGATCATTAACAATCCATGAATTTCAATATTCAATACTTTTATTGCATTCCACAATGTGAACTTAGGTGGTGGGGAACATAAGGATATACACAAACATATATTAGTTTAGGAGCATTGTTGGCCGTTTCGGGCATAACAATTTACAAATTAGGGGGAGGGATATTATAAATATTTGTTTACAATTTTTAATCTACTCTTCGTTTTTTTTTTTGGGTATGTAGTCTTATAACTAATTGAATACAATATAACTTTTACTACTAATATATTGGATTAATATTAAATATCTGGCTGACCAAGCTTCGCTTGGTTTTTAAAATGTCTATATCTAGGGAACCGAGCTTTTCTCGAACCTGGGACCTTGATAAATCGATTCCTTGAGCCGAAAAACCCATAATCTGTAACTTTCATGAAAATCCTTGGAGCCGTTTCCGAGATCCTGATTATATATAAATAAATATACAAGAATTGCTCGTTTAAAGATATTAGATATAATCATATTTTTTATCTATTGTTACAGATGCTGCAACAGACAATACTGAAGTGGAAATTGGTGATATATATTTAACAAAATGTAAGTACAAATACATGAAACAGTTCAGCCACAATAATGTTTCGTTTTCAGTCAACCACGACCAGTAATTACGCAAATTAATGTGTGCTTCCAATTAACAAAGATTTAATTTTGCACTACGCGATATCATGTGGTTTTTCTGTTTATCGTAAATTGGTAAACGAAAATATATTTACGATGTTGTAACTTTATTTTATTTGAACTCTGCGTTAATATACAAACGTGGGAAAAAATGGATTACAGCTTCATTACGTTTTAATTAAGGGTAGGAACGTATTATGCAATATTGTAGCATTATAATGATTCATTGAAAACATAAGAATAGCCCTCAAAACGACAAGTTAGTTATAAACTGCAGCCTTACATGATCTTACACTATATACTGATTAGAGCCACGTAACCAAGCGATGCGACTCGCGTCCTGCGACAATAATTGTCATTCTCTAGCGCGTCACAGTCGCTCCGTAAGACGCGTTCTGTTGCGTAATTAGCGGTAGGTATTATTGAAACGAATTCCTTATCTTTACCTTTTAATTGTTTAGATTAATTTAATACAGTTTTATAAATAAATCTAAAAAGGCTTTAAAAACAAAATCCTACTTTATTATTTTCTCTATCGTGTCGATGATTCCCTTTATTGTGTAGAAAAACTGTACTCTATACTTTTTTCACTTTAACTCCATACGCCCGTGTCTGTCATGGCTACATTAACTTCAAATTAATCCAAATTAAAAAATGACAATGAATCTAATAATTTAACTAATTACTCACATTTTCCTTAATGCTACGAGTATCTCCGCAATTACTGTCGTAAAACGCGAGTCTCTTGGATTTGTGTTTGTGGCCGAGGGGACAGTTTTCATCATCAGCCTATTAATGTTCCCACTGCTGGGACACAGGCCTCCTCTCTGTGAGAGGGGGTGGGCCATTATCCACCACGCGGGCCCAGTGCGGATTGGTGGATGTCACATGTCTTCGAATTTTTGGTTCTAGGACATGCCGGTTTCCTCACGATGTTTTCCTACACCGTTTTGAGAGCAGTGGTGATGAAATAAATTACACAAAGTAATGCACCTGCCGGGATTCGAACCCACGACCTACAACTCGTAAGTCGGGGCCGATACCACTGGGCCACCACTGCTCTCTGGACAGTTTTACCACAACGTAAATTAAGCTCTGTGGTCTTTCTAAGTTGGTCACAATTTATTGTGGCTCTTTTGACAAGTGTCGTGGTTTTAAGGGAACACAATGAGTTGAGTGTGTATGTTAACCGTTGTAAATTGAATTTACCATTTCAACAAAACGATCATGTGAGGTTGAAGTTTCAGCAGAAAAATGTAGAAATAAAAATGCCTACTCATAAAAGATACAAGAAAACATTATTACCTAGGCAGTGGTATAATAATTTAGGTTCTCTCTGGTATAAGTAAATAGGTATCCAAAATATATTGTAGAGTTCTTGAAAAGCATTAAAACAATATCAGAACAAGGAAATAAACAGCATTTATTGGTACCTACATTTACACTTCCAACAACAAGTCTTACTCATTATAACAGGCTGCATGTAAATACCACATTAACAGAAAATCCCGTAAATTTTCGGGATATTAAACTTTAACTGTCTGACCACAAAAACTTATAAAGGTATGTTGAAAACTAGTTTAAAAAAAAAAAAACAGATTATGAGGAAATATGGATATGTTGAAATAAGGTCCGTTTTGCAGACACACTTTTTTTAGACAAGTGTTCAATAAATGTTTAAGTTTTTGTAGTTAGGCTGTAATTGTTCGTATAACCGTCCATCGTCGGTATTTTCCGTTAGAGTAGCCCCGGTATAAGAAAATGTTCACTAATTTAATGAAATACAAATGCCTTTTCCCTAGGAACATAACTTTCTAAAGCAAAAACTCCCATCTTACAAAGTATCTTCATTGTTAAGCCCACACAGGACTCATTAGTTGAATAAATTAGCATAAAATTCAATTATCTCACTACTTAGTGCAAAATCGCTTAAGAAACTCGCGGCCGCATCCCTGAAGCTTAGTACTTGAAAACAAACAAAAACTACTCACTTAAAAGTACTTGCAAAAGTAGGTACTATTTCATTTAGTGATTAAAATATTTATTACACCTAGTACTCTGAATGACTTAAAGTTTGCGTTTTTGGTAAATAAACGGTTGCATAGCTAGCTAAGTTTTGCAAACGTTTTATTTACAAAATTTATATTTAAATTCTTGAATGTAATCAGATTTTTTGTTTCTCTTCAGAAAAAATTGTCACACTTACTACGTTATTAGTTTTCTCGCCCATCTAAAAGTTTGATTAAATGAGTAGTTAAACCAAGTAAAATACAATAAAATTTCACTTAACAATATTGAAATTAAATTCGTGCCAATAATTTGTCAATTCGTCTCCTAAATAAAAAAAAAAGAAGAAGCAACCTGTTACATACAATTCGATACTTAAACATCGCGCAATAACGAGACCTACATAAAACCTAAACCAACTAAACACACATCTATAAAACCAAACTTTCCTCACATCAGTTTTACTTTTCCAATCGTCAATTTAAACCATTTAGGCCACTTATTCACAAGGAAAACACGTTATCTTGTCGCAACGATGTCCTAAAACCAATAAACGGGGTAGTAAACAATAAAAGCCATGTCCCTATCCCATAAAAATGTTGTTTTCAACTTTTATGGTCATAACGACATGATGTGTCGTTGTATCTCTTTGTTTTTACTCTTTCAACCTTCTTTTATGACGGATCAAAGTACTATTGTAGGTGCAAGTAGCTATCTTGTTCATGTTATTTTTCCCTTATGAGGTAGTTATAAAAATAACGCTCTTAGTACTCTAATAAGAAGTTCCGTTTTAATTGTCTATGACAACATTTTGATCTATAGTTGCATTTTGGAACGTTAATGTACAAGTATTTATCCCTCATTTTTAATAAATACAAAATTGAATTACTATTACATGGAAAATGAATACATTTTGAAATCTAAGTTTTTGGTAGCGTTAACGTCTATCCTTTTGTTTGTTCTTCACTATAAAATTTTAACATAAAATGTCTCGAAATTCACCTTTCCTAACTGACAAAGTAATCAAGTATCACTAACTTCCATGGCATGAAAACTAGAGGTATCCACATTGGGCACCCGCTAGAATCTAAAGGCATAATAAGCACCTAAGCTAACGGGACCGGAGGTATTCCACATACGGCACCTTTCAATTTTTTCAGTTACCATATGTAGAATATTTTATGATCTACCATTTTATTAGTGCACCTACGGATTAATTAAGACACAAAGTTCCACATATACCGAAGGTGAGACCTAACAGAGTAATTATTGAAAATTCATGCCTTGAAAAAGATGCTGAGGACAAAATATATCATCACGGACTTGACCTGTTGCGTAAATTCATCATCATCCTATAATAATATGCCGTGACACAGAACTGCCTATTAGAAGATATAATCTATCACCGGTTTTATATTTTCATATTATGGCTTTTTTAGGCCTTCTTTCTTTCGTCGTTTTGAGAGAGTAGCGGCCTAATTCACGATTATCGTGAATTGGGGTCGTTTACAACTGGACTAAAATTTCTAGGTGTATTAAATCATTTATATTCACAAAACTATTTGCGTACTCGGGTCAAATGTCAAGGTTTTTGGTCTGTCCTACAAAATGTACCTGTCAAAATAGGGTGTTTTATATTGAAATTAATGATACCGGGTGGGCACTGTGTTAGCGTGTACGTACCGAACCCTTTTCCCTTCTAGACGATTTTTACGACTTACGTAAAGTGCGTGAAATGTGTTTTCTTTTAGGTATTACTTTACCGTATGGAGGGACTTTCGCTAGGAGCTGCAAATCTTACAAGAAGTTACAGCATCCCGAAATGGAAAAAAGACATCAATCTTGAGAGCGACTTTGTATCTTACTTAAAGCCACATATAATATAATAATATAATATGCCACAACTATCGCGGGCAGCCGATGGATGCAAGTGGCGAATTGTCGTTCGGCGTGGCGGTCTAAGGGGGAGGCCTATGTTCAGCAGTGGACGTCCTCCGGCTGTTGATGATGATGATGATGATGATGATGATGATGCCACAACTATCACACAACGCCGTTTAGTCCCAAGCTAAGCAGAGCTTGTGTTATGGGTACTAGACAACTGATAAACATACTTATATATTTCTAAATACATACATATTATAGATAAATTACACCCAGACACAGAACAAATGATCGTGCTCATCACACAAACATTTGTCCTGGGTGGGAATCGAACCCACGACCTCCGGCAAAGCAGTTAGGGTCACTAACCACTAGACCAACAGGCCAGTCCTCCTCCAGTAATATACTTCCACCATATTGCAATAACTAGAAATTGCTGACTTTGAACGTTTTCTGTTGGAGCTATATCCCAGGCAAGTGCCAATCGTGTCTTTTCCAATTCACATTATGCACTTTCTATTGTTTACTCTTGGACGACACTGACGCCCGTGGTCATGGAAAACATTGAGGTGAAACCTGGACTTATGTAACAATAATGTATGTATGAGTTCAAAGCCATGTTAGAAACCTGTGGTGTTCCTTGATGCTATTTAATTAACTTTGACACTAGAGGGTGACCACATCCTCACACGAAAAGAAAAACATCTTCTGCAAGTTTGTATAGCTACGTATGTAAGAGTTTTCCACTCGAACATAGGTATACGAATTAAAAATTAGTGAAAATACGATTGACAATTTTACTGTCCAATCCTATGTTCAGTTTGACCAAAAGCACCTTGCACCCTGTTGTTCCAGAAGTTCTATTCTATTCAGCATTTGTCAGTGCAAATATAAAAATTTTATTAACGAAATATTCAAACTTTTCAAGAACCTCCGAAAGGCCATTATCTGACCTCTTTGGATCACAGACTTCGGAATGGTTTGCTTTCATTTATCATTCATTAGACCTCGTTATCTCCGAGTTTTTCTTATTTAAATTAGATGTTTTTTTTTGTCGATTTCTTTTGCTACAGGAACCTTTTTAATGTCAACGGAGTGGCCTTGAGAATACAAGTTAAAGATAAGGTTTACATAGGACAACGTTTGTTTGGTTAAATGCGCAATGATGACTTTGACCCTAAATAGTGTTCTTTGTCCTTTTTTTATTTAAATAGGATTACAAAGCAAATGTTATATGAGAGGCATAGTGTATTGCCAACAGATAAATAAAGACAGAATAAACCTAAGAAATATTGACATCTACCATAGAAACCCAGGGCATGCCGACGGCGAGTAATGGGCGTCTCGCTGTCCGATCATAATTATGTCCAATAGATTATTTCGAAAAATAATAATTTCAATAATAACTGTGGTTGTATATCTCAAAATAATTATCTGTTAATTAAATTCATGTTCAACGTAATTAGCAGTATCTTTATTCTCGGAAATTATTTAATGAAATACTTATGAAATCATTTGCACGGAGTACTGTTAAATGCCAATTCCAAATAGTTACTGGATACTTAAAATACCAGGAAGTAATACTTTGTATTTAGTCATTTATGATTGTAAAATGTAAACCAACACCAAATTTATTGTAGTATAGTTCAATTGAAATTCTGCGTACATTTTATGCCCAAACATGAAAATCAAAACCTGCACTCAAAAGCTATTGAAATTTAACACATCAAACCAATTCTATTGTACCGAACTGAATATCAAAATATTGAATATCGGAATATTGAAATCGTGGAACATTTTCGATAATTATTCCGGTTCGTATTGGAATCACGTTTATCAATGCAGTGTCCGAATTTACCGTAAAATGCATTGGTGGGCGTATCATAGTTCATGGTCTGACGAATCACAAAGAGCCAACGTGTAATTTATTGAAAGAATGTTTTAATTAACGAAATGGTATTCAAAATATGAAACTACCAATTCTTGATCTGAAATGGTTGCTAATAATAGCCTCACAGCTCCACTGAACAAATCAACCAGGCCATTACAAGCACTCTTGAATTGTCCAAAGATAAAAAAAAAATATGGTGGGTCACAAATCATAATAACTGTGAAAGTACTGTAGATGACCATTCCAAACCGTAGATCTATGTAGTGAAAAACGGGCAAGAAACTACATTCTCCGGCCACTCTTGTAAATCGCCAAAACTATTACTAAACTTTTATTAGATCATTTATCTTGAGATGGTACGAGTATTTAAATACAAAAAAGACAATTATGATAAAATTACCTAATAATTATAATAAACCATGGCAGCTAACGGGCACTGCCAGTTGGGGCTGGTCATCTTGACAGACTTGTCATCAGCACGATTCAGCTAACAAGGAACTAAATGATCCGACATACACGCCACCATGAGCGAGATATTGAGTGAGCATTACAAACTCTCAACCGCCCGTTAAAGAGGAAATCTGTCTCAAATGTTCAAAGGTCATATAATAGTACCATTACTGAATACTAGATGAGGATCGAACGCTTCACACATAGTCCACGTACTAAGTTACTAAACTCGTGTAAACGTCTTATGAAGTTTACATCTCGGGCACTTGTCCACCTTCACGAAGTTTGTGATAATTGTGTCAGATAACTGTCTTGTAGGTCTTGGATGGGTCAGTTGACACTTCATGTAAATCGGAACATTGCTTCTATTAATATATTCTGAAGGCAGTTGAGAAGCTGTTTAAAGTTGAACAAGAACAGGGTAATATTGATGGAGGTTATTTTGGTGGCTGGTTTTGAAAACAACATTATTTATTATTAGTTTCTAGTTTTTCTATATCTGGTAGTGACACGATAATCAGCTTAGGTCTACGGAGAGTTTAATTTAAAACTGTCTGTAGTGCGGCTATAATGGGTACTGAAAAATGGCGATTTCTTCAAAACATTTTCTTTCGTAGTTTCAAGACACTTGAAAGCAGCAGAGCCTTACTTTTTGTGTAAATCCTTACATGTACATTTTAACGAATAGCCGAAATTAAACAACCCCTAATCTTAAAATACTTTTAGGTCACCTGAATAAGAATATCTAAAGTTAGCCTTTTCTGAGATCCTGATTATAAATATAATTTGATAAATTATATTCTATTCAGTAAATTTTAGTCCGGTCAATTTAGACATTCGAAGTTACATAAAGTCCCAGCAAGCTGAATTTCTGTGAAGTTGTTCAAAACATAATATAAACAATGCTAAAAGTTCCCCATCATTCCCCTGTAAGGAAAAAATGCAAGGGTAAAAAAAATGAGTTTTTCGCGATTTTCAGCAAAACGGTAAGCATAAAAGTACCTCAGACAAAAATTGTAGATCATAAAATTATCTATAAAAATGTATCAATATTTTTTTTCGAGCACGTTTTTTTCTGAGATATAACGATTCAAAAAGTTATAAAAGTTGTTATCGTCATAATATGCACGCTAATGAGGAATGTACTCGAGCGCGTTTTTTTAACGTTATTTCCGCAAGTGCCTATCCACGGGTCATTGTATCCTGTTTAATGTAAAACTATTGCAAAATAACGGCTTCAAAGATTGGGAAAGATAAAAGCGATGTAAATGAAAGAAAAAGTGTTGAAGTTTATTCGTCTTATTCGTAAGTTTCAAATTCTTGCCTTCTCCTGATTCTCGCGTCGGATGCAAGTAAATGCGTCAATAGCGATGTATCGCATGATACCGTCGGAGTCAAACGAATCCTCCATTGTTTGTGATTCAATATTAGAGCACGACCGGCCTTGACAATTTGTGCATGCCAAAGGATCCAAGACTCACTTTTTTGCAACCACATTTAGCACTATTAAATAGTGTTCAGAAGTTTTTCCGCGCAGGTGGAAGTAAAGTTCTGGCTCTAAGACATTTTGACCAACTTCCAACCCCAGTCTGTAGGGTCTAGCTGACAGCCACACTTGAACTTGGTAATAGCAGAGCCTATACTTGTTGGTGAGCAGCAACTGAGGTAAGGACACTACCTCATCGGTGGCGTGGAAACGTGTGCATATTATGACGACAACAACGTTTATAACTTTTTGAATCGTTATATTTCAGAAACGGTACCTCGTAAGAAAAAAAGTATTGATACATTTTTATAGATATTTTATGATCTACAATTTTTGTCCGAGGTACTTAATGATAATAAGACCATTTTGCTGAAAATCGCGAAAAACTCATTTTTTTTACCTTTGACCTTGAATATTTTTTTTCCTTACAGGGTCTGATGGGGAACTTCTAGACATTGTTTAAATTATGTTTTGAACAACTTCACAGAAATTCAGCTTGCTGGGACTTGTAACTTCA
Source organism: Agrotis segetum (assembly GCA_036375495.1). Lineage (NCBI taxonomy): Eukaryota > Metazoa > Arthropoda > Insecta > Lepidoptera > Noctuidae > Agrotis > Agrotis segetum. The sequence continues at coordinate 51,020 of JAQSVV010000209.1, read as the reverse complement.
CCCTCATTTTTAGGGTTCCGTAGTCACAAGGAACCCTATTTTCGCCATGTCCGTCCGTCCGTCCGTCCGTCCGTCCGTCTGTCCGCAGTTTAGCTCAGAGACGCACAGTACTAGAGAGCTGTAATTTGGTGTGAATATACGGATTCGTTGTGCCGAAAAAGTGGTTAAATAAAATCTCGTAAAATATTTTTTTTTAGGGTACCTCCTGTACTTACACGTAAAGTGAGGATTTTTTTTTCTCGCGTACCCCTTAGTGTGGGGTATCATTAAATAGGCCTTTAAAAAATTGATAGTTTCCATAAAAATGTTTTGAAAAAAAAAATCGTTTGTGAATATTTTTAAAGTGCAAAATTTTGCTCGATTCGAGTGTCCCCCCCCTCTACCAGCTAAACGGTTATGTTTGGGGGTGTGAAAAAATTCACAATAGTAGTATATATAACGAAGTTTAAAAGAAAATTATCATGACTAAGTAGGCTTTACAACTTTACGAGTAATAGTCGACCAACTTTAAAATGTACTTGGGTAATATGTTTTCTTAAACAAAATGTATCGGAAAAACATTAATCAACTGCAAATGTAAGTTTGTCAACTTTATTTTTACAGCTTTAATAGGTATTTTTTACGGTATGTTTTTTTGGGGATAGTATTTTTTATCGTCAACTATTTAACTAACTTCAAAAAAAGGAGGTTCTAAATTCGTCGTAAGCTTTTTTCTTATGTTTTTCCCTGATTTCTCAAAGTATGGACCGATTTTGAAAATTCTTCTTTTTAAAATCAGGTTTTAAATCAGTAAAAAGTATATTTGATACGCGTAAATTATATTCCATTCAATACTAACAGACATTTAAAACACAAGCTGAACATATATTCTAACCCGTATACACCTGTTTATGATCATCGAGTCATAAAGGGAAATCGTCCCCCGGTTTTAGAGCCCATTTTATTTGCACACAAACGGAAAACTGGTTACAGATACGTTTAATGTAAAGTTCGTGACACGTATTGTTTTGTTTCGGGGAACACGCAATTACGAGCTCACAATAAAAACATGTTTGGCCAGCGATTTTTTGGTTAACAATGTGATATTTAACGACATACAGATAGGAGCTAATATAAATTTGATTTTACGCTTGAAATATTTTAGGAAAGCTTGTTTTTTTTTTTAAAAGCCGTTTGGAGGACACTGTGGATTTTAGTCAGCACAAGTCTGACAGTCCTTCCCCTCATCATCATCAGCCTATAATGTTCCCACTGCTGGGACACAGGCCTCCTCTCTGGAAGAGGGAGTGGGCCATAATTCACCACGCGGGCCCAGTGCGGGTTCGCAGATGTCACATGTCTTCGAATTTTTGGTTCTAGGACATGCCGGTTTCCTCACGATGTTTTCCTTCACCGTTTTGAGAGCAGTGGTGATGAAATAAATTACACAAAGTAATGCGCCTGGCGGGGTTCGAACCCACGACCTACAACTCGTAAGTCGGGACCGATACCACTGGGCCACCACTGCTCTCGTCTCTGTCCTTCCCCTGCTGCCTTTTTTATCGTGGTAGAATCATCAAATGAGTCCTCCTACCCAGGGCAGGGTGGGAGGGACTGTCAATATAAGTCAGTGACCAGTCAGTACAAGTCTGACAGTCCTTCCCCTCCTGCCCTAGGATCCAGGTCATTTAGATGATTAAGAAAAAAAACAGGAGATTACGGTGTACCCACTTCACTATCTTTCCTAACTTTTCATCCAATTTTGAGGCAGCCTAATCTCTTCAAGATCGTATTATTATAATGGGAGCACTAAAACTTTTAATTTTTCTATCTTTTTATGTTATTTTTCTCCCTCGACAAGTAATTCAACTTCTCTACAAAAACTTAATCTTCATTTTACTTTAATCTCTAGCTGATCATAATACCTAGCGACTGTAATGTTTAATTTTGTGTTTAAGTATACCTGCACTAGTTTCTCATTACACTTTACGAGAAAATTCCAAAAGAATTATGTTGATGTATGAAATATGACGTCATTATTCACTGTCTTGTAACTGATGCAGACTGGCCGTTGGGAAGCCAGAGTAATCACATTAGTCTGTTCTAATAATGATTAACGTCTTGCAAGAGAACACGGATCTTGGTTCTCATCATATTACGAGACTTAGACGGATCGGAGGCCTAGAATACTTACCTATGATTAAAGTATTGAATGTAGGTACAAATCATATATCATAATCATTTAACCTCATTATTTTAGGATAGATTGTAAACAAAGATATTTTTAAAGAAACGAAAAATTCTGTTGCGAGCAGGATTTGATCCTGCGTCTTCTGGACAGGTACTCCAGACGCCTTAACCACTAGGCCCTCGCAACCACTACTGACAAAGCTGAATTTTACGTTCCCTTGTTTTTTCGAACGGTGTTTACACAGATTGTGGACAAGACAGGTTTGTCTACGAAAGAAACTACAAAGAGTAGGGTAATCAAAGTAAGCTAATCAAAAATCAATAAGCAGTTCTAAGTAACTAAAATAACAATTTCCTAAACCAAGCCACTTAGCCTTATTGGTAACCATAGCTTCATCACCAGAGAACATCAAACGCCCACATAAATTACAATCTTAAGTCACTTTTCAATAAAGTAACGATATTTTCTCTACCAACATTATTGGACAGCCATCAATTCCAATTTCCATAATAATAATTTTCGCTCAATTTTCCTTTTCCCTTGCATCATTAGTGAGATTCACGTTATTACCACAAAACAGATAGAAATACTACTTTATAAACATATTACTATAATGGTTATTTGCTCTTGTTTATTGATTATTTCGTGTGGATTAAATTACTAGCTGTTTCTCGCGGCCACCCGACGCTGTCCTGCTCTTTTATTATAAATTACCTATAGGTATAGCTTATCGATAATTGACCTATCCAACACAAAAAAAATCTCAATTCGAAAAAGTAGTTCCTGAGATTCACATTCTGTCACACTGTGTGAAATATTTCCTTTTTATGTAAATTGATATTTGTATGAGAAACAATGTTCTATCTATCTGTATTATGTCTAGTTGCAAAGTCAGTTGAAGTGCATTTTACTGCAACAAAACTATTATTAACTCAATACTCCTGTTAACGTTACTGGGATTTCAAAATTGGCATGTTATCGGGAATATTCGTAGCAGATATCAAGTTTTAACAAGGGCTATCTGCCAAAGCAATACGATAGTTCGTAACTGGATATTGAACAAATAGTTAACATATAAAGCCGTAAAATCGGAACAGTGTTTATTAAATTAATTAAAAGTTGGTGTAATCCCAGTTTAATGAAGTGATCTTTGAGGTGGTGTGGTAATGAATGATATTTAGTCATTCTGGGTTCAACCTGGCTTTAGCAATATGAGGAACAGGGTTATAAATTCCTCGAGCGATGTCATCAAAATGAGTCGTAGCTCATGTCGGAGCGGAAAAGTCGGCTTTGTTTCTGTAATTAATTATGGTTTTAGAAAACGGGTATTTTTTAAAGGGTTTCTAGTTTACCTTTTTCAGTTCCAATTTTTAACCCAAACTGAAATACGTAATCCGTAGTAAATGATAAATGATGATAAATGATATTTATTCAGTAAATTGGTTTTGGCAAACTCTTTTACACGTCAAAAGACACTATTTTAAACTTGATGAGGCCAGTGTTTCGTACCTGACTACTCTGAGAAGAAACATCCGAAACAAACTCAGAGGTCACAGTCTCTTTTAAAGTCCAGACAATTTTTATTAATCAAATGTATGAGAACTATGCAGGTGTCTGAGGTGGTCTTTTGAAGAAAGAACCACACAGATTTGAGTGGACCTGTCCAGTCAGTGCAAGCATGTGTCAGTTACCGTGTAGCTCAACTCAAAACACAAGGAGCTCAACGAAACGACGAACAATAACAAAGAAAGGACATTTGGGTAGGTCGCATAAATAGCTCAAACTGTCAGACAATAAAATTAATCGCAGGAAAATAATAATAAATAAGGCGAATAAAATGTAACCCACATAATTATGTTCTCATATTCACAAGCTAAACACAAATAAAAAAAAAATAACACAAATAAAAAATAAACACAAAAAAAACACAAATAAAAAAATAAACAGACAAAATTAAAACTACAGAGTAATTCATGTCAACAAAATAAGCAAAATAAAAAAAATACCAAAAAACGTCAAAATATGTAAAAATATAAATAAATTACAAAGTAATCATGTCAAGAGAAAAAAAAAAGAAGTAAAAATAAAATGTCAGCGTGTATATAAAGCAAAACATGTCAAAATAAGTAAATAATTAAAAAAAAAAAAGTACCGGTAATAACACAGCAAATGCTCATAACATAAAAACTACTGAAACAAACTGAAAGATTTTTTATGGGACCAAATGATAGATTTCAACAACAAAAAAAATAATCATCAAAATCGGTTTATCCAGTCGTAAATCATAATGTAACAAACATAAAAAAGTATTTAAATAGAGAACCTCCTCGTTTTTAAGTTGGTTGAAAACACTTCAGTGTGTAATCGTGTGTAAGTCAGCAATGTTTTACCATTTGAAACGTTCGCCTTCAGGCAAACACCATTATAAGAGTTTAATAATAAACTGCACGGTAGAACATGTAAAAAGGCATTGTCATTACATTCCCATCACACTCGTTGCCTAGCCAAAATTATTCTCTTATAATGACTGGCGAATCCCAACAATAAATTTTTCCTGCCATTTTTTATTTTTTTCCGCAATTTTGTGCTAACGGCAGCAAAACAAAGGCTTATCAAAATGTTTAATTCGAGTACGATTGAATTTAACTTGTGCACATAACCAGACTGATGCATTTCTTCGTTTTATCAAGCACGAATTCTAAGGTCCTGTGTGCACAGCTAAGGAGTGGAATTCCCTGATAGGGTATATATATGTTTCCTGATGGTTTTAACCTTGAGGTATTCAAGTCAAGACTGAACAAGTGAAGTACTTTTAAGCAAGCGTGCTTCACCGTCACAACATCTTTGCTAACATCAGTACCCATACCATGAGTTGTCATTACGATACCCGATCATCGATATCGACCGCGTTTGGCGCTCTCTTTGGCCCGATCCAAGGTTGTATGAACTCTCAACCAATGAGAGCGCCAAACGCGGTCGATGTGTATGATCGAGTATCGTAACGACAACTCATGGTATGTGTGTACAGGCCAAAATACAGGGTGTAAGGGACATCGACGCACAAACGGATACCATGGGTCCAGAACATGATTTTGGACCCCCCCCCCCGTGTTGGAATTTTTTGTGTCTTTTCCTAATTTTTAACCGAGTTCCAAAAGGAGGAGGTTCTCAATTCGGATGTTTGTATTTTTTAATACTTTTTTTTTTTCTTTATAAGAAGCCGGGCATTAGGTACTACAGGTACTGCGATATTGGACACAGTATTTAGGTATACGATGACCTTTCGTTTGAACATTTATAAACAGCTGAGAAGACACTATTTCTAGTTTTATTTACATTGGTACTTTTAGTGAAAGTAGTGAATTAATTACTTACTTTTTTTTTAAATCTCATTGGGTTAGGTAAGAATAACGATTATGAACAGTCTAAAGTAAAAAAAAACTCTAACAAAAATGAAAAAATTAAGAAAAGACTGACGAAAAATTCCAACACTGGGGGGTCTACAATCCATGTCCTGGACCCGTGGAATCCGTTTGTGCGTCGATATCCCTCACACCCTGTATACTCGTCATTCGTGAATCTAAAAAAAAAAAATTAGTTAGTATTCATAAAAATACTGTTTTCACGACGAAGATAACTTTTTTCTTTATTTGAGACGGGTTTGCTCTTGGCTCTAGTCTAGATCAGAGGTGACACAGACAAATGGAGTGAGTTTAACCAAAAGAAACCTGTTCACTCAAACTTTGAAAAGATTCAGCATTCGTTCGAAAACGTAGACGCAGACAATGAGTTTTTTTTTTTTTTTTGTTTGACGTTCGTATTATAAAACATATTTGGAAGCGCTTAGTGTGAATTCGTGGAATAAAAAAATGGTAATTGAATTGCATTTAGATGCCCGTAGGTCCCTCCTAGCTGGTGGGCTGAGGTCGTAAAGAATTTAAAGAAAAAGTTTGTTTCCCCTAAAATGCCACACCGCAATGTCAATTTTGACATTATTATGACAGCAGTCAAATTTTAATGAAACACATCGCATAATCGAACTACACGTTCTATTCCAAAATTAAAAATAACGTTACAAAACCTAATACACACCGTATTTAAATATATTTTTTTTCGAATTATATGAATTACTTCGCTTGGGAAAAAAAAACCGAATATGAAATTCAGCTCAAAATATGAGAGATTTCTCCTAATTTAATACAAGTAAACATCTGTACACCACAGTAGTCAACGTCATCGACGGACTTGTAAGCAATCTAGGAAACCTTTTGAGCGTCAGAAACGTAGACATACACGATAACGCACGAATGGTCTTAGCTCAAGCAGATTATTATGTCTATCTATGCATGCGACACTGGCTGCCTTCACACTTCCTGCGATGTATGATAGTGGTTAATGATCTTGGAGTAAACTAGTTGATTGCTGTATACGACGTTCTGGCTAAGGGTAGACACATCTCAACAGTGAAAGAATCGCATACGTTTTACAAAGTATGATAATTGACATCTATATTTCAAGCAGAAGATTTATTTTTGTTTTGTTGAAAACACTTATTTTAGGAACTGGTTCTATAATCTATATTTATCGGAGAAGGCTATAAAACATCTTGGAACAACCAACAAAAACCAAGCAGCAGAGGTGAAATCACGAGAAATATAATTAATAAAGAATCATTGAAAAAAAAGTACGTGTAGTTCTCGGGGACTGCCGCGGTAAAGCTACTGCATAGCATTTTTTATCAACTTATGTATTTTTTTTTGGCTATTGTCAGCCACGTCAATCAAGTGAAACGTCGAGAAAAACAAACACCGAGTCGAAGTCTGTCAAACTGAAACGATGTTAGACGATGCGGAGTGTTAGGTTTATTTTCGTTACGGAATTTCTTGATTCGGCCGGCAATAAAAGCTATGCAATAGCTTAAAAACTTATGTACAAATATTTATGTACAATATTTAATGTATTACTATAACGTGCATCAAATTACCATAAAACACTTTTACCTTCTTGATTGCATTTGCACATTATGACATAATAAAATGTTTATTACAGGTGAAATTCTTGATTCCGTTTTCAATCCATAAAAAATACACGATGTTTTGTATTGGTTTAGTTTTTTTTTTATTTTGTTTTTGCTATTTTTAATTCATAATTAATAATTACTCCTTTTAGTTTAAATATTCAACCCAAATTCTTGTCAAATACATCATTTCCTTACAAGTGCACTAGAATTTGTAATCCGTGGCACCGGTATTAACATCGCTCATGTACACATGCTAATAAAATTCCCTATCTCAAAAACTGCTGAACAGATTTTAATGAAACTTGCAGTATTCCCTAAGGTAAACGATCCCTAGTACAACAAAAAAAGAATTTTGAAAATCGGTCCGCAATTGGCGAATCGGTCCGTAATCGCGTAACAAACACGCAAAAAGTAATGTCATCCAAGTAGCCGAAATCAATAAAAATGCTCACAAAATAAAAAGTACTGAACCAAATTGGATGAAATTTTTATGGGACCACACTGCAAGTATACTGCATCGAATGACTCTAATCGGACTAGAAACCTCGGAGTAATCGATGTACATACATAAAAAAAAAACATACCGACCGAATTGAGAACCTCCTCCTTTTTTTGAAGTCGGTTTGAAAAAGTAGTTTCAGTATCAAACATCTAGTAATTAAAACCAGATGTTTAATAACAGGACTCACAGTGTAGACAGCCTGACATACCGACACTGAAGCGTGTTCAGTGTTCAATATTGTGGTTCGGACGTGTAATACGATATCATCAAATACCTGAATAAACCCGGCCTATAGCTTATCGAGATACAATAATTACCTTCCCCATTGGATACAATGTTAAACCATGAATTTACTAACTTAACAATACGCCTATAAATTCAATCGGTCGTATCACAAAAAGTTGAATTAAACTTCTATTGAACACTTGCCTACAAAAAGTGTAACTGCAAAACGACCCTTATATCAACGACAAAGCCGTTTTAACGATGACAGTTTTTTAGACAAGTGTTCAACAGATGTTTAATTTTTTTGCAATAAAACCGAATGGAGTTAAGCTAAAGCTTACCGACATTTTGCCACACTGTTTAAGCTAGACATCACGGTTTGTGTCTTTTAAAATGTCACTTACGAGATATCTTACGTAATTACATATTTATTTGAGTACAGAAGATATATCCCGTTAATTTAAAATTTTAACACATTTAGACATTTTAAATTTAAACATTCTGCCAGTTTTGTAACTGGGAGTGATTTTATTGCCATCAGCAGTGTCACAAGATTACTGTATTTTATTTATAACGTACTTCAAGTATTTACTGCGGTTCTTGAATGGAAAATTGAAAAGCACCTCTAACGTAAGAACGAGGAAATAACATTTTCCGTCAAATTAACGTTAAGGTTCCTATACTCGTACGTGTAAAATTATCTAGGCACTAGCAGCTAGGGCCTCTGGACTCTGCAAAACTATTGAGAAATTCCTTATGTAAATTCCAATATCATCATTCTGACCGACCAGAGTATTGAATTTTCTAAATTCAATTATATCCATATGCTCAGCAGTCTCGCTGGAGAACGGATCGCAAATATTTGTGACCCATTTATTTATTTAATACTTCATGCAACCCAGAGTTCCATTGGCGGACTTTATTTAGTGGATTATCAATGAATATTTTCCAGGAAAATTGCATTCCTATGATGCTCCCATTTCTCCAAATTCCTGTTTAAACTCAGCAACTAACGAAACATTTCCGATGTACTACCATTAAACTGTTTCACTTTGTAACCGTATGTAAGTTTATTTGCGCTCAACAGAAAATTTCCTAATGCGAAAGTTGTTTGTGCGAGAATTCAGTGTTGTTCGAAACTCTAATTTAGAATTCACTGCGAGAGAATGAAAATGGGTATGTATACAAACATTAGATAATAATGTTAGCTGCGATCAATTTTGTAACGTACGAAAACTCGTAATGGACTCTTTTACGCCAAAATATGTCGTCACAGAAAGCGTATTATTTGTTGAGGCCTAATTGAATGAAACGGGCCGTCAGAGGCGGGCCGCGGGCGCCGGGACGCACCCAACAAAATTCATTTAAAACTTTACCCCTCCCCATCAATCAAAAACCAATCTAAATTGAACAACATTCCCGTTTGTTTATAGACTATTCTCTAAAAATGTTAAAGACTTAAAATTAACCACTCGATTGAATGCCTCTGTAACGAAAAAGGGAGTAAACTGACATTTACTGTGGTACACAAAAGATGGTATCCCAACAAGGAAATTAATTGAGAAAATTCCTGAGAAGTGGAGTAAAGTCGGCTCCTGAAATGTCTAATTGGTTGTTGTATGGAACAGGTTGCTAAGCCCTCTTTTGCTAGGATTTACGTTTCTCGTTTCAGGCTCCTGGCTTCCGTGAAATGGAAACATAAGCGCAGCTGAATAGAAATAATAATAGATAATTGTATCTCTGTAAGAATTTTTTAAAGTTAGTGTTTTCTCAGAAAATTATCTCTAACTTTCGAACATTATTCAGACAATTATTTCATCTAGTTATTTTATGTAGAAAATTAGTTATTATCTTTAAAAATAAGTAGCTAGGTGTTCTACATCTGTAGGTACTTGAACTTTACGTCCCTTGAAAATCGTAAAACCTACGTAGGTACCTACCATACTTCATTATTAAGAAAGTCCTCTTAATAAATGGAAAACCGGCTTTTCATTAATTAAGTGAAGGAACACACTTCACCAAAATGGCAAGAAACTCCAATCATGAAGTGTTCGATTTTCAAGTGGTAGAACATAATTAATAAAGTCCATTGAAAAAAACGTTACTTGCAAAAATAGTATTTGTTATAAGAATAAAATTAGAAATAAAATAACCCCATAACTAATGATATTTATAGCTTAGTATGCAGTTGACTTTGCACTAAGTAAATGCAAAAAAATACCTCGTCATAGAAACATACTGAATTTTGTATGATTCAATTTTTAGCTATCATGAAAAAAGTTCTACCGATGCCGATGGCACTACTAGCGCCATCTATGTATCGACAGTGTAAGTTCGTACTTTCGATGCAAGCTTTGTTTGACGCGCAGTACCCTGCACCGCCATCTACAGCTTTCAGCGCAAACTATGCAGAAAAGCTTCTGGAAAATAGTGCGGGAAACTCTCACTCCGTGGCGCTGTTTTAAACACATATTTTAACAGTATATTTAATTCAAGTAAAATGATAAGTAAACAGAAATAAATTAAATCTTTACTAACATACTTATATATATAATTTGGCGCTGACGGGAATAAATTATTTTGTAAATATTCGGAATATTTAAAATTTATATTTTTCTACATTTGGAAAAACGTAATAAAATTATATTTGCTACTCACATATTCGAGCATACACGACAAACGGGCGGCAAAGTCAAACAAATTATTTTATGTATATGCATTCGAGAAATATCTAATTCAATCTCTTAGATTGAATTTTACCGTGCCGACTCGAGAAAAAAGGCGATGATACATGCATAACGAAGTTTGCGATCAGCGTAAGCCGAATAAAAATGTGTAGCTTTGCTTCGTATCGACATTTTTGCTCAATAAATAGAAATAAATTTGAAAAAGTTGTAACAAGTGGTCATAACTTTAGAACCGTAAGAAATAACCCCGTACGTCTCAGAGGAAAGTTTGGAAATTACCACTTCCATGGCCCTATTCATTTTGAAACACTAAATAAAAAATAAATAATTAAATACTCCTTCTGCTCTTAATATAAAACGGTTATAGAAACAATACGTTTGTTATTCCAGTAGAAAGGTTATAATATCGTAACACTCATCGGAAGCCCTAGCATGAATTCACATGGCATAAAGGAAAATGAAACTTTGACATTACTTTAAGAACCTCGTTTGTACATAAGAGGTACTTTTTCATTTTACACACAACAAATGCAGTAAATATTTCATTAGTAAAATACAAAAATCTTTTGATAAAGGCCTCAGAAATTTTGTTAAAAAACTTCTGACATCAACTGAAAATGACAACATAAAAAATGGAATGAGCTAATATTACCGACTACTGTCGAGTTCAAATATTTGATGTATCCAGGACAATTTCGCGAGTCGACACCTCATAACAACGACCTTTATTTGTTACTTTATGACATCGAACACGGATCCTCCATTTATACTTTACATAATTAAGGAAGAAGATGCTGTTTATTTCCTTTGTTTACATTAAGAATATTTATTTGGGACGTAGGTAGGTAAATTAGGTAATATTTACTGTTCCCTGTATTGATAAAGTTATATTTAGAATATTATCTTCATTTTTATAAGAGGTTTTTCTGTTTTATTTTTTAAATATAGAACAGTTAGGTAGAAGTCTTCTAGCTGACGGTTTTCCGTACCAACACCACCAGTCTGAACATTGGCATGGTAAAGAAAAGAACTGACTGGCAACGCAGAGTTAGAATTCTATTCATGCGTATTTTTTTTAATATTAGGGAAAAGGTTACATACTACATACTAGTTCTTATGCAAAGGTAGAGTTAGTAAGATCAAAAATACATTATTAATTTAGTAATTAAGTACACACGACACACATGCTACACAACTTACTTAACTGTATTAATTACTTTTACTTTTTTTCAGTACTTACAATTACAACATAACCTTTTTTTACACGTTTTAATCTTCCACAAAATTTCAACTTTCAGCGATATTTTATAAATGATGTTCCTCGTTCTTCAACTATACGATTAATTTATTTTACCAATTGTTTCAGATGTACAAAGTGTTTGATATGATAATTGTGTATGGGAATTACCCTCAATTAGCGCCCTGACCCAATGACCCGGCTTTCGACATGCCTCAGTCCCCTTCACCTCGTCTACGCCATTACAGGTCCCTGGAAACCAAGCATGGTTATGTAAACCAAGCATGAGAAAGTTGAACCAAGCATGAAATCATGAGCATCGAACATCATCCGCAAAACACATGTATGAAACCTTGCATGTAAAGTTATCAAAAATCTGCTTTATGCATAAGGCATTTAAGTTTGTAATTGCATGACATCCAAGCATTAGCTTAGTATTCTTAAGTTCTTATTATAAACCCTAATATTATTCAGTAATATTGCGTAAACAAAAAATCTCATTTGAAAAAAAAAAAAGATTTCAGTATACACGTTTTCTAAACGCACAAAGCTTTGCTACACATTATTTTGCTTTTTTTAGTTTTTCTTTCTTTTCTTTTTTAGTTTTTTTAAATGTGTTGGAAAGGTTGACTTCTAAATAAATATTTTAATGAATTTCAGTTCTAAGTACCACCTCAAACAGTCGTACTCGAGAGTTTCTGTTTAAAAAGGATAATCAATTTTAAATTGGAAGTCTATCTTGATTTGAAAAAAAAATGTTCGAAATATCCGAAAGATTCTGTGCCTTTAAATACTCTCTCTGCGTTTTCTCAACTATTTAAATCTATCTGCACTTTTCTTGAAACACAACTTCATTACGTACACTCATAAACATAACACAATGTCATTATTATAATTAGATAACATAATCATAAAAATAAGTAGTTCATAAGTAATAGCACTGTAGAAATAGTTGTAGGTAGGTAGGACTAATTGGCAAAAACTTTGTAGTCTAAATTAATCGATACTCTGTCGAAAACATTAACTGTAGTTTAAAATTATAGAAACCTATTTAAAATTAACTTAGTATTATATCAAATTCAAGATTACTTATAATTAATTAACCCTCTTAGATAATTTCAGAACTTTGACCAGAAAATGTTTAATTAATTTCTGAAACTCACGTACAAAACTCTGTTTTCATTTTAATCCATTACTTCAAACACAAATGGTATTTTCTGGTGAAAGTTCTTATTCTAGTAGGTAGGTAATCCGTAAATAGCTTATACTTAGTTTATATTAATAGCTAATAGAAAATTTAATTAATTGCAAAGTTGTTACATAAGAATGAACAGGCTTTGTTTATCATTCAGCACCCAATAACAAAGATGAAACTCGAGGTTTCAAGTGTTCATTCCCATGTACTGACTTATCTATTACAAGGTACCTACTCTAAGTTTACGAGTAAATTGGATCCCATTGTCAAGAGATTTCAAACCGACTGAGCACATTCCCTGTTTCCACTTCAATAATATTAAACACCGCTTCGCAATTGTCAGTCACACTGAGGGAAAACGCGCTCATCCGAAAAGCCGGCAGATAGGCATTATCAAAACATCATGCGTCGACTGACTATACCGCAACAATAACAATCGCATGCGTTTATCTAGCCATACGTACTTTATATGCCTTTATCATAAACACATGTCTCCAAGGCTGACGATAAACATGGCAGGGGAAGCGTTTTCAATCGAATCGACGCTTTTCCCAATTCACTGATCCCTGAATGAAACGCGATGATAAAGAAGTTCGAGTCCGTCGGTGATAAACAATACAATTATAATCCGACAAGAATATTATAGTATCGCATCAATTGTTTATTGATAATGTAATACTCGTCGACAGCTAGGGGAGTGGTTATTACTTAATATCGGTAGTTCGGTTATCAGGCCGTTGATGCGAGCACAAGGGCGTGATATGTCGCTTCACGCTTATTCGCACCGACTACCGACCTACGACGCACCACCATGTATCGCGGTATCAATTTTCGGAATAATAAATCGTTAGTTCAACAACATCTTCTAACTTTCTGTATTATTTGTTCAGCCAAGTATTCTAACAGTGCTTTTATTTCTGTACAGGACTATGACAGCAATATGTTTCGTTTGCAATCTACCGATACTGTCGCATCAAGTTGGGCTGGTCTGGGCTGGAGGCAACGGCTGGGACGAGCTTACACGATCCACCTTAGAAGAATCCACTCTAAGGCAACGACTGGGCAGTCGAAGGGACTCGGCAGCACAGGTGTCTTGCCTCTCACCGCCGGAGCCAGACGTCGACAATCAACCCAGAGGTGTGTAGATTTATTTTTTCTAGAAAGAAAATTTCGTTAATGTTTATAAACAATTTTTTTTAAATATTTATATGAATTCATAATTATCTTTATAAGTTTTTCAAAAATATAGTTAGAAATCGTTTGTTGATAGGTGGACCTCGTCGCCGCCGCTCCTCTTTGGCTCAATTAACCGATATTCTGCGCGAGTGGGGAGGCGGGGGAAGCGCGCCCCGGCGCCAGCGGGCCCCGCTCTCCCGGCGCGAGACCCTGGCGGACCTCGCCCGCTCCCTGCCCTGGGCGCGCCACGAGCCGCCGCCGCGCCGCCGACGCGACTCATCCGCCGACTCTGGCATCAAATCCATGGCCTCCAAACGCCGCGATTCAAAAGCGGCACCTCAAGATTTTCGCGCCGATTTCCCCAACTGGGACCGCAAAGACTCAATAACAATCATGCCGACACGCGAACGACGCATCAAGAGACGCGGCTCTGAGGAAACCAAAGAACGTAGAGACTCAGTAGATGGACACCGACATCGTCGTGACTCAGTCGCAGCACCCCCACGTATTGTGGCGACCCACAGAAAACGGCGGACGTCACCGCCAACTCCTGCACCGCCTTCTTTTGTTGATGCATCTTCTGATCCTGGACCATCGACACATATGCCCTGTGTGACTGTAGTTGCTATCCATGAACCTAGCCGCTCAGACGGCGAATGCCAACCCATGATGACAATGCCAACAATTATTACATCTGCTGTGACACCCTCACCTACTTCACCTACGCCACCCAATAGTAGTGCTACCCAAACAGCACAGACTTGCCAAACGTCACAAACAGCTCAAGGCACTCAAGTTACTCCCGGAGGCCGCTCTCCACCGAATTTAGGTGGTCGTCGGGACTCTACTACCCAATGTGGCCGGGCTCGAAGGGATTCTAGAGCTGCAGCCAGTCCTACTAGACTTGGGAGATTGCAACGCCAAGCTACAGCTTTTGATGATCCAATAGGACCACCTGGTACAAGGCGGAGGGATTCGGGACCATCACTGGGGCCTGATGATGAAGGAAGGGCTAGACGAGATTCTTTAAGCCCTGATTCTGCAGTAAGACCGAGGCGGGAGCGCTCGCAGCTGAGCCCGGATAGAGCAGGTGGTGGAGAGTTAAGTCCATCAGCTGCAAGACGACGAAGTCGTTTGCGACGACAAGCTTCATGTGCCAGAATGGGTCGAGCTCGGAGTCCAGAATCGAGTTCGTGCTCAAGCCGAGATCCCAGTCCATGCGCTCGGCCACCAACAGAGCGAACAATGATACGTAGACAATCTACTACCGAAGAAATACTAATAGCCCGAGGTTTTCGACGGCAGTCAACTACTGAAGAAATGATTAGGTGCCGCAATTTTCGTCGGCAAAGTTCGCAAAGCGACGACGCTTGCATGCGAGCTCGCGGCCGCCGTGACTCCTCGACGCAGATACTAGATGGAACTATCGGGACCATGACTGTTGAGACCACCAGCACATTCTTCGATTCCAGTACGCAAACTGGTAAGCGTTAAACATTATTTCTGCCTTATGATTTTTGTCTTTATTTTTTTTCGTAAAAAGCAAGTTAACAATAAATATTTTTTTTGATAGTACGAACAACATCCATGACAAACATTTAAAATAAAAACTTATTAAACAAAGTCATAATAATATCTCAATTGTAATAATACCTTACATAATATTTTGTATGGGCTTTTCTAAAAGTCCGTATTTGAAGTTGATTAAAGTTGCCGCTAACTGGCAGCGAACAACTTTCCCCTACACGCGCTTAAGAGCTTTTGCGGGACATGAAACGCATTACAACAGCAAACTCAATCGCCATACGAGTAGTGTAGCACTAGCAAGCACTTCTCACTGACAACAGCCATTGCCACGTGCTCGGCCCCCGCCCCTTTCTATCAGCCAATCGATTCGCGCGCTTCTCGCTTGTCTCTGTCTTACCGTACTGCTTTACCGACGAGAAGAAGAGGGTTGACGGGTGATAATCCCTCTTTGCCCAGGGAGTGGGGCAGGTGGCGCCACGGTCGGCCCGGCTGGTTTCGGGCGGCCACTTTGAACTGGCAGCGCGGTCGCGCGGACCGCGAGATGAGATGAACGCGAGCAATCGGCGCAGGCTCGCCCGCCCGCGCCCTGTCATCTGTTGCCGAATGCTGCCATGTTTACTAGAACGAAAGTGACGTGCCGTACACAACGAATAACCTCAAATAACATAACATTGACAGCCTAAAATCGCGAGAAAATTTTCGTGAACAATTTTTCAACGTAGACGTTACAACGAATCTTGTTTTCCTAAAAAATACAGTAATAGACGTGCTAGATACTCGGTTTGTGTTAATTAATATTTTTTTGACAATTCACAGTTTGTAAGCTCGGATAAAAATATTTTTATGGCATGTTTTGTTTCCGTGTCGTGGAAAGGTTAACGTGATAAGAGTAGATTCTTATCAGAAGCCAGTGTCATTAGTGGGAAACTATATTTACTTAGGACTAATATAACCTGTAAATAAGTGTTCTGTAAAATAACAAAACACCAAGTAGTAGTCGTGTCGTAAATAAATTTTAGCGTAAAAAATAAATATTAAACTATTTTCTGGTGTAGATAATATTTGTAGAAAACTAAAATACTTTTCCACAAGTTAAAACACGTGCTTCAAAATTGAGCCGAAACGATATGGTGAGTAGATAATTGTAATATTATTATAACGATAAATAAATAATGCTTTTCATAATAAATTCTTAAAGTTACAAAAAATGTATAATATGAACACCGTAAACCGCGAAACGTGAATTGAAAATGCTTTTCCCACCGTATTAATTTACTACTTTTAGTTTATTTTTATTTCTGTTGAAACCTTACGCCCTCCTACTTCTTTAGGATAGACAACAAACTTAGAAAACCAGAAATCTTTAAAAAAATTCCAAAATTATTTATTATTTTAAAATTCTAACCTGCCCATGACATCGTCGTTTTCTTTAGCAATCACATTCAGATACGCCTTTGATATAATTGTCCGCCCCAATGAAAAACGACAAAGGGAGAAAACCCTTTGAAAATCGAGACGGCAGAGATATTGTGATAGTTTGTTGTCAACCATGTTCTATCATTCATTTAATAGTTCAGTGGTCTCAGTCTTGTCTCAATACTCAATACGACTTTGAAAGGAAGTTTGCTATTGTTACAAATAGTTTCTAAAATGAAAACTAGTCGGTTTGTTATACGACTGGCGATTTATTTACATTTATATATTACATATACCCTAAAATTTTCTCTAACATGAGGTCATGTACTATAGATTTTTCCTAGCATGACTTTTCACGTTTTTGTAAAGTAATCGTACTCTTGCTACGCTGCGCTTTTTTTTCTATTTTAACCAACAATAATAGTAAATACTTCAAGTACACTGTAAATAAAATACTGAAATCTTGTAATAAGGCCTCTAAAAGGGAATCGAAGCAGTAACAGTCAAATTCAAACTGTATCCGTGTGTAGTTTTTAAAACACTGTGTATTGCACTTTGTAAAGATATACTGCGCCCCTGCTTTGCTTGGCTCGACACGCTCTAGCGTGTCTAGATTCATGTTAAATAATCTTAAGTCAGTCACTTTTTTAATAAATAGTTTAATCTGCTTCATGGCAATTTATACCACAGGTCAATGGTATTTTACCCCTTCTTTTTTGATAATATAAATTCCATTAAAGAAATCTGAAGGTTGTGGTACGTGGCTACATACTCCTTTCACCCATTAGACATCAGTTTTTCAGTTTACTTCAACACATTCTGAAAACTGAGGATGTTTTCTTTAAAGTCCGTTTAAAGAATCTTATAAAACCTCCAGCATAATAAAAACTATGTTTATAACTCGACAAAATCCCAGGTGTATTTCTAGATGTCTATTTCTACCTCACGTTCTACTTTAAAAGCTCAGATTTAGCCTTTAAAAGCCATTTTTGTTATCATGAATAGCGAAGTATTACAAAAATATACTTAGCTAGTTCGTCTGAAAACTTTCTGAAAACTAGTATTGAAATGCTTTATTGTACAAAAGAGATTTGTAATGAGGTCCTCGTAAAACTTCAACAATACTTAGTTATTTTCCAAAGACTAGTAAATATTCTTTATTTATTTATACTTTGACAAAGTACTCGAAAAAAAAAATCTTTAAATTTGGATTGAGTTTGAGGATAGTGTACCAAATGACCTACCTACGTTTTTATTTGAAGGTTTTGTTGTTAATAAACTGGTTACCTATCTTGTAACCTGTAATGTTAGTATTAGAGTTTTTAAAGTAAATATATAAATAAATCTCTAAATATTTTTCAAACATTAATCTTCAATGTATTTGAGGAGCAATCTAAGAGCCCTAAGTGATTAGATTTAAGTGCTTCCAAAACGTGCCTTTCCCATCTCCATCTCCATCTCCCATTAAAATAACAACATAAAACCATCACCTGTAAATAAAAACTAACTTTATCAGATACAGTTTAATAAAAAGAACCTGACGACAAAAAACACTAAACATAAAATTTTCTGAATAGCCAATATACGACGCCTGCCTTATTTTAATAACAAAATCCATAACAGAACCGGCGTAAACGATAAACGCATAGAATATTGAAACAACATTGTTATGGACTATCGTAACATCAATATTATCGTCGCTATTACTTCCTCGGCTATAAAAGTATGAAAATACTTATTTACTGCCAACTTTATTACGCCTACTATGATCACATTAATTACGATCTGTTTTCTATGGCCATCGTTTAATATTTCAATATCGACATCGTGGCAACTTTGTATAATACTGCTGTCTCAAGCATAAGACACACACAGACTATAATATCCCCCTAAATTGTATCAACTTGCAAAGTAATTCAATTCCCGGAATATGGTGTTATGACAGCGATATATTATGATATTATCCACTTCCCTTAGAAGTTTATTAAATTTTATGCTAGAATTCATTATATTGTAACTTTCGTTAGCGTCTCATAAATGAATGTTAAAAAGTCCAAATTAATATTGACTCTAAGTACACTGCCAAAGTCTTATAACTTTTATACCTCAGCCGGGAGCCCTTTATCAAAATTTGTTCGAAGAAACACAATGAACAGTTGACTATCTAACGTTCAGGCTCGAAATTCCAAACCTTGTTCGAGTGGCATTAAAGTGTCCAATAGTTTAATCTATGATCAATCAAAACTTTTGTCGCAGAAAAATTGGTTTTCGTAAAACGAAAAGAGAAATCTCATTCATCCAAATAAAGGGCTGTCAGTTTGCTGTCTGGGTAAACTTTTAAAAAGATGAGACCCTTTTCATCAACGAAGGTACTCATGTCAAGATTGTCTACCATAAATTTTGTAGAAGAAATACGGTTGATCAATAATGCATTTTGTTTGAAAGTGTCGCGAGTCCGCAAAGAATACATAAGTGGTTGTCACACGTAAGGATAGGGATCGTCAATAACTTGGTCTTAAAATGTTAAGTCTGGATTCTTGGCAAGTTTCCGAGATACATCACAATGCCCTTTGGCTCGGGGCTAGCGGGGAAATTCTACTTTCACTTTTTAATAAATGGGTTTGTAATTTCGCCAAGCTGCGCTGGTTTAAGATAATAAAAAGTTCAAGTACAACTTAGTGGTGCTAACACTACAAGCTGGAAAGTTAAGGCAGCGAAAATGTGCAGTTTCTGCTAAGGATCTTATACAGTGTGTCCGGGCACGAGTTAGCGATATTTGAAGAGGATATTCTAGGCTCATTTTCATCGACAAAAATGCTTTAAAAAAAATTCTCACTCCAAAACTTCGCGAATGGCAGCCCTTTCAAATTTTTAATCTGTCGAACTGAGGTGTGTACAATAAAATGCAAATATCTTTGAATCCAAGAGACCTAGATTCATGCAAATGACTTTACTGTAAAGT
The DNA here is from genome assembly GCA_036375495.1 of Agrotis segetum. Classification (NCBI taxonomy): domain Eukaryota; kingdom Metazoa; phylum Arthropoda; class Insecta; order Lepidoptera; family Noctuidae; genus Agrotis; species Agrotis segetum. Next base: position 30,903 of record JAQSVV010000209.1, on the reverse strand, counting down.
TAAATGTTGAGGCTTATCAAAAACTCACGAAAGTTTTCTAAATAATATGTAAAAATAGCCAAAAAACATGGGCAAACATGAAATTGTACACAAAAATTACTGAATAATTTCACATTTTTAACTCTAGCTCGATGAGTACCCCTGAATTTTGCTAGGGTTTTTGCATCAATTTAAAAGTGTTTGAGTCAGGCTATAAAATGATATCAAAATTATCACTCTACGTTAGGTATCTTAGGAGTTATTCTTAATTGAACATCACCCTTCCATCTCGCCTCGCAGCAATAAATCCAAGAAACTGTACTATTTTAGTTTAAGGATGGTTACTTGTGGATTATTTACGCGGTGGTCAATAATGCCAGCTCATAAATATTCGTTGGAACGATTTAGCTCACCCAAAGAATGCGACACCTGTAATATTGGGGTACATGCGCTAAGAAAGGGTGATGTTCAAGTGAGATTAACTCCTAAGATACTTAATGTAGAGTGATAATTTTGACATCATTTTATAGCCTAACTCAAATACTTTTAATTTAATGCAAAAACCCTAGCAAAATTCAGGGGTACTTATTGAGCTAGAGTTAAAAATGTGGAATTATTCAGTAATTTTTGTGTACAATTTCGTGTTGGCCACGTTTTTTGGTTATTTTTACATATTATTTAAAAAACTTTCGTAAGTTTTTGATAAGCCTCAACGTTTAACTTTGCAATAAAGTCATTTGCATGAATTTAGGTCTCTTGGATTCAAAGATATTTGCATTTTATTGTACACACAGATCAAAAAATTAAAATGGCTGCCATTCGCGAAGTTTTGGAGTAAGAATTATTTTTAAAGCATTTTTGTCAATGAAAATGAGCCTAGAATATCCCCTTCAAATATCGCTAACTCGTGCCCGGACACACTGTATAAACTTAAGTTTAAGTGTTATCACGTTACCGCAACACGAGTCTTAGAAGCCTAGAGAAGAATTTAAGATGAAAGGATTCGTGTTCCTAGTCGTTTATTTATAAAAGATACTGTATAGATTTCGAACGGGATATTAACAGACTTACCCAGTCTCTGAGCTTAAGAAAGGGTTTCTAAAGGCTAACATGTTTGACGAATATATATATATTTCACAAGAATAAGGTAGCCATTATTAACCATGATATTGGCAGCAAAATCTTTGACCGACAACTGTAAACGGCTATAATATAGCCCAGGGATTCCCAAACATTTTCAGCTCGCGACGCATTTACAGGTTTAGACTTTTTTCTAGGCGCCCGAGCTAATTGATACTAAGTAAATAATAAAACAATAATATCTGGTTCCGAACTCCTCAAAATCAGAGCACGTGAATCTTGGTAATGGTAAAAAGTAAAACAATAATCTTGGTTTGTAGGTGCTAAATAGACCAATGAGATTACTCTTCTTTCTGGTGGATATTTTATGCATATAAAATCTTGGTTCCACGCAATATCAATCCGGAGTATGGTCGGTCGGCTATGTTATAGCCTGTGGTCAGAAGAATGCAATACACATACCCTCCACCTTTCTCGAAAATATTTATCAAAATAAAGACCCTGTTTTAAACTTACCGTTCTCCTAACTGTGGGATAACTTAACCAATAACTATCCATCTTAAAGTTGCGACTTTGTGATAGGAACACCCTAAGTACAAAGTGAACGACGAACAAATACTGAAGGTTATTTGTAGGGAAACCCTCTAAAGGGAAGTTTCAATCTTCGGCCTGCTAAGGTGGCTAGTTTGGGTTAAGTACGGAGTTACAGACAGTATATTCTGCAAGTTTTATTCGGTTTGTTATTTATTCAAATTATTTTTCTTTTCTTTAAACCGTTCTAGGAAGCAGATAGAATTTTTATTGCTCAATTATTATAAGGTAAAGGTACTTTCTTAAAACAAATTGAAGACCCATTTGTTTTCTTAAGAGTCCTTTGTTATGATTTATACGCGCACCTTGTGTCTTCCGTTTAAATTTAATTACTTTCCTACGGGAATTTGGGTCAAGTGAAAACATATGGTACCATGAATGAGGTCATTAGCCTTGAATTTTGTGGTAAATGGAATAGATAGCATAATTATTTTATGTATTTTTTACAAACATGAAGTTATTGACCGAAATTCTTTGAACAAACCCTGTACTCAAACTAGTCTAGAACTTGAATGCAACATGAATTATGTATACCAGATTTTGTACTAAAATTTTGATTTTAAAAAGTATCCCTGGAGTTTGCTGCTCGTTCTCCATAGTTGCTCAGATGGGAATACCCCGAGTTCTACGATTTGGAATGGGCTTTCAAAAGTCTACATCATACCTTGTGACTGAGATTGTAGGTAGGATCATTGTAAGATTAAGTTTTAATGGTTAGATTGAAAGAAAGTTAGGTAGATTGGAAGCAAGGACGCTACGAAATATATCCTCGATAAGTCAAACCAGGGTGTAAAGTCTCTCTCTTTTTCAAAAAAATTGTGTTACTTAAACATATGTTCTGCATGTTCACTTTTCTGTTGACACAGGAGCTTTTTTTTTTTTTACGTGGTAAAATCATCAAATGAGTCCTCCAACCCCGGGCAGGGCGGGAGGGACTGTCAGACTTGTACTGACTAAAATCCACGGTGTCCTTCGGTAGCCCTTTGTGTGCCGGAGTTTCGGTATACGTATGTCCCGTATGACACAGGAGCTCGTGAACATTACTGAAGAAACTGAAACGGTAGTCAAATTCTTGCCTGACTGCATTATACAAACAAGTCTCTTAGATAAATATCAAATAATTAACCCATACCGAAGTTTAAATAAGTAAATACTTCCTAATATGTACCAAAACTTAGAGACACAAAATAAAGTAAATAGAAAACACGATTAAACACTTCAAATGTTTGAAAATAGCGATTATCAAGTGTAACCATTAAATTGTAACTACAACTTCTTAAGTTTGGTTGGGTAGTTTATTTTGTCGGTCTTATTCGATGACTTTGATCACCAACTTGTTTATAGAAACTTGGACGTATTTAGTATGTGTATAATATGTATGTTTTAGACATACATACATACCAAGCTTTCCGAGGTTGGTCTGTGGATGGGTTATCTGTCATAGAGTTTCCTCCGTGCTTCGAAAGGCACGTAAAGCCGTTGCTCCCGGCTGTCATTTTTAGATCTTTGACAGTCGTCACTATTAGTCAGAAGCTCTAAAGTGTGACAACCAGTCTTACCATGGTGTCGTATTACCCAGTTACTGAGTTGTGGAGGTCCGATAGGCAGTCGCTCCATGTAAAATACTGATATCCAGCTGCCTCTAGACGCACGGCAAATTACCATCCTTACCTCATTGCTATACCACCATTCGCACTAAGCGTTTCCAAATGTCTTTTAAAATGCGGGCAGCGAAGGAGTGGAACTCTCTGCATGCGTCTGTGTTTCCGAACACGTACAACCCTAATCTCTTCAAAGTTAGAGTGAACAGGCTTCTTCTTGGTAAGCTCGCTCCGCTCGTCGACCTTTGTCTTAGTCACTCCTGACCTGGACTAAGGTCAAGAGCAAACCCATTACGCATAAAAAAAAGCTTCCGGTTTGACTGGAAGCCGACCCCAATAAAGTTGGGAAAAGGCTTAGGCAGATGATGATACTAATCTTCTTGTTATATTGCAGAACCATCCCGTTGTACGACAACAACCACTACCACGAGGAATGCCTCCGCTGCAACTCCTGCGGGTTGAACCTCACCGGCCCAAACCAGGTCAGTCCTCAAAATATTATTAAACTCTCGAAAAGCATCCGAATTTTCAGCCCGTGAAAATCTTTTCTCGTACACGCAGAGAAATGTATGCGAGAACTTCTGGTTGCAACCGTGACAGCAAGATTCACTAGTTGACTTTAAAACATTGCTAGTAGTAAATACCACGTCATTAGTAGATATAACAAGGACTTAGTTTTTTTTACTAGAAATATTGTAAAGTCAACTAATGAGTCTTGCTGTCACGGTTGCAACCAGAAGTTCTGACATAAGTAGCCAGACATTTCTCTGCGTATACAAAGGCCTTAACACAAGGTGAGATAGAGCAGTGGTGGCCCTGTGGTATCGACCCCAACTTAAAAGTTGTTATTCATGGGTTTGAACCCAGCCAGGCGCATTACTTTATGTAATTCATTTCATTAACACTGTTCTCAAAACAGTGAGGAAACCACACTACTAATTTCATAAACCTGGGTTACTAGATAACTTAGGAGAGGACAGCACCGGATCTGGGGAATCGAACTCAGGATCAAAAGTCACGCTTGAGAAACTATTGCGTGTTAGGGATTTGAGAATAAGGAAAGCGAAGCGCAAATGAAAAGCGCAAGAATAGGAAGGGTCTGCTAGACTATTACTGACTTAAACTCCACTCTTTACCTTCAAAAGCCCTTTTCATCCCAGGACCCTGCTTAGACAGTCTCGCAAGGTGAAAGTGACTCAGCAAGTCATACATGGATCACGGAAAGATGTATAAGTTAAGTAACTTAATTTCCCAGCAAAATATAAGTATCGAACTAAAGTATTGCTGTGGAAATCTGAATAGATTATGCTTCCAATAACATTACAAAAAAACACATTATTAGGAAACAAATCAAATATTGTCTTAGAATTTCGTTTTTTTTTCTTCGTATTAGGTATTCCAATAAAGTCCGTACCTACCTACATCATTAAAACCGACATACTTAGATCATTATTTGGAATACCTGCTTGCCTTATATACAACCATATTTTCAATGTAACGAGATAGTTAAACCAACGTCTTAATATCCGATTGCTAAATAACAAAGAAACGGATTTAAAGACTTAAAGCATCTTCAAACTAAATTCCATTAAATAAACGTTTGAAGTGATTTTTCTCAATTAAACGGTTTGCATTTTCAAGTGTGTGTAACGATTTTATTTGAGCGAGAATTCCACAGATCTGTTTCCTACATTTCGTTCCAATCCTTTTGAATCTAGTAAAATATTCGAATTCGTTAATTCATTTAAATTGCTCTCGTTCTTTAAAATCAAAGAACGAGAGCAATTTAAACTGTTTGGAATTCGTTCTGTTTCCTTTCTCTAAAATTAACTGGGTTTCTTTTGTTTTCGTTATTTAAAAATAAATCATTTTTAATGCTCAAATGTTTATGATAAGATTAAAGAAGGAGATTCACTTTTAAGGATAATATTAAACTACAATATCTTCTCCTTCTGAATTCAACCACCCAATGCTAAGACGTACAAGTCTCTGACTACAGTAACGACATAATTAAAATAAAAAAAAAATACAAAATTGTAGCACAAAAATATTAATAAATCAAGCGTTACTTGCGGTAAAATCAGGACATTAAATGGGTACTATATAAATCGCTACATAATAGTATTAAAACTGTCCCAAAACTGGGCATAGGCCTCAAGCAAAAAAAAAGGTTTTCAGAAAAAAAAATTGATTACAGAAATATTCAGCTCTGATTTTTCTGTCCCCATCTCTGCAATATTGTGACAAAGTATTTGAATGTAAAGCAAAGGATTTTCCACGCTTTTGTGGACTGAAGTAAAGGCTTTTCAAAGATTTGAGGACGAAGAAGTTTGAAGTATTTCATCAAAATAAGCAAGAAGTTTGTTAACAATATAGATTGCGCTCCCAGCTATGAAAACCTCTTAAATCGAAATTATATGATCTTGGTGTAACTTCCACCTCCTAATGTTATGCTTATTTAGATCATCGTTTGAATATAAAACGCGTGAAGTTTAAAATTATTTTTATTATAATAAAATGGATTTATTTCGATTTCTAAAAGTACTGCGATTTGTTTTGTTGTGTGCAAAGGTTTATTTGTTGTGATCCTTAGCAAAAGTTTTACTGCGTAACCTAATGCGTATTTTCTACCTAATAGCCATCGTTCAAAATTTACTAGCTACCTACCAACCTCACTTAATTATGTAAGTCCAACTTTACTTGCAATCCAAATTAGTTTAACTTTCTAACTTCGACCATTTTAATAAGGACTGTTTTTCGTTAATTGGATTCTCAGTTATATTTAGAGCAAGTGTTCCATTCAATTTACCCTTTTAGAACGGGTTCGTGGAAACAAATACGTTTGGAGAGCGCCTAATGGCGACCGGACCCACCCTTATTGGACGATAACCAATATGAGGATGTAGCCGACACCGGCTCAACCAATGTGCTAATAGCCTATTTTCATTGTAATGCGTTGGCCAAAGATATACAAATTAACTAAATAGGTTTTAGTCCCTTTATTAGTTGGGACTCTTGAAATAGAGACAGTGTATACCTGCGTATATTACGTCGTAATTTGGCGAAAAAAGTGCTCAACATCGTAAACGAAAAATACGGGCATTTCATAAAAATATCTGTTTTATATTATTTGTTTAAATGTCTGATCTCCACGACTAAAGACTAAAATTCTAAGTAAATACAACAGTAAACACTCCTTAACCATTAACAGCATTTTGACAGCACCGATGTCTCACATTAAAACAATAATTTCATCGGTTTCAAACTTACTTTTGTTACAAAACTATGTAAACAAATTAGTGATAACTACAGTAATGTTGTTTAATCAGTTTATCATTGTTGAATTGTCTTCGTTAGTTTGACAGTTTTATAATGATTGGTTCACTAAATTCTGGTACGTGGATATCGGCAGTTGCGATTTTTCTGCTCTTTAAAAGTAATTCCGAGATTCGGACTTATCCACTTTTTTCTTTCGCTGTATATGTACATGAATAACTCTACCTGAGTCCGGCCTATGCTGATAACTTTTTATGATGTATACTGCACCGTATGAATTTTCGTAAAAAAAAAATTGGTTTAGTAATTTCGAAAAATTACGTTTAAAAGTTAGTAATGAAATGCTGTTCGCCGTACACGCTCATAAGTGATTACAATCATTACGTCCAGACTATATAAGTGCTCTTAGCACTAACTTTGAAACTAACTAACCTTTATAGATTGCCTTGATCTAAGCAAACTTTGGAAGCATTTTGGTTAACACTTTACCGAACTACGACCGAAATAGGTTTCAAGTACGCTCACTATGAATAAAGAAGCGTTTCCAGTTATTTATTACCTTGATGTTTACTGTTAAGTGTTTCTATAGACTTTGGAGGGGCTTTGTTTGAGAACCAATTTTCTTTTTTCTCTTTATATCAAACGTTATTCATAGATAATTTGTCAGGCTTATTTGTTGAATCCCAAAATAAAAAATTAAAAATATCATGTACGTTCTTCTTCGAGATACTCAATATTAAATTAACATTCGCTAACAAAGTAAACATGAATTTAGAAAAAGCAGTATTTTCGACTTTTTAGAAGTTGTCGAAATCGGCTAAAATGCAACAATATAGGGCATTGTCAAAAACATCAAAGAATTCACGTGGCAAGCGCAAAAGCGCCATCTATTTCTATGCTATTTGTCGATGTCTGGCGTCCGGAAACTCGTTCATATTATATTCCACTTAAGCGACTCCTTATAAATAGTCTTCTCCATTCTAATGTGAACCCAGCCCATTTTACCTGCTCCACAAATAGTCATCAATCATTTCACGATTCCCGGCCGCGACGTTGGTCGCCGGTGCCTACACCTCTAATCACATAACAAACTGCAGGAAGGCACCCTGTAATTAGGGTAACCATTTCAACTTTTACAAGAGTCCAAGGACATTTTACTATTGAATCTTTTATTTTTCTGTTACTTTAGTCATAAAATCTGAATGTAAATGACGTGGCCAGAAAAAATCGTGTCTCATAGCTATATAAATAGATTGGTCCGAAAAAAAACCAGATGTATCACGTGGTGTCCGAAAATAGAACAAACCTGTCAATAGCAATATCTAACATGAAGCCAAATATTTTAGTTTTTTGGACAAAAAAAATATTTGTTTTTCTTCTCTATTGATTGAAATGTGAAACTACTCAGTTGAAAAGAAGTCATTGACGTCTTTGTTGTCTATTTTCTTTATTTCTATCTTCTAAACGCATTTGCGCCTTCTGGATGGTCCTGTATTCTGAGACTCCCAGAAAATGTGAGCCAGTTAGAATGTGGCGAATGCGCCCTACATTATCGAGCTGTCAATCAAGAAACTGCTGCTCTTTTGTACTGGAACATTGAGTAGGGTTAGCCCACAGCCCAGATGAAATAATTATTAGTCTGTCTGGATTTTACCTTCCTGTGTTACGAGGTTTTTCTGTATTTGCCATTCAATGCTGCGATTGTGCTCATACAAAATGTATGTTCGTTGACACTTGACGAATTTGTTGAATTATTTAGGGTTTGAAAGCTTTTTAAATGGCCAAGTTAACTTATTTAAAGTGACTTTAAACCATGTTTGGATTTTTTTAGAATTTCCAGCAAACACGAGTTACATTTTTATAGCATTATTAATGAAAGGAACTAGGCATTTTGATAGGAATAGAAAAAAAAAGGCAAACATGGTGTTCTTGACATAATTTCAATTTATAGAGTACAAAGGCGAACTTGCCGAACAACTAAATTACATTCATTCATTCATAATCTTGAATGCTGAAAAACTCTTTAAGGCTTATGAGATATTTAGTTATAGTTCAAAAACAACTTCCACAAATATAGAAAGAGATTCCTGTTTTGGAGGCAACAAAATCTACTAAACAACTATTCCATATTATCTAGGCTACAATAAAAGCTCCAAAACCAACCAGTAAGCCCCTACAACCTTATTATATCTCAATGAATACAGCCGGCCTTGATGTACCATATAAAATAAAGCCAAGCACTTATACAGCAAGGACGTACATACTTTGATCTAAATTAATCAAAGACGAATTATGTGGGAAGCCCTCCCGAGAGTTATTACCGAGTGAGGGCGAATCAATCACTTGGAGAATGACGAAACAAATGCTGAAATCTCTTTTCGGATGGGCAATGGTGATTTGAGGGTTGTGCGCCAAGGTTTTATTATGGAAATTGCTAGGTTTTGTGATTTATGTGGTTCTGATGAGGTTATTATGGGGTGTGTGGAGATGTGTTAAGTCATAAATGAGTATTAATGGCAAAAATACTCGTAACATTATTAGAGCTAGCCAATCTTCAGATACATAGAAATTAATAAAACTGTGTAAATTCTCATTCCAAAGCAGTCTCGTGTAGGTATTCTACGAGCATTAGCCTGCTTTTCCACCAGAGATGCGCTATGCTACGTTGCTAAGGATGCGTTTGATATCCACCAATCATACTCATTATGTGTGTGTGCGTTATGAAAACAAATGAATATGATTGGTGGATATCAAACGCATCCTTAGCAACGTAGCATAGCGCATCTCTGGTGGAAAAGCAGCCTTATAACAGCCTGTTCTATTATACCACTTCTTATTAAAAACCGGGATCATATCCTTAAGGAAGTCAATTTAACAGGCTAGCGTTTCTTAGGCTCTGATTTCACATTCATTTTTACACACAGAAAATTTATTTTACAGTTGAAGTTCAGAAGTGCGAGGACTCATCTGATGATTTATTTGGCCACGCTAAAAGAACAGGTCAGGGCTGACAAAGGCAAGGTCAACGATAGAGCGACCTTACCCAGAAGAAACCTATCCACTCTAACTTTGAAGAGACCTGTACCCTTAGCACGAATTTTCAATATTTGAGACGTAAAGTAAACGGGAACTTTGACAATTTCAATTTGACAATGAAAAAATTAGTTCCTTCTTCACACACCAGAGGCGCTGTTCCATTTTTGCATACAAGAAACGCTGTAAATACTGTAGAGTAAAATAGTGAAAATTCGTGCTAAGGGTACAGGGTTAACGTTTTAAATTATTTGTCAATTTTGGTTAAGAGATACTCATAATTGCCGAATACAATACAGATTACACAAGGTACTCTAATCTTCATCAAGATTATAGAATCCAATTAAATTACACCGCTGATAACGCTGACAATACTTAGTAGGTACCGATACTATGTATCACAGGTGAAGATCTGAATTTCCTCTGTGGCTGGCTACAGCTTGACGTGATTAATATCGCACGCTATCATGACCTTTAGCTCAATCTTGATTTAGTCGATCTGCAATTTCCTTCGTATTTGATCAATTAGATACAGTGGTCTTCATTGAAATGTGTTTGAACTGTTTTGAGATTTAGCCCGAGTGCATTTGGGGTAACCAAGTACTCAAGTATTAATAAAACTTTAAAATAATCCACTGATGGATAGAGAAATGGTAAAGATATCTCATTCTTTTAACAACTTGTCATGATCTAAACATCTATCCACACATATCAGGGCCGTACTCGGGACGTGAACGGACCGTGCTTCGCCAGGGCTCACAAAATCTTCTGTGTGCTGTTTTTATAAATTAACTCTTACACAGACATTCAAGTCGCGGGCTCGCTGCGTTTAGAGCATGGTCCAGGCAGTTCTTTAAAATGACTCGAGACAGTGTCATCTCATTCTTAGCTTTTGCAGTCTTTTTCTGCTGGTAAGAAGACTGACATGTAATAAATATCTCTAGTCCAATTCCATTTTAATCTAGGAGCTTAAGCTATTGCCAAGGAGTAGCTTTTGAAGTAACTTTTTTGCAAATAGAAAAGATCGTTAGCCACTTTACCAGCCACTTTTCTCAATCACTCAATATTCAATGTTTACAAACTCGAACTGCCTTTATCAGTTCAAGTTAATTGAAAAACATCTTCATCATAACAGCTAAATTGTCTTAATATCCAGAAAATAATGAGAGTAATAAATCAAGGAGGGATCGAGGAGGTCTGGGTCATCCTTAATTGAGTTAATAGAAGTCCTTGTCTCGAAGTTCCTCTCTGGATTAATGAGCTTTTATTTGATTTATTTGAGATTTGGCCAAGGCGTTTTGATAACCAACGGATTTAATTAATAAAACTTTTTTTAAACAAATACGATGCAAACGGATTTAATTTTACAACGTTATAAAGATGGATTAGGACTATTTAATTTGGTAACCGTGACCCTGGAAGATACACCGTGGATTTTAATCAGTACGGGTCTGTACCCTTTCACTCCACTCTGTGCGGGAAGTTTCATCGTTAGAACACAATATTCTTACTGTGGAAAAATGCCTCTAGTACCCAACAATTAAAACAAAAAAATTTTTTTTTGTTATGCCCATTTCATGAAATTAAGCTCTTTCTCATCATTTAAAGACCTCTTAGTGACAAGCAATATGAAGTTTATAAAAAAGGGAACATTAATAAAGTCAGCTTTTCCTTATTATTCTGTGGTTGCAATGAATATGAACTCTGAGAGAACTTGCTAGAGTTTATTATGAAAAGTAGGATTTGAATTCAGTATCTTAGAAATATTTCTAATGGAAAAACCTTGTAATATTATATTATAAGGAAAATTTCTTAAAAACCTACATAATTATCTATAATATGCACAAAAACTATAAATTTATGAAATATTGAAAATTCATTAATTTGTCGGTTCGCCAAGGAAAGTTTCCACACCACTTAATGACCACAAATATGAGGAATTAAAATAACGGTTTGACATATTCTCCATAGATAAGCTGTCAAACCGCCTGTAAAATCAGCCTTAAATATAATACTATACTCTATTTCTCAATTGTCGAGGAAAAACCAATCTAAAGTGATTATTTTCAACAATCACTTTAGTATGGTTTTTCTCCCTAAAATTTCAGTGCTATCTAAGTTCCTACGACGAACTATGTCATCCCTCATTACATTTTCCTTTTGTATCACTAAAGAGGTTGACATAAACAGCTTTTCCGTTCATTAGTTCGCAACTTCCTTTGATATCATAATATCCATTATACCATCGTTTCCCAACCTTTTTTTTTTTACCCCTAGGAAATCAAGCACAGTTTTCACGGACCCCCTATATAAAATAATTATGTATTAATTTGTAATCTCAAATCCGATTCGATTTGTAATCTGTTTCCGTATTTGTTTTTGTATATACGCACGCACGTACTTATTTCACTGACATCATTCATTCAGTCTCGCTCACCTCACGTTGGCGCACGTTTGCCGTGCTAACTAAGCGCAGCGATTACGCGGAATTAGCATTTATGTATGCACCCAGAGATGGCACCGCGGACCCCCATACATATACTCGCGGACCCCCAGGGGTCCGCGGACCACAGGTTGGGAAACACTGCATTATACTATTAACACCACAAATTACATAATAAGGTGCTTCAAAGATGGTTTCAGTGTGTTTATTTGTAACAGTAAGTATATGTCCATAGTGAATGCGTGGCCTAGGAATTGTTTGATACCCCTGCCACCGGCCCTTTGAATTGCTTGCTGACCGGGCCCGCAGTGTAGCAAGAACGGGTAGAAAGGAACATTCAGATAAATGGTGCGCGTCACCAAGGTTTCAGTGCGCCTTAGTGTCTAAAAGTATATGTCCATAGTGATATTTTCGCGACGGAATTCGTTTGATTACGCCTGCAATGGTATTTGAATCGCTGGCGACACATTATGCCGAAATTACATTGCGTTATAGCGTAGCAAGAACGGACGGAAAGGAACATTCAGATAAATGGCGCGCGCTACCACGCTAGGCGCCTTAGTGTCTAAACACACTATGCCGAGGATACGCGACCGAAGTTCTGTCCGGCTGTTTACACACAGCGCTCGAAACACTGAATATACACACAAAATTGCGCAACTGAATTTCTGCCGCGTAAGTTCGGCACTTATGGTGTGTCATATGAGCCGAATATGTTGGAACGTAAAATCAGCCGCGGAACTTCGGTCGCGTACGTTCGGCATAGTGTGTTTAGACACTTAGACACTTCAGTATGGCCACCAACGGTGGTTTCATATTCTTATTTGATATTCCGCCACCGCTGCCGTCACCGCGGTAGGCTCGCAGTGTGTTTGAGCAGTATTTTTTTATTGTCTGCACGTGTAAGCTAAATAGGTATATAATTATCCTTAACGGATTTTAATTTCATAACTTTAATAAGCATTCTTTTAACTTTTACCACAGAATACTATGGTGATACTAAAAAGTAATTTTCGTTAAGACAAAAAACCTTTTGTATTTAGAAACTCACCACATCACATTGAAAAAATAATTTCCAATTATATTTCAACCTTCAATTCAATTCTTTTTAAAATAATTAACTTAAAATGGACTCGAACAAAATGATAACTTAATAACATCTCTTCTCCGGAAACAAAAAAATATCATTCTGATTGAAGTAGAGTACTTAATATCCGGCGGTTTTGAAACTGATCGCAACATTCATTTGAAACGAAATATTCAAATGAAATGAATTATTTGATTCGGTAGATGGACAAATAAATGTGCGAAGGGCATTGTTAAAAATAAAGTAGATAAGTACCTTTCCCTGTTTTTTCTTCTCTCTCTATCTATTTATCTTGGCGGAAACAAGACATCGACACAAAAAATTATATAGTGCACAAATTTTTGCATAGCCGTAGATGCCTCTCGTCCATCTCTGTCATAGTCCTATGGGACTGCGCGATGGAGTCGAATCGGTCGTTAGTATACCCTTAATGATTTATACCTACGTTTTCTTCATTATTTGGCTTATAAACCTTTTAGTTTCTGTCCAAAGCGTAAAAATAATTGTATATATACGTCATTATTTGAAATTATTTCGGGTCTAATTTATTTGTGTATGTGAGCATACCCACGAAACAGGAGAATTTCGTAGGGATGAGTACAAAATGACTTGAAAAAAACACAAGATCATTTCCGTACTACTCTTATTTGTTCAATTTTTGGAACTATAACTGAGTTCATTTCCTTGCATGAGCAAACTACGGGTTAATTAATTCAGCATTATTCAAATTCAGGGTATCGAGTAACATAATCTACGATACACATACTTGGTGTGATAACATAATTACTCGTATTATAATCTTATTCGCTTGATCGTCTTAAAATTGCACCGTGGACGTGGAACGCGATGATCAACAGAAGTTATAGCAAGAGTCTCTCCCTTCCATTCGACTCAAGGCGGAAAGACTCGTTCAATGATTTAACTACCCAATCTTTGATGAAGACGGAAAAATGAGATAGTAGGTTTGATTCTTAAAAAAAGGTATTTCTATAATAACAAATACATGAGCAGCTTCCTGGACACTAAAGTCTCTCTAAATTACAGACTTAGTACTTCCCGCAATTATAAATTGTGATTGTTCTATAATAGTACCTCTGCCAAAGGCAGATCATATGACATACGTGTGTGAAGTGGTGTCGGTGTCTATTTCGAAGATGGCGAACTCCCTCCTTCGATGTTTGTCACTTCCCTGCTTCCTTGTCGTTTTGTGGCAATAAACTACTATAAGTATGCAGTTCTAAAGGTGATGTTATTTACTTACCGTCCTTTCATTTTTTTCTACTAAAGCATATACGGCTTCATAGGCTCGTCAAACAGCATAGGCACAAAGCATACCGTACCGAATTCCTAAACACAAAGGCCTGCTAGTCAACTTAATAAATCTGAAGCAGACGTTTATTTTGTTTGCATATGAGGCCTATACAAAGGCAACGGATACCGACATCAAATAAACTCACCTTTATTCGTTTTCCGTCACATTTTGAGTCGAATACGTTCAAAATGATAAAATACTTGAGTGATTTTTCACTGAAACGCTATTCCTTTGTCATTGATGCGCCTATTCAGGGTTGATGAATGAGTTTGGCTAATTAAGAAGACTATTGTAGGTCTATTGTTCCTTCGATTCTGTGTTCCCCATTCTTCGTGAGCGGTGGCCATAAATGTTAAACACTGAGAAAAAAGACCTTCCGAAATAGGGACGGAATAACCTGCCATGTTGACTCACACGGAAATTTTCCTGCCAGTTTCGAAGGAAAGTTTTACCTTCCACATTTTCCTTCTTATAATTTTCTTCCATATTAACCTTCCAAATTTCAAAGCAAATTCCCTTTGATTAAAATTACCTTCTAGTTTTTCCGTCTGAGTCAACACGGAAGGTATATAACGGACGGTAATGTTTTGGAAGGTAAACAAAATTATTTTTCCATCCAACAATAATTACCTTCCAGTTTTTCCGTCTGAGTCAACACGGAAGGTATATAACGGACGGTAATGTTTTGGAAGGTAAACAAAATTATTTTTCCATCCAACAATAATTACCTTCCAGTTTTTCCGTCTGAGTCAAGACGGAAGGTATATAACGGACGGTAATGTTTTGGAAGGTAAACAAAATTATTTTTCCATCCAACAATAATTACCTTCCAGTTTTTCCGTCTGAGTCAACAAAGAAGGATTTTCCATCCAACATATTTACCTACCACTTTTTTCCGTGTGAGTCAACACAGAAGGACACAGTTTAGAAGGTAAACGAAAATCTTTTATTCCTTCCATATTTATTACCTGCCAATCCTACCTACCAAATCAGGTGGATTGACAGGGAAGGATATTGATAAATTTTCCTTCCAATTACCGAATAACCTACCTACAAAGAAGGAAAAATATGGTAGGTGGTCTGCGTTCTCCTTTCATTTCAGATGGTTTTTCCTTCCGATGCTTGTAAAAGTACGGTGGGTATACCGGAATTTCCTTCCACCTCAGATGGCATTACCGTCTGAAGTTCAGATATTAACCTTCTGATGCCTGAATTACCTACCTAATAAAGAGGAAAAGTACGGTGGGTATACCAGAATTTCTTTCCATCTCAGATGGTTTTTTAGGTCTGAAGTTCAGATTTACCTTCTGATACCTGAATTACCTACATATTCCGGAGGAAAAGTACGGTGGGTATACCAGAATTTCCCTCCATCTCAGATGGTTTTACCGTCTATAGTTCAGAGATTTACCTTCTGATACCTGAATTACCTACCTATTACGGAGGAAAAGTACGGTGGGTATACCAGAATTTCCTTCCATCTCAGATGGTTTTACCGTCTGAAGTTCAGAGATTTACCTTCCGATACCTGAATTACCTACCTAATAAAGAGGAAAAGTACGGTGGGTATACCAGAATTTCCCTCCATCTCAGATGGTTTTACCGTCTAAAGTTCAGAGATTTACCTTCGGATACCTGAATTACCTACCTATTACGGAGGAAAAGTACGGTGGGTATACCAGAATTTCCTTCCATCTCAGATGGTTTTACCGTCTGAAGTTCAGAGATTTACCTTCTGATACCTGAATTACCTACCTATTACGGAGGAAAAGTACAGTGGGTATGCCAGAATTTCCTTCCATCTCAGATGGTTTTACCGTCTGAAGTTCAGAGATTTACCTTCTGATACCTGAATTACCTACCTAATAAAGAGGAAAAGTACGGTGGGTATACCAGAATTTCCCTCCATCTCAGATGGTTTTACCGTCTAAAGTTCAGAGAATTACCTTCGGATACCTGAATTACCTACCTATTACGGAGGAAAAGTACGGTGGGTATACCAGAATTTCCTTCCATCTCAGATGGTTTTACCGTCTGAAGTTCAGAGATTTACCTTCTGATATCTGAATTACCTACCTATTACGGAGGAAAAGTACGGTGGGTGTATCAGAATTTCCCTCAATCTTAGATGGTTTTACCGTCTGAAGTTCAGAGATTTACCTACTGATATCTGAATTACCTACCTACGACGGAGGAAAAGTACGGTGGGTATACCAGAATTTCCCTCTATCTCAGATGGTTTTACCGTCTGAAGTTCAGAGATTTACCTTCTGATTCCTGAATTACCTACCTATTACGGAGGAAAAGTACGGTTGGTATACCAGAATTTCCTTCCATCTCAGATGGTGTTACCGTCTGAAGTTCAGAGATTTACCTTCTGATACCTGAATTACCTACCTATTACAGAGGAAAAGTATGGTGTGTATGGGTTACATCTGAGATGGAAAAAAAATGCTAATGCACCCCAGTATAAATACTTTTCCTCTCGGTCATAGGTAGATAATTCAGGCATCAGAAACCAAATCTTCAAGCTTCAGACAGTACAACCATCTGAGATGGAGGAGAAGTGAACTTTTCCTCGGTCGTAGGTAGGTAATTCAGGAATCGGGAACCAAATCTTCAAACTTCAGACATTTCTTTCATCGCAAGGTATTGAGGTCTTGAACGGGAAAACTCAGGTATTTATCCTCGTCGTAGATAGGTAATTCAAGCTACTTTCAGCCTTTAATCTCCGAGTTGAGACAGCAAAACCTTCTGAAATTAAGGAACATGAAGATTAATAAAACACAGATATCGAAAAAATATAGATCAAATATATTGAATTAAAGTACTACCTGATTAATATTACATAATGAAACCAAAAATTAGATAAATTAATTAATCAAACACAAATAACTTCAAATACAAACACTCAATAACTATTAGACAGACAGTAATGCAACAAAAACTCTGCTCGAGTACAAAGTTTATAAAACTATCAAATTTGTTTATTCTGAATAAAAATTCAATATTCAACTATATTTTACTAGGTATTTTATGAATAAAATAGTTCTTTTTGGTTCAAGCAGGTGTTGATTGTTGCACACTGTAACAATATGGTTAATTTTATGCAAATAAATTATTCTTATTATTCTTATTCTTAAAAAAAAAGCATATTATCACAAGATTTTTTTTTTTTGTACTTTTGTTATACCAACGCAAATAGCATAAAGAATAAACTTGGAGAACTCAAAAATACTTTTTTTGGGTCAATTATTATCACGTGAGTGTTTAAAGTTAGAGAGTTTTAATTGAAAATAAGAAAGTTAAAAAAAAATGCCAGGCCCAAGACAACTATACTTTAACTAAATTTCAAAAAAAGTGTCTGATAATATTATTAATCAACCAAATAAACACAAAGACACATCACATAGGTAATAGGTAGGTTACCTAACTATTCAAAATACACTCACCGGCACGGAATCTTGGCCAAGCGCGTATTTCGCGATAACAAGAGTTTTAAGTGTTTCTTATGATTATTTATGATGAAGAGTGATCTAAAAAATGTTTACCCTTAGTTCAAGAGGGTAATTTATCATGTTTGAGTGCAATATGACGTTATTTTTAAGTTTTAGTTGAACCCGGTCATCTGAGCGACTAAGTTGCTGTTTTAAATTTGTGTATTGTGAAAGTCTATTGTCAGGTTATTCAATTATTGTGATATCGTACTGTTACTTCAATAACTAAAGGTGATTTAAATCCAATAAAAATGCCATTAACACCATCACAGGTTGCACAAACTGTAGCGTTGATCAAACAAGGGCTGACACAGCGAGATGTTGCTGTTATGCTGAATGTACCACGTTCATCGATGCGGTTTGCGCTGAAACGATACCAGGAGACAGGCCACTACTCCCGCAGACCAGGCAACGGAGGCATCAGATGCACATCAGCCCGGGATGACCGCTTTATTGTCCTGGAAATTTTGAGAAATCGCTACCTCACCGCTGTTGAGATACGCCAGCGACTCCATTTCACAAGAGGTGTCAATGATATTGAACGTACAGTGAGAAGACGAATGGAGGAAGAGAATTTAAAAGCTCGTAGACCAGCACGCGGCCCAGATCTTCTCAGAAGTTACCGAGTAGCTCGACTTCGATTCGCACGAGAACACGTCAACTGGACCCATAAGCAGTGGGCTCGAGTACTGTTCACAGATGAGTGTCAAATCGTTTTAGGTACGAGCTCCAGATGGTCGGGAGCGAGTGTGGAAAAGAAGAGGAGAGCGATTTGAGACCTGGACCCATGCAGTGGTCATGGGTCCAGCTATCGTGTTCTCGTGAGAATCGAAGTCGAGCTACTCGGTGACTTCTGAGAAGATCTGGGACGCGTGCTGGTCTACAAACTTTTAAATTCTCTTCCTCCATTCGTCTTCTCACTGTACGTTCACTATCATTGACACCTCTTGTGAAATGGAGTCGCTGGCGTATCTCAACAGCGGTGAGGTAGCGATTTCTCAAAATTTCCAGGACAATAAAGCGGTCATCCCGGGCTGATGTGCATCTGATGCCTCCGTTGCCTGGTCTGCGGGAGTAGTGGCCTGTCTCCTGGTATCGTTTCAGCGCAAACCGCATCGATGAACGTGGTACATTCAGCATAACAGCAACTTCTCGCTGTGTCAGCCCTTGTTTGATCAACGCTACAGCTTGTGCAACCTGTGATGGTGTTAATGGCATTTTTATTGGATTTAAATCACCTTTAGTTATTGAAGTAACAGACGTACGATATCACAATTATAATTGAATAACCTGACAATAGACTTTCACAATACACAAATTTAAAACAGCAACTTAGTCGCTCAGATGACCGGGTTCAACTAAAACTTAAAAATAACGTCATATTGCACTCAAACATGATAAATTACCCTCTTGAACTAAGGGTAAACATTTTTTAGATCACCCTTCATCATAAATAATCATAGGAAACACTTAAAACTCTTGTTATCGCGAAATACGCGCTTGGCCAAGATTCCGTGCCGGTGAGTGTAAGTTCAAATACAATCAATAATAAAAAAGGTACCAAATACCAAATGAAAGTAAATATCAAAGTAAAAAACACTTCAAAGAAACCACCCGATAATTATTCATCGAACAAATAAGTCACGTACAAAAAGTTTGAATACAGTCAGTAATAATAGTTAAAGATCTAAAAAAAGTATCAAATACCAAATGCAAGTATCAAAGTAGAATATACTATAAGGTTGTTTGATTACCATACAAACTGATTTTAGTTTTATACTATTTGTTAATCTAGTTTTCTACGACTTATTAAAATAATAATATTACTATTAACTTAATATAGTTTACCGTTTATAAAGACCAATATGAAAGCTAACCACCCTTATTTCAGTGCAAAATTATACTCTTATCGCCCATAAATTGTAAAGAAAGTACTTAACTGATAATTATTTATCAAACAAACACAAAGAAATCAAACCACTTTTCAAATACAGTCATAGTTAAGACAGTATGCAGCAAAAACCCTTACTATTAGAATTAATTAATATCATTTGTCTATAAGAAAGAGGCTTAATTAATAGAAAGAATTTCTTACAATGACATACCACCAGCCATGAGGGGGTAATTTTGTCAGAACATTCGGTTTTAAAAAACCTAGATCGTTGTAAGAAAAATACTTTTTAACGTTCGTCTTACTGACACAATAAGCACAAACGTGAAAATCATAAAAAAGTGTATCAAATGCCAGACCCCCAAAAATTACTTGCTTCGTATTATCATCATAATATATGTCAGAAATTTGTACAAAACCCGGTTCGCCACTGCTCATATCAATATCTAATGTTAAGATTTGGTTAGGTGTGTATCTAATACCATTAAGGGTAATATTGTTCATAGAAAAAATTTTCGAGTTAGGTGCTATTAGGAACTGGCTGGATAAAATTCCGTATGTCACAACGTCACAGTGTTTATGGCAAGTAGTAGGTTCTACATCGGAGACAATTTCATTTTTCAGAAATAAGTGATTCAATTGCAGCTGTTGTTTAATAGCAAGAGTTTTAGGCAAATTGATTCTGTTACATGATGCTCTTGCACAAATTTTTGAAGTTCTATGCTTAGCCTCATATCTCATGGACCACAAATTATGAAGAGGGCCTAATTTTTCCATGACGCCTGCGTAATGTAATAAATGATGAAATTTAGGTTTTAAATGCGAGTTACTCAGTAAAATATACAACTTGTTGAAATCGTTCACTGTAACTCTAATTTCATCACAAATTTCTGGATAAACAGCTTCGGTCATGGACAAGTCTAAAAGTTTTCGGAGTAGCAAATAAAGCGTCCAATGTTGGTCTTCATATGGGACTTTATGAGAAACAAAACATGGAAAGTATCTGATAAAATTATAAGCTTCCATAGCAGACATTTTCCACTTCACAATGTGTCCAGATTCTTTACATAACTGTGGTGGTTTGCAGTTCGAGTCTGGACCATATTTAAAAAAAGCTATTCGATTGTTTAATTCCTCTAAAGTGATGTATTTTTTATATAGTAAACCCTTCAGTACGTCTTTCATTGCATAACGTACCACGCCTTCTAATATGTCATGCATAAGATCTACAGATGCTTGCTTAAACATGTCAAAACCTTCTACTTGTTTCCACAGAGATTCTTCTTTTATACCAGTTTCACTAGGATTTTGTAGATTTAAATCTGATACATAGTTACTTTCATTTCGAAGTAAGGATAGTTCCTCACTGCACATTGTTTTTATTTCAGTTTTATGAGTTCGACAGAATCGGCAAGGATAATTAGCTGTGAAATTTTCTACGAATCCTAAAATAGAATGCAGGCCAAGGTTGTCGCCAATTAAAGATGCTAATTGAAATTTAATACGACCTTGAAAATATTCTGGAATATTTATATCAATACCAGTATCAGCCAAGAAATTTAATTCATCAATTACTTTATGAAAACAATTAAAATTGCCACCATACCGTGTTCGATCTGACGAATAAAATAGAGCGAAGAGAAAAATATATTTTAACTGTGACGCTAAATTTGGAGGTAAACACGCTATTGACGCATAAACTGCACCTAATTTATGTATGCTAGCATGTGAGCCAAGAGGATTACCAGTTTCATAGTCGTCGTAATATACAAATAGCGGAAATATCTTGACATTAGCTTCGAGCGATTGAATTTTATTCAACCAAATAGAGGTACGAACAACGTTTGTAACTACTTTTGAACGTAAGCATTGGTCAACATATTCGTCAATTGACTTTAAAACTCCTGGGATGCTAAAAAACTTACACAGAACAAAACGTAGTGGAATAAATTGACCAGTACCCAAAACATGTTTTCTTTTACCGCCAATAAGTTCAGCTCTTAATTCTGTAGTAGTTTGGTATTGCAAGGGCTCTATGAATGTTCCTAAATCTTTGAAATATTTATTCCATTTATATTCACTACAGAAATCCTTAACTGATTGAGTTACATCCAACACTCCACCTGCATTAGTTTCTTGTTCTTTTGGACAAATTAGCGGTATTACATTAGCGACGTACGATGTCATTGATTTTATAAACAATTTAACAGTACTCCTTGATACTAACGGGTCAGCTAAAAAAGAACTAACCATTAATGCAGTTTCATATACTAATAACTGTTTGTTGCTAAAAGAGACACTGATACCATCAACTTCACGATTTACTTCTAATTGCTCAATTGAACATTGCACAGGAGATTCCTCACTACGTTGATTATTATTACTGACGTAATCATTATTAATGCTTGATGGCACAAAATCATGACCTGGTGCTGATTCCAGACTACTACTACAACTATGTTGATTATTATTACTCTCAATGTGTGTAGGTAACGAGTTCTGACCAGGTACTGGCAACGATGGTTTTGAAGCAAAAGTGTATCTATTTTGGTCGGTTTTACTATTAATGTGCATCCTATTCAAATGCATTCTCAGTGTATTTAAAGAATCAAATTTTTTTTCAAAACAACCTTGTCCACATTTATAACCAGCTCCACTAGATGTTAACTTCGGCAGATTATTGCATTTGTTTTTTAAATGAATTATCAATGAATTTACTTCGGAAAATTTACTTGAGCAGTGGCCGCAACTTATCATTATTGAAATACTAAGTTCTAGTTCCTCTCGTTTTTAGATGGTCGTTTGATTGAGATGCCTAACTGTTCCGCCAATTCAGATGTTGAGCGGTGGTTCCAATCAAACTTTGTATAAATATTGTAGACCGCTTGTTGTATGAATTCCCATACGTTATGACTTTCAAGTGGATATTGTGCATGAAACGAATGAAACAGTTGAAAGCAAACTTCTACGGCCTCCAATACACTGGGAAAAGAGTATATTATTTGGTCAAGTACAATGTGCGCTTGATCAATTTCGGTCCAAGAAGTACCTACCACTAGAACAAATGGTTGTAGGTGTAGATTTTCCCATTTCAGTCTATTTTGCACATTTTTAAGGTGATCACGCATTCGAGTGATTCCGTCTTGAACGTCAGCTTCGGTATCGACTTTGAAAATAAATGAATCCAGTACATCACTTTTTGTCGGCTTCCAATGTTTATTTACTTGGTAGACTCCAGGAAACAGGAAAGGTAGCAGCAAGAGCAATCCGGTAGTTTGTTGTGTTACATTGTCACCTAAAAATGTACAAACAATGTAAAACTTAAATACAATACATAAATTCGCTCTTAGTACTATTATGGCATAACGTGACGGTACTTACTTTCAACCAAAGAAAGAAATAGTGAAACTATTTCTTTTTGTCTTTCCGCAGTTAATCTACAAAGCACTTGCAGCGCTATTTCTTTCAGAGAAGTCTTTTTCGATAGCACAAAGTCTTGCAGTTGGTTCAATGGCGGCAAATCTTTGTATAGCAATTGGAAGTCTTTTTGTATCTGCAAGAAAAAATATGCATTTGATTTTCCGGCTTCTTGGTTTCAAATGCGGACTTAAGAGGCTGTCAATGTACTTAAATATTAAATACTCACTAGAGCCGGCCCAACACTTGGTACTGCGAGTCCTTTATAAGTTTGGAAGTAATCCCACAATGTTCCCGGCGTTTCTTTCAGTTCCTTCATGCGAAAGTCATGCGTATCGACCCAGTCTTGCAGTAGGTCATTGGATGTATGCGACGGAACAAGCGTACGCAATTTCGTTAATTGGGTTTTCACGTTCGGATCAGATTCTGAAACAAAATGAAAGCATTTAAATACGAATAATTTTCATAAATGGCACGTTTAAGTTTAGTGCTTCCCATAGTTTATTCCCACTTTCTCACTTCTCATCCCCTGGCTATAATCTCAAGCAAGCAACTAACAATAACAATTTTGTAAATACCTGGAGGGCAATAGTCGGTGATACCTTCAGCTGTCCGGTGGCAGGATGCCCTAGTAACTTTTTGTGGAGTACTCTGTGGTGTTGGTAGCGAGGTCCTGTTTGTACGCAACTTTGCTGACGGATCCTTTTCCAATAGTTTCTTTCGAAGTAAACTTAGTTGCGTATACAAAGCTCCAATGGGACGTGTTTTGTTAACATGTTTTCCGCTTTTTGTTTTGTATTCTTCTATTTTAATAAAATAAAACCTGTGTGCACTTGTGCATGGGAACAGGGCTTCAAAATAACTTTTTGTCCAGAAGGTACAAATACTGGGTGCGACCTGACGTTTAGGCGGCGTAGCTTCTGAAAACAAATACTGTGCCACACTTTGTGCCACCACTTTGATTTGGCATGCATCAAGGACGCAGTCTTCCGGTAAGTTGGCGATCCTTTTCTCTTCTAGTGAACCCTTATTTAGCAAGATCCAGATCGGGTTTTTATTACGGGTTACTATTATATTTTTCTCTGTAGGTGGATTGAAACTTTCAACATTCGCTGCGTCTTCAGCAGCACGTACACATAAATCTAAGTTTTCTAAATTATGGTCGAATAATGATAATTCTGCTTCACTTATTTCTTCTGTTAGAGCACTGTCAGTGTTTGCGGTTGTAACCGAACTACTGCTGCTTTTTGTAGAGGTCCCACACCTAGACCCACCTCTACTCACAGATTGGCTAGGATGAACGCCAGCAGTCTGGAAAAATTATATGATATGAGAACTAAGCCTAATGATTCAAATTTTAAAATAAATAACTTATTAATGCCACACCACAAGTCCACAACCATGCATAGTTAAAAAAAAATGAGAATTAAATTTGAATTATTAACCCAGAGAATATTTTCTTCTACTTCTTGATCATTATCAAGCAGCCATGAAGCAAGTGCGCATGCAATTTTTTTTCGTGTTAGTAACTGTGGTATCAAGCTTTTTAAATCGTATTCTGTGATAAATTTCAGTTCCTCTACAGAAGAATATCCATTATCTGAAACAATTAATTCAAACGCCTACTCACAACCTGACCTTTCGCTCGCGTTCATTACAAACCAGCGCGGCGTACTGTGGGCTGAAATCAGCGTTTCATAGACATTCAAATCATTTTTTCGAAAGTGTCATTTTTTTTCACATGGAATGATTGAGGAGACTAATTACATGCCAAAAAATATATATTTTTCATGAATTGAGTACGTAAATGGAAGAGTGAGAATTTTTTCTTAAAAATTTGTATGGAGACAACATTAAAAAATAAGATAACTCTGCTATCGCACAATTGGCCCTAATTCCCTTCTAGGAGATTAATCTTTCGCTTTTTTTTTTTTAAATGTAGATACATTATTTATTTATTTTTTGGTTTATGTGGCAAATTTGTTGGACCAATTTGGCTTAATATCAGAACAATTAACTTCAACAGTTTTATCAAAAAAAAAAAAAATTTTCAGATGTATCAATTTTGATGGACCAGTTTGGATTTAAGTCTAGAACCCAAATAATTATTAAGAAGACACAAAAAAGTGGTATTTCTAAAAAAAAAAGGTATTAATTAATTTAGCGCAAAGAATAATACAGAACCCTCAAAATAAATAAACAAAAATGAGATTTATTTTTTATTTTATTTTTATTATATAATGCAATCTATCTGGCGATATTCAGCATTAGGTCGGTATTTGTAGGTTTAAGGCTTGTGCGAGATTGTTCATCAACAATGTCGCTTTTCCATAATAATCATACTACATAATATATTATTTACAGCAGTAGATCTTGTAAAATAAAAAATGAGATGAAAATAGTTTAGTTAGAGTTTCATAAACATCTACACACACACACCACATACAGACACACACACACACACATCTTTTTTTATTTAGGTATTTTTAATCATTCTAATTGTAAAACGGTCTGAACATTGTTATTTTAGATTTGTAAGGGAAGTTGCGAGGTAACTCCAACACAAGTGCTCTTGTAACTTACCGGAGCTGTTTCAATTTTATATAAGTTTAAGCAATGTCTACATTTTTATTTATCTAGCTTGGGACTAGATGGCGTTGTGTGATAGTTGTGGAATATTTATTTATTTTTATTATACAAAATACAACAAGAGTTACAACAAAAGTAATTAGTTCATCAGTAAGACCTACGATGAATGCAAAAAAAGATATTTTTTCGAAGAAACATTAACTCTGCTGGAGCTACCTGAATCTGATTCTTCTGTCTTAGAGGTTGGAAACGTTTCCCAGATAGAATCGGACTCTGAGTTAGACTAAGATAATGATATTGATGACTGATGAACCAATTACATTTGTTCTAACTCTTGTGGTATTTTTTTCCATGTGAAAAAAAATGACACTTTCGAAAAAATGATTTGAATGTCTATGAAACGCTGATTTCAGCCCACAGTGCGGCGCTTAGTTAGTTTGTTATTTTCAAAACGTCCAAATCCAATTTTTTTACGGAGACTTTTACTTACATAAACAAGGTGTATTGACCACTACCGAAAATTTCAAGGGGTGTAAGTAAAGTACCCAATTACCCATTAACATAAAGCTTTGCTTTGACATACTAACATAGCCTGTAAGTTTACTAACACAAATGGACCACAAAGTTGTCTGATTTAATAAATAAATAATAATAAACAGTTTTTTCTATGGAACCAACACTATAATCATGAAAATCAAAACAGCTGTTTCATTTATTTAATTACAATGGTTTATAACCAATTACTGTAATTAAATTATACAAATAAAAGAGACAATAATTATAATACATGTTAAAATATACAAAATAACAATGTATTAATTTAACTGGAAACATAAATAAACCAAGGTTAACAACACTTTCATAAATTCCTCTCACAGTACTTCTGACATACCAATAAAATCTTCGTCCATCCATCCACAAACAGATCGTCTGTTGGATTTGGAAATCATTATCATCATCATTAATTATTATCAGACTGATCATGAAGCGCAGTCAGTGTGTTTCATACATTATTATTGGCCAAGAAGTTTTTAATTTTGGTATGAAACAGCTGTTTTATTTTTAGATTTCTGGGATGGTCTTAATACACCTTGTTAGTGGAAACTGAATTGTTAACATTGTAGGCAAGATCTTAAATCAAAATCTAAGAAAACTGGCCAAGTGCAGCATACATATTATAACACATCTAGTCTAAAACAAAAATTAGTGACACTCCAGGAGTGCCGACAAAAAGGAAATAAAAAGGCAGTGGCACTCTGGGAGTGCCGACAGAAGTGAAAACAAAAAAGAAACCCTATCCTCTCCTCAACTTTTGGCCAAGTTTGAAGATCATTACCGAAGAAGAGTCGGTTATAGGTTACTGTTACAGGTTACCGTTAAAAGTTTATAGGTTTTTGCCCATCTCAAAAAATGCTTTCAAAGTGCCGAGCCTGCCTAAAGAAGTTTTTACTTTAAAAAATATACATAACAACACACCCACACCCAACAAAAACATGGTAGTGACATAACATAATCCACCCACACTCAACAAAAACATGGTAGTGACTTCACACTCTAGTACTGATACCACAACACCCAACACAAATACCTGGAGATCTTGGTGTATTATCGTATAGAACGTTCATCATGGATTGTTTTGTCCAGCAGTGCCAGTCGACTTTTTAGGGCTAAAAGATGATTATCAGATTTATACATAGCTAACTGTACCCGGCATGTGTTGCAATGCCACGTAAAGTATAAAGAAATACAGGGCGAGGTTCAGACAACAACCAGAAAAAATTAAGGACTGTATCACCAGAGGTTAACCGATAAATTCCTCAAATAGGTACAATCTTAAAATTTACTTCAAACTGACACTATAAAAAAAATGTACTTTCCTATTACTTACATTGTATTTTGTATGGGGCACCATAGTCTTTGGGTGAAGCAATTCAGATTATCTAATTGAATTTTTAGGTGTGGTAAAAACTATTTTGATGTTATAATGGTAGGTACAAAATGCTTACCAAGGAAGCTTTTTACAGTTTCATCAGCTGCCCCAAGCTGTCGGAGCACTGCCTGAAGCTCCTGTGCTCCTGAAGCTCCTGAGGTGCTGGGAGCGGGGGACTCCATTCCCAAATCTCCTCCCACCCAACTCAGATTTTCAAGCTGCAAATATTAACTAGTTATAGTTGGTTTCATTAGCACCATTACTTTCTTGATATTAGCTTCTATGGCTTCAATGCAGAACCAACCAAAGTTATCCATTGCCTTACAGGTACGATGCCCTGGCACCTCCTCCAAACCGAAACAGCAACGCTGGTTGGCGGCAGAAAATAGAATGGTGGTAGTAATTCCCCGGACGAGCCCTTCACAAAAAGGATCTATAAACTCTTCACAAAGAAAGCGAAAGAACTCTACTACTAGTTATACCTACACCTACAAAAATATTTGGTTAAATCGATCGATATAATAAACCAATAGGTGGTTACCTAGTTACCTACCAACAAGAAATTATTATTTTTTCGTGTAGGAAGTTAGATGCATACCTAACTACCTGCGGCAATGTAGGCAAGGTGATTAGAAACTAGTAGGTACATTAGTCGAAACAATTCAGCAATGCAAGTTTGCATGCCGGCCATTTGCAATGCAAACGAGCGAACACCGACATCTTTTATTCTGAACAATAACCTCGTTGCCCGGAATGAATATGGAATACGTAAATAGATCACTTACCACTTTGCTCTGGTTTTTATCACCAAAGAAAATTATTATCCATAAAACACACAATGAAGTAGGTACAACACACGACCTCCTCTGGGAACGGGATCTCAACACGACGCACACGCACTCAACCACCACTCAACCCGAAAGCCCGAAATGAAAAGAAAGTTTCAAGAGATATACTCGGACGCTCTACAGACAGTGTCATCAATGATCAGGGTTGCCAGATGCTATTTTACGATTTCCCCCAAACTGATTTTTAAATTTCCCCAAAATGATAAGTTAAAAAAAAAAACCCAATCGATAATTACAGAAAAAAACCGAATACAAAATAAAATTATTTTTATTCGTTTATTTACAGACGAAATACCAGAGGAAAATGAGACTGATATTTTGTACTATTTAGGTTTGTTGTACTATCTAAGTTTCATTAAAAATATTTTGTACTTCTTCAGTCTCATTTTCTTTTGTTTGTTGTAGGTACACATTTTCGGAATTAAATAAATTTAGCATTTTTTTGGTTGGTTCAAACTTTCTGCACCCGCCGCGGTTTACTAAGACACTTCTCACTCTAATAATAATTATTATGGTCTACGGTTTTCGTGAGCATTCTGTTTGGAGTTTATTTTTGATAATATTCATCACCGTACTCCGCGCACACACTCTGCGTTTCTTGGCACTTTCAATGGCGCACTAATTGAGATCGCTAGTACTTAATCCTAAATAAAGTACAATAAACATTAAAAAAAACGTGTTTGACCGTTTACACACAATATCAGATAAATCCGGTTTGGCGATGCGCGATGGTGAGAGGTTTTATTCGATTGTTTCGATTGTTCGAACATCTCGATGGTTCTCGATTGTTTCGACTAGGACTCGAGTCCGACTCGGTCTGATAGTGCGAATGGCGCATGGCGCGTTCATTCGAGAGTTGTTCCTCGATGGTTTAAAATTTTGCGAGTTCTTGACTTGCGTTGTAATTGCGAATACAAACTAATTCTTTCAACAAAAGCAATCGAAAATAATCAATACCGCGACGGAAATAAAATGTAAGTAGTTAACTTACGTACGAAAAATAGGTAGAAGGAATCGTGAAAATAAATAAAACATATCGAGGTTTCTTATTGAATCTGTTTTTTACTAATTAGATATGCAGGTAGCATAGTTTTTTAATCTTAATAATTATCTACCTATTTAAATTTATAGGTAAAAATTAACATGCACCTCGGCTCGATGAATGCAATTTACTGACCTTGGCGACCAAGCGAGACTCGGTGAGTGAGTGACTGATTCGAACAATCGAAATCTAGCGGTCGATTCCATTGACTCGAAACAATCGAAAAACCTCTCGATTGTTTTGTAGAACGGCGAGTCGATGGTTGACTCGATGGTTTATTTTAACGATCCGATTCTTTCGATTGTTAAAACATCTCGGAATCGCCCATCGCTAATCCGGTTAGTACCTACTTGGTAAAATACCGGTCAAGCCTAATTGGAGCATAGCTTTTTTGCCCCCCCCATAAGTACCCCAAATTTGGAAAGTATCGAACTCCCTTTGTCCTAAATATCCAAATCTTAGTATTGTAGGTATCAACTACCTAGCTCCACTGGTAGCTGATACAATCCAAATATGGAATGTCCACACAATATTTATTTTATTTGTTTGTTAAAACCAATAGGTAAGTAATCCTTAATAAAATGTGTGTGTGTGTGTGTGTGTATGTTCTTTGTTTGTAAGCAGGTAGGTATATTTGGTTGGCATCCTGAAATAACACAAAATATACTTTTTAGTTTAGAAGATCATGTCAACGAATCAGCCGATGAACTGATGAAACCCTAGCTAATAATATACATAAAAAAAAAATATTTTGGATAAAGTTATGGTAACAATGCTGTTTGTGTTTTTGAATTCTTATCTTTCAATGTAAATGGAGTGTTGTTTGTCATTTGAAAGCTACGACAATCCATTACGCACAGTAAAAATAAACAGTCAGAGCAAAAACTGGCATTAAATCAAAGACGAAGAAAAAACTGTACCTATGCGTGTGTGAATACGGCACACGCATATAGTTTTTGCTGCATTGACATTGAAAGATAAGAATTCGAAAACTAAACAGCATGTCTACATCGGTCGCGCAAGCTGTACGGTTTCATCAACCCGCCACCGTCAACATGTTGTTTTACTATACCTACATAATTATTTAAAGTATTATTATTACAAATCAACGACTAATGCCTGGAAAAGTTTACAAGATATCTGCTTCTGTCATCATGAATATAAATCCGCTCGTGGCCTCTTGAGGTTTTCAGACACTGCGTAGAAAAATGAAAAAATCCTTTTCTAACATTTATTCTGATGATTAGTAAATGTAATGTGTCAAGAAAATCAGTATTTTGATTGGTT